>JAVJGG010000043.1:16330998-16410465 GCA_035590195.1 Aviceda cuculoides | reverse complement strand
GGGGGGGTGACGAGCGTCTGGAAGCGCCTGTGCGTAACGTGGCCGGGCGTGAATCCGCCCCGCGAGGGCTTTTAATGAAGTACAGATGTTCCCTAATATAATTATATCGTCCTCTTCCTGATAATTGGCTTTGGCAGGCGTGCTGATCGAAATCCCCCACCCCCGCCCCCCCGCTCCTTCGCTATACCTGTGCTCTCAGTGGGCCAGGTGAGCGGCAGCTGGTTAAAACGCTCCAGTTCTCCCCAGCTTGGTTTGTCTTTAGAGAAATTGCCAATGAGGGCACGCTAATACAAGCCAGATGTGTGGGCGTTTTATGCATGTATGTGGGGAAAATGGATCAAGCCCACAAACTCATCTTGCAGAGGACAAGCAGCCAACACAAGGTAGTGATTTCTAGTCGCTACAGGCCCCAGACCAGACTTCTTTCACCCGATGACTCAAAGCTGAAACGTGGCTGTGCCATGCCTGCTGACACTTGGGCACTATGAGGAGTGTAAATACTTCAGATAAGCAGGATTAGGGAATTCTCCTAGCGCAGGGTTGCAGAGGGAGGCAGCAGACAGTCTGCACATCTGTACCTCTCCCCATACGTCAGCCTAGGTAGCATCTGAGGGGTTGGGCATTCCTACACATTATCACAAAATGCATGTTGGAAGTGAGCTCCCCTGCTCCCAAAAGGGAGCATGTCCTGCCTGCTCCTCTTGCACAGTCCAGGATCTCAGCCGCCAGCTCCTATTGACTTCTTTTTGTTTTAAGCGAAGGCAAGTCCTTTCAAGCAATGACCAACTTCTCAGCCCAAGCCCACAACGATAAGTCACACTCCCATTTTATATTTACCAGTGGTACCAAGATGACACCTGTGGACTATCATTTTGTACCTATGCAAAGGATAAAGGTGTAGCTCTACCCAGAGACTGGGGCTACATCAGCATTAATTCTGGCCCCAAGCCTATGCTCCAAGCCTGTCTCTGTGCAGGTTTTTCCTCTGGAACAAACTAGCCCTCCAGCCAGGCAAGCCCAGCTCCAAGAGGGTGACTCTGCAGGCCTAGCTTAAAGATGGCTGGAGACTCGCTGAAATATGTACACGGACAGCAGTCCTCTGCGCAAGGATCTCTGTCTTTTCCTCAGCAGGAACAGAAAAATGTTCCTTGTTTTTGCAGCTGTGCTCTGCAGACTTCTGAGGACACAAGCAAACAGGGGCTTTGACAAGCTGTGCATGGCATGGGGCATCCTTGGTTTGCCTTTGACGGGGCTCCTTTGGGGTTTTGCTCACCCTCTAACACCCCCAAGGCTGCTCAGAAACAGGGAAGCCTACGTGATCACAGAGATATAAGTGATGCTGTGTCTTCCAGCCACTATTTTTCTTATGCCTGGTTTCTGTTCTTGATTCAGTTGGGATTCCCAGAGAGCAAAGGCATGTAGAAGGTGTAATGTCAGAGGCAGCTGTGTGTGTTCCCTAAGCACAGATGCCACTGCAGCAGATGGAGGCAGGACAGGGATGAAGAAGCTAAGACATCCTTTCCTCCAGCTCCACTTCAGCCATCGTAGAATCTTTTCTTAGGAGGATATAAATATAGAAGGCGTAAGGGAAACACAAAATCAACACAACCTGGAACAACATGGCTCGAACCAGAGGACGGGCAGCCTGACAGACTGACTCCACAATTTCTCTCTTAAGGCCTTTTCTCTAAATGTTAACTTTTTTAAGACCTATCAGAATTACAGGCTTTCACTCAGACTTCCCCATCTTCCTCTAAAACCAACACAGAAATAACTAGAATTACCTAGTTCAGTTTTTCCTCAAGGACAGATGCAGGAAAACATTCACCCTAAATGGGGAAGTCTTCCAGTTTGTGCGCTCTCGAGTAAAGACACAAGTAGACTCACACACTTACCTTGTTGGCAATATCCTTGTTTTTCTTATGCTTCATGGACCTTTCAGCAGGAGTCTTCTCCTCCCCCCAGTTCTACAGATCAGTAGTTTTCAGCTGTCTCTCGTTGACTCAGCTGTTCTGCCATCTTTCCAGGTGTTAAGCTGATAAGTGTGTGATTTCCAAGGATCAGCTTTGTCAGAAAGAGGAGGAACTGTACACTTATTCCTCTCTGACCTCTGTTATATTTCCCGTCCTCCACCCGTTATTAAAGGTGGATGGTTCAGAGCTGGCTTCAACTTGTTCCTTGGATATTCCAGGGTAATCTTCTTCAGGCTTTGCCCATTTCAGTGTACCTTTTGTTTCTGTGCCCCTCTGCAAGTAGGTACATGTTTCCTGAAGCTGTTCTCCTGGAAGTAGAAAACAAGGAAGCTTACTGTAGAATTCAACCAGTAACAGGTCAATCATTGATTTTGTTCTTTATTTCATTCCATTTTAAGAATAAATGCTTTCTTAAACAAAAGAACTGTTTGATCCTGAGCAAATAGGAACAACACCTTTTTTCCCCCGGTATAAGGCACCTGTCCAACATTTTATTAACTTTGCTAATTGCTTTAAGCATCCTGCAGTGCTTGACAGTCCTCAGCTGCTAATTCCCAGATCACTATAGTTTAGTTGACTGTTAAATGAGAAAAATTCATAGCAGGAAAAAAAAAAAAAGATGTTTTATACCCACAGTAGCAACCAAATGATCATACAGTTCTGAATTCCGATCAGCTCCTAGTAGTGATCACATTTTATGAACTACTGGAAGATGATGTTAGGACTCACACAATAAATATGACATGCTTCTGAGCTGTATGGGTACAAGTGAGATTGATTGATAGATATTACATGTTCAGACATTTATACAAACAAGAAAAATTAGGTTTCCATATGTGAATATTTTATGCAGATTTTTATGCAGATAATTTGTATCTGCTCTTTCATTTTGTTACCTGTAGTATTACATGCGAACATAATTATAATCTGAATTTACATAAGCAAATTACTGGAAGGTCTGGATCTGTCACATTGGGAAGTAATTTCTGGCTGGAAACATTAGCAGTGTGGTAACTATTTAGACAACTATATAAAATGAAATAAGCACTTGTCAAAGGAAAAATGCATCGCTATGAAAACTGGAATTGGTATAGTCTCAAATAAAAGTGTAGTCTGTGAAAAAGAGTTCATCAGAAATTCTCTCCTGCCACTCTTCTGCCTTACTGCTTTTCTTGTTTCTCTCCTTTTCTGGGGTGAAATCCTGCCACCCAGAAGCAGAGAGCTGGGGAGGCAGCAGCCGCCGGCCCGTGCTACAGCTGTGGCAAGCAGCACATCCCAGCTGGAAGCGGAGGGCTGGCAGGCTCCCCGCAGTCCGGACTGGTGGCTCTGCTTGCAGGGATCAAACATGCATGTGCCAGAGAGGGAGCCTGGCCAGGATATGTGTGCGCCGCACACGGGGACTGGCGGTGCACGTACGATAGGTTTGACGTGGGAGATGTTGGATTTTATGGTTTTGGACCTGGCAGTAAGTCAAGACCTGAATTCTGCTCAAGAAGTAACAGGAGAAGCGGGAAGGTTAGAGGGGACGTATGGAAGAAGCTGCAACTGTCCTGCAGCCGCTGCCAGGCGGTGGTTTACAGATGACATGTATCCACATTTTCCATTCTTGAGAAGCACAAGGGCCTTTTGACCGTGGTTTTGTGAAAGGAATATTATTTCTGCCTTTTCTTGTTTGATCACCAGGGAACCCATTCTACAGCCAACCAGAAAAAATCTATATGGAAGGAAGCAGAAAGAAAACCCCAGAAAAAAAAAAAAGAAAAAAAAAAAGCCTACAGCTAATCATATTAATTTGTATATGTTGTTTATAATTAGCCTGTTTAAACTTTCATTTCCTTTCTTCAATAAAGACCATATCTCTCCAGGACCCTCGCCATGTCCATTGTCTTTGTGACAGACAGTAGAGATAGATACCAATTACTCAGCTGTTATTTAGTAAGTACTCCAAAGTACTTTGATGCAGCAACGTTGTAAATTCTCAGTAGCAGCTAATTGTCTCATTTTAATTCATTTTTAATGAGACACCTGGGAGAATGAAGAAACATCACAAAACCCAAGAATGTTTCTAAGTTAGTGTCCCAGTGCGTCCTTATTTCTGCCTTCCTACAAAAGAACTTTTTGGTATTAGCACACGAAGGTGCAGCCCCTTAGCTTCACCCAGCTGTGCGACAGCATTGTTCTCTGCCGCATTGTAACACATCTCCCATGGGCAAGGGAAGACGATGGTAGAATCTATAAAACACCATGGAAGGAATCCAGAGAGAAGAGGCCTTTGGTCCTCAGAAGTTCCACATCTTCATCACTTCTGTCTCTCGAGGCAACTGAGCCACATTTCCTATGTTGCCAGCAGGCTGTAGAAGGAAGGTTAGCATTGTTGCTAATCATCATTTGACATGAAGATGTGATTCTCAGATAGAAAGAAGGAAAAGTGGCAAAGGGGTATATTTTCTTCATCATCAGCTGACTCACTACATACTTTTTTCTGAAAGGAAAGGTGTCCTCTATCAGTCACCGGCTTGGTTTCCTTAGTTAAGACAGATACGCACCCTCTTGATTCTCACTCACATTGCTTAGTGTTATACTCTGGGCTAACTTCAACATACATGTTTTACTGGCTCAAGAGGGGGTTAATTCCAGTAAGACAGAACTGCCCAAACCTCTGTCAGCAGTTTGGCTTCATTGACACAGCATTCTGTTGGTCTCTCGCTGCTGCTGCTGTGGCTGGAGGAGAAAGGAGTACGCTCCACGGCAGCTGTTAACCAAGCCGTACAAGGAGCTCGTAGACCAAACCCAGCAGTGCAAACTGCACCCAGGAGAAGAGAGCACTGGACATTGAGGAATACATGTGGTATGTTCTCAGTTTAATTAGAAAGATGCCTATGGTGACACATTGCCTATGTTTTCACTTAAGGATTTATCAAAAATCGAAAGGCACACCCAGTAAGCCATGTGATTTCACTGCCTAAGATATTCCCCTTTCAATTTTGGTAAATATCTGTGCTCTTTTGTTAGTGTTGTGATCATTTTTACCAGGGGGGCCTGCCAGCAGTCACAGGGCAGGTGCGGCTGGTCCACAGCCACCACAGGAGTTATCATCCCAGGAGCAGCATCTCCACTTGCCCCCAGGGACGATGGCTGGAGCCCCTCGTGGTGGGACTAAGCCCCATCCTTGCCTCTCATTCCACATGCCGTCTCCATCTTTAGCTCTGACACCTTAATGAGAATCTGGCAAGCGGTCAGGTCTATAGGAAGACCCACAGGTTTCAGTAGTAGCTTGAAAGTAGCTGTGGATGCTTTCTTGCCCAGAGCTATGGCTGTACACTCGCAGCCAGCAGATGTGCACCTCTGGTTAGCGCTGGCCTGCCCAGATGCCTTAGCCTGCGGTCACTAACTGGTTTCAGTGGGGAAGAACTCTGGTCCAAGCTCAGTATCTTTGGTGCTTAACAGTGTAATGACATTTAATACTATTAGTATGCCAACAAACCGGCTGCTGCTTTTGTATGTATTTTAGCTGCTTAATTCATAAAGGAGCTTTGCACATTTGGAGTACTGAGACAAGGCGCTTGTTGATTCCAGCAGAAGAGCTCTCAAGCCTGTGGTATGGCCATGGTAGAGTGCCTAGCACAAACACTCAAGAGTTTTATCCTGCTCAGCTGCAAAACTCCCCTTGAATTTTGCTGCTTCTGGGAAATGCCCAGGAGCGAAGTGAGCTTGCTCCTTCCACAGAAAGCTGCTAAGCTCCTGAATTTGTTTGAAAGCAAGGGGCTCAGGGTCATGTTGCAACCATAGGGTCAGGGAGAGCATCACTTCTGGGAAATGAGCATTGATGTACAGAATCTACTATTACAGGAAAAAAAAAGCTAAAACCCCATAGCATTTAAGAGTCCTTTGTTGATGAAGATTATTTTGAAAAGACCTCCAGGAAACTTACTTCCTCACTGCAAACCCATTTTCAGGCTATTTTTGCCCTTACTGTATTTTGTCTCTTTTTCTAAGATGGATTTTTTTCACCACAGATGAGATCCTAGTTTCTTTCCAGGCTTGGACAATGGTGCAGTTGAAGAGGGTGACAACAACAAGCTGCTTCTCAAACTACTGCACAAAGGACTTCAGTCAGGATATTTACAATAAATACAGGCACCAAGTGTGAGGGCTCCCGTTTCCTGCCAGAGTTGCTTTACGCAGTGTTTTCTCTGGAAGGAATCTATTACATCAGTGGCCTTGGGAATGTATATTGAGATGGTTTAATCGGAGTTGAAAATCACAGTACAGAAAGGGGCTTCAGTTCTTCTGGCTGGACACTACGTACCCAATTTGGGAGCCACTAAGGAATTTCACTGATACCAGACACATTCTTTAGCTCATCGCCGTCCAGCATTAAAATGGCTGGTGGCAGCGTTATGGCCCTGATTCAGCAGAGTACTGAAGCACATGCTAGACTTTAATTTCTTCAATTAGGCTTAAATAGGTGCTTTGGGCTGAGGATATGCCACAATACCCACAGAAATCACAGTGCTGTTCAACAGGTAATTTGTTTTGGCCAGTGAATCCCTCTGTAGATAAAGGTTTTGTCAAGTTTCCCATACTCCTATCTGTTGCTTGGATCTCCCTATTGCCTTTATTCTTACATAGGCAGTCTTTCAGGACACAGAACTTCTTCCTCATTATGTATTTGTACAACATCAAGAACAAATAAGGCTGTAGTTTGTATAGCTCTCATAACACCAATAATTACAACAGGAATGGATTTAAGCACAGGCTTTATTGTCCTCCTAAATGCAGGCTTATATTTAGAGTCCTTACCTTTCTTGTGTTTTCCTCCATGTGTGAAATAGATCTTTACTCAACCCAGCTTGCTTTAGATCCCTATGGGGCAAAGTGTCTGTGGGTGGAATGACATCTATTTGAAGGGAACAATATTAAATGAGGAGTAAAGATTAAAAGGTCTGGAAAACTTCTAAAACTTCAGCTGACATGTTGAGTAATGCCAAGGTTGTGGCAAGATGACAGAAGCTGTGTTCCTATGTGGCTTGGAAGCTATGGAAATGCAGAATGTTTCTGCAGTAGGTTAATCTGCTGATAAGAACTTAAAGCAGGGATTAATTAGAGAGCAGGTTGAAGGGAAAGCTCAGCTGAGCCTACGAAGTTATTGCATCAGTGATACAGCGTGAGTTTTGAAAGGAAGTACTGAATGTAAGCAGGTAACCTGCAAGAGATGGGTCCAAGCCCACTCTGCTCCACCAGGATAAAATTGATTTTCAGCAGGAGCAGATACAGGCTGATAATTGTCAGTAAGTTTCAGCAAATGCTGGAATCGTCTGCTTAATTGCGTGAGAGTTGCAAGAGAATGATAAAGGTGAATCTAACTCATTATCCAGGGGCAAGTTCTAACACTGCTGGACAAACATTTTGCTGAAGGGTCTTTCGTAGGTATCAGGTTTTTATCGGAATTCTATCAACTGCATTCCTAGGAGGAGGAAAAAAGCCCGCAAGAGCAAACCCTCACCAAGAGAAGAATAGTATGTGTTTGATTGACAGTCATGTACTTTTTGTTTTAAATTAGATTTTTCAAAGGGGTAGGGTCAAGGGCTTTCTCTTGCAAAAGATCAAAGGTTGCATCCTTTGCTCATCTAAACCAACTTGGCTTCACTGACTTCTTTGCTGATTTGTAGCAGCTGAATGTCTCTACCAAAAATACAGACCAGACACAGAATCAGCAGCACACCCATACCTGTTCTCCAGTCATGAAATAAAACATGATTCATACCCCAAGCACAGGAGAAGTGGAATGCAAAAAGCAAACAGAAGACAAGGTGAAAAGTAATTACATTCTCTTAATTGCAGATTAAAAAAAAAAAAAAGCGTAACACCAAAAATTGTTCATTGGATTCTTTCTCTTTAAAAACCTGTAAAACGTGAAAGCAGGGTCCTTACTGGATCCAGTTTTTTGGCAGAAAAATAAATATTGTTGTAGGAATTATTGGAACATACATCTAATTAAAATCTTCAAATAGAAATGCACTGTTAATCTAAGAGCCATCGAACTGGGCTGAAATATATAGATCATATTTAAACCGAAAGGAGGTAAATAATCCATTGCTCTTATGTGATTGCCATTGGCAGAAAAGGAAATAATGTGGAATAATGATAAACAGCGCAGCCAATAATGGAAGCTGCGGCTAGCGTCCCCGAAGGAGACGCCACCCAGAAGTGGTGAGTAAAGAAAGTAGTAAGGTAAATGAAGTAGTGGCAAGACTCAAAGTACAAAATCTATTTTGTAAACCACAGGTTTGAATGTGGAGAGAGTTATGTTCTGATGACTGAAATCGCAGGACATAAGAGCACCGGAGTAGCAAAACTTTGGCTAACCTGATATTATGATTTGTTGCCATTTAATCCTGCTGTGTGACAGGCAGGTGGCTGTGTGTATTGGGGTATGGACTGTTCTCTATTTCAGCCCAACCTGGAAGGTGACAGTTTAATTAGTTTTAACTGGTTCAAATTATGTAAACTCTAATTTCACACTTACAGGTTAAGATAATAGATACTGTCAAAATAAAAATTAAAAGAAAAATGCGTGCACAAGAGTAGAAAGGGCTCAGCAGCACAGAAGAGAAGAAAACTCTCTGCAGAGCTCCCCAAGATGAACAGAGCAGCTACCTTGACCAGGTATTACCCCGAAGGAACAAAGTATTTTCTTAGTGAGAACAGAGAGTGATTTTTATTTTTGCCACAGAAGACATTTAGGCTCACTGTCTGTGATGGAGTCTGTGTGACTTGAGAACCAGCAGAATAATACTGTATGTGTCCAATATCACATCACAAAACACAATTTATTTGCCTTTTCCATCAGAACACACTCTGTTCCTGTGGGGGCATAATTTTAGAGCTCAACTCTCATGCTGGCTCTGAAAGCTTCTATTAAGACAGAAATCTCCCAGATAATAGAAAACTATCTTAGGCCCATTCTCTTGCATCTCAGGCTCTGTCCATTCAGGAGTTTATAGCAAGCTCATCTTTGCAATAATAGAGAGACTTTAAAGGAGGTCTTAAAAGGCCAATGATTTCTAACAGCATCCCTGTCCCCCTTCCTCCACTGTGGTCACTTTTCTCCCTTGCGTCTGACACTCAGTCATCACTGCAGGTCAGCTCTGGTAAAGAGAGAAATCTTGCACCGAGTTTGGAGGATTTCAGGATTTGCAATCTTTCTGACCTCTCACGGTAATGTGTCCCGTGGCGAAAGGGTCCCTTCCTGGCAAGCTCTGTTCTGAACTGGCATCCCACCAACACCGGCTGTAACGCCATGTAGATTAGTGGTAGCGTTTGGTCTTGAATGTAAAGTTAGTTCCCGAGACACCTCCCCGGAGCACCTCATTCCCACACCAGGACTGTCTGCAAGAGCAGTTGCTGCGTTTCCCCGGTCTCTCCCCCGGGTACCCGTGCTGCGCTCTGATGCAGGCTCTCCGGCTGGTGACCAGCGGCTTCTGCCTGCACAACCGGGAGCCCAGCACAGCAGACCTAAGCTGCTCACAACAACCTCTTCACCGTTTCATGTCCCTGCTATGAGACGACTCCAGGTAACGTTTTTTCCTAGAGTGACGTTCCAGAGGTTCAGACAACAGTGAAAAGGCTAAATTAGGAGTCCTGAACCAAACCTGCTCCATCACTGAAGCTGAAATCCCCTGGCAGCAGTAGTCCGTGCTCCCACATCTCCCCAGCTGCAGCAGGGCAGCCAGACCCACATGCCAGGCTTTCCCCGGGGGGAACCTGCTCCTGCTTTTCCCATAGGAGGGGATCACAGACCCTAGGCTCTTTTACAGAAAGATGAATAAATAAAAGCGAAAACAGAAACACAGCAGGCAACTGCATTTCATTACTTTCTGATTTAGTCATCCAAAGAGTTATACTTACAAAGCGATAGTAAACATTGTTATCTCCGTGTACTAGGTGGGTGTGAAATACAACTTGAAGGGCACACTCTCAAAGCTATTATTGGCTTGCTGTATGCTGTAGACTTTTCTTACTGAGCTGAATTAACTTCTCTGTACTGTATCACAGAAGGAGACTGGGTTATTTAATATCCAAAGATGCTGGCCTAGACAGGTGGCAACACAGCCCTCCATCAGCAGATGGAGAGGAAAAATACAACCCAGTCCTTTAGTATGTTTGTTTTAACATTTTTCATTCCCAGCATTCAGTTAGTCAGCAGGGTTAATCTTTAGCTAGAGTTCATTGCAAGGACTGTGTTTCTTTCTTCCTTTCTGCTGGAGTTCCCTGTGCATGGAGCCTTGAGTTTGTACATCCGCAAAGGTTGGGACTGACCCGGGGAAAATGAAAAGTTGTCCCCTTGTCCCCCACGTTCTCCCCAGCTGAACAGGCAACATGAGGCTGCATTAGTACATCCCCTCTGTTGCCATGTTTCCCACTGACCCAAGCCTAGTCCAAAACAACAGCAGCCCCGGCCAAACCACCAATGATGTTATATTTGCTCTTAAATGTCAAGCTGAGGAATTTGCTCCAGTCATGTCACTTCCTGTGCTGAAATCAAATTTCAGCAGCCGCACTGTCCGCACCAGTCAGAACTAGCTCTTGGTGCATTTCTGAGTGGGTTTATTGCAGCTCAAAGCTGTGGGGAGAGGCAGAGCAGAGACACTTCAGGAAAAAACCAAACCAAACCAAAACAAAAACAGCAGTCATACTTCACACATGAACTCATTTTTTCTGAAGAAGAAAAAAATTGTTAAAGCTCAGAAGAAAAACTCCAGATTGTGAACTTTAGATCTCTTCCCAGCAGAGTACCCTTATCTTGCCCCAGACTGAAACGCAGGCGTGAGAGCACAGGGCAGCTGAGATGTGATCACTCCTTTTCCTTTTGTTATGCGGAAGTTATGGGAAGACCAAGCCAGGACAGATGATTTGTCTGTGCATTACTCAGCCAAAGAACTCATACTCTTGCAAAACAAAACCACTACCAACAACAATTCAGGCTCTCCAAGGAACATGTCAGGGAGTGTAAAAGCTGGAGACGGAAAGACAAATTGGGAGGAAGGGGCATACTTGCCTCCCCTTGACATGGAGCAAAATATTCACACCAGTCATAGCCAACGGTGCAGCATCTCGGGGTCCGCGAGAGAGCTCTGAGCAAGTCTGCGCTGAGCACAGCCCCGGCTGCGCAGGCCTGGGCGGCGGGGCGATAGCACCTCGTGTTAGTGCCATACTAACTGCAGAAGCTGGAAAACTCCTGTTTGTGGACTTACCTCAACCAGAATTAGGTGAGATAACAACATCACACTTGATTGCACAGTATAGACTTGTGCCTTTGTATCTCAGAAATGCATTTGGGGATTTATCTTCCTCGATACTCCAGAAAAATAAGCTCTGCGAGACATTGTTGGTTACATACAAATGCAAAACATCGAGCAATGGGAGAGGATTTTAAAAAGCTCTTTAAAAGAATTTGTTACAGGTCCTCTAAGCAAGGAGAATAACTGGACTATGAAATAAGCAGTCAATATAAAAGGATACAGAGAGGCCAAAATCCTAGTAATAGATTTTATCTGTCCAGACAAACTAGAAAACACCATCAGGGAAAATTAGATTGGAAGTCGTGTCTGGTTTTGGTGCCGGATTGTGTTTTTAGACCTGAAGTGTATCTGACGGGGAATGAAGTTTTACAAAATGTGATTAAGCAATACAGGGGCTAGACTGAAGTTGGGCAGAAGGGGCAGAACAAAGCACAGGCTAGAGAGATTTTAAAGGCAAAGTGCACCAACGGAGAAAACCAAACCTCGCTGAATGGTAGGCAGGCAGGCAAGATCATTTTCCAAAGTACATTATTCTGCGATTAGATGATAAATCCAGGCATGACGTTATTTATTCCCGACAATCTCCAAAACTTTTATCTACGTTATTGACAAAGTCCACAGCTATTTGGCAAACAGGACAGAAGGAGAAGTGTCAGCTGTAAGGGCCTCCTGCTTTGAAGACAAATAGATGAGCAGACAAAGAGTCAAGGAAAGGCTCTAGTGTTTCAGCTGCGTGGCCGAGAGCCACTTCTTTGTAGCATATGGCGTACACTAACAGGTTTATTTTCCCTGAGGAGGATGTATAAACTGTCTGCAACTGCTCTTCACACTTGTCACTCTAAGTCACGTAATTTTTCCAAGGCATCCTGCAAAAACAGCCCCCTAGTTGAAGCTGAACAAAGAATTTGTGGCTGCCTTGCAGGTCGTTTGGGGAGCGAAGGGCTAGCCTGCACAACCGGAGCGTGGTAAAGCGCACAGGGAAGCGTGTCAGAGAAGCCGACAAAGGCAGACGGACGCGATAAGAAACGAGAGCAATTAAATGAGGCGGGGCAGGGCTGGAGGGGGGCACTGCTGGGAAGCGGAGCGAAATTCGGGTCAGGGAAGAGAAGCAGCAAGTGGCAGCGTGTCTCTGCAGCTGTCCCGGCCCTGCTGCGGTCCCAGCCCAGCGAGGTCTCGTCCGCACCGGCGGCCCGCAGGCTGTCCCCCCCGCTCCGGGCGTGAGGGCCGGCCGGCACCTGCTGCTGGCCCCACGGAGCTGCAACCTGCCCCGAGGCCTCTTAGACACCGTGATTAATATGCAGAGACCAAAGTGACTGGCAAAGATAATTACACGGCGAGTCAATTGGCTGGCAAAGTTAATTATGCAGGGAGTCAAATGAGCGGCAAACTAAGTGACTGAGGCAGAATAAAGAAACATTTGGCAGTGACAAATGGCAAAACAAGTTACTCGGACAGGGGGTCAAGCGGGCTGGACACTGGACGTGTTTTCCAGCAGCAGAAGCTGGCATGGTGTCAGGGAGAGCTCGCTGCCTGGCGGCATCGCTCCCGGGCCGGCTCCCTGGGCAGGGCAGGAGCGGGAATGCCGGCGGCACAGCCCTGGCTCCAGAGGGACTCGCACCTCCATCTGCCTTTGCTTCAATTACTCCATGACCTTAAGTCATTTAGCTTCCCTCCACCTCAGGACTGCTCACTGTCCCCTATTGCACCACACGAGGAAGTATTTTGCATTCTCTTCAGCCAAATAGAAAGCAGACGTATCGACCTGAAAGGGTAGAAATATTAACTAACCCAGAAGTGAATTGTGCATGCTCCCTTGCATGCATTCTCAGTGCCACCATCAGCGATAACCTCCCAGCACACTCAGGAGCTAAAAGGAAAGTAACCGTTTTTCTTCTGCCATTAGCAGTCCAAAGGGGAAAAACCGCACGGGCTGGGAGAGAGAGGTTTTTACCAACACATACTAACAGGCCACATCTTAACTGGAAACCAGCTAGATTTATTTCTCCTGACTATGAGCAATGGCATATTTTTCGAGGGCTTAGTGAAAGAAGATGGCACAGAGCTCTGAGATCCCTTTGGGAAAGGTTACATACTTTATTTCCATATATATTATATTATGAAAATAGTAAGAGCTCTGAAGTGACCTGCGAAGGGCTAAAGGGAGGCAAGTAACTGTGACGTTTTATTCTTTACAAGATATAACCAAACCCAGAAGTGCTGAGATTCTCAAGTGCTTGGTTTTGTTCCTTGCTTGTTTCTACCTCAGATATCTCACATGAATGTCAGAGCCAAAAGTCCCCCCAAATTATGTTGTGCCTAGAAATTACAGAAACAAAACTGAGCAATTGAAAAAAGAATGTTTAACTCTTCTATCTGCAACAGTTTCAGGTTTGTTAGTATTTACTTAATTCTGCTGGCCAGTTGGCACAGTTGGACAATGGAGGGCTCTGAGACCACATCTGTTGGGAAAGGTCAGGTATCTATAATGCAAATTTGCACAAAAGTTCTCCAGTAAAATAAAAGAAATTAAAGTCAACTTTTCTTATTTGCCTACAAAGACAGTTTTTCCAAGCTATACCTGGTGTTTGCTGGATAAACTCCATTCTTTACAGGCAAAATTTTCATATCTTTCTCAAGCATTTTATTTGAAAGCAATGTATTTCTTTTGAGGTGAATCATGCTACTGTGGTGATGAGATTTTAAAAAAAAAAGGGGGGGAGAAAAAAAGAAGGAAAGAAAAAGAAGGAAAGACAACCCTGAAACACTAGGCAGTTTAAAACAAAGAAAAACAAACAACAATAGCAGAGCATCAATGTGGTACATGAAAAATAAGACCTTTCTAGGTCATGCTTAAATTTGCATTAATGGCCTTCTTGTCAAATTATCTCAGGGGAACTTCGGATTAGCATGCAAAAGAAGCATGATACAAAACTAAAGCAGTAATACTTGTTTTATTTACCAGACCATTTTCTCCAAAGGAACTAAATATGAGAATTTTGAGGGATCTGACTTTCATCTTTTATAAAAGAAGCACAGTCAGGAAGAGCTCACCGTAATTAGCAGCTAGTCAAATAATATATAATTCCTCCCTGTATTTACTCAGCAGTGTGTACTTTAATCATCAAAAACATTAAACTGACCCTAACCATCGCCTTCTATAGACTGGCGCAGGAGCTCATTTGTTCAGTTCTTGGATCAGCTCTTAAGAAAACAAATCTTACCAAGCGCACTTAAAGGTAAACACAGGGTATTCCCAAATCTGCATCTGAAAATGTATTTGATAAGCAAGATAGGAGGGAGGAAAAAAAAAAGTCATAAGCATTTCATCTGCCAGTCCAACATGTGAGAGAGGTGAGGTCACCTAAGGGGTTTTGCTGCTGTTTTGGAGTAGCAGGGCAATGTATTGACAAGATTTGGGAATTAATAGAGATCCTGGCTTTTATTGTCAGCTGGAGTCCCAGTGCATGGTGAGTAACTGGATATTCCCGCTGCTTCAGCAGATCATGTGGGATACTCACCACATTGGAGGTTTGATCCACGTATTCTATCAGCATGAAATGGGACCTCTGACCCTCATCTTTTCTTCTTATCTTGCAGCTGTACAGAAAGCATTTACTGAGGACACTCCACATCTCAAGTGTTGTTAGCAGGTGGAATCTGGAGGTGATTTTACACTGCTGCCTCTTGCCTGGTGGGTCATGGTACAACCCGTCAACTAAGATTTTATTTAGCAGGTCTGTTAAGGTTTACTACATAACCAACCTACTGCTTGCACAAAGGGAGCCTGGAGATAACAAATGGACTTCTGCACCCAACTCTGAAGCACGTAAGAGCACACAGATATAAAGGCTGTCCAACCTACAAAGGGAATATTATTCATACCATTGAATCTGTGCTGTCAGAGCAAGGAACTGCACCAGGAAGCCTTTTCTCAAATGCTAAAATCTCACCACTGTCCCAGCAATATACCAGATACAAGAACACTGCCGTTATCGTTACTTCAGGCTGAGAAAATTGAAAGAAATCTTTTGAATTAACAGTCATCTTTACAAATATCTGAGAGCTGCCAAGTTCTTGGACTTTCTTGAAACTCCTCTGAATTTTAAAGCCAGTCAAGGCTTTGCAGCTGGAGTGGGAGTAGATAATCCAGCCCAGGCACTGCTATGGGAAAGAGACCGAACAGGGCAAGAGAACTGACACAGAACACCGTGGCCGGCAGAAACTATGTACACCCACTTTATGGAGTCACCAATCGTGACAGGGGGGCACCGGGCAGTGGAAGAGTCATGCCCGAAGAAAATTTAAGGCAGCCAGGGCAGGACACAAGAAAGCTGCTGAAAACTTGTTTTTAAAGGTTTGGCACCTACAGTGAATACAGAGTTACCTGTTTTCATCCTGGTATATTCAAATGCTAATTTTCAGAAATGTAAGCCCCATATATTAACGTGGTTTGATCAGCAGTTTTACACTGCTCAGCCATGGCTGCTTTCATTATCTGTCACCCATCTGTACTGCTGGTATGCTTGGCTCTTTTACAGTGTTGATCATGTCTGATTTAACATGCCAGGTTACATTAACAGTTCTGAAACCCAAATGGCCACACAAGTCCTGAAAAAGCAGTTGGGCTGCTTTGCTGTTGTTACACATTATATTCCCCTCCTCATTGTCACTAAATCCAACCCAGAAGCACTTCTAGGGGCAGACCATTAGCCACCAAACACCCCAGGGCATCACAGCAGCCCACAAAGCTGATACTTTCTGCCAGCCCACCAGCAGCTCTGAAATGTGCAGAGCTTGTAAGGTTTCTGGGCACGCCTCCTCCCCCCAATTAGTCATACCAGTGACTTCTCTGTACGAGGAATTAGAAAGAGGAAAAAAAATTAGCTTTTCCTTTGGCTTCCAATTTAATGAAAGGCTTAAAAGTTCAGTGAATTCAGAGAATGTAACCTTTGGGGCTCTCATGAAGAACAATGAAAATAATAAGAAAATCTAATGTTTCTCATATAAGTATATCCCTTAAACCTGTTAGAAATCTTAGCTTTTTTTGGTGGCAAGTTAAACCAGAGGCAGTCTTGTCAGACTGCTATAAGATTAAATAGTCTATTAATCAGAAATCAGATTAACAACACTTTGTTAAAGCTAATTATGTGAGGAAAGCCAGCCTCTTGTTGCGTTGCCAAAATATTGGATATAATTTTTTTTTTCTTATTCATAGCACCATTTTAGACCAAATGTTTTGGCAGCTTAATTAGAGGCAGGTGGTGCCATTGCCATAATTACATAGAAGTCCTCATATTTTGTCATCATGCTTAATTAGAGCCGTTGATTCAGCATGAAAGAGAAGCATCCTGGCCAAATAAATATTGCAGCAGTCTTTATGGGAAATGCAATGCACCTTTAGATGAGAGCTGCCTGGTTTACAGGATGCCAAATATTTATTTCAGGTTTGGGACAGTACTGCCTTCTCCAGTAGAAAATAGTTAAATTAAACTGAAAGCTCTCAACCGCAAATGAAACCCAAACCCACTGCAGTCAATAGCAACATTCCCATTGACTTAATTGGGACCAAAACCTAGCTGGCTTTCCTGAACAAGGTAAGACTGATTTATTCAGGATGAATATGGGACAACTCCACAAATATAACTGAGATCAGAATTTGGCTCGTTAATCTCACAGGAGTTGGGCTGGCTGTGGCCAGGGAACGCAGAGCTGGATTTGGCTTGCCTGACACCTCAGGATCACAACGCTCAGCTCACAATGTTCTGAGAGGGGATAACACTTTTCTCACGAGGTCCCGGTAAGACTTATGCTGAAGCTGTAAAGAGAGCGGTCATCTTCAGTTCAAGGTCATAAACAGAGCCCACAATTCATTCACCTGGAAGTCTGAAAAAACTGATAATGCTTCAACTACTATTGCCGCCTTCACAGATCTCTCCAGTTAAAACAGTCCTGGAACTTGCATTGCACCAGCTGGTACGAATAGGAAATTCATGTCTCATGCCAGCCAAACGGCTGATTTTTCAGAGTGACAGAGCAAGTGGAGATGGCAAAGTTACAGTCTGTACATCCCTAGGAGTCAGGCAACCTCTCAGCCTTGGGTGGTCCTTCTGGGCTAGGGAAACTGTGTCGTGGCACACAAAGGAGTTGCTCAATCTGCATCACATCATAATCGCGATTTTGAGCACCCCAGCCTCAACTCCATGCAGGTGTACCAGGGTAACAACCCAGAAGAGCACCTCTGAATACACAGCATGCACCACAGCTGACCCTAACTGAAGCAGATCTAATAAATACCTACATTTTTAACACCTTTGCCCTCTTTCCCACTTCTGCCATACCATTTTTTTTTTACAACCATGTGAATTATCTTATGATTATACCCATTAGACTGAGCTCTGGGCTCCCTGTATAGCTCCAGTGTGTAGAGCTCCCTCTGATCTGGATATGGTGCTTCTAGCATTAGAGAGCTATTAATCAAAATCAGTGCTATGGAATGTAAATAATAAAGTCCTTCAAGCACCATATTTCCCTTAAGCCTTCTCATTTATCCCTGAGATCTTACACTGCCTGTTCAAAGTTAGTGACAGGACTCAATTTCCCGTCTGTGCTTGCTAATTTCTTGCTGATCTTAGAGGTTTTAGACCATTCAATCCAGATCGCTCTTCCACAGGGAATGGGGCCAAGATAATATATCTCAAAGAGCAGACCAGGAAAATCACTGGGAGAAAATGCCAAATCCCTCACGACTCCTTGGTCATTTGGGAAACAGTTTGAGGAAATCAGTGCTATACTTCCCTCTGCTTCTTTAAATTTGGAGCCCACCTCCAACTTACCTAAGAAAGGCAGATCAGCTACCAACTTAAATGATATTTTGATTTCCCTGTCTCGGGCTATTTCTGTAAGCCTGATTCTGTTAGTGCAAAACTGATGGGAGCTCAGCTTCTTATCAGCAAAAAGATCAGGGTTTTCCCAGTTCATCTGGGCACAGTACTGTCTTAAAGAAGTGTGAATAAATTCCAGCATAATCAATGACACATTTTATCCCATTGCTAGTGTATGCAACGATTTTAAAATCTTGTGGCTACTGTTAGATTTAATGCCAATAACCTAGCAATAATCTTATTATAGCTGTAGCTTCAATGAAGTACTTAAGATGTCACAAAGTCTTGTAAAATGCAATCAACTCAACAGCTTGAGTAAAATATTACAGATTATCAGATTTTAGGGTGTTTTCTTTATACACAGCTAATAAACCCTGAAAGGTATTAAAAAAGCCCAACAACAAATAAATATTATGAGGCTGTAAAAGACCTTATTTAAGATATTTTTGTAACTAACAATCCAACAAGTATGTCCTGGCCCTTCGTGTAAACTCTGAAGCCTGCAATGAAGAAAAAAAATCTCATAAAATGAATCCCTGGACTTGTAAGTTTTCAAGAAATAGAGCAAGTTTGTCCGGCATCCTGAAACGAGTGCTCAGCCAAAAAGAAAAGCAAAACCAAAGGCTTGAGACCAAAACTTGCATTGTTTTTTATACAAGGAGAAGGGCTGGGAGGACAGGATTGAACAGTTGTCAGAATCACAGCTTGATCTGTATTTCTGCATTTGTGTTTTGGACGGACTCCAAGCTTCAAATGAAAATGCTCTGCCCTATACTACAAGGGAGTTTTAATCCACCACAAATTTAGCAGTGGCAGCATCCCTCCCCCTGTGGCAGTGAGCATTTAACAGAACACTGCTGCAGTCATTTCCCTCTTTTCCAAATTCACCGCTAGAGAGAAAATCTCCATGTTTCATTTTTATTATTTTCCAAACGAAATGGAAGGGAGGTTTCCCAAGGGAAAACTCACCGCTCAGTCCTACAAGCTGGCTGGTTCAGCATACAGCCGAGTAGCAGCAAAACCACTGCAAAGACTCCAGCAGGAATAGCAATGCCTACGAAAGGCTCAGCCTGTGCTCCCAGACACACCGGCACAACTCCACTCGGTCGGGTGTTGTGCTGAGGCCAGGCGAGTTCAGGTGCTCCTAAGCTGTCGCCCATGAATACAACCCAGGCAGCTGAATGCTTCCCTCTATATACCCATACAGCTGAACGCCTACAGCCAGCAGCAGTAATGGTGGTAAATAGGCAAAGCGAGCTTTGGGAACCCTAGCTGCGTTGAAACAAGACTGTAACTCCCTTAATTTCTTCAGAGGGGAGAAAGGAAACATCGGCACTTTGCACAATCGCGGCTGGATGGCACATTCCTCACTACAGCATTTTGCTTGCTTTAATCACCCGGATTTTTTCTATTTGAATTAAAGATGTTTCCTGGAAATGGAAGTGCAGACACAACACAAGATTTGTCTGCAGTTTTTAAGATGATACTTTACGACAGTCATAGCCAACTTAGTGCAACAGGTCAGAGACACTCCACATAAAGCTCTCAGCTTGTTTGGACAACTGTACTTTTGAGATACTGTATATTTGTCTGTAACTGATGGAGAATCCAGCCCTTCCAGAGACTCTGATCAGCCCATCTGGAATAGCATATTTCTACATTCTCACATGAGAAATTTCCCAGATATAAGTAATTTTTGTTCAACAGACCCATGGAAGCCCAGCCAGCAATAGGGATGATTTTCCTCATGGAAGAGTCAGAAGCAAAAGCAAACACTTTGCCCAGCCCCATGAAGCACCCAAGTGAGCCAGAACGCTCGTTATCCTTCTGTCCATTGAAATTTGGAATATGGTACTTCCTGAAAAGGCCAAATTCACACATTAGTGAAAGTTACTTAAGACTGATTCCAAATCCATAAATTACTTTAAGTGAGAAAGATTCCAGTAAAGAAAATAATTTTGGACCAAAACCAATTCTCTTTCTTTGGTTTGGGTTTTCATGGTTTAACCAAACCAACACCCCATGGCAGCCAACATCAACCTCTTTGGAAGGAGATGTTAAGACCCTCCACGAGATAGATGCAGTACACCTTCCTGGCAGATCCCTTAGCCGTTAATTTAAGAGACTTGTTTCTTCCCTGACACATGAAGGTTTACCATGTACATATGTTACAGGTCAAGAGAAACTATCACGGTAACTGCATTTATACACGTCCTGCCTTGCATTCACCAGGGCTCATGTGCACCAGCTAAGCTCAGACCTAGGTCTTCAGTCCCTGCTTGAGCTATACTGGAGGAATACCTGTCCCCACGTCTCTCATACCACTTGTAACTTATTTCTAGTTTAAATTTTAGCAACTCCTGCAATGGTCTATGAAATGTATGTTTTTCCCTGGCCATTATAATACCTATGCTATGTAAGGTTGGGTGGAAAGGGTTTTTATGTGAAAACCACTCAAGGCAAAATGATCCCTGTCAGTTTTATTCAGTCCATGTTTTATAGGAAGAGAGAGTACAAAGCGTGTGTTGCTTTGGCAATTCTTATCTCTCCCTTGGTAGCTTGAAGAAAATTGATCCTTGCCACCACACAGATGTGCTGTGGGTAGAGCATAGTTATAATACCCTTGCTGGTATGGAAGATCTATCCCATGAACTTAATGTAATATTATTATCATTAGCGTTCACCCTTTGATCATGCACTATTGGCTTTTATGCTGGTTGATTCACGCCCCGAATAAGTAACAATAAAGGTGGCTTAGTTCAGCACATGTGTTTCCTTTATGAAGGCTTTGTAGCAATGGTGGCTAGTTGTTCATTGCTACCCAATACTGGTGTCACTAGGAACTTGTGGGAGGATGTAGCAGCCATCTCCCTTTCTGCTGTAACCAGTTGCCTCCAAGAAACACCAGCTGAAGGAGTTGCAGGGTGCATGGTTTTGATTAGGAGTAAAGGGTATTTCTGACCATACTGCTATGAGTGGTGCTTAAAACAGCCACGAAGAGGGTAAGACCTCTACGGCATGCTCAGTCCTGGTGTTTCACTGCACTGCTCAAGTGAAAAGGAATTAGGGCCATTCTTGACAGTCCACTTGTTTTTTTCTAACAATTTTCATTGCTGCTATCCTGGTCCAGTGTTCCTTCACTCAGGTAATATAAATTCACAGGACAAAAGTGCCCATGAAACAGGAGAGGCTCAGAGGTGTCTGCTTGTCAGATAACTAGCACAGACCTGGCCACGCCAGTGTAAGCTTCTTTCCACAACAAACTGGTGTGGGGAGATGGGAAAGCTTCAGAGCTTTCTGAGTTTGCTAAAGAAGGCTGTTACTCAGCAGACCCAGATTTTGGGGTATGGATGCCAGTCCTGCAGCCACAAGCTTGAGGAAGTGTGGTCACTTTTGACAGGGACTGCAGTCCCAAATGTGAGAAACTGGGTGTCCCATTACCAGTCCCTCCAGTCCCTGTGTCTGCCTTTTTTGTACTTTGAAGCTTTCAGCTGTACTTCAAAGGCTTTGACCCTGCAATCCTTAATCAAGGAAATCAAAAGGAATTTTACTAGATTTAATCAGAAGCAGATTTAAAAGATTAAAGACTGTAGAATCAGGAACTCAAGTTGAAAAGGAGAAACTCTGAACTCTGCTTGATGTACCGTAAAGAAATACAGTTTTCCTTATGTGTCTCGGATGGGGATTTCCAAGTAGGTGTGATGCAGGAAGACACCCAGATCCCTCTGAAATTCTTGGGAGCCTGGCACCTAATTGCATTAGGGCACTTTAAAAGTCTCAGTCATGCTTATTAATTGTCTGTGATAAAATTTAAGTGATATATTTGCCCTTCTGTTTTACAAGGCAATAACCCAATTAATGTGTGGATAAACTAGGAGGCCAAAGGGAATTGGATTACGTCTGAGAAAAACAGAGGAGCAATTAAAGTATCGCTATTATAGGAGAGATTGAATTAACATAGTAATGAAAACATTCCTCCCTGTTTGGGAAATGGGGGCTAGGTCTCCAGTTTTTGTGTCTGGAGATTATAAGCGGTGAGAACCCCTTGTAATACTCTATCAGTTGACATCACAGCCATTATGTCATTGCATATGAGGTGGCTGTACAGGGAGACTGAAAAAGTAGGGATTAAAAGAGTAAAGGTTCATGAACCTCTTTCTGCCCCAAACCTCCACCTTCCTGCCAACCTCAGCCTCCCTCTCACATCCACACCCAGGGGCTGCTGCTCTCCTGCTTCCAGACGGTACTTCAAGTTTGAGTCCAAGTGAATGTTTTAATTAACAGAGAGCAACTTCTACCCGGAGCTATCTCATTAAACAGACGAATCCAACATTGGTCACGATTTGCCCTCAAAATGAAAATGGTGCCTCCAGGAAAACATAAGACTGTCTTACAAACACACAGAAAGCTATAACCATAAACCGAAATGCCTTAGAGTAACAGAACAGCCTTCTTTTGCCCAGAATACCAAGCCTATGATGGGATTGTAATTCTAGTCCATGGGCCTGTTTGGCTTTACTAAGTATAAAAGTCATGAGTGGAAAAAAGTATACACAGTGGTTATTGCTAGTTTATGGCTTTTCTTCCCCCGTTGTGCAAGTGCCAGGGCCTAGATTATAGCTCAAACAGGAATATTGGTGTGCACAATGGTGGAAAATGAATTATTACTTGGTGTAACAGAATGGCTTCTGAAATCATTATGATAATGCTTAATCATGTACTTTGCAGACTATGTTCCCCAGAGTCATAAGGATGCAAAACAGTGCTGGAAATACATTAGCAAGAGAAAGATGGACTTCCACCCCTCTTACGGCTTTGTTAAAACTCTGCATTTTGCGTTGTCCTTTCTGGGGATGCAAGTTTAGTGCTGGGAATATTTAACAAACTGACAAGCTAACGAGTTTTGCCAATGAATAGGCTTGCAAATTTAAGGCTAGGATTGGGTTTGTTTTAATCGAGAATTTTGATAAAGTCATTTTAAGTCATGTGCTAAAAAGTACTTGTTTGCACACCAACATGGATTATTTTATTGCTCAACCAGAAAAGTAGTAGCAGAAAATTACTACTCCTAATCCACACGCTTGTGTTAGCAACACTATAGCAACCATATAGAGACCAGCTGAGATCACGTGTAAACAAGCTGGCAATATGGGTTTTTTCTTGTTGGGTTTTTTGTTTGTTTGTTTGGTTTTTAAGATGAAGAATACATGTTATAGTGACAAGAAGCCAAGTTTCAAGCCAGGGCACCTATACGCCCTACTTGGGCAATCCAGCTTCTCAGTGTCCAGGCTTAATGTAGCACATTAGGCTGAACATCAAAGCAAATTTTATGGACTTGCCAACACAATTTAGAGGTATCAGCACCACTACATGCACTTGTAAGACTAAGGACAATTTGTAGGTGAACAGCCTGTTTGGGGGATGTGACAGATTGGTCCTTATATCTAAAAGGTATATTTTATCTCAATTAGAATTTAAGGCAGGAAAACTCTATGATGTTACACAGGTCAGGCTGAATGTTTTAAATGGCTTAATTCAGTCCCTAAAATATACAACTACGATTTTTAAAGCCACCAACACTAATCCATACCAGGCTATTGTTTAATTGCCTAGATTTCTGGAAAACTGCCTATCAAAGTGCATGTCAGCCAAGCAATCAGGGTTTTGCAAAGTTCGGTTAAGAGTTGAGGGTATCTTCATTTGAGGGTCTGGATTCAAAGTCATTATCCAATGTCTCCTTTGACTAGCTGGGTGTGACAGGGTCATAACAATGGGCCACCCCAGCACAGTCTGGTGCATCCATACGTGGTATGTTCGCACCAGCTGGACTGGGACAGGAGCTCAGTTCAGTCCCTGTGCCTGCTGCATCCCCACATCCTGTGCAGGACTTCGGTGGCATTAGCTCAATCTGTACTAGCACTTGTACTAGTAAACCTTGAAATGCAAACAAGAGTAGAATTGGGGCAAATTTCTTGCTTAAAATCCACACTAAACCAGTACTATATCTGAATAATACTAAAAGTCCAAGGCAAACATTCCCACTAAGTCCCTTCCACGTTACATGACGCATCTGTAAACAGACTTTCCCCATCTGTATGCTGTTGTGAAATGAAACATGGGCTTCTCAGGATCCCAAAGGCTTACAGCTGAATGAATGGCTAAGTCTGTACTTCACAAATATTTTTAAGTCCCCTTCAGTGTTAAACTCTTAAACCGATCCTCCTAACCCACACTGATTAACAGCAAAAGTGTCTTTAATCACATGTAATCTAATTGAATGCTCTCAATCTCCGTGCCTGTAAATCATGAAACAAACTAACATTGCACACACATTAGCCCAGTTTTGCAAAAATAAAGGTATATTACCACCCTTCCAGAGAGTCAGGTCAGATCTGCTCCCAGCACAGGATATCTGCTCTACAGATTGTCCTGTTAACCTGTAATAATCTCACAAAACCTAATACACTTCACAGAAACCAAGTCTTCCTTGTTAACTCTATTTCCCAGGGCAGGCAACAACTGGCTAAGATGCCAGCACCAAAGTCAGAAGCCCTGCTCTCTGCCTTGCTTCAGCTCTGACTTTCAGCGGACCCTGTGCTGAGCCAACTCTGTGGCAATTCAGCAAAAGAAATCCTCCTGTTTTTAGAAGGTTAATTTTCTGCTGGCTTAACAAATGGATTCAGCTCCATGTAGGGCCCAAGAAGCATCAGATCCAACATAACGCGCGTAGAGAGAGCAGAAGGGAATAGGGGAGAGGCCAAGCAGTTCTTTCCTATTTGGCACCAGTGGTTTGGACCCACGGATAACCTGCCCCAGTCCTTTCACATGTGGCAAACACACACAGACATCCCAGTCACTTGCCCTTGTGCCAGTCTTGGTAGACAAACATAAACTGCTTCTCATTGGAGATGACCAGCAGTGAAAACGTGCAGCTGATGTCTGCCCTCGCCCCTACAGTTACTGTGATACGCCAGCTGCAGGCTTTATTCCTGTGCACGGCTTCACCCCAGGACTGTGCCCTGTGAGTCTGGCTGAGCGCTCCTAGAGACAGATGTGGCATGAACTCACCCTCTACCTGGGCCGGCAAGCACCGTGACAAAGATACTGCTCTTGCTTCGGAGCTGTCTGACTTTGCTCTTCTTACTTCAAGTTGATTTGATCCCATAGGTTACAGCATTTGAGAAGACTGCAGGGGATGCATGGTATTAAAAAGCAGAAGCGCTAGGAGAAGCCATCCCTGAAGATGCCTAACCAGAGCTAAGCAATGGCTAATGAGCAATAAATATGGAATTTGACTAATTATTGAGGAAAGAGAAGCCTTTTCCATGCAAAATGCCCTTATCAAAATTGGATGAATCACTGACTGCAAACTAGATATTTGAACACTTTATCCTGGTTTTAGCCAATCCCAGTTCCTATGAATGCATCCATTATTTCTGCATGTCCATCAAGTTTTGGATCCAGTCGCTGCAGTGAGACCATTAGCAGCGCAATTAGCCTGGGCACATGCACACCAGGTCCAGTGTCCCGATGCAGACATAAAAGACCAATGCTCATAGCAGCAGCCAAACAAATTTTCTGGCTCATTTGATTTTAAAGCATGTAACAGGGAGATCTGAAAGGACACTTATTTTTCCTCAAGTTGAAATGCTTTTAATCTTCCTTGGAAAGGAAGTTTCTTCAGAGTCCTTCCTTACTTTCTTCTTTGCCTTCCCTCAAACAGCAGCCCCTCTGCTATTTTAACAAGCTCTCAGTCTCTTAACACTTCACTGCGTTCAAATGTTTCTAACAAGCGCCTAGAGACGAAACAGGAAGAAAGAAAATTATTATTTTCAATCCATTCCCTAGTCAAACTTTTACATTTTAACTGCACTTAAGCTGAAATTCATTAGCAAATTATAGGTAAAGAATTCAGAGTAAGAGTCAAAGCAGCTCGGAGATGATTCCCTGCAGTCTGGTTATCGAACGGCTAAGGAAAAAAATGCACATGAATATAAACATTTGTCCTTCAAAAACACTTTTAAAAAGCTATTCCTCCAAAACAGTGACATTTTTCTTTAAATGCTTAATATTAATAATTCATTAGTACTGAAGCAATTCCAGCATTTTATTTCATTTTTGGGCTAGATCTTTGCTTTTATTTTCAGAGGTTTAAGTCAGCCAGCATATAACTGAGATTATGTTAACATAACAAGACAAAGATCATTCTGTGGTTAAGGCCCTACTAATATTCAGGAGCTGGAAGTTCAGTTCAGCTTCTGCTTTGGAGTACATGTGGGCCCTGGGGAAGTCACTTAGTCCGTTTGCTCTCAAAGGCATATTTCCTCCATCTTTTCTATTTGACAATAAATAGAACTTAATAGTAAACCAGACTTTGGTTTCAGCAAAACCCCTAAGATTTCCAGGATCATTTTTGATCTGCAGCCTTTTCATGGAATTAAAACCCTACACACTGGGACTTCTAGGAAAGTAGAAAATAGTGGCCATTCAGACATGCATATGTTCTACCAGAAGTCTGGGAAGTCAGGTCATTTCCACAAAACCACTTAGATTTGACAACTGGAAAATTCCGGTTCGAGAAGTTCCCTATGAGACTTGTGTACAAGCTCCAACTTCAGGATAGAGATGAGCTCTAACTACCCGAATGTATAGATATTAGCGACAGGGGATACCTGCCGTTGGTTGATACCTCCACATGCTAAATGATAGCATGTGCCCAATGAAGGACAACTTCTTTAATATGCAAGATTTGCATTATGGAATTAGGAGGAACCTTTTGACAACAGCCACTTTCAAATGTCTCATTTACACTGTAAAAGCTGCTGCTTCCTGTAATAATTGGGAGGGAGAGGAGGCAAACCACAGGTAAGCTGATCTGCTCCCCCAGGTGCTTATGCACAGAGCTCCTGCCAGATCAAAGCAGAGCCGCGCACGGAGGCCGAGGGGAGAACTTGGCCCCTGGCACTTTACAGAGAAATACGCCGGAGCTTGCCTTGTATTTAGTCAGGACCCGGCACGTATCTTTGATGTGTGATAACAGCAAGGCAGGTAAAAGCATAAGGGGAGGCCTAACAAGTTATAGCATAGGTGAGAAAGGCAGTTACAAGTCCAGGGTGAGTTGAATGAAATAACATTTGTGCTTTTCTAGGAGAGCCCAGACATATATATCAGCCATGAAATGATCCAGGCAAAGGCAGAAAAGCACAAGATCCAGAAACCTGCGGACAATTACTAAACTTGGAGGTGACATGAATGACCTGAGACCTGATACAGCTGCAGTTGGTGCAGGGGATCAGGAGGAGGTGGTTGAACTACAGGCAAACCCCCCCATTTCATGCACACAGAGGAACAGCCTTTAGGACAGCAGCTCCTTGATGCCAAGGTGGTGGGACCATATTTAGACAGATGTAACTCGTTACTAACCAGACTCTGTAGACTTCAAGACATCAGATTGGTTTTGGTTCCACTAATGTTTGTAGTATGAGGAGCAAACTGGATGTGAATAATGTATTTGTTATAAATTTAATATATTTGCATCATATTAAGCTTTCTCCCTAATGACAGAGATCTGGTAAGCCACTTAGATTTTGGAGGCAGTTTCTTTTTGGAAATGGCCACAGAAAATGCACTGGCTGAGCCTAACCACCATCAACATTGCAGATCACGTCTGAACTTTGGAGGTTTCAAGCGGTCCTGTGTAGCCCACCTTCTCTCTCTCCTTAAGTTCATGTATCTTTGTCCTACTCAGGAATTAGCAAAGACAAGAAACAATTCCTGCTACCAAAGTTGTAAGATACCATTTGAATAATCTTTCTTAAAGCTTTGAGGAAGGGAACCTTTCTGCCTGCTTACCCGTGTTTGAAGTCTGGGGTACTTCGATGTGTAACGTCCATACGTGTTTTCCACTTACAGGTCTATAGTACAAATATTTCAGAAAGAAGTGAAATCACTGAATAAATGAAGTCAGTTTTCTGCTCTCCATTTCACATACATTGTTCTTTAAGAAAAAAAAAAAAATCCTTGCTGGATTTTTAAAACAGCTTAAATAAGCACAATAAGATTGTGCAGGGGAGACATGTTTGTACACGCTGTTCACGCTTGAATGGCAAAAATAAGCTACTATGTAGAAATCATAATGTTGTTACACACCTAACAGAAAGCAAAAAAACCCAACTTGGCCTGATTTGACTGGTTTTACTTTTGTAGGGTACCTTCAGCAAGCTTTTGTTCATCTTTGACTCTACAAGGAAGCAAGTGCAAAAAGACTGGAAGATGTTCCTTTGAAACTTCTCTGTGTAAGGGAAGGAGAGAATTTACCTTCCCTAAAAAAAAGAAAAAAAAAAAAAAAAGAAAAGAAAAAAAAATCTACGTTCCTTGCGAAGATTCTTATTTCCCACATGAATTATTTTCTGCTCCTCTTGAAGATGTGATTGATTTGATGGTCAGAAAGAATATGACTACTGGATGTACTTGTTAACAGCTGTGAATCATCAGCCTTGACTGAGTGACCAAATGTTGGTTTAACCTTCTTAATCCTACAAACACCACCAGCAGGTCCAATGATTTTGGCAGTCAGTCTCACCCCCAGAAGAGGAGGGAGGAAGAAAGCTTGACAAGGTGCATGGTAAATAATGGCACCAGATCATCTCTGCCTTAGATACTGAGAACCTCCTGGTAAAACTGGAATTGCCACGTAGAGTGGATGGCAATTTTTTTTTTTCCCCCCAATTGTGATATTCTGACAAACTTCAATTTCAGACTCAAGAGTTCTTTTACAGAATAGTCCTAGAAGACTGTTCTGCATAAGTATAACTCTAATTATGTCCTTGGCCTTGTCCAATTAGCTTTTAAAACTCAGCTTTTAAACCACAGAATAAATTTGTTTGAAAGGAAAAGGATTTTTTAAATAACGAGATGTCTATCATACAGTTTTAACAAACTTCACACAAGAGCATGCCAACAATTTTTCTGAGCCATATGTGGATTTCTGTTTTCAGTTAAAAATCTTGAATACCCCATGCAGGAACTACTGAATAAAGTTATTTATATTGTAGAAGTAAACAGAAAAATTTTGGATGATTCTTTGCATTTCATCATTATTACCAACTTAAGACACTTTCAAACACATTAAAGTTTGTATTGTTCAAAACCCATCAAGTTTTATGAATAGAAACAGACATTGTGTTTAAAATGATCTTTTGAGCCAGAACAGCTGTAGCTGACTACAGAGCTAATGTTCTTCGAGCCAAGAGCCATCCTTTTGTGTTGTGATTATACAGCGCCTCACACCAGAAGTTTATCCTTAAACCAGTAACTCCTCTGACAGAGGCTTACCCTATAGGATCAACCTGGCACAGGACTGAACAGCTCCATTTTTCCCCCAAAGCAAGTTCTCATGACTCCTGTCCCCTAGGGAGGCCAAGGATTCAAACTTGCTATAACAGAGAAATCCTGAAAGCAAGAAACTCCAGGGCATCAGTTCCCTGTTCTATCTCCATCATCATAAAAACGCAAGACCAAGGGCCAACACCACAGCTCTCTTGCACTGGGAGCTGAAAGCCACTATCCAGCTGCTTTGGCTGGTACAGCCCTTTAATACCTCTGGAATTCCCCGGGTGCTGCTCTCGCTTTGCGGCAGAATAAGCCTGAGCAGCTTGTTTGTACTCAGCCTAATGCTCAGCACACAGTGTCCTCGGCATGGGTAGAACCACCTCAGCTGTGATTAAAATCCATCAAGAACAGCAAACTGAAGAAATACTATTTTCTTTCCACAGTTTGTCGTGTGTGCTTCTGTTTTCCTGGGACGGCTCAGCTAATCTACAGGAGGCCGCCGAGGGTGGACCAAGGGCGCTGGTGCAGACAGCACTCTTAGCTGCAGCAATGGCACATTAAGCCAAAATCCTGGCAGCATTAGAGGCAGCTGCCCCTACACTGATGAACTTCCCACACACGAGAGGTTTTACAGCTAGTGGTGGGGTTTTAGCAAAAGCCACTCCTTTGCGTCAGTGCACACCTCAGATGTGGGGGCACAGGTCTGCTGGAGCAGACAGGTCTGAGGTTAGGCAGAGCCGTTAAAGATCTCAGCTTCTCTTTTGTAAAATGAGAGTACTGGGAGCAGCATCCTGGTCAATACCTGGCTCTGCCACCAGTGTTTTTCTCCTTACCTGTTCTAACTATGCCCTGTGGTTTCCGGGGATGTGAATGGGTCTTTCCCGCGGTGGGTAGTGGTTATTATCCCAGCTCTGGTCCAAGCTACAGAAAGGACCTTTCCTAGTTTCCTTCTTGGAGTGGGTCTAATGTTCTGAGATGCTGCTGGAATGCAGATGCTTTTAAAACAGGAGCACCTGAGAGGCCATTTCCAGGTCTCCCACTGATATTTGTTGACATTCTTGGTCACAGAGCCTTCTCCCTCCACCATTGACCTCCTCTTCCTCAGTGGAAGAGGAGTGCTCTTGTGTGCTCAGTGCTTCGCCACAAGACTGCCCTCCCTTGCTTCCCCACCATGTCTTTTCCTCCATGGAAATGCAGCTACTCTGAACTTCCAGCTCTGTGTGGACTGTATGCATCCTGAGCACGTTTTAAATGCTAGCAATATACTAAGGGTTTCACACTAAACAATGGATGCTGCAGTGGAAAATGAAGACTCACTGTTTCAAATTCCTCTATTGAACTATTAAAATCAGTCTGGATTTTGGTTTTTTGTTTTGTTGGTTTTTTTTTTTAAGAATTTGCACTGACAACAGCTTCCCTCACTTAAAAAGGAATATACATTTTTATCAAAAACTACTAAAATGCAAATCGTTGAATCTTTGCTATTTTGGAGAATGATAGTTATGAGTTGACAAACAGTCTACTCACCATCTGAGAGAGCTTGTCACAACACACATAAATTAACCCTCCCCCCCACACAGAGTACAGTAATCTAAAAAAATAGATTTTTCTTTTCTTCTACTACAGCCCATGGAGAATTATCTTCTTTGCAGGGCTTCTTGTGATGTATTGCTGCTCAATCATGCATGCACCTTTGAAACAGCATCACAAGTTCTTCCTGACAGAAAGGAATGTGTTCCTACTCCAAGGTTACCTTTGTTCAAAATATACAATAGAAACTAGATGCTAATGAGAAAATAAATGCACAGCGCAGTCTTTGGAAATGGCACTGCTGAAGCTATCACCTTGCCTGAAGCAATAAATTCCAGGCGAGCACAGACTGTATTTTTAAAATTTATCACCTCACAGACTAACAAGCATTGATTATATGTTTTTCTTTGAGTAATTGCCAATACCATTAATATGTTCAAAATTATACTTAAAAAGAAAACAGATTCTGAAGGCATCTACAAAGGAGAATACGTATGAAGAACAAAGACAAAAATTCTCTGCCAGAGGAGAATCCTGACAAGTCCCCAACTTCAGTTAACTGGGACAAGCTCAGTAAGGAAATAAGATTGTCACTGACATTAATAGCAATGAGAGATCAGGGAGAAGTCCTTAGGGCCCACAGCTGGGCCAGCCATCACCCTCCCATGGGACTCAAGCCCCCCTCACTGGTCCCAGCCAGCAGCGCCTGTTCAGGACCTCATGAAGAAACAGAGCTCAGAAGCTCTGCAAATGCTTCCAAAGCAGAAGATGGTCCGGCTCCCACTGCTCCTTCATCTCCTAGTTGAAGTGAGTCGTGTTTTTCTATGGCAATCTAATTCACGTCCAGTTAGCTTAACCGAAAATGATTCTAGGGGCTTCCTTCCCCTTCATTTGGTACAGAAAAGCCAGAATAAAACCCTCCTTCAGAATTATTCCCACAAGTTAATAGCACTCCTTGACCATAAGCATTTAGCACTTATGTCAGCACAGCCTTCCATCGAAAGGCAAGCCAAGGGCAGGGCATAGCAGTGGCTCAGTTCCCAGTCACTACCAGGAACACCACAGAAAAGAAATGAGTAAGGAGAGGAAAGCACCTTATTTTTCACTGCATTTCAGTGATGTTCCCTGGTCTTTGCTACGCTGAGACATATATGTACCTGGTAACCACATGCCTCATTCTGGCTGTCAGAGAACTGACTTTTAAGTAGTATGGAAGATACTAGTTAAAATACTGGATCAACCAGGCTCCTTACCTCTGGGAGAATTGAATTAACAGTATTTCCCGGGGAAGGGCTTGCCCTGCCTTCTTTAGGAAGTTCTAGATATGCCCTTGAGTTAGTGAGACAGGCACAAAAGCAGAGAGTGTCTTTGTGGAAGCTCGACTCCCTAACTGTCCCTTCCACTCTAATCAGAAAGGCCTTTTCTCAGTCCTTCACAACCCCTGCCCTCTTTTCCAGGGCTTTCAGAATCAAAATGAGACCTGGATTAGCGTTTGTTGCACCTACTTATGTCATATTTCTCACATTGCCACTGTATGTTTCAGCTGAGATGCTGAAATCCTGTCTCAAATTGGTGGCAGGAACAGAAAAGCCCTGGATAAGGAATGATACATTTTTCCCCACACAACATTATAGATAAGAAATAAGCTGCTCATTTATCGATTGTCACCATTGTAACAATGCTAAAACTCTTTCATTTCTGGATATCATCCTTAAACATGTCCTGAACAATTACGTAGTGTAAAAAGAACAAAATAACCAGAGCCCAGTGCAGATAAGAGAAATATCTTTGTGGAAGAGGAGCCTTAAGAAATCTAGCGAACATTAGATATATATCACACACATTCTAAATTTAAGATCGAGGGTAATTATTTTAATGCGGAACTTTCAATCACTGCTCACCCTACAGAGCTTCCCCACGGATTTGAGTTTGAGTAATGTTATAATGACAGCATTACCACTTGTAATAGAAAGAATCATTACAGCATCATTATCAAGGAATTACTCTTGCAATTAGTAATAATTCCCACATTCACAGTCAAATAAGTAACACTTTCCCCATTAATTTCATTTTCCCTGTAAGGCTAGAGTAAGCAACTATTCTTATCACTGTGTTTTAATACACCTGTCTGCTTCTTTTGTCTAAATAGTTCCTAATCCTCTGCTTTTGAAGAGCAAAGCGTCTAGTCAGATAATTTCACAAGGATCGAACTACATGATCTGTCAGCTTACTAGGCAGGTAAAAAATGAATTCCTCATGTTTGACCTGGTTCTATAATGTACTCTAAATGGAAATCACGCCCTTCAGATGCATTTACAACAGGAGAAGAATGATAACTGAGGACAGTGTAAAACATTACCCTGTGTGCATCCAATTGTTTGCAGTGGCTCCCTAACTACTACTGGTAAGCAGTAGCTCACAAGAGTATTGCTGTATAATTATTGGGAATACATTCCGCTTCACACGTGTTGATCCAAAGCCCACTCAAGCTATCAAAAAGAGCAGCCCAAGTTCAGAGTTCAGGCCCACGCAGCACGTGGGAAGGGTTTTTGTTTGCTTGTTGTTCTGAGCACACATACTCCTCTGGGGAGGCTCAGGTAGTGAGGTCTTCTATTTTACCAGCCCCTCCATGGTGGCTTGCCCCTTCAGAGGGGATTTCAAGGAAGAATTTAGACCTGCAGTTTTATAGTATGTGCATGAAACATTTTGTATCACAATGAACCATTTATATTGAGGCTCTGGAGTACATAATTTCTTAAGACAAGAAATCTCCCTCTTACCAATACAGAGCAAAGATGCCATGCGGTGCAGAGGAAGGATAAGGGGTTTTCCTGGTACTTCCAGTGATGCCACTGGCAGAGGTTAACTTACAGTTCTGATGTTCTCTGTTTGTTTATCCTGGGCAAAAGTTTGGCAACTTGGATAAATTTTTTTCATGCAAAATTGTCCTGCATCATGTCATCCCACATCCAGTCCTACTGAAGAAACCGCTGCAGAATTCGAAACACTGCACTCCCCGAGTACTGTAACTACCCAAAATGCCTGCAGCCAGTCACCCTCCCACTGCAGGCGCTGGGGAGCTAGGAAGGCCACAGCACTCATCTGTGCTCCGTTCCTCTTGGCTGACTCTGATGAACAGCTTTTCTCCATGGCAGACCTAAGGAGAAAGTGCTGAGCAGAGCAATCCATTTGAGACCCTGGCTCCTTTGTACAGTGCCTAAGTGGAAGCCAAGATCTTACCCTAGGTGTGGACACTGAATTTCTGAAATCCTTTTGTAAGCTCTACGCACACAGAGAGAACAAAACAACCAACCTTATGACACCGTCTACATAGCACCTTAGATGGATGTGCCAATCTTATGTATAATTCTATTACATTACTCTTCATCCCCCAGCTTAACTCTTTGCAGAAGCCCTCCTCAGTGAGATCGTACAGCTGCTTTATATGAAAGCTGATGAATACATTCATTGTTCTTACACAACACCAAGGCATATAGTTTCTTAGTAAATCAGCCATTCAATACACAGAGGAAAACACTGTAAAACAGTACAAGATACAGTAAGCAGTACTTGGATTACTATCAATAATTAAATAGAAACCATTGGATAGTAAATCTGCTGATGTTCCTCATGCAGATTTTTCCCACTTCACTGATGTTACACAGTCTCTTTATTTCAGCTCACATTCCCTTAGGTCTGCAGAGGATCTCTTGAGCCATCACCACAATTCTGCTATCATGTGCTCCCATGTCATGCAGTCCTTCAGATACTAATCAAATGCCAGTGTATGGCTATTTCAGGTGCCTTGCCTACATTGTATTTACTATGAACCTTTTCCAGATCCCCACAGCTCTCATACTTGGAAACCTCCTCACACTCAAACTAAGTTTATTGTCAACTAGACTGTAGGTGTTCCACTCTAGTGCCAGGCGTAGAAGTACCATAGCTGTTACAGTCTAAGACTGGAAGAAAAGCAAATTCTGCAGGGAGAGGTTAATATCTTTCATTAAATCAATTTATACAATGGGAAAGCACTGGGCAAGCTAACAGGTGCACAGGCAAACTACAGAGCTCTTCTCCTTCCTGCTATCTATTCCTCTTGTATTTATGGCCAGCAATCACATTCTCTCCTTAGATTTCATTTCATGAAGCAGTACAAGCCAAGCTGTTTCTTCTATGAAGGCCTCAACCTCCTGTCTTAGGATCAGAGATTCCTTGTTCCTCATAGCAAGACAATCAGACACAGCACACCTCCCGCAGCCCGGGATGGCAGTCTGCTACTCCACTGTTTCAACCAGTGTCCAAGAGGCAGCCCAAGGCCACCAGAATTCTGCCTGGAGGAACTAGAATTTCAAGCATCCTCCGAAATGGTATTTTTTTTTCCTTTTATTTGCACAGTCTTATCACAAAGGAAAACCATGACACATTTACAATAACAATTCTAATATCAGTAACAGACACGTGTCATCTGAGCCTAACTGATGATTTCCATTGTTTGATACTTAAAACAACCCTGGGTGCTTAGCTTCTGCTCCCTAATAGTATTCATAATTGGAGATCCACTTGTTGCCTCTCATTATGAAAAACAATGTTTCCCAGCTTTAGCTGGGAAGTAGTGGTGAAGAACCTATCAATCACAAAAATGATTAATGCCACAAGTAGGAATTCTGTCCCCACATCACTTATACAAATTAATACGTAGTTTGCTTCATAGGAAGGTCTCGTTCTTGGATGATTCTAACTCATTGTGCTTTGTAAAGCCCTGAGGTCACATAAGTTTGTTGCTACAAGTGAATGAAAAAAACTTGGCATTCCTCCAATCATAGTAAAATGAAAAACACGTCGATCTCTCAGAGCATTTTGTTCTAGCAGAGTGCTCAGGCTATGGGAGTTGAGCATGATCCTGCAAGTCAAAGCTCTACAAACAAAGCCCTGTATTTACAGCAGATCTCCTCCTCCCGATGTTGTTAGGATTTCAGCTTGCAAGTGCCACACAAGGACCCAACTCAGCTCTGAGATGCCCCTATTTTCTCTCCCTGTGCAGGGCAGTAGTGTTCGTGGAGACACTCTACCCAGAATCCTGCAGCCCAGGTAGAAGGAAGAAGATGCAGACTGTGCTTTGGATCAGGATTCTCTCCTTAAAAAACAAGGAAAGGAAGTCCATACCCAAGGGAGCGTGAAATAGTGGCCTTTATGACCTTTGATTTTTGCTCCAGAAAAAGAAGTTGAACTTGCCTGACCCTAAGCCCAAGCTAATAAATCCTGTTACAAAGCAGCTATGTTTTTTGCAGTCATAAGAAACCATCACTTCTCTGCTCAGTGATTGCTTTGTACAGCATCTAGCACTGTGGGGGGATAAAGGAGGTAAGAAGGGTTGGAGACTGTCTGTTGTCTTATTTGTGTTGCAAGTATTTTGTTTACAGAGGCAATCACTATGCTCAGCGGACTGAGTGCTGCATAAAAATCATAAAAAGAATTTGCCATGAATTAAAAATGAACAATACTTAAAAATCCCTTTTTCCTACTCTCTCAGCAGCATGCAGCACAGCAAGGTAACTTTTCAAAGAAAGCCTCATCAGTTCTGACACTTTAAAAAATGCAGAGCCTGACCTGTTCAGCATTTACAAAGTTCACTGATCAATTAGGATGCAGCACTAAACAGCAGTGCTCAGGACACAGATATTTCTCCACCTTGGCCCTCTTTGACCTCCCCACACAGTAATGAATTTTCTTGCTGCTTGCCCTGCAGAATGGATCAACCTTAATTATCCCACAAAAGACCAGCGTTGACCCAAATTTATTAGAAAATTGAGGGACTGTCATACTAAACTTAAAGTCTGATGTCACATCAGAGTTAACTCATAGCACTGCTATACATCTCTGCAGCCAGGACTGCAGTGCAAGTCAGCTCTCTTGGACTGAAATGGATGGCAGCCTCGCAGGGCGCCAACAGTCCAACACTGTTGGCAGTTTTCTGTTCTCCTGGGGTCCCAGCATCCTCCAAAGTCAAGTCGGATCTGAGGTCTCACTAGAGCTGCTGTGTCACGAAGATGAAAAACAGCAGCCACAAAGCCAACCTGCCTGGACAACACGATGTATCCACAGGCACAGTGCACTCGGCCCATGGGAATGGGATTCTGAGGACCACAGCACTGATTTGGTATTGGGAGAGCAGGGCTCAGAAGAGACCTTGAACAAGTCATTTGCCTCCTCTGTAACACAAAAGCTGAGATCTTCCTCACTAACTGCTCTGTTACAGAACTTAATCCTTTATTAATTAAAGCTTATGGCTACAAAGGTATTTCCGTGTGCAACTTCCACCAGTGTGAATGTGTTAGGCCCAGATTGTAAGGATCTATTAAGTACATAGGTTGGCTCCAGACAAGAGAAGTTAATTAAAACCCAATCATAAATCACTGTAATTAGAAATAAATGTGAGAAGTAGCCATAATGAGAGAGCTCTTCATGAATACAGAAGAGACAAATCATGCAACTGGGTCCCAGTGCAGAGCTCGCACACTGCCCTGTGAAGCACATTTCCCAATATCTAAGTTACAGTTGAGGTGTTTGCAAGCATAAAAGCCTTTGTGGCATTTCCTTTCATTTTTCGCTGCCATGCCTGTCCTCGTACATGCCCACAGCAGTGGCAGCTTATAAATATAATCGGTATGGATTGATGCACATACAACCATTCTTTTTTAAATATTACATTTTCCAAGGCATTCGCTGGGACTGAGAGGACAGAGGCAGCTGCACAGCAGACCTATGGTAAGGCAGAACTTCTTGCTGGGAAAATCCATGGCTTTTTAAGTATGAAAATGAGACTATGGCTGGAATATCAAATGTACACAATAAACCCAGATTACTGACCAAGGGAAGTACGATTGCTTCAGCACTGTTCTCCCATGCAGGTAGAGATGCCTTGACTAAGTAGCATTTTTTCTGGGAACTGACGGTAAATCATGCTGTTCAGTGCATGAAAGAATCTTTGCATAGAGGGTCATTCAAGTCAAAGGTGCCAATTTTATCCAAATTACAAACAGTAACTGCAAATCCTGTCTCTTGGACAGATTTTTTTTTTTTCTTCAAGGAGCAAACACTCTGCATATTGAACCAAAAGCATTACAACGCATTGATGAGTCTGCCTGTGAATGAGGTCCTGAGCTACCCCAACCCTCTGCTCCTGCTGAACCCAAGAAGATGCTCAGACCCTAGCAGGTTACATTTCAAATGACATCTGAGGACCCAGCAAGGTCACACAACCCAATACAGCCTCAGAGCTGGGGGAAGTCCAGGCCTGTGTCTAGGTTTTGCGGTCTAGCCTAAGGACTTCAAGAGAATAATGACAATGCCGCTGAAAGCCCACATCTTACTATGAGCCAAACACCCGTTTTATGAAATAATCAACAGTAAATCCCTTGCCCCAGTGAATTAGCACAGTAGGACTCAAACACTCTGCACAATCTCCTAAACAGCTTTTAAACAGCAACATTTAGAAGATTTATTATTTATGCTGTGGCAATACCCAAAGAATTCAGTTGGGATTGGAGTCCTACGGTGGTAGATACTGCATAAACACATAAGAAATCATTCTCTTCTGCACCTTCTTCCCCAAGGACCTGCAATTTTACTGGAGATGAAGCTTGGAAAGAAATGGAGACTGCCCTAATAGGAACTTACAGGCAGAATGCAGCAATGCAGATGCATAGCCCAACGGTTCTGAAATGCTGACACCTTTAAAGCAGCTATATATTACGTATCAGCAATCCCTGCAGATCTATGAACTATCAGATCTACCCTTTTAGACAAGGAATCAGTTTGAGTCAAACTGCATAAGATTCAAAAGCATTTTTTTCAGATTCTAGTTCATCATCATGATTAGCGATTGTTTTACAGTGGAAGTAATAGGGCAGGAAAATTATGTACTTAATATACCAAGTAGCTAAAGCAGCTCTTTAAATTCATATACTGCTCAGCTTCAACTCCAGTGGAAGTTGTTTGGTTTTTTTTATTTTTGTCAGCTTGTTTGCTGGTGTGTATCAGTGTAAGGTCCACGGAGTGATACCCACTTTCATCAGATAAGAGCATTTCATGATATTATCTGCCTGCCCAGAGGAGCTGGCTAAAAATCTGACTCTCATGGGTCATTCCAGTCTGGAAAAATAATTAATGGTGGAGTCTGGTATCTTTGACACAATCCTCTTTACTTTCAAATTATGTACAAAGCCTTGTTTCCCTTCACACACCAGGAACGAAGCAGCAGGAGAGAGCTCCAAGTCCCTTTTTAGCCAGCAAAAAGCTGCATTCAGCATTTTGTCGAGACTGTGCTGCCAATGCTTTTCTCTGGCTGCTTATGCAGATGATCTGATGCCGTTTCTGCCAGGGCTACAGAACAGCATCTTGTGAAGCCTCTACAACTCCTCTGACTCGTGATTTGAGCTTGTCGTTTTGGTGGATGCTTTGACATATGAAGGGGGAGATCGGCTAGCTGCAGTATTTTTCCGAAATGAAGAGGCAGCCATTAACACCAAGGTTCACTGTGACTAAGCAGTTACTAGATTTCAAGCAACTCATAACAATACAAATTATACTTTCTATATAGCCAATTCAAAGAACAGGCAAAGCCACAAATCTGGATGGGTTTCAGGTCAGCGAAGGGCTTTGGGGCGCAGGCAAGTGTCAGGCATGTTGCTCTAACACTACGACAGGGCCTGTCTCTATGGCCCCAGATCTGATCCCAGCTACTTCAGCAGCTTCTCCCCTTGCCCGGGACTGACCCTGGAGCAGGGAGTTTCACTGCAGCCCTTTTAGCTAAAAGGCCAATATTTTGGCATTGTAACCAGCTGACTGAAGCTCACACAGACACACACAGATTCAAGGCAGCAAGCTGCCTGTCACCAATATGCAGGCAACTCAAAAGCACGGCATGGCACGTACTACTTCTTTGTGTTCGGCTCCACTCTTCTCTTGAAGCAAAATGCTTCAAGGTCAAAACCTTGTTGCTAGCTTTATTTTTATATATATATATCTCTATCTTTTTTTATTGTCATCATGTATTGTCACCATGTCATCATCCTAGCTCCATTTTAACCCACATGCTGAGGCAGCATCCTGCTGTTTTACTGCTTGTTCCCAGACTATGGACTGCATCTCTAAAACATGCACACACATGCAGTAGCACAAAAGCCAGCTCTGCACAAGTCTGCACTGCCCCTTGCGAGTTTATTCAGGACCATATATTCCCCACCACCTCACACTACTGTATTTTGGACATGGAAGACATTTGCATTCAGACAAGTCTTTAAAAGCCCTTTTGCATTTGTTACAGGAGCCATCATCAGAAAGGTGGTGTAAATCAATGCGCTAAGGGTGAGAAATATCGATTTCCCTGAGGTTTGTTTGCAGTATGGCTGAAAGACCTAATATTAAGAGACAACAAATCAAGCCATCTCGCCGCTCAGGGGCAGTTTGGAGAAGGTTACGTGGGTGCAGGGGAAGTACAACAAAACAGGCACAGTGTTACCCTGTGGTCAGGGCCAGGGAATGAGAGAAACACCCCCAAAATACAAGCAAGTACCAGGAGCAGCAGAGTGTGACCTGCAGCAGGAACACCTCCATAGAGCAATCTGAAGCCTACCTGCCATGTCTGATGCTCTTCTCACACGACAAAGACTGGCCACAGGTGATTTCCCAGCACCTTGAGCTCCAGATGTCCAGGGGCCCTTCAACAGCCACTTCTCTCCCAGCACCCTGCAAGGGGCTGCTGTGGGGATCTGGTGTCACCCCCTTGTTCCTGCTGAGGAGTCAGGGCCTGGGCACGGGAGTACATGTATGGGCTAAACACCCAGAGGAAACAAGGCGATTTTTTTTTTTTTTTTTTAAATAAAAGGTTTTCCTTGTTATGTTTGCATCATGGGGAAGACCTTCTCTATGGCTACTCCAGCCACCCCGCCAATGCTGGCCCTGCTCAGAGCCTCCAGCACCAGGTCCAAGCCCATGGCTCATCCCCATGCAGGGAGCAGTGAAGAAGATGGGCACGGCCCAGCGTTCAAAGCCTGGCAGCAAGAGGGTTCCGAATGCATGGCGGGGAGTGAGGGCAGGACATGACATCTAACCCTGCCAAAGTGGTCCTGTGGTGGTGAAGGGCACATCTCCTCCTGGCCCGCGGGCAGAGGGGTGCCGTTTTGACAGAGGCAGGTGAGGACAGCCATTTTATAGTCCCCCAGTCAGCACCTCAGCACTGTGCCTGGGGGAAAGGCCTTTCCTGTGCAGGAAAAGCACCTTTTTCCTGTTTCTTACCCCCTTTTTCCTTTTCTCAGGAGTGAGCCAGTGCCTTCCTCCTGAGGGCAGCTCTGGCAGTAGCTAAGGAGACTGACCAGAAGTGGCAGAAGGGGAGTTATCTCAGGTAAAGCCAGCGGTGCCTTATCTGTAAGGACACACAGAGATATTCTCCCTCCTGGAGAGCTGTTCCTCCCGCACAGTTTTACCCACAGTCTCCTTAGCCCTGAGGATGTCTCCTACCAGTTCAGGGCCCCTTTCCAAGCTTGGCAGCCCGGCCTGCATGCGCAAGGGAAGGACACCCACCAGCAGGGCAGAGACATGCCAGAAACTCCATCATGGGCCAGTAGCCGGACTGGGGGCAAAACCATCTCCTAGTTCCTTAGGCAGGGCAGTCCTGTTTTTTGTACCACCCTGCTTTTTAAAGGGGATATGGGATTGTGGCATTGTTTGCTCACTCCTGATGCATGTGCCGTGCCCTTTCAGTGAGCCAGAAAAGCAAAGAGCACCAGCTCTGCGATCGGCCCAGGGGAAACACTTCAGCTGCTTGGGGCCCGTAAGGGAGGCAGAAACGCAGCCAGTGGCTGAAATGTATTAGGCCGTGCAAGCGTGGGTTTTAGTCTGTTACTTCAGGAAATTAATTTCTACTGAGTTTTGCAGTTTTGCCTCCTGCTCCATGGGCCCTGTGATGGTCATTTGTCACTGCTGCTCAGGAGAAAGGCGATTTTCAGGAAGGCAATGAGGCGTTCGACAAGCTTTCCAGTTAAGTGTGGAAACATCACGCACTGTCATATAATAGCACTGTAAGCAGCGACACCTCTCAGACGAGTTGTATGGTTACATCTCTAGGTAGTGATGAAAGCTCCTTTTGTTAGGTTAAAGAAAAAGCTCAGAGAGGATATGCTCCAGAGCAGGAAAAAATATGAATAAGCAGGAGATGATTTGATGCTCAGTCGCACAGACATCATGCAAATAAATTGGTGTGGAAATCAGAAACCCCTTAATAGAGTCAGTCAAATTTTGCAGCCCTCACTCAGCCCAGCCCCATTCAATAGTTCAGCCTTAGGTCACTTGCTGGTAATATTATTACTTGGCCAGTTTGATAAACCTCCTCCATATGTCCTCCAATTTACATAAGCATATAGACAAATCCTGCCAATGACATTTGCTACAAACTCTCCCAAAGCCTATATTGAATTAGCTTTTCTTTCTGGGCAATCCAGGCCCCTGTGCTGAAATCCTGCAGCATTTCCTCGCAGAGCAGCTGAGTCCTGCCTGACATAACTTGCAGGTGTTTATTTAGTGCAAGAAACAGGCTGCAATGGAAGCAGCACCCTTTTGACCTCGTTGAGTAAAGGGATTGCAGAGACTTTATAAGTATTCTTTATTTCAGGACCCATCAGTGGAAAAGTCACCAGTGTCCTTGCCAGTTAAAAAGAATAGGACTCTTTCTCTCAGCAGCATGGGAACATGCCACCTTTGTCACATCAACCTCCTAACCTTCTGAAACCTGCTGCTTTCCCATTTTCCCAGCTAAATTCCTCCATCACAAATAAGATTTAATTCATAGTCTGGATAGCAGACAGAGGTCAGTGGGAAGATACAAAATGGTATATGTTACAGTAGGAATGAATGAGCTTAACACCTTGGCTAGAGTGGAGAGTGAAATCTAAAAGGAGGTGCAGTCTACTTCAGTCAACCCTTCCTTATCAGCGCTTCTTGTCTTTCTAGATAGATCCTGCTCTTCTGGCTCTTCACACAGAAAATGCTCTTGCTCAGATAGAGTGAGCCAGTTCTGTGGTTATGTATGAGTAATTGTAATATATGTGGGTGCCAACCAAAGGGCAACAAGCTGGTTTAACTAGCATACCGAGAAGTCTGGCAGAAGGTGCAAGTGACACCAGTTTTGGCTTAGTTCTAAAGTTACAATAGTCATCTCCATCACAGTTTACTAAGAGATATATGTGTTTTTACTCTAGCTAGTCAACTCTTTCCAATTCTGATTCTGAATGGAAAAAATATAGAGCTTATTTCCATGTTGCCTTGTGCAGTTCAAGATCTCATTTTGAAAACCTCCCAAATTACAGCCGTTTTCCTTTCACATTTACCTGTGCTTTCACATGCATTGCACTGATAAAAGGCTAAAGTCCAAGGCAAAGTTTGAAGTTTGTGATAAACAGTGAGGCGCCGACCTCAGACATCAGAATCATTTCCTCCAGGAGCTAAAGAGCATCACAAACCTCCCTAACTCCTAACCAAAGTACCAGCTGTGTTTTTCTTCAGGCTGACTTCAGGAGCATCCAGAGCAAATCCTGTTTGTAGCACAGATCATAGAACGGTTTGGGTTGGAAGGGACCTTAAAGATCATCTAGTTCCACCCCCTGCTGCCATGAGATGAGAACAGATGCAGAGACATAATGAATCTCTCATGCCAGATGCTAGACAATTCACTTATGGTTACAGGAAGAGGCTTTGACACTGTTAGTGGAGGTTTTATAAGAGCCTACGCAGATGAACATAGAAAAAGGAAGATCAGAGTGCTCATAATAATGTGATCACTTTATGCTGATGTCCCTGTTTGATTTGGCACCAAGTGGATTTTTTTCTGCTGTGAATTTCTGACTTCTTGTCTATAGATAGGGGTGTAAAAGCCACCTGAGGGAAGCCAGTATTTTGCAGGGCTTTTGCTGATTCTGGTTGTCTCTGGAAGAGATCTGGTCCAACCTGATGCCAATGCCTTGTGAACAGGGAGGTTGAAAGACAGAAAGAAAAATAACAAAGCCTATCAATAATAGGAGTAGCTGCCAGGATGAATAAAGTGGGTGCGTCTTCAGATTTGAGGCTAGAGATCTTCTACTGCCTTAAATGAGTCCAGAGAAGAACATTTCAGAAGCACTTGAAGGAGGAATGTGGTGTGTGTGTTAGTTAAAGTTTTAGCTATCTGGTCTAGTTTGTTCCCCACACATCCACTGACCCTAAAGCAGTCCTGCACTACATGAATGTATTGTACATTCAGGGGTTCAGTTTTTATTCTGGATCCTTACAACAAATGAGAACCTGAAACAATGAAAGGCAGGAATAGAACATGTTGGACTTGCTCCTATTCCTATATATAGAAATTTGGTCTAGCTCCATTTGTTTCAGCAAAAGCTGGATAAGGTTCAGAAGCACCAGTTCAAACTGGGACAATGTGTAAGCATGTACTAGCTTCACTGGAGCTAATACAGAGGAAGCATCAATCCTCCGTCTGAACAGATCCTTAAGTGCGATTGCAAGGTGAATAGCATTACAGAACTCAATGAGAAGGGAATCCATCCCTCTAATCTTAGAGATCTGTAGAAATAGCACCTTTTTTTGCCCAGGGCAATATTATGGGTTGTCTCAATTTTTATCTGTTTGCACTCTGAGTGAGGTTTGTCACATTTCCAGCTGTTTAGAACATCACATCTCACACTGAAACAGGCATGAAACAAGACAGTGTTTGTAATAATATAAAACAGTCACTTACCCCTGAGCAAGTAATTTATCTCAGACCAGAACACCAGAGTAATAATTGGGATTAAAGATAGAGCAGTCAAGACAAAAAAAAAGGTAAATCAATCACTACATTAGGATATTTGAAGAATCATTTGCATGTACTCAGAAAGTATGATACTTGCTATTAAGCCCAGCTGTAGCAGAGTCCCACATTCATAAATATTCATCAAATAACCTTTTAGCAAAACTCAGTGACTATGATGGTGGCCCGCTACTGAATTCAATCTAACTGAAAACCTGAGAAGTAACAAAATGATTGCATGTCTGTCTCTTCATTAAATCTGTGTGCAAATTTGCATAGATTAATTTGCGTCAAAGTAATAGCTCCACTCTTGGCTTATAGCCAAGAGGACTTGTGATCAATCTATAGTTTTAATTCAGTTCTGCAATCCTAAAATGTTGGGTGGTTTTTGCTATTTTAGAGACAGAAAATCAGATCTGAATATGATTTTCACCACTTCTGTTATTTCTCCCCATTTCTTCTGTTATGGTGATTAATTATAATAAAATGTGCACACAATTAAAAAGCAGAAAAAGAATCACACAGTCTTAGCCATGGAGAACCGAGATCTGGTTTGCTTCTGTGGAAATAGAGTCATATTGGAAGGCTTGAATTCTCAACTGCATTGAATTCAGCACAGGGTGGTGTGTGTCTAGGGTTGAACAGAGAACTTACGAGCCTGTTTTGTGGTGCAGAGCAGTTCCCGAGGCTGGTGGGGCCCTGTGCAGTTTAGCACGACTTTGCCTGTCATTCATCAGGTCCCTAGCCCATCATGCTCAAACTTTCCAGAGGATGCAGAATTTGCTGTACCTATGCAACTGCTTGATCACCGCAGTGTTTAAAATATATTTAAACACTCTAATGTTCGATGTGCTGAGCTCTGTCAGGAAAACAACGGTTCCTTCAGCCTTCAGTTTTTTGAAGTTAATAATAGGGACAGACAGTGCACTCATTTACATTGTCAGCTTGCTTTTATTTTTTAACCTACTTTTTTCTTTTTTTAAACAATCAGGCTTTAATTCAGGACATTTGATTAATCAAACTCAGACCATCTGCTGCAGTCCTGTCTCCTGCTGATCTGCATTGCCTGAAGTCGGTGACATGTTTAAGGGCTGCAGTCTCGCACTGTCTCTTCCTCTTGTCAGCTGTTTTACTGCAAATCTGCTCCTTTCACCCAACACACAGCGACTGGGCTTTGTTTACTGTGATGACCATTTACGATAGCCGTAGCGCTAGACAATTTGTATCAAAATACAGGACATGTGCAAAAGCCAGTTATACAACAAACTGTTGTATCAGTGTGAAAATACTATGAACCAAGGAAATCATGGCAACCCAAAGAAACTCTTCACTAAAAAGAACCCTTCACAATTCAAATACTTCTAGTAGCAACAAGCAATTTTAGCTTTCTCATAGTTTACACTTTCCAGCAGTAATGGGTATTCTGCCTTCATGTGCTTTTTTTTTTTTTTTTTCCCCTCTCATTCAGAGATATACTCAGAAACTCAGAGCAAAGAGCTAGGCAGTATGAACTTGCACAACGTGGGGATTTTGATGGGATTAGACCAGTTTTAGTCTAGCAGAGTATGCCCTAGTACTGGATGCAGCATGGCCAAGAGCTGCTACTGCCTCATGTGTCTGTGGGTGTAAACACTGCACTGTCCAGCTGTATTTAGAAGAAGAGAGGGAGTATGGCCCTTCCAACAACTCTACCATCCAGCAGATCCATAGCAGCTTTCGGAGTCATGTGGGGATAAGTAACATGGTTAGACGGCAATAAGTGACAGGATAAGGACCAGTCACCATACAAGTCCTAGTTTTTGGTGATGTACAGGCCTTCTGCAGATGGATGAACATCATCTCTGTTGACGTCAGATGCTGGAGTCAATCTCAGAAGTTAATAGGAACAGCACCTTGAGAGAATCAGCCCTCAGTATCAAAACCAGTGGGCAGATTATCAGAAGACACCAGTACATTAGATATTGAAAATTTGGTTATCTGGTTTCCAGTGGTAATTGCTGAATGACAAACAGAGTATCAAAACACTAGTTTCCAAAAAGCTGACCTGGTTTTTGTTCTTGTCTTGCTGGTTACCTCTGAGATATTTGACTCTGCTAGGTTCCTGAATGTCTGAAGATGGGACTCAGCACACGTAATTGTCAAGTCAGGAAACTCTCCAAGAGATTTATTGCTGCATTACCGAAGATCAGGGCTCTGCTGTACCGAACACAGCATGGAAGAACAGAGCCATGACCTGCCCTAAGAACGTACAGTCTAAATAAACAAGTTGAGGGAGGAAAATAGGAGCCCAGAAGGGTGAAGGTTACAAGGGGAGTGATAGCATTCGTGTCTTCTGAGGCAGGGACTGGTGTCCCAATACATTGCACCCAGTTGTTTCCTTAGAAGCTGTTTTACCAACAGCACTTGCAGCAAAGAAATAGACAGAATCTATATCACAGAATGTCAACATCACACAGACTAAATGAGGAAGGCATGGGAAGGGTTTGTCACCCACCTAAGTAGTAAAAAACAAACAAACAAACAAAACCCCAAACCAGCTACTTGCCATTTGTCACAATACTCATCAGCAGAGAATACGGGTCTCTCTGTAGCTCCATAGTATTTTGCCAGCCAGAAGGCACAAGAGGCAAGCAAAGTGCATGATTTCCAAACAGGGTTTCAGTTTAAACAGTTGAGGAAAGTACTGCAAGCTTTGAATCTGAAATCTCAAACAAAACATCCACGTAAACTAAATACTACCAGTGGTCAGTCACTGCCATGGGTAAGGCACAGCTCTGCACATCCCTGGGTTTGAGCCAGCCCTTGCTGGTACCTGTGGAGCTCCATAAGGAACTGAACACGCTGTGCTCTTTGCAGGAATGGGACAGCAGCTATCTGAATGCCTTTGATAACAAGCAACCTCCAGCTACTGAGGCTAATGCAATAAAGAGAATTTCATTTTGGCATAAGAAAAACCAAGTGAATGACATGATGTATTGGCAAAATTTTAATTATATGGGGCCAAAGAGGCAGCTTAAAAGAGTTAGGTCTTTATTAATCAGGTCACAGTGATGCTGCATTTCAAAACAGGCTTAACACCTGCTAATTTCATTTCAGTGCTGCTGAAGCTGAGTCAGCTAACAACGCCTTTTCTGGATCAGGCACGTTCAGAGTGGCAAAGATATTCCTTGCCTTCATGAAAATGTTTTCCTCTCTTTAGTAAGGACACTAAGGGGGAAAGTGGGGAGAAAATATGACCCCTTCCATCCTTTAAGCCTGCTAATACCCTGTGCAGCTAGAACTGAGAGGAAAGAGGATAAGAAGCATCATGGTATTCAAGGAAATCCCTTAGATAAGGGCTATTTTATTTGCAACACTGGTGGAGGTAAAGGAGTATTTCCCTTCCCCTTACAAATGGGGATTTGAAACAGGCTGAGTGACTTTCCCAGAGCCAGAGTAGGTCAGTGAGAATAAGAATAGACCTAGTCCCTGGTCACTGCCATTGCAGACCACAGGCTTATCCTCTCATTGCCCTCTACCCCCTGCTAACTGATTATCTCCTCCTTGTTTCTCCAAGTACCTTTGCCCTGCCCTTTACTTTGGGGAGGACAAAATTGATCTCTGGGTTGCTGCAGTGAAAGCAAGCTCCTGCTACCAAGGAAGCTGCCCTAGAAACAGAGTGAAAGCTGGCATGTAAACTAAGCAGTGCTGAACCATCCCAATCACTTCTTCCACTGCCCAAGATCAGCTCAGCAGGGCAACCATTCCAGTGGAACTGGGCAGACCTGGGCAACAAAGCTGGTTCCGTTCATTCTTGTGAATGAACCAGTGAATGCGAATTGAAAGTTCCATTCATTGTTAAGTTCTGATTTTACTGGAAACCCAAGCAGCCCAGCACCCAAGAAAGTTCGTCTGTGCAAGAGTTTGTTTTCCTACCCATTTTGCATGTATATACTTCTCAATCGCATGTCTTTTCTTGTTCTTAACACAGTATGTGCTACTGTACGTGCGTGCCATACAACGCTGTCAGCACTGTTATCCTGGGGTGCGTTATGTGACTTGCAGAACAACCATGGCCCAGATGCAGAGCCAGCCTGAATCTGCCTGGGCTCATTAGCAGAGGTACAACTTTGCTGGAACCTGACTGCACTGTTGGCTTCACAAGACCATCCTGGCTTTGAAAGCAGCTCAATAACTTCTGCTCACTACTGAGAAGCCATTCTATATTAGTTCTGCTGTTTGCAGAGTATCTTGTTTCAGTTGCCCATGTTTATGAAAAGTTTCAGTAACTTGACAGAGGACTTGACGCAGATTCTACAAATACAAGGACTGTGGTAGGCCAAATTCTTTATTTTCTTAATGCTTTCATTCTGTTTGGAGACAATTTTCACCCCAAGGCTAATGATGAGAACACCGAGTCAGATTTTTATAATGGAACTCATTTTGCATCCTCAACTACAATATTTGCTGTTGGTGGAAACTCTAATGCTAAACCTGTGTAATAGCTCAATAGTTGATTATACAGCATACACCTCATTTTCCATGACAAAAAGGCATAGTAATAGCAAGAAGCACTGCAAACCAACCGTAATATACTGAAACAGGACTTACTTTACCAAGATTGGCACTTACTACAGGCTTATATGGCTCATTTACACGGTACAAAAGACAATTGTGAAATGACTGGAAATGTAATATGGAAGAACATAATTGGGCTTGCTGGAGATAGATATGTGGTCATTTTGAGAAGTAACCATCAGAAACAAAGGTTGGATCATCTTCTCAGTTTCACCAAGGTAAAGCAGTGTGATTGAGAGCAAAGAAAACACCAGATATTTACTGTCCAAAGGGCTCAGGCTGATTTAAAGCAAGTGTTTCAAGAGGTAACTTTTCTGGATCTTGCCACAGTCCTTGCAAGCCAGATGGAATTTTAACATTCTCATGTCTCACTGAGGTCCAGAATTCTCAGAGTACCTGATTCTAATGAATTACTAGTGTTTTTCCAGCCAATACTTCTGCTTCTTATCACACGTTGCTTTGTTCTTCAGAAATAGATTGATGCTGTCCTAAGTAGAGGAATTGACTGAACTACTCATATCAGGCCCATTTCTAGCATCAAAACAAGAAACTTTAAGGGTAGAGGCAGAGATCTCAATTTTTAATTTCTGATGCCACTTCACTAAAATTAATTAAATGACAGTCCTCCACCCTTGCAAGAATCCCCCATTTACACCTCTGTAAGGCACAGAACCCAAGGCAGTCTGCCAGGGCTCTCATCTGTGTGCAGATGAGACACCCTAGGAAAAAAAGTAACTTCTTTACAGCAAGACACTGAGTCCTTTGTTCTGGGGCTTGCAAGTGCTCTACTACCAACCAGAGGTCCTCAGCTAGGAAAGGGTAGTTACAGCAAATATTCAGGGCACCTGACACACTAGCTACTACAGATGAAGCAACTCTTCATCTCTGATTCCCCGCCCATCCCCCCCTGAGAAAATCTTACACAGTCACAACAAATCTGGGGAAAGTTTTACTTCTTCTCCCCAATTTTTTATCCTCTCCAAAGTCCTGCTCCTATCAGTTATCTGTTCTTATACCAGTATAAACCACCACAAACTACGATGAACTCCAGCAGAGAAAACTGTCATAAATAAAAGGAAGACCCAAATAGTTTAGAAGTCCAGACTGTTGGGAAAGAAGCCACAAGAAACCCCTTTCTAATTTCAGGTGTAAAACAGGTCCTTCATAAATATGTTGTGTAGCCCACTGCAGTGACAGGAGGATGCAGCAGACACAAAAGGTCAAGTGCTTTCCATACCTCAGGATCAAACATCTTCAATCTTCTGTTGAATATTTTTTATTTTCAGAGTTCTCAGTACACCAGGTATTGAACTCTTCTCAAAATCATAGGTACCTGTCCACCGAGAGCTACTAAGTGTTTTTATAAGTTCACCTACTTCCAGAGCACTTGGTGTTTCATAAACAGTGTATATATAATGATTGTGGGGGAAAAAAAAAAAAAGCCAGTAGAAGCATAACAAAAATTTTCCAGTAATACATGAATTAACTTAACCATATATCCTTAAAATTCTTTGTATGCCCGAACAACCCACAAACAATAACTGTGGTTAGTTTTAGAGAGGATGGTATGCAATCAGAACAAAAAAGTAAGCATACAGGTCTCATAGTTTTAGCAATCCATAAAGAACAGGAGAACATCAACCCACCTTTACCTTTCCTGGGACACAGACCTGCTACCCTGGTAGTCTGTCCCAGGGCACTCATAGGAGCCCAGCAGGAAACTGTGAGAAAACAACCCACTTGATCTCATCCCTTTCAAAATCCACAGAAGTGAAACACTACAAGTGGAAAACATTCGGCACCAAATTAGCCCAACTACTGCTTCTTACCTGTGACTGAAGAACCACTTGTATTGCAAGAGAGCTTAAAAAAATGCATAGTGCAGTAATTAGGGGGAAATCCCCCCCTCAGACACACATTAGAGTAGTTACACCCCCTTCACTGATAGCTCACTGCAGCAGGGATAGAAAACGTCTGGGGGGGTGTTGCAGGATGGAGGGGGGCAGTGCACAGCTGGCAGCGAGTCAGGGCTCTTCATCAGCTAAAAGGCTCTTCCTCCTCCACCACCAGCTGCTCTGGAGGGAGATGGAGTGACTGCTTACACCTGGAATAACTGACCAAATTAATAGCTCTAAGAAGCAAAATGTAACGCCTCTTTCGATCCAGCAACAGGGAGAAGGGGGTTTGCTCTGAAGGCGAGCCTTCTGGGGTCTCTGTGTGTGTCTCACTGTGCTGTAGAGTAATTAGAACAGCTAAAACTGAGACACAGTAGCTGACCTGATTTCTAATACCAGCTTGATCTTTGGTATTTTATTAACAGCAGTGTGCCAGCCTGAGCTGCAGGACAGCACAGATGAGGTGCAAAAATAAAACACAAGCGCTATAGCATCCGCATACGTTCCTTTGGGAGATTTTCCTTCAGTCTCTGTAAGAACAGATGAGACACGAATGAGTCTCCTTTCAATACTGTGGATCTGCCTGGGAGCAGAGGATTCCTGGAAGAAGAAAGCTGATCTCTCTAGGGGAAGATTTCTTTTTTCAAATGACATTTAAAGACCACGTGGCCCCTTTGTATTTTAGATACAATGGCTAAGCAATAATACTAATGCTTTGAATTTGCACTTCCCACCAGCAGTCCTAGCATGCTTGACAAACATTTAAAGTGGGCTTTTCCGGAGCATCTGTAGGAATTAGAAGTGTAAATCACAGAATCTGTAATGCTCTAAAAGAAATTGCATTCTTAATGTTAGCTTCCTCCTTCTGCGCCTTTGGTGTTATCAGGGCCAGGGTTCTCAATGCTGGTAAAAATGTGTGCCTAAAGTTAGGAACCAGATTTAGGCAGCTAAATAAATAACTCAATGAAAGTGACCTGTTTCTTGAGGATTTTTTCATGTTATTGTTGTGTCCCAAGAGAAAATCCTCTTCTTTACAAGGTGATTTAAAGTCTGCATCTCTTCAAGACTGAGGGTGAACTTTATCCATCAGTCATGAGAAGAAACATCCCTAAATAAATTTGCTTTTTTGTTTTCAGAGCTACTCAAGGACACTTTGTGCCTCCACCAGCCCATTTGCACTAACTGTCACAGCTCTAAAATTAAAAGCACGAGCAGGGAGGCAAAGCTCGGTGCAGAAACCTGGAGCAAGCCCAGCTAGGAGAGCTGTGTACAAAGCAGCAGGTTTAACCAGGTGGCTGTGCATTGAAAACTAAATCTATGAAAAGGTGGCAGCCTGAGTCCCGAGTCTTTGCAGCCTGCCAAGACTGGGAAAGAGCTAATCAAGCACCAAAAAGATGCTTTACTTGCACCAGGTTGTCTCCCTTACCCACTGGATCCAGAACATCGAATGACTCCGTAAGAGGAAAGTGCTGGTACAGGGACATAAGATTTGGTGCTCAGTGTTCCTTCTCAGAAAGTGCTGTCTTTCCCTGCTGTTGCCCTGAGGGCTGACTCTGCTCCCTCTCTTCCCACTGACAGAATAACTAAGGCCACCACCGGGATTTCTTGGCCACCACTGTAGCAGCCAGGCACAGAGCAATGCTAATTTATCACTGAATTTAGAGGCAGTGAGCTGCTGGCTTCCCTGCGGTCCTCCTTGCAATGATCACAGGTACAATCTTTGCTAGAAAAAGGATGATTTACCACGTATCAGAGGTAGTGGCTTCAGCTGCTCTGCTGGATCAGAGCTCTGTGCTGAGCTGGGAGCTCTGGTGAGAGCCAGACCTTTGCCAGGCTAATTTATATATTTTGTCAGCATGCTGGAAAGGAGCCTTTGGATATATTTTCAGCTCATGTCAAAACACCACACATGTTATTCTGATCCCAGCACTTACGTTCTAAAATGCTTTAAATCTGCTTTCATATTTGATATTTTTAAATAAGAAGTGTTTACATATATGGTACCATGGCGACAAGAAAATAAAAATAAAGACAAGAGGAAAAATCTTGTGCATCAAACTGTTTAGAACACATACACCATTAACATATCTAAATTAATCAGTAGCATCCAGATGTCTTGTGACTACCATTTCAATCAATAACAGAATAGGTATGATGATGAATTCCCATTACAAATACCTTATAGATTTTTAAGGTCTCTGCCCAGTTTATCAACATCCACCATATAATTAACCCCAGAGAATGTGAATCAATCTCCTCCTCCAGCACCAGTTCTCCAACTTCACCCACCCGTGATGAGCCCCCACCCTCTGACCACTGGTGTTATGATCCAAACTACAGCCCACATGAGGTGATGATGCTTTCTCATGACTTGCTGTGGACACCATCGAGGCACCCCAACCTGCTGGCTGGCCCCACTTTCCTGGCTGCTCCCATTGCTGTCTTTCCCGAGGTCTCTCGGATGTCAGGCAGGAGTAGGCTCTGGTCCAGATAAACCATTCCAGCAACCCTGGTCCTCTTTCTTGAAGGACTGGTGACCATGCTTTCACGTGCATGGAGCTCTCGGTACTCTAGTTACACAAACAACACAAATACATTCATTTTATAACATGAACATTCACAAAACATAAGTAAATATCCTTAAGAGTTTCCCAGGAATCAAAGCAAAAACTTACTTTCAGGAGAGTTCTATTTTAAAAGATGAGAAACCCAGAAAAAAAAAAAAAAACAGAGTAAAAAAAAAAAAGCACTGTTCCACAAAGACAATTTTTATTGAGCTCTGAAAGCAAATTGATGGCATTCACAGGCAATAATTACTAAAGTCTGGTAACAGGATTGAGAACACAACACTTGTCTTCCTCCCACCGCCTTTTATTACGGGGTTGCAGACTACAGTTCTACTACTCAGATCTTAGCTATTGAAGTCACAACCCCTGAGGGCTGTAAAAAGTTGCTGCTGTCATATATAAATCAGTCATCTTCGTAAAAATGACATGGTTTGACATGTAAGGATAATATGATAAGCTAACTACCATGGAGGTTTCATGCTTGGATATGTTCAAAAAGATGTTTCTCTTTATCCCTGACCACAAATACTTGTTGATGGTTTCTTGTCAGCTGTTTGAAAGCCTTAAAGAACTGCCATCTCTGCTGGGGTCTGCTCCTTGCCTGAACTTTTCATTAACCTTTGATCGTTCTCGGAGGCATTTTTTTACCAAGCAACTGAAGAATTTCAAGTGCTACAATGCGTTCGTATGTGTGTGGGGGAGAAGAAGAGGAGGTGAAGATTTTTATAGACATACATGTACATCTTGTACAAATATACACCCGAATCCTTAACTCTGAACAGGGCTAAAGAAAACACAAATGGGTTCTTCTATTTTTAAGATTTTGCAAAATCAGATGTGAGAATAAAGAGGATTTATTCTCCCCAGTTAACTATTCATCTAGCCTCTTCACCCCAGGAAAAAGAACAGGAATGGTTTAAAGGGACTTGACATCCCCATAGTCCGGGCAGTGCAGAGGTCTCCCATGCAGGCAGCCTGGAGACAGCCTGGCTTCCCCACGGAGGAGCACACTGGGGCTTGGACAGAGCCTGGCCTGAGAAAGGGGAAGGTGCTGGAAGACTTTAAGCACTGCTGCAGTCTGTGGGGACACTGGGAGCCCACCAGTCCGCTGGTTGATTCAAAAGAGCCTGGAGATATCAAAATCCAGCATGCTCCTCTGCCCTCTTTGGCTCCAAGGCGTGGCGCGGTTTCTCCCTCCTCACCATGGTGAGGTGATTTTAATCCACATCTCACCTCCAGCAAAAGCCTGTCCTGTCCTTGCTGGGCTTGCAGACAGAGAAGCTCAGGAAACACGGTCGGTTTGATAATGCTGCTCTCCAGCCAGTTCCAGCTGAACTTTGCGGATGCAACTGGTAGTGCAAATATAATCAACCCAGGCTCTTGTTCTCTGCTGAGGTGATAAGCACCAGCGAGGCTGTGTCTCTTCACAAAATCTCAGGTTTGCAAAAAGCTGAAGTCGCATACACACCTGAATAGCGACCAGCTACAGCAGGCAGTTTGGAAATGGTGGGCGAGATGCCTGCTTCCCTCCTGGGACCTGGACCCAGTATGCCCTGTGGTGGCAGCTGGTCAGCAAGGCTGGCCGCAGGCTTGCCAGCAACCCCGACTGAAGGCAGCAGCACAAAACCCCTACGGAGGGGTCGGCACAGGTGTGACAGAGCTGCGGCTTTTTGGCATTATCCCCAAAACACTGAACACGGGTTCATTCATTAGGTGGAACAGCTCATTAGAGCGCTGTGGATGCAAATACCCATTGTGATACATTTTACCTTTTGTTCTGCTCCTTTGCAAGTTTAACTTAAAGGATTTTCTCCAAAGCAAACACGCTCCACTAGCATTTGTTCACAGAGGTGCTTTTATGCAGTTAATTCTCTTGCTGTGATATCACAGTATTCACCAAGCTCTCCACAAGTCAGTTTTAGCATCCCTTTTCCTCCTAACAACCATCATGTCAAACAGCTTGCAAATTTTCCCTAGCTTAAAGTGCAGGGTAAACTTGCAAGCTGGCAGCTGCACCAAATTTTCAAGAATATGGAGCAGCTGTAGTCATGATTCTTCTCACTTGCTCCTGTTTTGCCAAGGTAGGTTAATTGCTTCTTCATGCAAGCTGTCACCCTGGTGCCAGAAATTCCATTGGATTCGGTGCATGATGGGAGCTGTAGTCTTTTGGGAGATCTGTGCTTGCAAGGAGGACGTGAGACGGCAGTTCAGCTTTGAAGGCTCACTCTGGATTGTATTTTAGATGCTTGTGTTTTGTTTCACTACATGGATTTCTCTGTACCAAGGATATAAATCTCTCTATATATCTATGAGTACAAGAGTGTAATGAATTTGAAATACCTGAAAATAAACATGGCTCTTTTGTTCACAGCAGCTCTGCTGTTTCCAAAGAGGATTAAATAAATAACAGCATGTTACTTAATCATAGCAAAATGTGGAAGCTGAATTGATTTGGGGATTTAAGGGTGTTAATTTTATTTGGGGAAATGCCTAAAGAGAGTGCCATTAAAGATAAATAAATGGTTCTGGTCTCTAGCTGGCTGCTTGAGAAATGTGTAAAGGTTTCAGGTCAGGTTTTTCACTGCTTGCAGTCTTTGCTTTGGGCAGTACCCGCAAGCACAGAAATGGCCGTTAGCGGTGTCCGAAGATGAGGTTCCAAGGACGTGTTCCCTGTCTCCATGCCAGGGGTTGGTGCCCCCCTCGGCAGTGCTGAGGCACGTGTTTTTAGAGCGCTGGTTTTAATCTACGTGGATCAAATTCGTGGGGCAGCCCCACACATGGGTACACGTGAGGGGCTGGAAACCGTACGTGTGGGCAGAAACAGGTCAGGAAGGTGGGAATGTCTTAGATTGGCTCGGCTGCTGGAGAAAATGCTTGGGTAACTGCACCCGGAGCTTATTTCTGATGGGGAAAAAGGATCTATTTTAATTATGTATTTGATATGAAAGGGCATGGTGCTTCGGTGCGTAGCTTGCAATAAGAGGAAAGCAGATATGACAGCTGAGGCTTTGCAATGTTAGAAATAGGCCTTTCAGACTCTAAGACAAGAAAAACAAACACTGAAGGACAAATTTATGGCTAGAATAATAGGCTGGTGGGTTTGGGGGGGGCATGCTTGAAATAAGCTTCCTTTGACAGCTTCTATATTTGTCTCATGCTGCCTACTTTTCATGCAGTGTCCCCACCCCCACAAACTCCTCAACTCTAGGTAGAGCTGGGGGTTTAACGAATTCCTCAAAGCACAGATAAACTGTCTCGGGAATTATCATCGCAAGTGCGTATGGCGTGCTGCAGAGCAGGAGACAACCACTTCAGTGCAACTTGGGTTTGCTGTGGTAGGAAGAAGGGCTTGTAGGATGCTCAGGATGTTAAGAACCAGAACTAAAATACACCGAAAGTCATTCACGAAAAGTAGCTAACTATATTTTGGTCACTGACAAAAGAAGCCAGCTTGTATTCGGGGAGGGAGTCGCAGAAATGGGAAACCATTTTTAGAATCTGAGCTGGGTATATCAGAGCACCGTTACCTATATTTATATATGGGAGGGAGAGGAAGACATATAATATATATGTTATATATATATTTGGAAGAAGACATATAATATATATGTATATATATATTTGGAGTTGCTTGGTTACTCAGGCAGTTTGACAGTCAGGCACAGCTTGGCATTTTGTGCCTTTGGGAGCTAGGTAGGACATGAATTTGGTGGCAACAGAAGAGGAGAATTTCTTCCCCCTCGCCCTTCCCTGCCAGGCACTCTTTTCTTCCACAGGTCCCCCCAGACATTATGTTGTGTTGCTCTGCATTACCATTAGCCCCAGAAATTAATTGATAGTATCTCTTACAAGTACACTTGATATTCTATTTTCTTTGGTTATGCTTCTCTCTTCATCTTATCCCATTGAACCCTGGGGACGTTGTTAGTGCTCAAAGTCACTTAACCTTCCCTGTCTTAAAAGTGACCTATCAGTATCTGAACACTCTATTTTTCACACATTGGACAGTCTTGCCCATTTAACTGCCTTCTTAAATACATTAGAAGAAAGTGCACCAGTCTGGATTTCTTTCACTAAGTTTTTGGTTTCTTCTCAATTTATTTTCTCTCCAAGAATTGTATATCTGATTTTACTTGCCAAACCCTTAGTTTCAGGTTACTGACTTTCTAGACGCTTCTGTTGATGAACTAAGTGATCTCTTAATTTCTGTTTAAAATATTCTAATATTGAATAGAATATCATTCCAGTTTTAAACATACCAACAAATTCCTTGCATGCGGCCTTTTTAAGTAATGGAGACTTTTAAGTAATGAAGACTTTTAATTAATGAAGTATATTTTCATATAACTATGCAGAGCTTTGTAAAGAAACTGTGTCATTTTCTACATTTTCACAGAGTTAAAGGGGTAGAAAAACTACCAGGATGACTGCTGAATAAGTAACTGTACAAATAAAACAGCTCAAGCATATGACACACTCAACTTTCATATCGATCTGGTATGTGATAGACAGACTTCCATTTATATTTCTTTACTATCTGGACCCACCATAAAGTTTTCAGAGTTACCTGTGCTCAGTTTTTGGTTGTTTCTACAAAATAGGGGCACAAGCTTTTCAGAGAATATTACCATATTTCTTCTCTTGCAAAGGCTCCCACATTTATTTAACTCGGATACTGTGAGACCTCCAACTGGTTCTCATTTCCAGTATTGGGGCCTAAATATTTCAAGCTGTTTCTTTTATCTAACAGCTAGATCAGAATACAACAGAAAAACTCTAAAAATGGGAAAAACTCCACCATAGTCGGAATTACTGAAGGTTTGCTTTCCTTTCCTAGACATCTTGGGGATCCAAAGCCAGTGAGTTTACTGTTCTTCCAGTTTTCACCCTTATCATTATAACTCTATTTTTCAGTAATGCAAATGCACTGTTTCTAACAAAAGGTTTTACTGTAGTAGTGGCTATTTACAGCCAGGGAAATATATTTGGCTGCTCTTTCAGCTACCCTCTCTGGTTTCCTACGACTCCGAGGAGTCTGTCCACATTGTGTTGTCAGAGCAGAGACAGTGTTTGTGCACAGGCAGCCAAACTACTTAAGGTTCATTTGAGTCTTTCCGCTTTCTACGATTATCCATATGCTTGTGATGAGTTTTTCTGTTGGACAAACTTGAACATGATGCTGCAGCCTGTGGCATGAGGCAGAAGCCCAGAAACCGCCTGAAACACCAGTACCCTTTAACAACAGCTCACCTAGCAGGGCGCTGGGCACACTGTCTTATCTTCCCAAGCAAGGAACTGTAAGTGCAAGAAGACACTTTGCTTTTGCAGTATTTAATTTGGGATTTACTCTTACTGTGTAGGCTGCTCCGTTTTCAAGTTAGAGACGAGTTAGTGCAACAGGCTCTGCTCCCAGAGCCAATGGCAAGGAGATCTAAGCTGATGCTCCATTCCTGGGGGACCCAACCAGCCCCTGGGGACACCTCACCCATGTGGTGGAAAGTTTGACTGTGCCTGAGGACAGGTAGTGTCAGCTGTAATCTTTATGGCAGAGTTTTCAGTGATGTCTTCCTTAAAACCAACCTAGGATGCAAGCTTTTTAAGACGAAGCTTAGGTAAGGGACCAATACTTTAAAGGCTTGATGATGCAGGACTATTTCAGTACACTTTTATGTCAGGAAACCCTGAAAATATCTTGTCTTTTTAAAAAACCCTCTTTCTTACATAACTCCCTCTCCAAAAATATACTTAAGCCTTTCAATGTCAGCAACCAAAAGCTAATAGAAAGTGAGTGCATCAGCTAATCTGCTGTCGTGTTAGGTAATTTTATATATTGGTTTTCTAAATAATAAAGTAAAATAAATTAGTTCCTATCAAATGTTTCCTGAATGCATTTCAGCCAGAGCTTATTGTTACTTATTCATCTGTTGGATTGCATCTGTAAAAGCCAAAGCTGTTTCAAGAGCGTATGTGACTGGAATAGTCTAAACGGAGAAGCCGTGAATTGGGAACGAAGCCAGCAAGCCATTAATTAAGGAGCCGTACGGTTTGCAGTCAGACTTGCGTATCGTGAAAATCAGCAACTGAACTCTTCCAGCGGCAGAGGCGTCACCGCCCGTACGCCACCGCATCCGTGCGGCACCGGCAGCACAGGATCGCCGACCGCCGCGGCGGACGGGCGGCTCGTCACGCGCGAGGTGCAGGAGCCGGCGCGGCCGCCCAGCAAGGCGGGGAGCGTGCAGGGGTGCTGCCGGGCAGAAGTCTCCTGTCCAGGACTGCCCGCACGGTTCAACCTCATGCGGGGTCCCAGCTTCTCCCATCCCATCACGCGGGGCTGTGCAGGGCTCGGAGGAGAGCTACGGCGCAAAGTATCAGCTGTCTGCTGCTAGAGTGACATGGCTTTATCTTCCTATAAGGCACACAGTGTTCTTTGCATCCTATATATGGTGCCGAGTCTGCATTTCTAGCCACATCTATCTGCGTATATCTGAACGGCCCCCGTTGCAGAAATAGCTGAGACAGAGATAAAGAAGCAAATGACATGGCAGCTGTACTTTAAAACCAAACCCATTTCAGATCCTCCAGGTCTTATTTCACGATGTTACTTTTCTGACCTCTCTCAAAAAGCCTTGTGTAAGGCAGGCAAGAGAAAAGTGCCTGGCTAACGCAACTGGCTTTTTCTGAGTCACTACACTTGTAACCCTTTTGACTGCGCTATCAGAGTGTGGCTTGTATCATTTCAATGGCAATAGAATTATGTATTTAAATTATATATCTTTAATTATCATTTGAAATATGTACAGTTACTTAGCCAATTTGCATTTGAAAATGATGAAGTGGAAGACTCACTGGAGAACAACAGCTGCTCAAACAAATGAAAAGCATTTTCTTCTTTTATTTACCCTGGAACAATAAGTGTGGCTACAGCATCTGGTCCTCCACAAGGTCTGACTTTGCTTCTTACCCAACTTCCAGCTGGAATAACTAAGAGTCAATGGGATCTACTGACCTTCCTCAAGGTTTCCAGTAATGCCACCCAAACCAGAACAAAGCATCCTAGCTGGATGCCTTTCATGCTAATCCCTGAATCAATACGTTTCCAAGATCATTATTGGGCTTTCATGCACTGCCAAGAGATTGTGTTCCAGCAGTTCTCTCATTCCCTGTGTTGTATATCCTCTGGAGCATTCTACGTTATAAATCATGTAAACTTTCATTGTATATCACGCTCCCCTTGTGTAATCATCAGAAACATGGGAAACCATTTCTTCATATCTTCCCAAACAGAGACTGGAAAGATCCAAGATAAAGCAAGATGGAAGATGAAGTTGCAGCTAAAGTCCTTTTGAGTCCTTGAAGTGAAGGCAGTGTGTTTGGAGGATGCTATCATGACCTTACCTCCTGCAGCATTCCTGTCAGGAGCAGCAAGGTTTCTTTGGCACCTGGAGGACAACTTCCCATGGCTGAGATATTATTTTGTGTTAAAAGAAACGACGACATGCTAAGACTTCAACGTCTTACAGGAAAGGAGTATGTTGCAAATCTTCCTCTGTTCACAGAAGGGACAAATCCTCTACCAACAGCTCTGAACCCGCACCCTTGAGGCGCTGGCTCTTGGCAAAAGACCCGTGGGAGGTACAATCCCATCGTCTCCGGGGACATCTTGGAAAACAAACTGCTTGTTATTGTGAGTGAGAACAAAGTAGGGGAGAGCAGCAGGCACCTTTGTCTTCTAATTAGCACCGATGGCTAAAGCTCTTTAGAGAAGGGACTTTCCCACTGTGTGTTTGCACAGAGGGAGCTGATCCGATGAGGGCAGCTGAATGCTGCGGTATAAATAATGAACTACACAATAAACACTATGAGACTGGTTCAGTTGAGGGAGAAAAATAAACACAGTGAACAAAGAAAATCATCATCTTAGTTTGAAATCCCATGTCAAGACCCAGCAGAGCTTACCAACATCCTTGAAGAGTCCAAATTGCAAACATTATTCCATAAGTATAAAATAATGCTTTGCACACCAAAATTTGCAATATCTACCACTGCAGATTTCCTTTTCTATCTGTATTCACAGTGTCTAATGTAAGCCTGACCTTTTGAAGAACCGGCTTTGCATATTCTTTCCCAGTGGCAGTGAAGAGTTACTGCTTGATCCCTCCTCTAGCAAGAAAAAATTAACAAAATATTTATTTCAACAATGGTTGTATATTAGCCAACCAGGGAACCTTGCAATGTGCAGGGAAAACATTTGTGTAATAAACCACGATAAGGGCTGTGAATACTGCCAGTGCTGCAGAGCTCTGGGCTCAGAGCCACTCTCCTGGCTTCGTTCAGATGTTGCTATTGATCTAATCTGTAGTGAGATGATCACAGGAGACACTCCTTATATTATTTAACTTGGATTTGGGGTTGGATGGGGATTTTTTTTTCTTCTTCATTCTTCATTTCTATTATTATTAATATAACACATCATTAGCAAATTTCACAGGTAAATGGCTCTCATCTCTCATGACACGTTATTAATCTATAGTGATGAAGATGCTGCATTCCTCATACACTCAAGCTACCTGACCAACCCCAACCTTGCAAACTCCCTGCAGCGTAACGCAGGCGTTAGCCACAGCAGCACACGGATGACGAGGACATGCAGCAACGGAGCAGGGTCACCCCATTCCTACACAGCTCTGAGCTGAGCAGGAGCCAGCAGCCTACTTTGTGCATACACATAGAGAAGACAGAGCCAGGAAGGATATGAGAGATGACAGCTCTCCAAGAGATTGATATCTGACGGGGGAGGTGGTGGTGGTGCGGAACACCCAGCCAAAAAAGATCTGACATTATGATGCCCTGCTTTGCACAGAGAAGCGATACTGGCCGTCTGTTAGTCTGCACCACTCCTGAACTGGTGAGTCTTGGCATGCTGAAGCCATTATTTGGGTCTGCCATTCCTGCCCCTGCTGCCTTCCAGTCCAATTTACTCAGTTTAGGCACTCTCAAGCAAGATTTTGATGACAGTTGCAATCATAGCATCATAGATGTAGGGAATAAACAGACCAACTCTCAATGGCTACTAGGTTTTTTTATTTTTCCAAACAAGCATTTCTCACTGGAACTCATCCCGGAAGCAAGAAAATCCACAAGGAGATTTCCAGGAGCAAAGGATGAAGTTCAAGCTCTGCGGAGGTCCCTTCTGGCTGGGTTACTGAGCCAGCGGGCAGCCTGCGACCCCGCTCCATTGAAACGGCAGGCTTTGGTTTTGCATCTGCTCCCAGGTAAAAGGTGGGGACTGAGTAAGAATAAGATGTGCAACTGAGTTGCCAGTTTAATGACTTGCCACACTTCATCTGTTGGCTATTTAGAGCAGTTTAATGTCATTAGACATGTACAGCACCTAGCTTAATGGGACTCTGGACGTAGTGGTGAATCTGCAGTACAAGCTGTATGGAGAGCACACGGGGTACCCCACCTTCAGTGCTTTCTTCTTTTGTGCTTATTTCCCCTTCATCCAAACTAAAAGTTGCTCAGAATGAAAATACCTGTTTGCTCTTCATCTATGGAAGGCCCTAAAGCATACCTGCACTGCCATACGACCTCCCCTGCACACACATACATCCAAAATGTCAAACTCCTCTCCCGAGGTTGTCAGAAATAGTTATCATTGTAGCCTGAGCTCTTGAGATTGCGAATGGTAATGCTGAACCATCCAAACAGGACATGTCATCCTGTCACCATGAATGACAGATGATTATGGCTCTTTCTAGATGCCTGTAATTAATGTTACTTTTTAACTTTGACATGAACATCCAGAAGCCCAGTAAATGGGGAAATCCTTCGGAAGCTTTGGCTTTCTTTTCCTCTCCCTGCTTCTTTACCCTACAGGTCTTTAAATAAATTAAAGAAATCACCAGCAGTTCCCCATAAAACATCCTAGAAGGGAGGCTGAAATTCACAACCCCAGATAAATACATGGATAAATATCACAGCTAAGGCTGAAGCCAGGAGTTGGGCACGCACCGTCCTTCCCTGTCAGTGTTCAAACATGAACAGTGTGGGGGGAACGGTGCCTCAGAGTCACGCTGTTATCTGGAAAATTAGGCTTGACTGCTACCAATCTCTCTCTTTGCCCTATGCCTCCTAATATCCTCTGCCGTTTCTGTCTTTTATCACCTTTTTGCATCTATTTGTTAACATTTTTGCTCCCAACCTCAGGCAGCAGGTTTTGTTCGGGCAATACAATTTAATATGTGGTGGATGTGCTAAGGCACCTGAAGAGCGTGGTTAAGAATAACAACTCCCTGCTGCATATCCCGTATCACTGTTTAACTACATGATGCTGAACATCAATCAAAGAAGGATTAGGCTTTCCTGGTAATAGATAAACAGCAAAATGGACAAGATCATCTAAGCTCTTCAAACAAAATCATGTATTTTTAGTCTATGGAAATTCAAACCAAGACTCAGCCAGGGAACAGGAAAAAGCAAAACAGAGATTATTGAAAGCTTATGTTTAAACAGTTTCAGCCCAAATATTTACTGATGACACAAAAAAGAAATGATCGTATGTTTCGCAATGAAGAGCTAGACCCTTTAATTGCATAGGAAGCCAGGCTTGGAGAATGAAAAGAGAAAACAAACATGCCCCCTGCAGAATTCACTGTAAAGCCTTTACATTTATTTACATTCCCATTTCTCTTTAACCTACATTCCCCCTGACAGAGGGGTTGTTTTGGGTAATAATCCTTTTCATATGGGCCAAATCTACAAGAAACTATTTGCAATTCATTTAAAATATGGATTTTGGAATCTACTGTAAATCCCTTTTGCCAAGATAAAAAAGCACAGAGAAGAAATAACATGCCGTTTAATCTTTGGGCTCATCAAGTCCTGGAAGATTATTTTGACAGTTAATTTGATGTATTTAACTGAGCTTCCAGTCTACCCTGCTTGAAGAAAGCCATCATTTATGACTTGCTGTTGTGTAGGAGCATCCCAGATAGCTGCAGTGTCTTTTGAAGAAATATTTACAAGGGGAAAGAGCATATATTAATGTTTCCTCACTGTTCAAGCTCAGTCATTACAAAATCCTCAGTGCACCCTGTGTGCCTTTTCCCTGGCTCTTAATGGCTGTTTCTCTCCCGGGAGGGATGGCAGCCTGGGATTGCCAGTGGATGGGTAGCAGGGAAAGCAAAAGGTCTCTGCAAAATGCATTGGGGCTCCTCACAGCAGCCCAACCGTGCCCATCACAGTTGGTAATGTAGAAATGGCTTCATTCCCATATGTCTTCAACAAAAAAAAAAAAAAAAAAAAAAAAAAAAAGACGACTGATCTCCCCCCAGGGACTGCTGCGGCTATCAGCATACAGCCACGTACAGCCACGGGATGTTGGTGCTGCAAACCAAGAGCAGCAGCGTGCTGTTGTCCCGCGCCGAGGCACGGCCAGCCTGGGCTACAGCCCGCAGGAGCAGCGGCTTCTGCTCTTCCATTTCACCCCTCGCTTTAACTGCAATATTGCCACATCAAGTCGTGCTGCTCAGGGACCGAGAAGAGGTCCCCTGCCCTGTAGCGGTTTAATCATCCCTGTCCTTTCAGAAACAGGTAGAGGCCGTGGGTGCACAAAGTACGATTTCGCAGGATTTCTTGCTGAGGGTTTGCGCATTTGGGTTTGGGGAGTGGAAAGGCAGTAACGGCCGAGCCCTGGCAGCCCCGACTGCAGGAGGAATAGCTCTGAGCTGGGGTGCGAGGAGGGGGAGGTCGGAGCAGCGGGGCTGGGGACATGTCCCGGTTGTTACATGTGCAGCTGGCGTCAGCCTCCCCCAAAACTGCCTGCCTTCCCTGGGGACGGCTTTTCTAAGGTGAAGCTCACTGTGGTGCAAGACGCCCCAACTCTCTCCTGGAGCTGACGATTGCTCCCAGGCACGGAGCGCTCCTGCGGTAGCTCGCTGCAAGTCAGAAAACAAGGGAGGCTTTTCCGTTACAAATAACAAGAAGTAGGTCAGATCCCACAAATGCAAACAGACAGGGAGGAAGGCGCTTGCGGTCCTTTACGCTCGTCTTTGGGAACAGCTTCATAACAAGGACCAAAAGCCCTCCGAGGACTGCACCGAGGTGTGATTAGCTGGTGCCTGCCAGCGTGCTTGCGGCCGGACATCGTTGTGACTGGCACGGTCTCCTTGCACATACAGGCTGCTCAGAGGAGGAAGCCCACTGCCACACTTGTGTGAAACTCCAATAACAAACCGCATCGGACTGCGGGAGCTGAGGTCAGACCCTTTGCTTGGTTTAAGAGCTCACAGGGGATGCTCTGCAGAGCAGCCCGTTGAACAGCCCTCAGAGAAACACAAGCATTTCTGGGCATACAGAAACAAGCCAGGCTCAATTTGCGGTTCATCAGCATTTTTAAAATCCAGCTGATGAAACCTTATTATCCCCTCTGCCTCCTTAGTCTCAAGGCCTGAAGAAAGCAGGGGATTGCCCTGTGATTTAACATGGTTTGGGCTGTGCTTGGCGCAGCTGTGGGAAAAGGACAGGATGGCACCAGCTTGGACCAGTGACTGGAAGCTACCGTGTCCCCCTGCTCCCTGTCTCTCTGCAGGCTCAGCCTTGCTCATTTGCCATTTATACCCCTATAACCCCTGTTTTACACAAACTCGTCCCATAGCCTCGAGGTGCAGACAGTGCTGCCCAGGTGAGCAAAGGTCGGTGGAACAGGAGGGCAATATCAGCCGTCTCCTGCAGCTCTGCTCTTTGCAAACCAGCCTTCGTCTCTTTTTCTCTCTTCATGGACAGAGCGAAGGGGACACAGAGAACAGGGGGACTTAGAGAAGCAGCCGGCAGCAGAACCAGGCTTGTTCTCCTAAAGCCCAGTCAAATGCTCCATCACCTGACTGCATTTTGGGGTATTTTTGGCCAGCAACTCAAGTTTTTGACGATGTGTGTTCTTGTCCTTCCCTTTCTGAATGCATGGTTTAGAGGAAATAAGCCAACACTTTTCCTAGGCAAGGTTAAAACTGTAACACCATTTAATTAATCTGCTGTTTTAAGTATGCTCTGGTGTTTTACCACCCTGTTGAAGACCTAGGAGCTGATAAATACTTGTCTGCAACCTCTTTCTATATTCTGAGAGCAGATTTTAATTACCAACCTCTATCCCATTTGCAGCCAGACAGTTTACAAGCTCTCCGCCGCAGTGCAGATGAACGACAGCACTTTCTGCCCTCCAGATGATGCCAGGCACTCGCCTGGGAAGCAGGCTGAACAAAGAAGGCTCCTGGAGAGAAATAATTGAGGGCACCAAACAATTTACAGGACAGCATCCCACAGCTTGTCTGCTCATGACAGAATAAACCCGTAAATGAGCCAGATCTTCCGATACAAGGAACTGCCTTGGTTGTATTGAGTGAGGATAATAAACAGGAGCCAAGTAACCACGTGTTAATCACATCCCCAAGATTCTTCTGTCTCAAAACCTCGGGGCCAAATGGGTTTTTTTGCAAGACTTCAACCTCCTGCCCCCAAATCCCAGCAAACCTTGAAGCGCAATCAGCTGCAATTTGCAGAAACAACCACAAACTTGGAGGCTCCCAGGTGCGTACTTCACGTGTGCACATTTTTACTCCAAACGCTCAAGTGTCAAACAGTTACAGAGCTGGCACTGGGTACAGTGGTGCATGAACAAGCCACACAGCAGCTTCCCAGCCTGGCCGTAGCTTTCCTTGATATGAATATCCTATTCCTCAAGCCTGGTGATAAATCAATAACTGCAGCGAGAGAAGACGAAATTCTTAAAAGGCAGTGAGGCAGCTGTCTCCAGAGCCTGACTGGGGAGGAGACATCCGTGAGGTTTGGGTCACCTTGTTTGGCAAAAAACCCCTCCGAGTTGTGCTCCCAGACTACAGACATTTTCCAACTTTTCAGGATCATGGACTGAGCATCCAAGGGAGCTCTGCGACCCTAAGTGCCCCAGCAGTACCCGAGCGCCGGGGGGCTGGGGAACACAAGCTCCTCTTGTTTCCTCCTTTAATTTCTGACCTTACCCATCCATGTGGCAAGCACCTGAAAACTCTCACAATGAGATTTTGCAGGGGGTGTGACGGAGACAACCCCTTTGGCTTTACTGGGGTTAAAGCAGGGATTTTTGCAGGCGAATGCAGGGCTGGAGGCAAGGCAGAGGCGTGTGTAACCCTCAGCGTTTGCCTCCAGTTTGCACCTGCACGAACAGGAAAGGCTGACATCTGCTTAAACCACAGCACGGAGGTTTTGGGGTCCACCTGAATCCATGGCAGTCTACAAAAGGTGTCAGATCCCAAGTCTGCCAATGGCAGTAAAATTATGCTCACTTTTTAGTAGTATTACTGAAATCAGAGTCAGTCCTTTCATTTACTGGTTAACTTAGGACAACTTAACATGCCATGGCACTAAGAAGCAACCAAGTCTTTCTTCTGCCAGCTGATCCAGGCTGGTTTTGCATTACCAGACTGTCAGCAAAGCTGTGAACCCAGTCAGTGACACAATCTGCTGTAAACAATCTCATCTTCCCTACCAGCATCAGACAAGTGACCCAAAGTGTTTCCAGTCAGAGATTTAGCATATTCTTACCACAATGGAAGTACGTAGTTGTCGTGGTTTAACCCCAGCCAGCAACTAAACACCACACAGCCACTCACTCACTCCCTCCGGTGGGATGGGGGAGAGGATGGGAAGGGTAAAAGCGAGAAAACTTCTGGGTTGAGATAAAGAGAGTCTAACAGGTAAAGCAAAAGTCATGTACACAAGCCGAGCAAAATAAGGAATTCATTCCCCGCTTCCCATGGGCAGGCAGGTGTTCAGCCATCTCCAGGACAGCCGGGCTCCATCATGCGTAACAGTGACTTGGGAAGACAAATGCCATCACTCTGAACGTACCCCCCTTCCTTCTTCTTCCCCCAGCTTTCTGTGCTGAGCATGATGTCATACGGTCTGGAATATCCCTTGGGTCAGTCGGGGTCAGCTGTCCCGGCTGTGTCCCCTCCCAACTTCTCCTGCCCCCCCAGCGAACTCACTGGTGGGGTGGGGGGAGAAGCAGAAAAGCCCTTGGCTCTGTGTGAGCCCTGCTCAGCAAGGACTAAAACATCTCTGTGTTATCAACACTGTCTTCAGCACAAATCCAAAACACAGCCCCATACCAGCTACTATGAAGAAAATTAACTCTACCCCAGCCAAAACCAGCACAGTAGTATAAAAAATAATTGCATTTCTTTCATTATTCTTTATGACTTAACAACTACAATTGCCAACTACTCGTTTGCAGCTTGACCATTATAAAACTACATTAGCAAATGGGAGCTCATTTGCTGCAGTTGACTTCCTCTAGGCCTGATCTAAGCCCACTAAAACATCCTTCTGCCACCTTGAGAACATTTTGGATCCAGCTCTGCTTGTACCAAGCACACGTGCGGTGAGGCAGTGTTGTCCGGCTGAGGAAAACCCTTCCTAGTGAATGTGCAGAGGCCAAAAATCACACCTGACAATTCTGCTAATGCTCAAAGGATAGTGCAAGGAAAGGATTGGGCCTTTTCAGTTTAACCTTCACTGTGCATGTCCTTGGGAAGTACCAAACTGGTTAATCACAGAAGCAGCAAGAAAAAAAAAAATCTCATTATAAATATTCACAAGATCACATGCAACCCAGCAAATCCTGTCTAAACGAAGGAAAATAAATTAGAAGAAGATACTGGCCTGCTGATTAAAACTTAACCCACGCTCCCCATGATGGGCTGATATTTGCCTGCTGTTCAGATCCTGCAATCACACAGACAGCCCCTCTGGCTGCCGGGGACATTAAAGGAGAAGCTCCCTTGATTTTAGGAGGAACAGGTATGCTGGGACCGATGCTCCCCAGTGGTTAGCTCTATGGGGGGAGAAGCCTTTCGCCGTGCGGCGACAGCCCAGCACCCCCTGTCACCTCCGTCGTCCCTGGGGACAAGCTCTGGTGTCACCCTGGCTGCGGAGGGATGGAGCTGTAGGAGAACAAAGCACCTCACTCCCATTACAAACCAGGGCAGAGTCACAATTCAGTTCAATTTGCCTTTTTTTAAGCTTCCTCCATGCCGGCTGCTGAGCCCTGCCTAGGAAGGGGGCAAAGCCCAAATCCTGCCCGTCCTGCCTGCACCAGGGCAAGGGAAAACCTGCGGGCAGGGGCACGGCGATGGGCAGCAGCAGGACAGGCAGCGGCTCAGGATTGTGTTGCTGATGGTACCAGACCCCAGAGAGCAGCACTGTCCAGGTAGTGGACTTGCTTCTGAAATTCATACCTGAGAAGTGTCTTTAAATATTAATGATTTCTGGGCTTTAAAAATCTGATTCCCCTTGAAATCACCGAACCGCTTTGGTACATGCCTATACCTTTTTCTTATTGTAATTAAAAGCAAGCCTGTTAGCAACTGTATCACTAGATTCAAATTTGCTTCAAAGACAGCAAAATAATAAAATAGGAGGAAAAGGAGTACCCCCTGCACTCCCTACCAAGCCCTGATTAATTTTTCATTCACAATTATTTTCTGCGCAGCACTCGAGAGTTCAGGTAGTAACATTAAAAATTCCCTGTGCCCTCAGCTTTCCCTAATTAAAATTGACAACCCTCATTTTGAACCACAAACATAATTACCCAGTCCTCCTCACCGACTCGATAGCTGAGGTTGTTTGTTGATAATTTATGAGCATCGGAGAAGATGAATAACAAAGCCGAGGCTCTGAGAAACCTCTCAGCTCCTGCCTTTGAAGTCACGAACATGCCAGTGGCAGAAGAAGCTGCTCGGAGGCTGTGGGTATGGTCCCTTCCTGAGGCTGTGCCTCTCACCCACGACGGTGACATCCAGGGGACCCCTGCTCCCACTCCGAGTGTTGGGAGAGATCAGTCCGAATTGCTTTTCCCAAGAGTTTGCAGAAACATTGGGGCAGATCCTCAACGCCAGCTGCTTTGGGGCATAAAAACTGACGCAGGGGATGGCTCAGGGCACCCCAGGAGGAGAAGACATCACCTGTGTGGGCACTTTAGTGTTTTCTTGTCCCTGTTTGAAAAGCCCCCTGCCATCACCCCAAGCCAGACACCCAGCTTGCTTTAATGACCCCTTGCAACATGCACCAAGCAACTCTTCCCAAGAACAACCTGAAAAATAGTTTCCCCACACTAGAACATAATAAAAACAGTTTTTTCTCCAGGTTGTCCAACAATTCCTTACGGCCTACAAAACCCCCATGTCTTAGCACTTGTACAAAATCCTGGCCATAATAAATAATTTTTTGTATTTAGCACTGCTTATCCAAAGACCTCCATGCACGCTAGCGGCTCTCACCAGTGCCCACAGCAGCATGAAGCCTGTTTGCAGGCAGGAGACAGGAGTACGAGGCAGGCAAGCAGCTCCCCCCACCTGGGAAGGACAGTGGTAAGGGGGACAAACATCACCCACAGGTGACATTAACACTCCAGCTGGGCAGCCGCAGGGCACCAGACACTGGATACTAAGAGCATCTCTGCTTAGGTGCATTAATCTTGAATACAGACACTGAAATCAGTCGTTTCTTTTTCCTGTAGGGACAGACTACGTGGAAAACCTCTTGCCCCCCAAACTAAGGCAGGAGGGAAGCAGGGACATGGTGGGAGAATGTCTCTCCCACACCTGAGCAGCCCTTGGCCCACGGGTTGCACTCCTTCCACTCCTTCCAGCAGCCCCAGCTTCGGCTGGTTAAGGGGGCTCCAGCCAGGGAGCAGCAGCAGTGCTGCGATGGACATCACTTAATCACGCTTCGTTAAGCAACGGTGTGCATCAGATCTCACCCATGTCTGCCTGATTGCCTATACCTGCCTCACCGAGGGCTGTGATGGGAGGTCAGGGAAGGATCCCACGCCTGCGGACCTCCTCTGCCCAAGTCTGGCAGCACCAAGTTTGCTTTTTACAAAGGATAAAACAAGCTTCGGGCTGGATCTTTCGATGAGAGCATACGACAGATGCTAGCAAGCGTTTGGTAGCTTCAGGGAAGCCGATACCTCCCAGGGGCCCTGTAAAACCAGCCCCATACAACCTATTCGCCCCCCAATAGTCTGGGTTTTGGGGAGTTTGAGTTTCCCCCTGCCCAGGGGTGCAGCGATGCAACCATCGCTCCTGGAGCTGCAGGAGGAAAATAAGGCTAACGGGTCCAGTGGGTGCGAGAACCGTTAATCACATATATGATGTAGGTGGCTGGCACCAGGTGTTGGCCAAATTACTGTTTACATCAGAGGTGAGGAGAAAAGAAGCAGTGAAAAGAGTGATACATTTCAACGAGTGTTTGCTGTTGGGTCTATTTAGAGACAGCTTTTCCCAGCCTTGCTCTCAGGGAGAAGGATGGAATCTAATTTTTGGGATGTGAAACTCAAATGCTACTTAGAGCAGAGTGGCAAAGCCTTTTCTCCATAAAAAAGCTTCTATCTTCCCTGTGTTTAAAGATGGTGAGAACATGCGCTTGTTTTGTCTATCAGCTCTTGGACAGCCCAACCTACTGCAACTGCCAGGAATGCAGAGACTGGGAGAAAAAAGAAGAAAAATGGAGAAGAGACTGAAGCACAGAGAGAGGATTATTAGAAATGCATGTATAAATGAAATAGCATGCTGAGAGCTAGGCAACATCACTGAGCAATGCAAAGTGCAAACAGATAGAGCAAAGCTATACTATTCCCTTTAAGGTCAAAGCTTTCTATAAATTCACAGCAAAAGCAATTCAAATACACTCTGTTCTCCCCTGGACTTTCCCCAGACCAAAAGCTGTTATATATCTGCATCTTTAAAGAAGCCATAACTCTCTGTCTGTAAAGGGCAAAAGAATCCAACACAAATGATTTGGTTCCTTCTACTATTTATAGGAAATTTAATACATTTCATTGAATACGTGTACCTGCTCATTGCTCCTCTCTGAACTGCAATAGCATGCAGAGTGCCACTGCTATAGAAGGAGCATTGCCTCTTTAGTGGTTATTCTCCCTGCTAAATTGCAGGAGTTAATAAATGAACACCTACCCGGGTAATTAAGACTCCCTTCCCCAGTGCTGGCCCAAGATGATCATAACAGTGTTTGGCTGGATTGAGTACAGACCAAAGTACTGTCATTTTTCATCTAAGCTCTGTCACACTCAAGGGTCTGCTGGGTCCAACATCAATAAACCCACTATTGCCACTGCAACAGAGGAGTTTGTGCCCAGCAGGGAAAGTTGCATGATTTTTATTACTATAGTTCGTTTGCAATCCCCCAAAAGAAAGCACATATGCTGAAAGAAAAAGGCAGAAATGTTGCAAAACTTTCAGGAATCAAACATAATGCTCCTCTCGGTTTAGACTAAAATTATATTGCTCTGCTCTCAGTTTGGGGCTGTATGAGGTTTGATGGTTTGGTTTTTGCCCCCAAATTTGCAGGTTTCATAATGAAAGGAATATAAAGCGAGAGATTTGAAGAAGAAAAAAATCAAAATGTCTCATTTTGGAAGCGTTAAAATAATGTTTTGACTTTCAGAAGAAATTTTTCTACTAGCAGCTTGGTTAGGCCAAGAAGAATTCCTGAAACATTTGGATATTGGCAAATCTACTGGCAAATTTTCAGCTAAAATGCAGCCTCTCTCTACTTCCAGCTGATATGGGGTTTTCCTCTGACTTCAAGTTGTTCCCAACCTCTGTTTCTCTTCTGCTGTTTTCCCTCAGGTTACTGTTATTTCATCAATAACCTACGTGAAGAATGACAAACTGCCAGAGAGCAATTATTATCTATCCATTTCCTTCCGCATTAACAAAACGCTCCATTTACAAACCAGCTCTGCGTGCTAAAATCTAGACACGTGCCACGATTCTGCCCATTTGTCACCAACCCGACACCTGCTCAGAGAGGGAGCAGGGGCAGTGCCAGTCCCTGGGGGCCTAATCCTGAACCAGGATGGGAATCTCAGCCCCTGGAAAGATGACAGTGAGACTGGGGGAGCTCAGCACCAGCCCAAATATGGTCCGGGTGAATCAGGACTGGGAATTTCTCCGGAGGCTTGTGAAGAGTATAAGTTTGTGCAAGCATCAGGGTATAGCTCAACGCCCAACTTACCCGTGCTATCGATCCTGCGCAGGAGAAACTACCGAGATCTGTATCACAGCCGCAGAGGAGAGCTTTTCCTTCTCAGTCAAAAACTAGGACAGGTAGAAGGTCACTGCAGATGCTTTGCTTTTTCCCACCAGAGCAGGAGGGGTACAAAGGGAGTCGTGGAGGTTTACAAGATGGGCATGGAGGGGTCCTGGGAGAGTTTCGGGAAAGAAGGCTTTTCTTGGTGATTGCATGCCTGCGTTGAATTAAAAAGCACACAAGTCATTGTGTGCGGCACCAGCTCGTATCGCAGGTTTGCCATTAGGACAAAAACCAGCTTTTAAGAACCTCTCATTAAAAACAACATGAGCCCGGATTTCCCAGCCCACACAAACAAATTATACATCTCAGCTCCTACCATGTGTATGAACACAGCTCCTTTCTGGGATCATGCTGCTACTCAAATGTATATTAATATGTTTTAAAAAAAAAATATCCCTGAACTTAAAGAATAACGAGGGAAGTAGACAGCTGGGCTGCAGAAATTCCCACCAAGGCATTCCCTTGCTCACGCTGTGGTCCAGACAGTGACTCCCAGCTGCTCCTGCTGCCCCAGGGACCGAGCCACACTCCCCCCTCCTATCGCTTCAGCACACAGAGCTTGAGATAATTCTTCAAAGTTTTATCACAGGTACGGTATCAGAAATTTCTTTTAATTCACCCTGTACAGCATCTTAATTGTGCAAGATCCAAGCTACTGCTGTCCCCAGACCTCAGGGGATTTGGCGAGGGGATCTCGAGGAGAGCGAGACTGCTGCCACCAAGGCAGGAGTGAAACCTCAGCATCTGTTGCTTACGGATAGAAATAAGTGCTTTTGTGCTAATTAAAGACGTGTCTTATTTTATTGTGGATGCTAAGCTGTTAGCGATTTTAAACTATGTTCTCTAGTCAGCTGTGGTTTACTTTATGCTAGCAAGATAGAAGAAAATGCACTTTTCAGTTTTGATCTAGTATTTACACTGCTCTTCCCATTTAAGCAGAGCGCCTTACAAATACCAATTACTTCTGTCTTTCCAGTCCCAGCATGAAGTAGGAAATCCCTGTTTCCGACGAAGGGTGGCTAACTGAAGCACTGGACAAACTTAGCGGTTTGCAGAGCCCGGGGACTTTGGGCAGTGCCGTGGGGGAAAGCCAGGACCAGAACCAAACCCCATGAGTTTTGGTGGTGTGGTGACCCCTCCGCTCCTGCCTGGTGCCATCCCCGAGGCTTCCCGTGCCACCAAGCCCTTGCGAAGTAGCTCCTGAATCACAGCTTACAGCCCAACTTCACGAAGTAAGCTGGTAGCAATTCTGCATTGTTTTATCCACAGGGCTGTAAGCCCTCTTTTCATAACACGAGACTCAGGTGAGCCAGTGAAATGGGTGCAAACACCCCTCAGCCCTTCTCGGGGCCACAGATGAGAAAGGTTTGGAGAATTTGAGGCAGATCCATCTCCTGCTCTGCCCCTTCCCAGCTGGGGTTTTTTGGTGCTTCTTCCTGGAGGAACCTGTTTGAGCACCACGTTCCCCTGAGGGCCCGTTGGGCAACCTCCTCCTGACTCATGGTGTGTAGGAGTGCGCCCGACAGCACCAATCACTGCATCCAAGTGAAACGCTTCGGTGACACATCTGGAAAATTCACTTACCACCAAGGAGCTCCCTCCAGCCCTTCTCCTGAGCTGGGAAGACCAGAACAGATTCTCCCAACCACACACCACGTCATGGTGTTTGCACAGCAGCCACAGATACAGAGCTGAGCATTTTAACCCAGCTTCATCTCATCGCTAATTGGCAACGATGAACCCACCTCTCCATTTCTAACAGTCCTATTCCTATCCCTCTTGGGCAACCAAATCTGGGGCCAGCAACCCTGTTCAGACCTCAGCTTGGGAAGCCATCAGTGAACCAGACCTTGCTGCCCAAAGCAAAGCAGCTCAACCCCCAGAAGTTTGCTTAGACCCTCAAATTCATTGAATTTGCACCTCCCAAGGACGCCAGCCTCAGCAAAAGCCTCCCACATTGCCCCTCGCACCACTGCAGTCCCCATGGGCTTTCTGCTGGGGGAGGAAAGCCCCCCAGCACATTGGTGCTCACGCTCCACCAAGGGACAAGTGCAAGAAGCCAACACGTGGGGCTTTTGGAGAGCACACAGCTGTTGCAAACAGCTGGCACGAAGTTTAAGGTGGCAGGGGGGAGAGAAAGATAAAAGAAAAAAAAGCCCTAAAGCCACCCATTCTGTCCCCCCTTGGCCCCATACCACAGGTCCGCCGACCTACCCAAGCCCGCACATCAGCACAGCCCAAACTAGGGATTTTACAAGTCAGGAAAAAAATGAAAGTTGCTAAAACTGCTATAATCCCAAACACCCAGGACTCATGTGGGTGGTTTTCCCTGTCAGGATAAATGACCCCCCCACTCCGGCCCAGGGCAGGGGGACATCCCATGTGTCCCTCTGGTGGGGGCATGTTGTGGCCAGCCCAGTGCCGGGGACCGAGCTGGCGAGTGTGGCAGTGTGGGGATTAGAGCAATTTGGACCTGTCGCTTTGATGCACGGAGTTTTGCTTTGTGGTCACAGGCCTGTCTTTCAGTAAATAAATAAAAATTGGAGATGGTTTCCTTTACCCGATGGGATTTCTTGGGCTACAATTAGCATCAGAGAAGATTTTAAAATGCAGGAGTGTAAATTTATAGGCATAGCTGTCAGAAAGGGAAAAAAACCCTCAGCCCTTAAATTACCAGCATCTTTGGCTGTTCAGCGCTGATACGAAACCACAGAAGACACCGTGCCAGCAGCGCTGTTATCTGTGTCCTCATAACAACCAAAATAGGATAATATACATAATACAAATAAAACCGAACATAATGTAATCGTCATGGTTATAATTTCCTTTAAGATCTAAACAGGTTAGACTTTCTATATAATTAAATCTATAGATCGCCTTTGCTTACCTTGCAATTCCTTGAGCTCTGATGAAAAGTATGCTGTTCGCAATGACAAGATTTATTGCATCTAGCACTCTGTATTATAGCTGCTCTGCTAACCACAATAAACAAGATATGAAAAGCAATCACACAGATAATGCCATGGAGGAACAAGCACCAGCTTCATCATTAACCCTTTCACCTGCCTTCATACTGGAAATGTCGGTCAACATTTCTGCAGCACCATCCAACGCTGGTGGATTAAGTATTTTGTTTCTATAATAAGACTCAGGGCTTGGGTTTCTTGTCCCTCACTTCTAAAGCACCAGTATCGTTGGGAGACCCGAGTTTATCTTTGTCACTATGAAAAGGCACAGCCCATGGCTGGAGGAAAAATAACTAAGTAGAGCCAAGCCAGCTGCTGTGGCGGGTGCTAGTTAGCAGGAGCGACGGGGCAGGATCGTGGCTGTCCTCGTGGGACTTAAGCTTAACAGTGCTTCAAGCCACACTTAAAACCCCACCATTTCTGGATTTAAACCCCCTTCCCAAAGGCTGGAGGTACGTCCTAAGCAGGGCTGGGATATCCCGTCGCTGCTGTGCGCTCAGCCTTGCTGCCCAGCAAGATGTTGTCAGCTCAGGACACGGTAATTTCATTAGTAATGTTTTGCATCACAGAAGCCTCAGTTTGACTCTGGGGACTTAGAAACATTATTTAAAGGGTGAATTTCCATATGAAGGTCAAGTAGAGATGTATAAGCTTAATCAAGTCACAGCCCAAATGGAATAGTCCTTCACTACCCACATGCCTGGGAATATTTTCTCAATTTCTTCCTACCCCCTTTTTTTCTCCTCCCACCCCCAAATCTTCACCAGGTTCAGAAAGAAACACTCCAGTGGCCAGAGTAGCAACCAAAGACAAGATTAGCAATGACAAAAGTCTATTTCTTGCCATTCCCATTCATGCAATGTAAACAACAAGTCCGTATTCCTTGCACCTAATCAAATCAATAAAGCCCTGCTAAATATTAGCACACAGGAGGACAAGGCAGCAAGCAGTCACTTGTTTTCTGCCTTACACATGGAAACCACTGGCCATTTCAACCCAGAGGAATGAGAAATGCTCCACAAGTGGGAATTCACTGCTCTGTTACAGTATTTTCTGCCCCAAAACTCAGTTAATAATTTACAAACAGGATAGAGATGGCAGAGGTGCTTTATTACTCCTTTGTATAGGGACAACTGTTTTCTTTTCTTGCCCACTTTTTTCCAGTTTTAAGTCTGTCCCCAGGCAGACAGAAACTAGCACAGCTCTTGTCCACACAGAAGTACCCCAGAATAATAAACTCCTTGTAAAGAAATGCTGAAATCGGGCAACGAGAGGAGATGGGGCAGCAAGGTCTTGGGTTTAAGAACAGACCAAATTGTTCTATCCAGGGTAGAAAAATTAAAATATGCTGGAAATAAATGTAAAAATAGACTGGGGTCTGCAGTCCAAACAAAGTGTATATTTAGTAGATGTGAATGGGAAAGAGCAGAACATTCCTGGAAAAAGTTCAAAAAGCATCCAAGGAAGATTAGAAGATTTCCAAGCAGAGATTTTTAAGGCAGGTTGCTATGGATGCTGGGAAGGGTGTTAATCTCTGACCCTCATAACAAAATGTTCCCCAAAAGCCATTTTTTCCAGGAACTCTAAAAAGGACTTTAGTTCTAGAAACCTCCAAGAAACAAGTAGTTTGGTACACAGCACCCTGGCATAACACAGGACCTTCAGCACTGATGGCAAATAACCCTGGGAAGGACCAGAAGTGACCTAACCCTTCCCTTGGGCTGTCAGTCAGGGAAAACTCTTCTGACAAACCTTATCCAGGCTGTTCTTAAGAGTTTCTTGAGATGGAGACTGTCCCATCCATATCCTCCAAGTAATCCAGCCCCTGGCCACACTTCTTCCAATGCACAATACGTGCCATGCTTGCTGCAGCTTAATTCTGCTGTTCCCTGCCCCATCCTCCAGATATAAACCCCCTCGACATTCATGTAAGTATTTCAAAGAAATTTCTTCAGGATTGGGTCTTTCGGTGCAATACAGAGACAGCAGGAGACTGTAATCTTCTGTGAAAATGACACTAATAAGGATCATGTTTTCCTTGCAAATTTTTCCCATGTTGTGTCTCCTAAGAAAATAAACCTTTGTGGTATCTGCTGCTTTAACAGCTCATCAGCATGATACACCTGCTAGAGCCAGGATATGTAGGAGAAGGTGAAAGGCATGGCAGGTCTCTGAGAGCCCATCAAAAGCTGTTGGGGCCCAAACTTTTGCCTAAAGACACGGTTCCCTGTGAAATAAGTCGAACCTGTTGATTTTTTGCATTCTGAGCTGCATCAAGAGAAGCGTGGCCAGCAGGTCAAGGGAGGGGATTCTTCCCCTCTACTCCGTTTTTGTGGGACCCCGCCTGCAGTTCTGCATTCAGCTCTGGAGTCCTCAGTACAGGAAGGACATGGATCTGTTGGAGCGAGTCCAGAGGAGGGCCAGGCAGATGGTCGGAGGGCTGGAGCACCTCTCCT
>JAVJGG010000043.1:16314143-16330717 GCA_035590195.1 Aviceda cuculoides | reverse complement strand
GGTGTTCAAGGTTGGATGGGGCTTGGAGCAACCTGGTCTGGTGGAAGGTGTCCCTGCCCGTGGCAGGGGGGCTGGAACTAGATGGTCTTTGAGGTCCCTTCCAACCCAAACCATTCTGTGATTCTATGACGATTCTATGATTTTTGCCCCAGCTGAGAAGCAGCCCAAGATCTGCTTGAAAAGATTAATACCCTGATATCAAAAGATTAGTGACAAAAAAAGTTGATCACAGGCTCTGTGTCACTTGGGGCTGCTCAGGGACAGTAAATGCATGGCCTATTCGATGTTTCATCTCAGGCAGTGCTTGGGCACTGGTGTCACTTGCTGTGGAAGTGTTTGAGCTGTTCGCACATCCCTGCTCCACCACGGCGGAAGGCCTCAAGCTTGGAACTGAGATAAAACTTGTGTGATGAGAAAAAACCTGTACTCCAACCAAGGAAAGTTAGAAAATCTTACATGGGGAGAGAGCGCAAATTTATCAGCAGGAAAATTACCTTCTGTGGCAAATGTTTGCATGAATGGGTTTACCAGAATTACTCTAAATACTCCAGAAAGCAGCTGATCTTTCAGAATAGGCAGAGGAAAAATAAAATTTTGTTCTTGTAGCCCAAGGAATGAAAAATCAGCCACTGTAGGAAACAGCAGTGAAGTGAAGCCAATGTTTGCAGAAGTGCACGTGCCTGTTTGACCAAAGTGCTCCCACAAGCATCTGTCCAGGACACAAAAGCAATGATCACTGTCACCAGGTATAGGCTTTTTAGTCTATTTGTAATTTAATAGAAGAATTTCACAGAGATTTCTGCCTTATTGATTTTGCCTAATGGAACAAGCTCATTTCCTAGGGGCACTATGTACTTCAGTCTGTGCAACACATATAAAGGGCAGGAGAGACCCTCTGCTCCTATTCTAGTAGACTGTCAGCATTTAATTAATCTGAGAGCTGCAGGGCAGATTCTTAGTGCAACCAAAAAAAGCTAAAGACAAAACATCAATTTATGCTCTGAATGCCCCAGTGCATTATCATCGTACTCTTAGAGCATTTAAACTGGAGGCTACAATGCTGGACTGCTAGTAGCAGTTGAATGCCTGACAGATTTTCTCCCTTTAAGGCTCCTGCCAGATACTCTTTATCCTTTATAACATCAAATGCTTTCAGTAGGAGGTTCTCTTTGATGCTGATTTTCTCTCTGATTCTCCAGGCATAGATAAATGAAGGTTTCCTTTATATTTGGAAGTGTAATGAAAGTACATGGCATTTCATTATCTGCAATCAGCAGATTGTTGTGCAGAGCACAACGGAGCAGGGCAGGTTCTTTGGGAGCATCCCATTGCACTCCAGTGGATCATCCGTAGTTGTCAGCAGCTCCTCTATCATTCCCGATTGCCACCACCAGCATATGTACACGTGTCATCCCTGAGCCCAAATACAGCCTGCATGGATGATGGAGTGCAGAAGAACATGAACTTTTTTTTTGGCTTTGCACATTTTTCACTGCCTGTGACATCACAGACCAATAGGGTCACCTACTAGAAAACATCCCTCATCTTTTAGCAGCTGTGGAGCTAAATTTAGAATACTAACCTTTAAAAAAATGACTTTTGCTTTGTTTTCGGTTATAGGTTTCACTCCTTGTCAATGCTACATGCCGTCAACTGCTTTGCCGCTCCAGCCTCTCTCCTTTTCTTCCTACTCCTGCAAAGAAATCCCATCCATGTGGGTGTCACTGGTAAACATCACCTGTTTTGGTTCACTGCAGGTCAACCACCTAAACCCCAATTTTTTAAAAGAAAATACTTTAAGCTGTAACAGGTTATGTATGCCAGAGCAAAGCTAACCGCTCCATGTGCTGCCAGGAAAGCATGCAGAAGATCAGGCCAACATTTTGTAAACTGTCCACTAATCTGAGGGCCCTGGGAACTCCCTCCCAGATGCACAGAGCTCTTCTCAAGTAGCACTGATCAACAGAAGTGGATGAGCAAAAACCTTGACAGGGACACAATGTTGCCCAAATCTGCTGTTTCTGTGCCAGTCTGAACACAAGGTATATGGAAAACAGCAGGAAACCACCTTTGGAGAGGAATTAACCAAAAGGGGAGAAAAGCCCTATCACAATACCACTTTGGTTTCAATCTCCCAGACCTGACAAGGAATATATAATTTAGGGCCATGCCCAGGAAACAAATGATTTCACAGCCTGACATGGCACACTCCCCATTTAGGTGACAACAAGCCTTTTTCTGGCACAAGATGCAGACCAGAATTTGACACTTGTAGTTGATTCACTGTGAAAAATGGGTGTTGATTGACTTGGCTTCTTCCAAACACATTGCTACCCAGAGATTAAAGACCACATGGCTAGGATGTATGAAACTGCTGAATTTTATGGGAGCATCTCTCAGCCGCCAAGCAACAAAGTAAGTCATTGCCTTTGGTATTTTCAAACTTGTTTGCCCCATTCTAGGCTTTCAGGATTGGGAGGGGGCAGGGGAGTTTAGCCTTTTTTAAAAGGTGATAGCAAAACCTATCCCTATGCTGCTGAAGGGAGCTCAGATGTTTGTTTGGTATCTGCAAGCTCAATTCTCCCTCGTCTGGGACTTCGTCATCACTACATGTTCCCTAACAGAAAGTCTTCGTGCTTCCTTTGCACTGGGAGAAATGGGGCAGAATGAGGGACCCACATACAGGAAAAGGCAGAAAGACAACACGTAAGTACAGACTGTGTCATTACTAGAGTTCTTGAACCAAAAACTAGGGTTTGTTTTCCTTCCCATTTCAGGAAAAGCTTAATGGGACTGTAAGGCACTACTTGAGCTAAAACTTTAGCCTAAATGGTGATTTATGTACAATAAGAGAAGCCATGCTAAGACCACCAATTGTCAGTAAGAGTTCTGCCATGGGCGTTCAAGGATGGTTGAACAACTCCTTCAACAATTCATTCAAGTTGTACTTTTTTTGAATGTTTTTGTGTAGACAAAACACCCCGTAGCTGAGCCTAAGAGATCTTGGCCAAGAAGCAGCACAAATCTTAAGAACCATGGAAGCACGAGCCATAAGCTACCAGATCTGTGTCTCCTGGCCATTGGCTTAGGACACGTCACTTTGCTTTTCACTCTGTATGATGAAGACAGCAAGCACAAGCACACTTCAGAGAAACGGGCAAACAACCAGGACACCTCTGTCAGAGCAGACATGATGCCCAACAGGGCTACCACCATCCCAGTTAAAATTGCATGAAACAGCAAGGAGTTCCTGTTGTACCAAAACCCCCCTCCTGCTGTATAACTCCTGCTGTCCATCATCAGCACTGGTGGAATAAATAATCGTTAAAACAGAGTATTGGGCACCTGATCTTCAGTTCTTACATTAAAAGTGGATGCAGCAAGTGGGGAAGTGCGTAGGAAGGTGCTCTACCCCTTAGCAAATTCTTTGCCATCCATCTGCCTTCCCACATGTTAAATCCTGGATACGCCACTGGTGTGCGGATAACTGGATATTGGATTGCAGCCAGCCCTGCACAAGTAAAGGCACATTCAGGCCCAAGATGTTTTCTGGCATCAGTATCAAGCTTCCTTTCTAGCAACTAAAGATGCTTAAAGGGCATTATAATAGCTGCCTGAATATCAGAGACACTCCCATTGCTGTTTGATTTCTTCGTGCAATAACGCATGGTCAGATTCACACAAAGTTTGCAAAGGATCAAATCTGCTCTTTTCAGAGACAGCTGGGAATACCCCTGGAAAAATGTGAAAAACACAGCATGTGTTGGGACCAGTGCCTCTCCCTCATTATTCCATGTAAATACAAGCAATGTGACCCTTCCAAAGAGACTCTGCATTTCTCAGAAAATGACCATCTGTCAGGCGACAAGGGGCGCTCATTATTTAAATTAAGAATCTATTCCCTGCTGCCATTTTCGCTCACATCTCGTTATAACAGAGCCTCTCGAACACCCCACTCCCCTCGCACGGCGAGCTGAGATCACAACTTACCCCCGCCTTTCCCAGCAGCTATCACCCATAAAGACCCAACTAAAGGACGCCACAATTCGCGGGCCAAGAGAGCTCCGATATGCCATCCAGGGGAGTTATGCAAATCAGAAAATATACACAAAGGGCCTCCAACTCTGACCTTGTAATACTGAATTTTAGGCATCTTATTATGAAATCTGAGTTTTCCTGAGGGGCGTGGATACGAGCGGTGGGGCCACGCAGAGGTCCGTCGGCAGGCTGGGGCTGGCAGGAGCTGCCCTAGCACGCTCTGCGGGCTGCTGCTCCTCAGCATTTCCAAATAACCTGCACCGCGCTGGGGGAAAAGAGGTGAAGCCACCCAAATATTGTAAGTCATCATCTGTGAACCACAGCAACAACTTATGTGCAATTGCAGAAACGTAGGGGTGGAGGAAACTCAGCAGAGCCTCGACTCCCCTGCACAGCTTTCATGTGTATTTGCCGCTGAAGAGAGCTCCGAGATCATTTTTCTTGCTAGTTCTTCTTGTTAATTAAGAGGCTTTTTTCCCCTTCCCATCAGGCCAAGAGAATCATATCAACAAACCCACAGCTCGACACGATTTGCTCAGTGTCACTTGTCACAGGGCCGCACAGCTCAGGGAAACGCGACCGGCAGCGGAGCGGGGCCGGGGCCGCGCTGCCAGCAGGCCTGTGCGGCTCCATGACTGCCTGGGGCTCTCTGCAGGCCTCGACCCCAGCTAGACAACATGGAAAAGCCCCTTTTTTCATGGTCTGGGGGGGAGGCAGGTAAATTAAAGGCCATAACATATCCAGACACTTCAGTAGCGTATATAAGTGAGCCTAGTCTTAGAAATACCCAATTCCTGCTTAGCTGGTGGAATAGGCCCAGCTTTTACCAGGCTGCTGTCTCCATCATAAAACACCCAGAGATTTAGCGGGTATGAAAATGTCTGACTTCTCTGCGGCTTGAAAGACAGCAGGGGGAAGCTCGTGCCAACCGCAATTAGAAAGCGCCGGGGTCTGGGTTGACAATTGCCCGTCGTCTAGAGGTACTATGCGAATTAAGAACTCCCTTTGCTAGAGGCAAGTTGCATGGCCAGACACCGGAAAGGATTGTGAAGTACTCGTATTCTCTGCTGGAAAGAGCCTTGGGAGTGCAAACTTAAACAATAAACCCCATCAAACTGCTTTTAATATTTTATGAGGGGGAAAATGCATTAATTTCTATTATTTTTAATAAGGGAAGTTTTAGACATCTTTGGAGGAACAGGAAAGGGATCTATTCAAAATAAATGTAGATTCTCCACAAGCAATCCCAGCCTGTGTTTATTATGGATATTGTCACATTGCAAGATGCAAAAATAAGAATCAACAAAGCACAGCCTGTTGTGTCGAATTGCTTTATACTCAAAAAAAAAAAAAAGCCAAAAGGGAGGGGGAGCTTTAGGAATGCTGAAATGACATCAACTCTTCTCTTGATCAAAATCAAGACTGAACAAGTAGAAGTATGTGATCTTTCCAAGTGCTGAATGCCAAGTGACCCCATACCAGGAAATTCTGAGAGCTGCATTATAGATTGAGCCTGACATTTATCAAGGAGAAGCGAAGAAATATTTAGTGAATGTATGGGGGTTGGCTGGAGCTGGTAATAGGTGACCATGAAAAAGATTGGTCAAATGCTAGCATAGCTGTGCAGCTCAAGAACATGAGAAGAAATCCCATTAAATGTGACTAATCAAAGATTTGGAGGGGAATGGTCTAATAATGCCTGCTGTTTGCCTCTGTGGCATGGCTTTTTCATGCTGCTGAATGTTTTTGAAGGTCTGCATCCTGGTCATTTGTGTGTTCGGTGTCTGGCCACAAAAGCACCCTCTGCTTGAGCTTGTTCCTGCTGCTGCCAGCTACATTCTGGAGGAAAACAAGCAAGCAAACAAAAAAAATCTCTGGTGCAGATTTAGGAGAGCTGGACAAAAATAAATCACACAGCTCATCTCTGGAACACTCTTCAAAATAAATTAGTTGAAAGTAAATCAAAGGCTATCATCCAAGAACAGCAATGGAAAAACATCACAGAGACACCAGTTCAAGCAGTGACTTCAAGAGATGGGCAAGTATTGATAGGAGAATATGGCTCTGTGTGCCTTCCCTCTGGAAGTCTTTATTTCTATCACAAGATGCTTTGCCCTAGGGCCTGCTTCTAGGAACAGGCTGTGCAAGGTACCAGAAAGCCCCAGCTGTACACACAAACAAGGAATTAGTTGCTTCTTGATGGCCCGGATTGCCCACACAAGCAAAATCACAGGATGAAGCCCTGCTGAAAGTCAGTGCTTTCTAGTGCACAAACGGGAATGTAACCTTAAAAAGGGGGATCTGCCTTCTCTGTTTTGCACTGGAAGAGCCTCAGCTTAATTACTGTGTCTAGCTGAGCATCAAACAGCAAAGCCAGCCACAACAGATCCAGAGGAAAACAAAAACAGCCTGGGAAACTGGTGGGAAAAGGTTGAATGAACTGAGACTAATTAGCTGGAAAAAAGAGCAAGAGAGGAACGTGATGAGCTCCAAATGCATAGAGGGCTTCCCTACTAAGATGGAAGATGCGACCCGATTTCCATGCTTGCAGTGGATCAGTTGGGAAGAAATGAGCTTGAACCAGAGCAAAGAGGATACGGAGTGGATGTTGGGGGAGAAGGTCTTCCTACAGCTAAGGACAGCAAAGCACTGGATGAGATTAGAAGATGGTGAGGTGTCCAGCCAGGAGGTCCTTAAGCACAGATTGAATGGGTGACTGTCAGCAAAGGCAAGAGTAACTGGTCATCCCTTAGGGCAGGGAGTGAGCTCCCAGTGACCGTCCCTTGTGCTCTCACACAGAGCAGGAAACCTACCTCCAGAGATAAGGTGGGGTTTGTAGCTTAAACTGCTAAGGAGCATTTCTCCATGCGGATCTGAGCTTTACCAGAAAGTAGAAAATGATGCAAAGCTGAAAAGCAAGATGGGCAGATGGGGTCAGACATGAAGCAATGGGGGCTCGGCAGCATCCAGCCTGCAGCTCACGAGACCATAGGACATGGTTCACAACACACGAACCCACGCCGTGCCCACCATTTGGTACCAGTGTTGCTTTCAAGAGCCCAGCTCTGCAAATGGGAACGAGCGAGCTTGGACATCTCACAGCACAAAAGCCCCATCCACCCACCCTGTGGCCACCATCCGCTGGGCACAGCTCCAGTTTTCCCATGGGACTGGAGGGGAATGTCTGGGTCAATCCATGTCTGTGTCCCTCAGGACTTGTAGCTTTCTCCTACTTTTGGTTTTGGTTCACGTTCAAGCCAGCAACACTTTACATCTCCCAGCCAGCGCAGCACCTTCACTATCAAATTGCTGGTTAAATGAGAATTCAAAGGAACATTTAAAAATTTCATCAGTGCCACTTGGACATATGCCTTCAGGCTGTTTATCTTTAAATGAGATGTCACATGTAATTTAGTGGCTATATTAAGTATTGTTTTTCACTTTTAGCTGCATTGCTGTGGGCAGCTCTGTATCAGTGCACACCTTCATTCTTCATTAGGAGAGATAAATGAAAATGGCACCATTTTTCTGAATTAAAGTCCAAATATCTGACATGTCAATACCATCTAATGGAACAAAGCACTACAGATTCCTAGAGCAGGTGTTTAATTTGCATGTTATTACTGACAAGCAAGATTAATGCTTTGCTAAATACTTATGCTGCAATAACAAGAAAAGCAGAGGGGGGTTATACTTAAAATGGCAAACAAGGACAAAATATTGTAGGTTCCTTCTGCTCCTCAAGTGGTTCTGTCTTTACAACAGAACTAAAATATTATAGCTTTGGTACTTCTTTTTAAATTGGCTCCTCCTTCCCCCTTCCCCGTCCCAAAGAGGCAGCCTGTGGAATAAGGTCCTCAGATTGCAGGACCTATTATTATCTTAATAATAACAAGGAGGTGCTATGCTAGGTACGCTCTGCCCTGACTTTTAGGAGAGGCAACGGCTCTCCCTGCCTCTGCTGCCAAGCAAGCCTGGAGAAATCTCTTTCCTTTCTGTGCCTCAGTTTTTCTAGCTGTAAAATGGGGGCAGCAATACTAACCTTCTCTTCTAAATCCCTTTAAAATACAATGCAAAGGTGCTACATGCAAATCAAGAGTTTCCCTGTAGATTTTCATAACAGGAGACTGCTTATTTTTTTTATTGCAAGCTGCTGCAAAGTTTTTGCTTTCAAATTTCATGGACATGTGTACTTCTCCCTCAGAAAGCTCTGGGCTGAACAGCAGAAGGTAGGCCAAAGACGTAAACCAGAGAGCCCAGAACAGCCAGGGGCAGTGGGGAGCTTTGGGAAGGCTGAGCCCCACATTGCCCAGCCAGGCACCAGAACTGGGAGAGCCCCAGCAGCACAGGCTGCCCTAACCCCAGCTCGCAAGCTGCCAGCACAGTGCAAAGCCCCGAAACCAGCCCAACATTACATCCACTGCTGTTGCTTAAGGCTTCGACAGCATGAAATGAAAACATGTCATCTTTTCCATCACCTCCTCTCATGCTGTAAAGCCTCAGAAAACCCCTTTTCATCATCTGCAACACCTTAAACACACCAGATGGGCCTATGGCCATGGAGGGCAGTGATGTTCATGCCTTGTGCCTCAGTTTCCCTACTTCATCCCTGGCAATGCAAACGCCCTCCTCTCTCCATCCAAACAGCAAACCAGCAGTGCAGAAGTCTCCGGAGGCCCCTGCACACACCGAGCCCCTGCAGAGCTGAACATGCCTCATTTTTCCTCAGCTCCAGCTTACAACCACCCCGCACTCTATCCTCAGGAAGAAGAATATCTGAATTTCCTGAATTTTGTTCTCATTAATGGGGATGCTTTTGTGACTGTTCTTTGCCAGGGGTGAATAACACTTAGGCCATTTAAGGTCTATTATAGGCGAGACGCAAGAGTTAACGAGACGAGGAATTTCTCTGTCATTAGGATGGGTTTCCTTGCAATGTAGGGGGCTGTCACAGAGGGCAGGAGGACAGCAGAGGTGGTATCCTAAACACACCATACGGATCTGCAGCCATCCAGGGCAGCTGACTGGATCCAGGCCCCTCGCCAGCATGGGGAGGAAGGATATTGCTCCCAGCCCTTCCCCAGACCCCTCCGAGGAGCAGCTCACGGTGGCCCTGGTGGCACAGCCACCGGAACGCTCAGGTGGCTTTGTGGTGTCCAGGAAGGTTTATAAGACTGTTTTCCACCCCCATGGTACATCTTGCACGTTTTTGGGTCATGCCACCCAGAAATCCCACAAATTCTCCCTACAGCCTAGGGGACAGCAGTGATGCTCTCAGCAGGAGCAGGGATGCTACCTGCTGCTTCCCTGCCTCAACCCTTCCTTCAGTTTGGAAGACTTGTGCGGGGAAACAAAGTTTAAATTTCATCCCTGAGGCATTCAGTCCCCCAAGGATGTTTCTTTCTACACCATAAGCTGGATCTTGCCAGACTGTTTTCTACACATGCACATAACAGCAGAATATCATGGGAATCTGAACTGTTTCTGGAATAATAATAAAAAGAAAAACAGAAATGCAATTGAATTACAGCTCAGGGCCATTTGCTTTACAGGAACTCTTTGCTCTGCAAAGACTTGCTGCAAAAATTCGGCACGATCATCCTGTTCTCAGCACCACCACGTGAACTTGGAACCTCTGCCACAGCTTCAGGAGAGCTCCTCTGGATTTGTCCCAGCACCATAATTTTGACAAGGATTCTGGGAAACACACCTGTTTTCAATTTACAAAGCTGTATAAGTTTATACACATTGGATATCCAGCTCCCATTCTCCATCGCTGACCAAGCTAGAAGACTTGTGCATCATCAGATGTAGAAAAAGGTACAGGACAATGCTTGTGTTGAAAATCTACCATTTTATGGTGAACACATCATTTGTCAACCAAACCATGCGATACCCCCAGGTAATTGCTCCCACTTTCTTTGCATACTTGCTCATAAGCACCAACCCAGCTACATCCTACCCTAGAGCAAACCAAAATCAGTAGGTCAGACCCTTGCCTTGACACAAGCCAGCAAAGCTCTGCTGTCTTCAGTTAGCCCAAATACAGCAAAGCTGGGAATGGATCTGGCCCAAGGGAGCTGCACGGTGGTAAAACCAGCAGCCGTAACAGCAGGATGCCAGCAAGGTAGGCGTTGTGACAGCTTTAAGTTATCACAACCACACAGTGCCTTTATAGATCAAAGTTTAGGTGCAAACCCAGCCTAAGAAAGGCAAGGATCATTTCAGGGCAACTCAGTGGCCACCCCTGCACGTGGACCTTTTTGGCAGCAGGGTGAGTGAGCACAGCCCTCTCACCCCACGGGATGCGTTCACGGGGAGGACGAGACGCTGTTCCCACTGCAGCCCTCTTCCTCCGTGGTTCACATCACCACTCATCCCGTGCATTATAGATGCGTATTGTTCAGTTGCCCTTGAACTATGGCTTTAATAATTTGAGGTCTTGTTTTCCCCTGGTACCTGTGTGGGCAACATCAGAGTGATGCGCTCAAGAGAGGGACCTGGCCTTTTCAGTGCCTCACCAGGGTACACCAGTAGGATTTTCATAACCTGGTCTTCCATTCGTTTTCCACAAAAGGACTTTTATTGTTTTGGAGACAACAAAATAAAGGCTACTGTTCACTGGTCATCAGGTTAATGATTCAGAACAGGCCTGTCTGCATTGAAGAAAACAAGAGTTCAAGGAGCAAAACCAGCATTAATTGCAAATACAAAGCGAGAGCGATGTTTGCACTCATTAGCTGCCCTGTCCATAGCACAGTGATGCTTCAGCACCACTGGGAACCATCAATTCCACCAATCCAGCACCCTCAAACCAAGCAAGTCCAGCCCAGCAGGTTGGCACAGACCAAATCCATGTGGTCGGGGCTGCCGGAGGGACACCGGCCAAACCCCATCTCATAAACCAGAGACAGAAGGGAAGGAAGCTGCAGGGAGTGATGAACCTGAAGCCAGAGGAGGAGGCTCTGAGTTACTACCTGCAACAAAGTCCTTCCAAGGCTTTTGGAAGCCTTTTACTCTTCCTCTGACAAGAAGTATCATTTGGCCGTTTCCACCCTTTCCCATGCCAAATGCTTCCAGAAAACCCAGCCCCTCAGCTCCGTGGTGTTTTAAAGACACTCAATTTTAGGGAGGGTTCCCAGCTTGCAGGAGATGCTCATGGTGGCACCAGCAGCCAGCACCTTCCCCATCCTTGACCCCAGTCCCACCAGAACAGTCACTTGTGGCCTTTTTGCGGAGCAAACCATCCACAGCTAAACCTCTCCAACAGCTCTCCTCGAAGGCGCAGGACCGTGAGGTGCCCATCAGGGATAGCTGTTGCTCTGTGGGGACACTGGGGCAGGGACAAGGAGCAGTTGAGGACACTGCTCCTTACAGCTGGGCTGAGACACAACCTGAGGTCACACACAGCTGGGTCTACACAGCCCCACTCTGAACACTTCCCCATGCGGCCACCAACCCGGGGGGACATCCTGACCCCCCCCAACCTGGGCCATCACTCACACAAGGCAGATGCTCCCCCCACACACCATCCTTTTACAAGCCTGGCACCAGATTTCCAAGTGCTTGGTGAGATATCAAACACACTGAGCTCTCCTATAGTTTCTTACATTAAAGAATTTAGTTTTAAGAAATACTTCTCACCTAGTATCTCCTTTGGTTGGCTTGAGGGTACAACTTTGCAGCCACTTCTGTCCTTCAAAACTTGTAACCAAGACAAAAATCTTTAGTATAAACATACAACATGGAGTCAGCCTGCCTCCAACCTCCACCACACTGGGTATCCCTGATTTTGGGAGCTGCCCCTCATTTATACCCACCTGCCCCAGGGCCATTAAGTGGAGGGCCAAACTCTGTAATGAGCTTGTCCCTCCTTCTGGGCAACTAACGGCAAATTGGGTGAAAGCTTTGGGGGATTATTGGCCCTGAAGTGATTAATACAGCTGAGGGCATTACCCAGACCAAGGGTGCAGGGAGGATCTGGCCCCACCAGCACAGCTTTCCCTAATGTGTCCCAGGAAAGGTTGGTCCAGGGGAGTTGTCTCTGATTAGCAGCACCTTACCCTATCGTTAATATTGGCTTTATGAAAAGCCAGCCTTGTATTCCTGGGGAGGAAACTCAGTTGATAAGCAGCTCCTTCAGCTACTCCTCTGGGACATCCGATGCTTTGCAGCCTTTGGGCTGGCAGGGAACTGTTGCATTCAGAGTCATTAAGTAAAGTAAAAACCTGTGTTGCCATTCCCTCACTGCATCACGTATCACAGAAAAAAAAAAAAAAAAGAAGAAAAAAACCCCAAATTAATTACTATTGGTTTAAATATATGTGCTTTTGTTATCAGATGGTGGCAACAAATGGCCAGCCACAGGGAAGCCACTTCTCAGAAGCTGTGTGGGCAGCTGCCTACGAGTGGGGCTGCACTGGAGGCTCAGCAGAAACACGGAGGCAAATGGGGATGTTTCGGTCTCTTAGCCCTAATGAAAGCAGAGCTTGTTAACATGATCAAAAACTTCGGTGTCTCCAACCTGTTTCTATCTTGAACCTGTGCTTTCAGCTATTGCTTTAATGTTTGGGAAGGTAAAAGGTATTTTACCAAAAGCCCTCCTGGGCTATGGCGCTGACTGGAGCCTCTTCACCATCTCCCGTCCAGCCCCAAGCCACACGCAGCGCGCAAATCCTGCTGTACCAAGGAAGTTTCCTGCATTCCCATGCCCACCTCATCCCCAGAGCCAGGGGGTGGCCAGGGGCCATGAATCTAAATCCCCTGTTGCCAAATGTGGCCCATTTGTCTGGAGCGAATTTGGCTCTTTCCCATTTGGGTTTTGCTGTTGCTGTCATGTTTTGAAGTCCTGACGCTAAAGGAGCCCTTTCTTGGGGAGGATGAGGCTCCTGGCATCCCCACGTGGGCGATGGGTGGTAATTCGTCATCTGCTGGTGGGGGGGCAGGACAGACCCACCACATATTCCTGCCACCAGTGAGCAAATGGGCTGATCTCTACTGATGATGGAGAAGACCGAGCTCAAGGCACTGAGAGACGCTTCGCTCCACTGGTGAGCCACAGAAACTGAAGAAATTACCCAGCATGATGAATTGGGCCATAATGTTGTGGCCACAAGTGCAGTCAACGCCCCAGTTTGAGAGATATGCCACCTTCTCACTACACCCTCAGCCAAGCCAGTTGTGCTTGGGTCAGGTAGGCTACAGATCCTCAATTCTGGTGCAGGTTTGCCCAAAGAACAAAAAAAATGGCTACTTTGGGGGATCTCCTCCAGCAGCAACACACAGCGGGGAAAATTTTACAGGCCCAGTGGTGTCTGGGTCAATGGCTGGGATGTTTTCAGCATAATACCTGGCAACGTTCAATGGTTTGTACATAGCGAGACTCTTGGTGACTTTTGAACACGGGTTCGGCTTTGTTTAAGTGGCTTCCTCTTCAGCTGGCAATGTGGAACCAGGCTTTGGCTCTTCTATGCCTCTTCCCCCCCAGCAATCACTTACTACCATGGAAACCCTGAAATATATGTCCAGCTGGAACAGGTTGCCTAGAGAAGTTGCGGGTGCCCCATCCTTGGACTTGTTCACGGTGGGGCTGGATGGGCCTTTAGACAACCTGATCTGTGGTGAAAGGTGTCCCTGCCCATGGCAGGGGGGTTGGACTAGATGACCTTTAAAGGCTGCTTCCAACCCAAACCATTCTATGATCCTATGATCCACAGCAGCTTTAGAAAGTACTTGTAAATACCACGGCCACCATCGGCACTTGTGTTTTCAACTTGGGGTCAGACTTCAACTTCTGGCCAACAGGTTTGATATGTGGCTGCCGTGGGTCCTTATTTCAGCAGTGTTACAGAAATATGAGCTGCGCATCTTTAAATAACCTGATAAGAGCCTGATCCAGGGACAATTTATGTTGCCCAAACGCTGGAGTTCCTTTCAGATAAAGTGCAGTTTCTCCTCGGAGCACAAGCAGCGGAGCTGATCGCTCCCAGCACGGTGATTTACACCACCGAATTTCTCCCTGGAGCTCCGATGTCAGGGTGCTGGTGGCTGCAGGAGGCACTTCGCTTGCCATCAGTCATTTGCACTATTTTATTATCCCGGAGGAGCAAAAATAGCGTGGTAATTAATTCCGCAGCTTTGGTTGTGGTTTTGCTTTTATTTTATTTATTAGTAATTATGGACCGAGAAAAATGAAAGATAGCGCGTGGGCTCTATCTAAATAACTCCTTTGCCCACCACTGCACCCGTGCTATAATCTGCAGGCCTGTCTGCACTCTCAGAGTAAACTCTTTAAAGATTTAATCAAACAAATTAATCCCCTAACTCGCCTGTTCCCTCAGAGCTGCCATTCAGGAGGCAGCTTATTTTCCGATTTCTAAGAGCCTGATTTTTGCCGAGTGCAATTTTAAATGGAACAGTCCTTAAAAAATGCCCAGATAAAAGATTTGTTCTGAAAACCCCGGGTTATATCTGGCGTTTGCTGTATATGAAATTGAGATCCATTTAAATTCAACACCACACCACCGAGCTCTGCTGAAGGCAGGGGCTGCTCGGAGCCGTTGGAGGAGGCGACGGGTTTTAGCAGGACGGGGCTCTGCTCCCAGCCCCACTGCCATCTGACCTTGGCCAAGTCATTTAAACACTCTACGCTGTTTAGTCATCTGTAAAATTAGTATATTACTATTTACGTACCTCCAAGAGATATAGCGAAGGTCACCGTTTGTGAAATACTTGGAGACCTTCAGGAGGAACAGACCTTACGTCACGTCCGCTGGTTTCTGAACAGCACCCTGAGCCGGATCCTGCAAATCCCATGTCTTTAACTGAGCCTCAAGGAAGAGACCCCAGCACTATGGGGTGAGCTGCTTCTGGACGAGGGCCAGCAGCTGAGATGGATATTTTTCAGGTCTAGTAACAAAATACTGTTTCTTGGAAACTAAGCTGAATCACCTCTGCAAACAGTTCTGTGGTTTAACTCATGATTTGACCTATTTTACACTTGAAATAACAAAATAAACTGTCCCGTGACTGCTGAAACTCCACAGTGTTCATCTTTTAAATGTGAATTAAACTGAAAAACCTTTAATTGGTTCTGCCAGCCATCTCACCTGGAAACACACCCTGTCCTACAGACCGCACGAGCTCTGCTTGAATCGCTGATGAAAACAGCCTCGAGATCTGATGGACACGGCGTCCGTTCAGCCATGTCACAGCTCTTACTTTTTACCCAGATGTTTAGGATCTCCTCTGCAAAGAGATGCTAATACCTGCTAATAGGCAGAAGCGACTAGAAGATTTAAATGTAAATTTTTGTGCTTCGGGATCTTTCAGCCTTTTCATTATAGCTGCACCAGAAAGTGACGCTCAAAGCGATGAGCCGGAGGCAGATGCCTTGGGTCTAATGCCCTGCCCAGCTCAGCCCTCTCACCCAGCCCTTGCCCAACGCCAAAGCGGTCAAGCAAGGACTCATCCGGATCAGATTTAGGGGCTGAAGTGCATGAGGCAAAAGGAAACAACTGGGATTAAACCAAATAGAAACAAATACACGACAGAGGTGAGCAGGGATATGATAAAGAAAGAAGAAACACCTTCACACTACAAAGCTGGGGAATACTTGGCGCTGCGCTAAGCCCAGCCTGCTGAGCGCGCTCATTTATCTCCAGTGTGCACGCACAGAAACCAGGCTGCTGGAGAAGCCACTGCTGTATTCTCATTTATTGCCCTTTCTTCCATGCATTAAAGGCAGTTGTCGCCATTCTTAAATCCCGAGGGTTACTGTTGGGAGAGCGGTACACCAATACAGTGTATTTTCCACCCAGCTTCTCCAGAATGGGGGCAAGAATAAGAAGACTTTCTAAGTGCAGAAATCCTGAGAAAATGGTTAAAACCAAGCCCAGCGACACCGGCATGTGCCCACACACGCCTCTCCATCACCCGGAGAAGCAACAGCACTTCTTTAAAAACCCTCAGCCCAACGAACCGTGAGGCGTTTAAGATCTAACCCCACAAATAGAAAAGCAGAGCCAATACAAGCAGGGGTAAAGCTACCCCCCGAAGCCTCAGGGCTAAGCCCCGTGGTGATTTACCTGCCCAAGGCGCGGGGGAGAGCCTCAGCCCTCTGCCGCACGCCCTGCCTGGGCAGGAGAGCTGCTGGGTGGGCGCTGGGAGCATCACCAGGGCCCAGCGTGGGCACCCCACGGTCCCCCGCCCCCCCCTCAGGACCGTGTCCGGCTCCGTGGGGCTGTTTGCCGGAGCTGCTTTAACGGCGGCACTGAGCTTCCCACGGAAATCGCTGTATCGTTAACCTGAGCTTGGCTTTGAACCAGGGCTTTAAGAGTTTATACAAGTAGTAGCTAAAAGGCATTTAATAGCACACTGCAGCCAATAAGCAATGAATTATTTAGAATATTTTACTAAGAATAATTGCTGTTTTTAAAGAGATTTTTTTTTCCCCCCCATCCTCCCTGGGGCCTGTAAATGATTTCACGGTAGTAATAGTGAGTAACAAAAAAAAACCCGAAATACAAACCCAACTA
>JAVJGG010000043.1:16302078-16314043 GCA_035590195.1 Aviceda cuculoides | reverse complement strand
CCTCCCTGGGGCCTGTAAATGATTTCAGGGTAGTAATAGTGAGTAAGAAAAAAAAAACCGAAATACAAAGCCACCTAATAGTGACTTGCTGGGATCAGCTAAACCATGATGCAAAGGAGAAAAAGCAGCTCAAATGTGGTTTCGGCGTATGTTTATTAATTAAAGTAAATACACAACCGCAGACAATAAAGCAAACGTACTGCCAAGAGCCAGGTTCACAGTCCAGCTAGCCCAGACAGGATCATGTACACTCTCCCACTTCGTAAATTTATTATAACACCCCAAAATGCTAAAAAACCTGTTGTTTTGGGTCCTGACCCCACGCCCGAGATCTAGCGCGTGCTCCCCAGCTCGGTGCCAGGCGCAGCCCTCCCGCGGGCACGATGCCGCGGGGAGCACCACGGCACAGCCCCGGCACGGCGGCAGCGCCGGCAAAGCCGCGGGACGCAGCTATCCCCAGAAATATTTCACTACGTTTTGTCTTCCTTTTAGCTCATGGAACTATCACAAAAATAAGCAAAAGCATTTTCTTTTTGTAATTATTTGTGTATTCTTTCCCCCCTCCCCCCGATATATAACTGATGTTTGAGGGTGGGTGGGCTGGGAGCTCTGAAACTGAATTTTGGCACAGGGCCATTTCCCAGAGGTCAGGGATGAGCAGCCACAAGCACCAACACACCACAGAGAGGGATCAGAGATTTACTGCCCAAAGGTTTAACAGAGGGGTTAAACTCCAGCAGGGCTGTCCCTGGCTTTTGCTCACACATTTTGGAAATTCATCCTTTCCCATGGGCGAGAAACTTCTCTCTTCTTCCAAAACAGGTGAGAAGGAGATGCTTCACTTGGGACACAGAGGAGACCAGAAGAAAAAGGGAAAACAAACCCACCTCCAAAAAATCTGTTAAAAAAATCTGAGGATTTTCCAGCTGCCAGTCATTTCCCCTGGACTGCAAACGTTTCCTCTAATTAATAGCACTCCACTCCTTGAGCATCTACTAATGATAAGCTCCGGGCAAAAGACCTAGAGCGGGGAGCTCTCTATTGATTCCCATATTGATTTTTTATCTTTTTCCCTGTTGTTATTGTACATGCAAATGGCTGGTAATGACTCAACATTACGACCACTCTCTTCAAGTGACATTTAGGAAAAAGTGATTTAACCAGCCGCTTTCCCTCTCAATTCCCCCACGCTCAGCTGGGGTGACCCCACAGCCCCCACCTTGCCTGAGCCCCCCCTCCCCAGGAGCACCCAAGGGGCTCACTCACCGTTTCGCTTCATTCTCCCCAAAACTCTGCCCAAGTATGGGCTGAACTGGGCACCCTGGGGTGGTCATGTCCCTCCAGCCACGCGAAGCCTCCACGGCTGGGGGGGACGAGGGGAGCGGAGGGGACTGTCCCCCCTTCAGCACCCCCGAGCCCGCAGGCAGGACCCCCGGAGCTGAAGGGCAATTTAAACTCTCCTCCATGAAGCACACAGCCCCCGGCAGTGGGTGCAGGGAAAAGCAAAATCATTTTCACAGGGCAGTGATTAGATGGGAACAACTTTCAATCATGTAGCTCCAAATCAATAAGTTGTTGGGGCTTTTTATGGCCATAATTTTAAACCCCCTAAAGCTATCACTTGCTTCATTTTTAATATGCATTTTTCTAATCAGTTTGAACAAGAACATGGATTTATTCCTTCCACTGAGTTTAATGCTATCGGCTTGCTTTGCCTAGATAAAATAACTTGTTACATGATGTATCTCCTTTCTTCCCTCTTTCTTCAGTATCTTCACTTGGGACTGGTGAATTTTGTGCTGTATTCTCCAAAAATGCTAGCAAAGAAGTGCTACTTTCCACAAGCCTCACCATTTTCTTGTTGCTTTTTCCCCCTGTAACATGCAAACAATGCAGCCGTGTACCAGCCCAACACACTCCCCAACACAACGGTGTCAACACAAACCAGAAGAAGAAAAAACCCAGAACCACCAAATAAATTTTGTTTGAATGTGGCTAAAAAAAAAGAGCCCCATAAGAAATGACCAGTCTCGGTGCTGGTGGGGAGGCAGGACAACCGTGAGCACTGGTGCTCCTCCAACCCAGACACCTTTGGACAGTTCAGCTGGGACGTCAAAGACTACAGATTTTCTTGGGAAATTCCTGATATTTTCTCCTTCTGGATGGGCCAGAGGATAGCACGAGAGCAGTCTTTCCACCGGTGTTCTGGTATTTCTTTTCTGGGAACCTCCTCGGTGCAGGCAGGCAGAGCCAAGTCTCCCCCGTGGCATCGCCCACGGCTCAGCCGGCCACGAGGGATGACACAAAACCCACTTCGATCCCTGGCTTTGCACTCGAACAACTAACGCAACTTGCTAATTAGCAAGGAATCGGCCTTTTTTTGCAAAATTCCGTAGCGTTTCACATATTGACTCCTGCAGCTGGGAGAGGGTTTGCTCTCACCCCGAAGAGCAGCCTGGCTCAAGAGGTGATGGCAACACTCAACTCCGAAAGGGTCCTCTGTGGAACGAGCTGCCCCGTCTCGCCGTGCTCTGCTGCGGCGGCTATCGGAGCCGGCGGGAGAGCAGCTTGTGGCTGGGGGGAACGTTCGGAAGGGGGTCAGACCTCGGCTCCGTCCACCTTGAGGAAAGGCCCAGGGAAGGGGACGGTGAAGCTCCCGACCCGCCGGTAGAGCCCATCCAAGCTCCCACAGCCTCAGCCCATCTCGCAGCCGCAGGGGCTGCCGCCCTGCAACCCGGCTGGATGCTCGGCCAAAACGAAGCCACCGTATCCCTGCCCAAGGGGAGTTTGCAAAAAGCTACGGGGTTTCTGAGCAAAGGTGTCAGTGAGGTTAATGACATTAAATGAAGGTCATCGTCGCATGCTGTAAGTTGTGAGTCATTGAAGAGGTGACCCGTGACACCCAAACCCAGATATGAGAGGAGGGAAAGAAATAAGTAAGAAGTGGGACAGAGGAAAGAAGGAGCCCTTCAGGGTTGTACTGAGCCCTGGAGGAAAGCTCACTTTTCCCCACTTTCTTTAAGAACCTTGGAGCTGTAAATGCCAAACGCACATCACATTAATCTGATGACTCTCTGAGATGTCTAGACTATTGTTGGAGCTGATAGGAAGCTGGCATCATCCGAGCTCTTTGAGCCTTTCTTACTGCCTTTTTTTTTTTTTAACTTGTAATAAGATTCTTTTCATATTATGCACTGCTGGAAAGTCCCGTTTGCATGCAGACAGCTGCTGTGTTTATAGACACCATCCAAAATGCAGCTAAACACGACAGCTTGCTTTAAGCAGAGCAGCAGGCATTTCTTAAAATGATCATTTCCAGAGGGACTGCAGGAACACTCAGTGGTTTTTTGCTATTTTAAAGTCAAAGCCTTGTCCTTATGCAAAGACAAAAGTCCCACATGGAAACATGCCTTAGGAAGATCCCAAAAGGAGAAAAAAAAAATCCTTAAAACTGAATGACAGCCTGAAAATCAGCAGCTCCCATTAACGTTACCCAGCAATACAAATGCTGAAGCAAACAGGCCTTTCCCTGTGAGTGGTCGAGGGTCATTTTGAAAGCACAAGCAAGCCAGCTCGCCTTTAGCGCTGAACAAACTTGAAATCCTTCCTTGCAGATCTGCAGAGCTAAAATAAAAATGAAATAGGGAACTGCATCAAAACTGCCTCCAATTAAAAACAAAGTCCATGAGAAAGGCAGTTTGGGAGGATTCCTTTCAAGCAGTTTTTCCCCCTTATAACATAAGTTATTGTATAGAAGAAAATGAAGGATGAGAGAGTTAATTTGAACACACGTTTCAAATGAAACACCATTTCCCCCCCCCCCCCAAGATGGAAACCCTACAGTTAAGCAAACAGGCAAAACAAAAAGTTTAAGACACAAAATACAGCTGGGGAGGGAGAAAAATCAGCTTCAATTAAAGCTATTTGCATATATTTAGTGAAGATGCTTTTGCTGAAAAGCGATGCAGACCCTGCCCCTGCTCACCCCCCCCACGCTCGCTCTGCCTTCGCCCCAGCCCTTTCCAGTAACAGCCCCTCTACCCACTTCCACCTAGCACAACGTACAAAGCAGGTTTTAACTAAAAACCAGCATGGTGGGGGAAGAGGAGCGGGGAGCAGCTCCGGGCTCACAAGCTCTTTCCTCAGGAATTTTTCCCTATGGCATGGGCCCTGTATCGCACCGCAGGGGGAATGGGGTGGCCGCTCTGCGGCTACACAACCTCCCACCTGAAATAAATTCATCCTAAATACACTTTCCGTAACCTCCCACCTGAAATAAATTCATCCTAAATGCACTTTCCGTGGACATAGCAAAGTACACAGTGCCCTCTCCTGACAGGAACCTCTGTTTTTTAAGTACTCCCCCTCACCAACCTTTTTGCCCTCGTTTAAGTGATGAAAATTAATTTACGGCTTGCTTTTTTTAAGATGTCGGTCACAAGCTGCCAGCGAGCTTGACAAAATTGTGTGATTTTTCCTCGCCAAGCATTTGGGCTCAGGCAGCGCTGGCCACAGCAGCACAAATCCAGACCCAACCGTGACATCTAGTGGGTAAGCGGCTGAACACTACCCTTCTGCTCTGGAGAGAAAAGGGGAAAAAAAAAAAAAAGAAAAAAAAAAAAGAAAAAGGTCATTTTTCCCTTCCCACTCATTCCTGCACTCTGGCAACAACAGCCCCTTCCATTTGACAGCGTCTCCCATTGGGAAGGACTCCAAAGCTCCCAGCCAGCTCCAGCCCCGGAGTGTTACAGCTGGGCAGCGGCTGTTTGCAGGGACATAACCTGGCTCCAGCAGCGAAGAGAGTGATACCGCAGTCAGCTGCAGCCCTGTGATGGAAAAAAACAAACAAAAAAACCCAACAACAACAACAAACCACTCCAAAAAACCCCCAAAACAAAAGCAACCCCAGCAAATGCTCCCAGCTCTTTGCTAGGGTCACGGTAAAGAGACTCCAGCTCTATTTTTCAAGCAGCTTCCAGCCACCCGAGGGCAAGCGCCCTCGTTTTCTGTGACACTATCTAGCTGCAGACCTCTGTAGTTATGCACAAAAACATTAGGTTATGCAGATGGGGCAATGTACAATATTCCTGACAAGCCCCAAAGCTTGAAACGCTCAGGGTCTTACGGCATCGAGCCGCGTGCGCCTCTTCCTCCTGTACTGGGATCTGGCAACACCTTTGTGTAAGAAAAAGCATCATAAGAAGGTAAATAAAGATCAAAAATTCAATTAGCTGTCAAAAGCAAGTTATGACTGTTTGCTTTTTATTATTTTGTTTGTATTTCTCTTTGCAAAAAGATTGCTATCAAACAACACAGGACTGCTGCCAAAAGTTTAAAAGCACTCAACCTCCTGAAGTCGGTAAGCCCCTGGAACCCGAGTCTGTCCCAGCCAAGAATAATTTGTCCTGGGCCTCCTCCTGCAGGTGCAGAGAAAACATGTTCTTTGTTTCCATTTATTCCACATATTCAGTGCAGTAAATAGTTCATTCAGAGTTAAAAAGACCAAATGGGATTTGAAAAAAAAGCACAGGAAACTTGGTTTCCTCTTGCAGATTAATTAAAAGTAAAATTAGAAATGAGACTATGGGATTCACCATTCTAATATCATGGAAGTTCAGGCTGGAAAAAATAGCAAGAACAAACCTTTCAATTCATTAATGACAAACCAAGATAGCATTAAGGTAAATTTTGGATGCAAAACATGTTGACTACAGGCAGTTTCATTTAACACAAAAAAGCAGTTCATGCATTTTTATTGGGTTCTGGTTTCCAAACATAGCTCAAGACAAATCATTCTGTAAAAGGTCAGTCCCTGAGAACTGTTTCTTCCGTAACACCACAGAGAAGGTGTGGAAGTCCAGTCTGAATAAATGTGTGCAAGCAAACAACTGATACAACTGTATGTGTCTACCCAGGCTCCAAAGGAACTATAAAATACATCAAGTTTAGCAGAGACACTTCAGGGAGAGCGTATCATTGTTGGCAAACAGAATTAAAATATTTTCCCAGAGAATGTCTGAAATTATTAAAGCTGAGAGCCATCCGCCCTGGCATCCCAGCTCCGAGCGCATCCCGCCGCGGAGGGCGGCAGCCTCCCGGCGCCGCTTGCCCCCGCCAGGCCGCCCAGCGGCACGAGGGGCTCACCAAGAGCCGGCCGACTCGGGAGCACGGTGCTGGTTTTTAGGTGTTACCTCGTCCGTCTGCTCCGGCAGACACCTGGTAGCGCGTTTTGGCTGCCCACGCACACTACCCAGCCGGTTGAACACCCCGAAAGAGCGGAGGCTGGCACGGGGAGACGCCCCACGAGCTGCGCGCAGATGACTCTGGTTTCTCCCTTGCTGTTAACTGAGCTCGTCTCTACCGCCAGGGTGAAGAGAAGAAAGTGCCGATAAACCTGGCTTGCAAAACCAGAGTCCAACTATCATCGGCTCTCGTGTAAAGGAAATGACGAGCTTTTATCTAGGCAGCAACCTCAGACACGCAACGTCCCCGGGCAATTTGACATCCTTCTTGGAACAGTTGCATCTCCTCTGTCCGCAGTGCAAATGACACCCTACAAAAGGCGAAGCCGGCGTCCTCCGGTCTCCCTTCCGGAGCTCAGAGGCGATGCAGGGGGACAGGCAGCTGGCACAGGACCAGAGCCGAGGGAGGCCGAATCCCACAGCTCGCCTGGAGGAACTATTTCAAGCATGTTAAATTTTAACCACACATGGCAGCATCTCCGCGCTCCAGGGAGAGGTCATCGCAGAGAAGCACAAGCTCCATCTCAAGTCGGTCCAAAATAAGAAACAATTTTTTCAAAACATCCCAGCTCTCTGCAAGCTGAGAGTCTGGAACAGAGCTCTTCCTCTGCCTCAGGGCAAACAAATACACAGCTCTCTTCACTGCTGACCTTTAAATCGTCAGGAAACTAAGACAAGCAATCTTCCCCGAGAAGCCGTGGGGAAGGTGAAAGGAGAACATGGCATATGAATAAATGTAAATCCAGAGGGACTGGGGGGGGGGGGGGGGGACTCAACACTGCGTGATGCTGGGCCTGATCAAGGTTATAATTAGGAGAGGAAGCACGGAGTAGATGAGACTCCAGCCGTCATACCCCGTTGACGCTGCTCTGATGCGCTCCGAGTTCCTGACCTGGGGCTCAGCAGCCACCCTACAAAAGAGGCGGCAGGGGACTGTCTCAGAATCACAGCAATATGATGGTCAGTACTGGCATACGCCACAGAAAACCACCCGAGCTGCGCAAACCCTTCTGTACCCTGGGTGCGTCACCCAACTGCAGGACACACGGAAGACGGTCTCCTGCCCGAATGAACCGTTTTCTACGGCAGAACGCTCTGCACTGCTCCCGCACCTCCATCCCGCCTGTGAAGCTGGCCCCTGTGCAGCAACCTTCAACGCAATTTTTTTATTCACTCCTCTTCCTCTTTCCCCTCAGACACTGCCAGCCCAGCTCACGCATTAATGACTTGTCGCAGAGGAGCTGTCACCTTCTAACCCAGGATGTATTTTCCTTCCTGTGTTTCCTGCTATAAAGTCCCACTGCCAGCACCGACCCGCCGGAGAAAACGGAGAAGCCGCATCCCTCTTGGCCCCCCTGTTCCTTACAGCGCCGGCGCTGACGTGCCTCACGCTGCTCCGGAGCCACACCAGCACTAGAAGTGAGCGTGTGTGAGGGGCAGCTGGGAAGGGGACTCCTTTCATCTATCATCGTTTTCTCTTTGCACATCAGCTCCAAGATAACATCAAGGTGAGTAATTAGCAAAATCCAAAAATAGAGAGAGATCTCCCAGAGGAGTACAAGCTAACAAAGCGCCCAAGTCAGTGCTAAGCCACGTAAGGAAGGCAAAGCGGAGCAGTACACGCTATGTCTTCACGTGATTTTCCGAAGTCACCTTATCGCACGGTTGGCTCCACATCCCAGTGGTGCTTTTACACTTCCCGTGAGCGGTCAAGAGAAACAACTGGTGCTGCCGCGGTGCCAACACACAGCTCTGGCGTTAGAGGCGCGGGACTGAGGGCTGCCTGTTCCCTGCCCCACGTCCCGAAAACCTGCTGCCTCCAAAGGGCCTCCCACACCAGCCACTCGAACCAGTTCCAGTAATACATTGGCTTGGTGAACATGCCCAGAGGTGACACGCCTTAAGCGCGGCTCTCTAAATTTCCTATATCCCGCTTAATTTCACCCACATGGAGTTGTTACAGCACTGGAACCCCGAAGGGGACCACGAAGGTCAGGCTCCTCCCAGTCCGCCCGCTCCCAAACGGAGCCCCCGCGGCTGGCCCGCTTCTCCGCCCCGACTTCGCAGAGGTGACAGACTTGCTCCCTACCAGCCTCCCGACGGGCAGCAATGCCCAAATCATTTCGAGCGGAGGTGCCCGCAGGAATCGGGGCCGGAGACGCTCCCGGTTGTGCAACGGCAGCTGGGGGTCGGCACCAGCTGCTGCCTCTCTCCTTAGGGGTGGAGAGAAAACAGATTAATCGATGAAACCGAATCCGATTCATCAGAAGCTACAGCCATCTGTTAGATTATTAATAGACACAGAACTCATGTAAAGCACTGGCATTAATACTCCAGGAGTATCTTTTTTTCTGGAGGAAAAGTTTAGGTTAGCAGCAACTGCAGTGTTGTGGGGGGAGAAAGGGGTGCTGCTGGTGCTGTTTACGTCAGTTTATTAATTTACTTCCGTGAAATCAAATTAGTGCATTTCTCCCCACCTTCCTCCAGTACAGCATCTCACCCTCAGAAGGCTGAAGTCTCACGTGCTTTTTGCTACATAATCCTCACCCCAGGCCTTCTTGAGATTCCTAAAACATTCACCTACCCGCCTGCTCATTTCTGAGGACTCTTCCCACCGAAGAGTGCAGGTTCAAGTGGGAAAGTGTCTCAATAACCTCCCAGCCCCAACTTCGACCAGGAACACATCACAGCCTTGTCAGGTGTGCAGAGTGAAAACCAGGAATGGTTTTCACATAGGAGACCAGTAAAACACTTGCAGAAATCCAACGTCGCTTAAAACCAGCGCATTTTCACTTCTTGTACCAGGAGACTGAACAGCTGGGGGGCAGGGAGGAGAAACAACTTTCCAGATTATTTTAAACCACCTCTATTATTTGAGATATGCATTTAAACCGCATGCATGTTTTGCTCTTCTTTTTTTATAATCAAGTTATTTCTGTACTGTCCTCGATTCTCTTGTGAGAACAGGCAGCTAAAATAAACACTCCATATTTACTCACATCAAATAGTTTTTCCAAGAGGAACTGAAATATAACTGACAAGTGGCCCATTTTTCCTTAACCTCCGGCTTCTTGTCCTTGAAACATCGTGACCAGCGGAACCAGCCTCCCTCGCTCGCACCGCTACGATTTGCTCTCTCCAAAGCAGACACAGCAGATACACCAGAGGTGAGGCAGCACAGCCAGCCATTCCACACCCGTGCAATTTTTCTCACGCCTGATCCACTATAGCGGAGCCCAAACACACGTAACACGTTTCTTTTCTAATGCGTGGGACAGGGAACACAAGCACAGCCGGCACCCTGCTCCCTCTGCCCAGCCCCGGGACTGGGCTAGCGCTGCAGAATTCACCTTCCCAGCCCAGGAATGAAACTGGTCAAGGGTGGGCAGCTGTCAAATGGGCCACCTACAGATGTCAGACAAAGTACCCGGGACAGACGGAGGGTAGGCCAGCGGCAGTGGGTCCTGGAGATGAGAATAAGCCAGCCGTGACGATAGAGGCGAGCGGGCAACCGACGGCGGCAGCAGCTCAAGACCTCAAAAACCAAAGCTGGAGCCTGAAATAAGATCCGGGCTCTAACAAAATGGACCATTTCCAAGTATTTGAAGAGCTTCAAACAGCTGGGGGGAGGAAGAAGATTCTCCCAGCCCGTGACAAGGCAGAGCGAGACAGACAGGAAAACAAGGTCTCCTCTCAGAAGAGGCAGTGAGGCTCCCACAGCGCCCGGAGGGCATGCGTGGGGCTGGCCGGGCACGCTCAGCAGGCTCCCGCTGCTAAACCATGTTTGAGGAAAATCCTCCCGCAAGATATTTGACGAGACCTGCCCACCCAGAAGACTCCCAAGAAACCAACGCAGCTGTAAGTCATGTTCCGCGGGATCAGGAAAACACAGGACACATCCCGGCGGACAAGAGCGACAGCTTCGCTTCCTCCGGCGACTTGCCAGCAAACCCGACCTCCCCGCAGCACCGCCCGGCAAACCTGAAGGTGCTGATGGCCAGACAGAAGGCCGAGTATGAATCTAAAATCGCAAGGTAATGGATTTTAACAAACTATGAGGCTTCAGGGAAGGCATCTCTTCCTACTGTCCACAACTGCTGCAGGATCCTTATCTGCGAGTAAGGTCCACGGCTGCTGCGGCAGTCGATGCCTCCACGTACCACTGCGAGCGGCACTCAGGATCCAGCATCACAGGATTAGGTTTGCAATTATTCAGAGTTCTTCGAATTCATTTTCGTGTGGGTCCTTGAGAAACTCCAGAGCCTCTCTAAGATTTTTTTGCAGGGTTGCGCAGACCTCTTGAAAAGCCTCTGGTCTATTGTGTATTTTTCTTTTTTGCCTTAATCCAATATTAAGCTTTTCTCTAGGGAAAAATGTGCAGGCTTCTCGGCAGCGTTAGCAGTAAGTCATTATTCTTTACAAGTTGCAAGTCATGAATTTTAACAACTCGGATGAAAGTGTTCATAAGTATTTTCCCAATTTCTCAGATTAGAAATTTAATAGAGATTTAGCCATAGCTCGTTATCAAGGAAAAAAAGCAGAAACATTTCCAGGCTCTGCTTTCCAAATAGTGATGCTTTTCTATTGTGTAGTTAAAAGGAATGAACATTTTTAATACAATACTGTTCATTAGTTGTAAGTTACAGGTATATTGTGCAAATTAACTACATGATTAAATCATAAAATACCTCAACATGCATCATTGCAACTGATGGCAAGCGTGTAATGTTGAATTACACTTTGCCTTGAACATTGCGTAAAGAAAAAAGATCCATTTAATTTCTTGAAGTATTCATAAATTTCTTCTTACTAAAAGGAGCTATTCCTAGGTTTGTGGTTGTTCTTTTTTTTCATACATATCTTTGCTGTATTCTGCTTATGTTTTCTTTTGCAGTTCAAGGGAACTGCAATATAAGCAGAATCCTCAGTGTTTCCTAAAATACATTGCATTGCCATTTGTTGTTAGACTACTGTAGGATTCCACTACAAAAAAACCCAACCCCAAAGCTGACTCCTTTGGCTATATGGTTATTTGTATTTATTGTAAATTGGGATAACTAAAATTTGCAGCTTTTATTTTAATATGTAACACCATAAATTGGAAAAGTATTGGGGATGACAATACTTGTATTTACGGGAACATATGTTTAAAAAGTTTTTAAAAAGCCTATAGTGTCATTAAGAAAGGGGGAAAAAAAAAAAATCCTGTCATTTACAATGCCTGTCTTTCCAACAGCCTGGAGCAGCGGAACAGAGAGCTGCAGTCGGAGATTAAGGGTATGCATTCAAAACTGGGGCAGCAGCGGAAGCGGTACAATCTCGTGGAGATGAAAATGCGAAATGCAGAGAGAGCAAAGGAGGATGCGGAGAGAAGAAATGAAATGCTCCAAAAAGAAATGGAAGAGTTTTTTGAAACCTTCAGGGAAATTAACAGATGGAAATAAACAGCTTGTTCAGTTTCAAATTGAGCTAAACTGTAGGAGAGAGAAAGGCCACATCCTGATTTCAGCACATACTCCCATTTCAGAGGTGAAATAAGAAACCCAACAGTAAAAACTAGGCTGTCAACTATAAAGTGAGCGGCTGCTACAAAGACTTTGGGATCCCCGAACTCCAGGAGCTCTGCATCACTCTGCTATGCCAGGGATGCTTTCTCTGACCACTGGAGAAAAAAAAAAAAAAAAAAAAAAAAAATTTTGTCCGACGCACAGCACTACGAACTC
>JAVJGG010000043.1:16286563-16300735 GCA_035590195.1 Aviceda cuculoides | reverse complement strand
AAGAACTTGCAGGAGATATAAAGAAAAGGTACGGTATAAGGCAAGGAAATGTACTTGGGTAATGCTTTGTAAAGCACTTCCCTGCACGCACATCATCATCCTGCTTCACTGGGTTTTTTTGTTCTCTATTTAAGGAATTTGATCTTCCTCTGTAGCTGAAGAGGCAACCTGAAAAACATTCCATCATCAAACACAGGGGAGCTTTGGGATCTGCTGGGCACCCCTGCTTTATCCAGATACTCTGTTGCAATGCCCTGTAGAGAAGGGAAAACTTCAAGTTCTCCCCACAAGAAATAGCAATGTTGCTGTAAGAATTATTTCAGACTGTCGTAGGCGAAGCTTTTACACCACCAAAGTGTGGCTGAGAGCCCTAGCCATGTATCTAGAAAGGCAGCTATGTCAATCCTTCATCTAATATTAGAAAACCTCCATGAAAAGCAACTAGATAAAGTAGCGGTTAAGTTTTATTTCATCTTCCCCAGAGTTAGAGCAGACAGCTTTGCAAAGTGCCTGGAAACCTTATCACTCTCTTTGCAAGAATACTTACCTCCTCCTCAAAGTAAGTACAATGGAACTATTTTTTCAAGCTAGCTTTACCTCTGTCTTGTTCAGCAAGAACAACATGAAACACAACACTGTTTGGGTACAAGAAAATTCTTCCAAAAAAAATTTTTTTTTAAGAGAAAATTCTTCCAAAGTCCTTTTATGTATGTACATATATATACACACACACACGTATATAGCCAGTAGCGTATCTGAAACTTGCAAGGAAGTCTGACAATCTGATTATGATACTGTTTAAGGACATGGATGGAAATACAGATCTGTCAGTACTACCAGGCAAGCTTCTGCAATTTAAAAAAAAAAAAAACAACAAAAAAACACTTGGCAGTAAAACCAAGTGCTGTTAAAGGGCCCAAATGTTCCAGCTGAGCAGGAGAAAGCAGCTCCAACCAATCTCTTAAAGCTGTTCTTCATTCATTTTTCATACCAACACTTACTTTTTTGGTTAACTGGAAGCTAAAGCAATAACTGAAACTATGTTTTAAGATAACTAAGAGCATACATCATTTTGGTTACATAAAACATTCCACTTCGACACAGGAAGAATCAAGAAAAAGAAAACATTGCTACAGTAAACAAGACAAACTGCTCGAATATCTTTAAGTATACATATTTATTTGTAATTTTACAGTGGCTTTAGTACTGTTTTACGATAAGGTTTTTGGAGGAAAAAACCCCAAAAGCTTCAGAACAAGGTTTAACTAGAACTTCAGAAATAATTATTGACAGTTTTCCTTATGAAATTCTAGTTCCCTTAAAGAAAAATCAATCCAAAAAACAAGGAAGCATGACTACTGTCCATAAAAAAACCCAACAAACAAAACCCAAAAAACTTTCTAGTCATCCTGAAAACAAAGTCCAGCATCAGACAAAATAGCCACTGCATTGAAAGGAACATGTTCCTATTGCACAAGCATCAAGAATGAGATATGACAATCAAAGCCTAATTTCATAGGCAGAAGAGGCCACATGTATCTGTATAATTAGACTTCAAAGCACATCTTCCTTCTGAAATTATATACCATACTATAACTAATATTAAGGCCATAAAATCAGAACACTGTAACAAGTGATAGGGCTTGATGCTACTTTTTGTGATGTTTGGTAAACAGAAGGTGGGAAAGAGGGCCAAAACGAGACATACAAAGCATTCTGAAGGGAGTTAAAACCTAACAGCATGTCAAAAGAAACTCTCAAAGAACTGATTTTTGGAGGGGGTTTATTTTGAGTTATTAGATAAAACTGGATTTCATAACAAATCACTCAAGGAGCCTATTATACTCTTTACTAGCATGTGTTCTGGAGTACACTATAGAATATATGCTCTGGAATTAACATTTGAATTTGTACGAAAACAGTTAGTTATTTCTATTTGTTATTCCCTCTTTAAAATAGAAGAAAATTTGTATAATCTTTATAAATTATCTTAACAACCTGGTAAGGCTTCACTGTACTGAGTTAACTGCACACAGGTATCTGTGGTTTGCTCTTAATTAGGTATCTTGATTACACTAAACTGCTAAAACCACCTGGGGAACCCAACATGTCATGTAATTTAAAGAAAGGGATAGCTATGTATTGCTATCTTTCCTAACTGTGTTCATTTTATTAGTGTATAAGACACCTGAAAGCAATAGCTCCAAAGAAGCAGTAACTACCATGAAAGTTCAAACATTTTAACTTCAGGAGAATCTGGGAATCTGATGAAGCTGAAAATGCACATTAGTCATTTTATAAAGTTTGGTTTGCCACCATTTAAGAAAATATAGGTATCAAAAACAGACAAATACACTGCTAACCATCTGTTACATTTTCTTTAAAAAAATTAGCACCAATTTAAGCATCTGAATTCATAGAAAAGCTAGTGACGCACTTGGTTTTTCAAAAAAATTTTTCCCCATTAGAAGACAATACAATAGCATATGCTCACGGGTATTAAATTAGCTTTGTTGTCAGTAACAAAAATGACTACTCTTTCAGGTAGCGAACATAAGATGTTGTTCTTACCCTATTACTTTCTCCTCTGCTTTTGTTATCCTAAAACTATGGTGTGCTGAACTACAGGCCTAGCCTGGGAAACAAATACCTGTGCACTTGCTTCAGTTCACCCGAGAAAGTATCGTGGTTTCGGACGAGTATTTCGGAGCAGGGACGCTACCTTCCTGTCGTATTTATAGAGCATCTATTGCAGCGGAGTCCCAATAAGCAGATGTTCTGGCCTTGTCACAGCATATACAACTACCTTATGATGCATAGCCAAAACTTAATGAAAAGTTTGTTTAAGAAAAAGAATCCTAGTGCTCATAGCTATATCTTTATATAATAGATGGCTAGGTAGTCACATTGCTATTCAAGTCGCCCTACAGGCATTTGAGTACAAGATGTTTCTCAAATGATCTTTTACTACGTGTTAAATTTCAGCCCATTAAAAAAAAAAATATTTATTTAAAATCTCTGAAAACAGGTTTATATTTAAAGGAACAGGCTGATCAAATCTATCAGAATAGCAAAGATTGCAACCAAAATTTAAACATATTAAACATTTTATGTCATTCCTTTCTACACCATATACTGGTTGTATTTAGAAGAATCCTAAAGTGCTTCAAACCCAGCAATTAATAAAGTTGATTTCTTTTGTGCAAAACTGCAAGCACCTTTTCAAAAAATAAGCAGCAGCATCAAGGAATAAAAACTTAGTTAAATGTATTTTCTCTATTTTGTTTTGAATTCTTGGACCAAAATAATTTGTGGTATTTTCAGTAACAAATTGCAGAAGAGTGCATTTTATTGGTTTAATTTTATACTGGACTTGTTATACACATACTGTTTGAAATAGCGGACCCAGGTAAATTTATATCCACAACGCAACACTGTGGGATTGAAATCCAACAACTGAAGTTTTAGCTACAAAAATAGTCATTTTATAGAACACAAACAGAAACGATGGTTATCTCTCCACTTTCCTCCAACACTAATATGAGAAAAGATGGTTTACTTAAAACATTAGTTTAGCTCCAGACTTTATTAGCATGCAGAGCGGGCAAAAAATAAAACTGATTTGATAAGTTGTGTAATAAGCTTTTAGAACATCACTATCACTCCTGTAATAGACAATCTAAAGTATATGTAAAATAATGAGCCAGAATACACTTTTTCTGTCATATTTCAACACGTTAAAAAAAAAATAATCAAAAGACACTCTGGAAAAGCAAAGAAATCGCTAGATTCATCTATAGGAACTCAAGTCCAAATTCTGCATCTGGGTGGAGGTGTCCCTGGATCAAAACCACTTTTGAGCAGGAATTACACGATACACAACCCAGGAAAGAATTTGGTTCCCAGTATATGGTATCACTAAGTTTAGCATCAAGCCCTGATAGAATCCATATGACACATGTAGAATATACAGACAAAGGCTGTTCAGCATTTACCCCCCCACACGCTTAAAGTACTTCCATTTCAAGTGTCACGATTCAAATGAAACACTCCACGCAAACTGTATTGCTGCAAGACTGAACCCGTACTCCAAAACAGCATTATGTTCAGTAAAGATTTGTCTGCACTTTAACAGCTGAACTTCCAGCACACACCAAACCAGAGGACTGCACTTCTGCCAAAAGAAGGGTCATTCACTCAGTTCTTGGAGACTCGGTGTGTAAGCTGGATTTTGAATGTCTAGATCCTACTTCATTCATAAAATTAAAATTATAAGCCAAATACAGTCAGATCTAAAAAAAGGAAACCAATTTAGTATTTAAGATCCTTCCTTTTGGAAAACAAAATTAAACATATGGAATCACTTTTTTTTTTTTTTAAATTAATTTTGAAAAAACACGTATGCTCTGTTAGGACTTAAAATAGACAAAGAAAACCTCAAGAGCGCTCTGGTTCCTAACAGTTTTTGAAACTTAACAACCAACTAGTTGATTTCTAGTTAAGGTTGAGTTTAATTTTCATTATTTTGACAAAGAAATGCAAACCCTTACCTGAAACATTACAAAACTTCAAAGGCTGTTTGCAAACACTAGTTTCCAGTCATTAGACTAGTTTATTTTGTACGATCCATGCAGACAAAGCCTTAATTTTGACATTCATTTCTTGTCTTTTTCAATAAAAAACCCCAGACTTGTCATATCACAGTATTTCCCCAAAGCACGCTTACAGGCCGCTTAACCCAGAATTTCAAAAACCGCCAAGCTTCTCTTTCTAAGGGTGGTTTGGTTTTTTTTTTTTTTGAGGAAAAATGATATGAGCACAGATGAAATGAACTGTTTGAAACATACTCCATTTCTGCAATGCCATTCAGCTACTCAGTGTTCATATATTTAACATAATGTTTCTGGTAAATAATCTGATTAATAGCCATAGAACCCTCTTTTTTTCAGGTGAGCAGTTAAGATTACAGATTGTATCTATGTTGACCACCACTTATTTTTAGTCATATTTCATAAATTGTTTATGTGTACTGCAGTAGTGTTAACACTATACAAAGTCTCTCAAAGAAAAGTAACATTCATGTTTACAAAACTGAGCAGGTTTCTCAATATATATATGTATACACACACTCACATATTCTTAATCTTTAAATACATATAAATATTTATAAATGCCAAAGTGCAAAAAAATGGTCAATTGCATCGCTTTACAGACGTGATTTTAGTATTAGGAATAAAAGTGATTATATTGCACCCAAAACTCTCTAAACTTTTAAACCCCTGTCAAGTTACATGTGCATTTTGTTTTCCATCAGTGATGAGGTTCTCACAGCATTGATGACCATTTCACAAACGTGGCACTGAACTTAATCTGCAGTCAGGAATACAACTATATGTATATAATCTGCATGCAGTGCATTTATAGTCTGTATGTGCACACTGAAATAGCATGGGAAATTTAGCATGCATCTATTCTGCATGTGTTTTTCTGAATATGATCTGCCTATGTGCCTTCTTGAGATCGATGTTCATTCAGGTTATTAGCAATTTGGTTTTGAATTATACTGGAATCAAAATCCACAATATTCACAGGCATTTCACGCATGCTCCGAAGGCAGTAGCATTTCTGTAAAATTTTGAAGCTTCAATGTATGCCATAGAAGGACAACATTAAAAAAAAAAAAAGGCATGAGACAGCTTTTCCTACAAGATTTACAAACACACACAGTTAATTTCAGGGGGTTTTTTGTTCCAAGAGTACATATTCAAGCTAACAGTATGTATCAGGAAAAGGTCAGAGATACTAGTTCAAATCATGGAGATAGGGCAGTTGTGCTAAAAAACATCAAAAGACAATTTGAATCACAGAATAATTTATGTTTGAAGAGACCTGGAGGTCATCTGGTCCAACTCCATGTTGCTCTGAGCAGCCCAAGTCTAATAGGAAAAATTCAACTCTGCAAATACCCAAAACACGTGGAAAAAAAACCCCATCTTTGCTGCATTGTCTTCTAAAGCAGTAACTGTTAAAATGAACATAGCACAGTGCAACTTGCATTGAAAAAGATAAAAATATTGAAAAATTAAATCCAGTATATTACTTCCATAGTGATTCAGTAATGTTCATTTTCAATAGGTGTCTTCAGTAATTTTAACTTACACAAATAACAAGGATTAAAAAAATGCAAAACAGCAATCTGTACTGTTCTGCTATATGGTAAATAGGTATTTTAAAGTGTTTTTTCCAGTGACAAAAATGCACTAAAAGTATATCACATATAACAGCAGTGTCCAAGGATAAACTAAGGTATCTCTAGGTTTAAAACCAAACAACAAGAAATAACCCAAGCCCCAATATCCTACAATTCAATTTAACAGAATTTTAAAAATCCAAGATTCCAGATAACAATTCTGAAATCAAAATCATATTAACTATTTTGTTAATTTTTAGGGTTTTTTTAACCTTCTGGGACAGTAAAACCTTAATATTTTTTGCTACAGCAAATTAAACTATTAAGAAGGGGTATAATTTCCATATAAAAACAATGTTTGCACAAAGAGAAACTGGTGCTCTTCAAATCGTAAGGTGAGAAACAACAGACAATTTTCTTTTACAAGAGAAATATGTCAGTAATGCAGTGGCTGGCTGGGCCAGCATATTTTATAAGTTCTATTTATGTATTCAAGTCAAGAGTATCTGGATCAACAGCTAAATATAGTGCCTTTAAAAAAGTGGTGTTTTACCTCATCTTGTACATCTCTATTACTCTTATAGTTATATAGTTTAATCTCACATGCATGCACACGCAAGATCCTTTAGCAAAACTTCACACCTGTGCACTCCAAAGTGAATGTGCACAAATTCACAAGCATGTAGTATAAAACATTTAAGCCCTACTCTACTGCAAATGCATTTTCCATTCAACATATTGCGCAATGTAACAGGCAATGTTTGTATTACCTGATTCTGAAAACTGTATTGATAAGCCTGTATTGAAACAGCAAATAATCTCCTCTTCTTCTCTGACACCGTATTTAGAAAATATGTATTAAATAGGTTTTCCTCCCCCAATATTAATGGATAGGTTTTCCTAAGGCGGGAATAGAGCTAAGCTCTGTTAACTAAATACTTAATTTACAAGCGACTCAAAAATACAGTAGTTTTATTTCTTTAATTATTTGCTAGATAAAATGGACCCATTAATAAAAAAAAACAAAACCAAAACCTTTATGCAGCTCTTTCTGAGGCTGCAAGTCTCTCCAATTCATCTGTCCTTTTATCAGAGTTTGCAGTGAATGAAGAGCATCACAGATATAATTTCATTTTCTCTTTGTTTTTGTTAAAGGACCAGTATCACAAGCTAGAAAATACAAAACATTTTAGCACTCTCTCCCCTTCTAAACAGGCATTACTTCACAGATAAATCACTCATCCTTCCTTAAGATTTAATTAAGCCACTGTATCTTCCATCCACATTTAAAAAACTGAAAAAGTTAGAGACACATACTCGTAGGTGAAATACAAAGTAATGGCTATATTCTTTACACTTCATGTTTATCTCTTCTACAAGAAGATACAGAATTGTTGGAAAGTGAAGACAGAAAGGGCTCAGTAAAAAAAAAAAAGTGCTATGTGGAAGAATAACTGCCCTTTGAACATGGTACTGAGAGCGTTCAATGTGTGAGTTCACACTTACATACAACACTCCAGTCATTAAATAAAGCAAACTGCCACAGTCACCCATTAAAACAAACTTCATAGAGACTATACATTCAAAAAACCTACTAACGAGCAATACTGTACTAAAATGTAAACAAACATTGTGTCACAGAAGCCTGCCAGCTGGGACTGAAGATTCATGAACCCACTTAAGAGGAGTTATTGGCTAGAAGTCTATTATAACTGCTCACCTGAAATAGGCTGAAACAAACAAAAGCCTACAATAGCGTCTAAATTTAAGGTTTTTTTTCTTTAGACATTGATTTGCTTTCATTCTACAACATTAAGCAGGCAATTTCATAACAACTGAGTAAAAAAACAGGCATTACTTTAGCACAACATGCAGAACATGGAGTTTTTCTACTTGGTTCCATTAACTTACAAGCAATTCAGGCCCAATGGAAGCAAGAGTTCTTTTCCAAAGTCAAGTCTGCAATCCTGGCTGATCACCGACATCCTTCAAGGGGTCCTGTCAAGGCATCGAGGCTGCTGTCTGTATCTGAGGCCAATGTTTGCTCTGTTGACATGGATGAAATGTCATTGATAGATGATGACTGGGAAGGACTCGTGTTGCTATTCACTGCTGCATCTGTGCTAAGTAAACCAAACATAATAAAATCTGAGGCAAGACAATATTGCAGGTACAAATAACCACACTTCTAGGCTCTGAGCATCACTCGCCCCACAGAAATCCTTAGAAAATAAAGAAATTAATAAAACAGTAGAAAAGCAAGCACTAAGTTCCCTAGCACTCAAAACCTAATGTGAACATTAAGAGAAGAGATTTCTATTTTAATCCCTCCCGGCAGGGGGGGAGTACAATGTATGGTGTGAACAGTGACCTGAGTATCAAGAAATCTAATAGATACAGTTAATAAAAGACAGTACAATATTCCAACTACTGAACCAAGAGAACAGCAGCAAACATCAAGGATTCAATCATGGGCATAAATACTCTGCACTATTAACTGCTTTAAATAAGCCCTAACGAAGTTTAACCCTGCATGAAAGGGACTCATTCATGTAGAGCCACAGAGTAAGCATTCAGCATAACAGGTATCTGTGCAGCAGGTGATGTACCATGGTATCAATTATTTCATTTGAAGACTGAGCCCTTTGGTGAGAAGGCAGCTCAGGGTGTTGGAGAGACAAGACTTCTTAAGTTTTCCTACGACTTACTTCACAACAATGACAAACTACTGCACGTTGATCTCCAAAGGCAGATCAGAATCGGGAGTCTTGAACAACAGAACTTTTGCCTACCTGGATTATTAAGCAGGATTTCTTCATTTACCAGTGCAACAGATCAGCACTACCTAGCATAGTTACAGAACTACTGAAACAATGACTAACCTGAGGGCTGATCTTTTACCACACCATTCTTGCTCCTTTCTTCCCAATCCATTACTTCTTTGTATATTAATTCTTATGAGAGAAGGGTGGGAGGAATGAGAGATGAGAAAGAAAAAACACTGTAAGATCACAGAGGACTTGTATACAATATACATATGTGTAAAGGTACAATGACATGGTTAAGGGTCAAACTACAACAGTACACATTTATTTTCCTTTTTTTTTTTTTTTTTAAAAAAAGGCCTATGGCAATGATTAGAGAATTCTATGAATTTTCTTTATGCTTTGCAGAAAGACACCAAGCATCTATCAAAATTAACATATTTTGTAAACAGAATAGCTGTCCATTTAAAAATAACTGCCATCTCAGCCCCAAAATTTATATATACCTACTATGCACTAATATTAACTGTAAAATGAAAAAAAAAATATTTGGTTTTTAAAAACCATATGGATAACCCCTATGAAAATTTTACTTTGGTAACAAAACCATATTCAAATGTCTTTAAAGAGCAATCTCCATAGATACATTGAGGAAAGTCTGGAAATTCTGAAGCAGGTTAAACAATTAACATATTGCATGAAAGCCCTCATTTATTAATCAAGGACAGTTTAGGATACAGACACATGAACAACAACAAAAAAATTAGAGCTGTAACTTTAAAGGGGCAGCCATTATTCCATTTGATATGTCTGTAGTACGGGTCATGCAAGATGGCTTAACTTGGCCCCTTCTAGAGCAAAAGGATTATTACTGCTGCAGAGCATCAGGTACACTTTAAATTATACTTTCAAGTTAACTCACAGTAGTTTAGTCTTAATGTAATTAAGAGTAACAATATTTAAACAGATTAAGATGTCTAATTCTGAGCAACAACATTTACAAATGGATTCAACTAGATTTAACTGATCCATTTTAATTTTCTACCTTGCATTACTCCAAAATAATTTGAAGTGTACCTGTGCAGGCATGCCCTAAAGAAAATAATATATAAACCAGAATCAATACCTGAAATTTATAAAGCTATTTTACAAAAACAAGTGACTTCCAAAGTACCGAGCAAAAGATGTCTATCAACCTTGGTACTCTGACAGTAGATGTGTAAAATCTGAACTGCCTCACCGCTTAATGTTTTTGACTAGAACTATAAGGTGTAATTGATTTCCATACCACAATTCTGTTTATTCTTTAAGTCAACAGTTTAACCTATTTGGTCAATAAATAAGCAATCATGACAGGAAAAAAAAACCCAAAACCAAACCAACACCAAAACCCGTTGCTATTTAAGACCTCTAGAACAAATTAATTGTAAATATTGTCAAGAGATATGGTTTAAATAATGCACACTGTGAAGAGGCACGTGTTTCTCTTTTAGAGAATTTTCTATCATGAAAAAAACAGACTACAAACATTTAACAACAACAAAATACTCACGAAAAAAATGAAAACTGCAGCATTTTGTTGAATAGACTTCAGAATGTTACATGTATGTATATGTACATACATACACACATGTGTGTATATATAGATATTAACTCCAAATAGAACATTTTTCTATTATTCATTTCTTTTCCTATTGCCACAGGCAGTACTGCATGACTGGAATAGTGGGTTCCAGTCAGTTACACAATCCAGCACACATGCACTGCAAGCTACACATTAATAATACAAGTTATTACAATAAATGTCATTTGTCATGCTCACTTTTTACCTTTCCATTCTTCAATTGCATGTTCTCTTTCTTCCAGCTGTGCATCATAGATTTGAGGTGGAGGCTACAAAGAAAAGAAAGTCTACAGTATATCTACTACATCAAGTTAACACAACCAATCATAACTAAGAAAACCTAAAAATGACAACTTTTTTAGCATTTTGTTACCTTCATCTTTGGCAGTGTATTCCCTATACCTCAAAGACAAAAGCAAATTCTGGAGTTGTAAAATGAGTTTAAGTCCTGCCTCCCACTGAAAGGCTGTTTAAAAGCATCAACTAAAATTAAACTCATTGTAAGGCTTTATGGGGCCTTAGAGAAAGTCCCCTTTTCAAAAAGCCCTCATCTACCACCACATAGGCAACTCTTCCTGTAAAGTAAAAGCAACCATCAACAACCACTTTCAAAATTATATCGACTCCACTCCAGCAGCTGCTCTTCAGGTGATTCTGCCCCTAATGTTGATCGGAAGGCTTTATGTGTGACTTTTGCTACCTGAAGATTGAGTTCAAAGCATACTCTTCACTAAAAGTATTCTTTAGAGTTATTAAACTGATGTCTTAAGATTTATTTTAAATGCAAACTTACAGCTTCTGCTTCAGCTGGATCATACCAGACAGTAATATAAGGATGACGTAAGGCTTCATCTACAGAAATTCTCTTGTCTGGATCTACTACAAGCATTTTTGATAATAAGTCTCTAGCTTGGCTGGCTAGAATGTAAAAATGAAAAGAACATACATGTAAAAGAGCTGTAGAGTTTAATGCCCGACACAGAAAACGAATACTGGGAACATAGGACATACACTGTAACAGATTTCACTGCGAAAACAGGCCCCAAAAATCCAAGCTTTTCTATACAGCTACTTTTTTTTTTTTTAAATGAGGTCCCACCCCTTTAATGTAAATGATATTTTGTTATTATCCAAAATAAACCCTGCAGCTGACACCAAACAACATCAGTTTTGAATAGTTCTGCTGTTTACATGGGTCACATTTTATTTGGCACTTACTACTGAACATAAAACACACTAAACATTTTTAATAAGCTTTTAAAAATACCTCTTAGTACAGTAATGATCTAATTTCAGTAACATCAAATTAGTTTTTCTTTTAAAGGTTTTACTACACGATAACTGGCTACCCATTGTTGCAGTGGCATTTCACTGACATTTCTTTTTTGTCTGAAAGATCACTGTAAAAATAAATAGGCTATAATAAGTTATTTTATGTAAAAAAATTATTTGACCATCTAGAGAATATAATAAGGTGGGGGTTTTTTTTCATTTTATGAGTAATTATCTGAAGTCAAAATAGAGCCAAAATGAATTATATGCACACATCAACTAGAAAAAGATAATTACGAATAACCTCCATAACAAGTACTACTTTCAGAGAACATTTAAGCAAAAGACATTATTCAATGGATTAGAATTAAGAGAATTAAACAATACTGCGGACAGCAAAGTAGTTCTGTGTTTAATGACTACTACTAAGATTTCAGGACATGTCATAAATGAAAGAAACAGAAGGTATGTAGCCTCTAATGTTGACACCTATTGCAATAAACATTTTATATTAGTGGTTTTTTATTAAATGTATTGCAGACATTTTAAATTAACATCTTAAAAAAACAAACCTCCCCTTACTTTTTAACTTGTCACGATCAGATTCTGACGGAAATATCCAGTCTGGGAAGAGCTCCTCAAATTTAATACCAGGATATTTTGGCCTGTTTTCTACATAATTCCTCACTGTAGGCTGTAGTTTCTTCATGAAGTCTGCTGATGGTGTTCCTAATTGTTCAATAACTTTATTCCATTGATCAATATCTGCACCATATCTTTAGGAAAATCAGCTGAAGAATTTGAAGTCTGCACTATACAAAAATATCACTTACAGAAATCTGAAAAGTTAATGAAAACTTGAACAAAGGACACAAATATGAACGTCATTCTAGCATCAACAGTATTCTGAGCTGCCATGCAAAAAGCTAGATTGACATAAAAATAAGATTCAGATTTTGTAATCTTAAGGACAGGCTAGAAGTGCTGCACAATGCATTATGCTTAAGTATCTTTTACTAATTATTATCTACTGGCTAGTATTGAAAGCAATACTATTTCAGAGCCCAAAGGAAGCTTTATGTGGCAATTGTATCCATAGCAAAAAACCTAAAAGGACAGAAAAGAAAGGCTGCTGTTGAATCCTCTGAAGTACAATATAATACCATCAACACTTAAGATACTTGAAGGTAGGGAAAAATACATGAAACAAACTAAAGCACAAATACATCCCATTCCAAGTAAGGAATTTTGTGCCTGTCTCCTAAAGAAATTAGGCTTTGGGTTGTAGGGGTTTTGTGGAGGGACTGGTTGGATGGTTGGTGGGTTTTTGCTGGTTTTTTTGTTTTGTTTGGGGGTTGTTTTTTGTTTTGTTTTGTTTTTTCTAATTTTCAACTTCAAAAAAGGTTCAAAGGAGTTTTGAACAATGAATCCAGATTCCTATAAGTTTTTAGCAGGGTCTTTTGTGTATCAACTGTGGTAATACTCAAAAACTACTCTGTTCTTAAGTTCAGAATCTAAATATTTTACAGGCATTGTATTTACAAGTCACAAATTGAAATTCTGCCTCATGTTTCTTCTGCACTGTCCCTTCTCCCTCTTCCAAGGGAAAGCATTTCCCCTAGACATGGTGACACTTGTTACCAGAGGGATACCAGAGTCTGCTCTGAATGAGCCCAGTCAGGATAACAAAGCTCTTTTATCACACTGAGAAGACACTGCATTAGTATTTCTGATATTTAAGTTTACTCAGATTTACACTTTACAGTTTTTCCTGGTAAAAAGAACATGCAATTCCAGCCGAGTCTAACCATCGACCTTGCAAACATTCATAGCTAAATTCATAACCTGGCACTTTCCTATCCATTTGCATAGACAGATTTTGTAACAAAAGTATGCTGCACTTTGAATTAAGATGTATTTAAAAAACACTGAGGTACTTTTATTTCCATTAGTGTGCCAAGAATACAGCTAGAAATATATGTATAGTCACTGCTTCCTGCTAAGACTTTAGACTTCTGATACAAAGATTGAAAATATTTGCTCATTGAACACATTCCAATGTAAAAACTATATTAAAATCAAAATTAAAAGTCAGTATTGTTAACTCTCATGCTAAAACAAAGTACATACAAAGAAAAATTTTAACATACATTAGGAAATTTTGTTCCTAGCTGGAAAACTGATTTCTGTGAGATCTCCACCAATCTAGATTCAAGAAGATGCTTTTTCTTTGAGTAACAGCAGTCTGGTTAGTCAGCTAATCAGAGTCCAGTCTACTGTGCCCTCAGAGCACTTGGGGGGGCAGGGGGGGAGGCAGAAAA
>JAVJGG010000043.1:16268976-16286463 GCA_035590195.1 Aviceda cuculoides | reverse complement strand
GCAGTTGGGGGGGCAGGGGGGGAGGCAGAAAAACTTAATGGCCTATCCCATTTCAGTAATAAATGGAAAAAAAACCCATGTCTCAGATTGCTTCCAAGAGCTTTACAGATACTGAAAAATTTAAAAAAAAAAAAAAATTCCCCAATACCGGGTTGGACTTGAAATAAGCTAAGCCTCCTATCGAAAATCCACATTGGAAAAAAAACTTAATCTCAATGTAAAGTACACAGAGCATGCTATGTGAATAACCTTGCAACCTGCAGACAAAACTACCCTTCCTGTTCTAGTGACCTCAGGGTCAAAAGTAACCAAAAGTTTAGCCCTTGCCAAGTACATCTGCTTACTTCCTACTTTTTAGGACTCTGGAGGAAGAATAGTTGAAAACAGAGCCATCAGTACAATCACAAAGCATGATTTTTCCCAAGAAAGCATGACTACCCCCTTATACTTTTTGCATCAGTCAGGCAATTAGTTTCCTTCGCCACCTGGGCAAAAACAGCATTAAAAACACTCTGGTGCTGCTTGGGTATCTGTGTTGCCTGGTTTTTCTACAATTCTCATTTCCAGTTCAACAGCAACTGCCAGTAACTCGGGCCTCCACAGCACCAGTCAGGAGCAGGTTCAGTGTACCCACCGCCCTGGCAACACAGAGCATCTCATTCCACCCAGAGCGCTGCTCCAAGTATCCCGCAATCTCCATGACCATATGGGAAAATGCAAACCATTGACTCTAAGAGTAGGTTTTCCTGAATATAGCCAAGGGCACATCATTAGACAACGTGCTGAACTTGGTTCCCTCCTTTAAATCCTCAAATAGTAGTAAGACATTTTAAAATTTACATTAAATAACAAACAAACCCAAAACACAGTCCCAACAAAAGGAAAGCTTCATGGCTGTGCACACCAGCAGCAGCCATAAACTACACTGTCAAAACAATCCTGCAGCTGAAAGTAAATAAAAGTGACAATCTGATGAAGCAGTTATCACTCAAGAAAAGTTTCAACGACACGAACAATTATCAGTATTTCACATTAAAGAGAAATTGAAGTCTTACAACAGGTAAAAAAACCCTTTAAGTACAGCTATGCACTTCACTAAGATACTGGGGGAGGAAACTCCTTGGACATAGGCTGGTGGAGCTTCAGTCATCTCCAGAGAACCACAAATGATAACTTGCATATTCAACAAGTATGGACAAAATTTCCTTCATTTATTCATGAATAAATCAAAATAGCCCATGCTAACATGCAGGTGAAAGACATATAACATACATGAAGAATTGTGTTAGGTTGGTCTGAAGGCTTCAAAAGGCAAAACAATAAGTATAGAAAGGAAGAAAGGTGGAAAACAAAAAGACTTACTTAACAATTAATCATTTGTACTACTAAATAATGCATGATCGACTGCTGAAGATTAGTGTCATGAAATTTAGCATTAAAATTGAAAGTCCTCCTCTATAAGATACATAGGTATCTGTGAACATGTACTTGACATTTTTAGTGGTGGACTCAACTTTTCCTTGCTGAAGAGCAAAAATATTATACTTTCTTCAAAATTTTGGACCACTAGTAGCTATAGCTTATAACCTACAGCCATAACTGGCAATCATGGCTTAATTACATCATCTGGATTCTATTTATTTACTGATCAATTTTGAATGTCTAGTCCTACAACACAACTACTTTGTAAGCTGTTATTTATAAAGGATGAAACTGGTTTTCCTCCAATTTTTGTATTTGGAACTTGATAATGAGTCAAATGTTTTAAATTCTGTTTCTAGGGAAATATTTTGAAATACATCAAAATCTTCAAAGAAAATTTACTTTACTAAATGATCACTTCTGCTCACTTAATACAGTGTAAAGACTTGTTTGTGATCTAGTGATGTATTACTGAGATTTCCAATCTCTAAGGCATGAAAACATATGAGGTTTTTGTCTGTTTTTAATACAGTAAAATTTCTTACAGTTACTATCATACAAGAAAGCAGAATTTTATGAAGACAAATCTGGGTCAAAAATATTGAAGAGAGAAATGGAGGAATAACAATCTTACAGAAAAAGTAAGCCCAAAATAAAATCTTCATAGAATGAAACAAACTCCAAAAAGTTTTTCTTTTTATATTAAATAATAGTAATAAAAAAAGATTTCTCATGCAGTGTGCTTGCAATTAGGACACTGTTGCCCAGCAAGTGCTAATAAGTAAGAAAAAAAATCTGATTGAAACTCAAAAAATTGTACAATAAAAAAAAAGTCTACCGTTCAAACAAATAGTAAGCAAAATCCATGCATAGTAAAAAGTAATTTTGTAGGCTTTTGCTTGTAACACTTATCTACAAAGAACAAGAGTAAGAAAATATACTTACTACTATTTATTTTTTAAACCTAACAGTATCCTTAAGCCACAGAAGCTGAAGCTCTTAATATAAATTCTATGGATTCAACCAGTACAAATTACATTAAATATAGTCTACTATGAAAATAAAATTGAAAGCTCAACAATTTAGTTAATGACACTAACTTCAAATCATACAGTAGATCTATTAAAACATATTATTGAAAATACTGTTTATGCTTTTATACAGATCAAAATAATTGTGTTTCTGGTGGAAGTGGAATAGGATTCAAGGATGACTAGGGAAGGATACGATCAGTGCCTTGGAATATCACACAACCTTTCACCAATTCTCCCATGATGCACCCAACTGACCAGATATCAACTGAAAGTAAAAATGAAATGGTCAAATTATGAAGTATCATGAACAAAAGTGAGGAAAACAAACAAAAACATCTATCATCTACAATAAAACACAACAATGTGGAAAACCAAACTGCTAACATGAATTTTCAATCATATCAACACCAACTGACTGTTGCTAAATTTTGCTATTAGCATTTTGTAAAATACAATCAGTGTTTACATTTCTGAAACAACCGTGAAGGATACAATCTCTTCCTGGGAACAGGACTTTATGGAGGACCATTTCTGCCATAATGCACCCAACAGACCAGATATCCACTATCATATGTTAGGTGCAACAAGGACAAAAGATTAAAGAGGTTTTTTTAAATACCACAATTATTTATTTATAAGCTCACGCTGTATTCCTACAGTCCTGCAGATAATTTCTTTTTTGTCCCATCCAGAACAGCCTCTACTAAAGCTCTGATCCACATCAACCCTTGCTGTATGACAAGCTGACTTGCACATTAATGAAAGGTTTTTTTTCATTATCAGTGGCCTAGCAAGGTCCTGCAAGTCCCTTGTTTTACACAGCCAAAGTTACATGTATACAAAAAGCATGGCATCCCAAGCCTCTGTGATAAAGCAAAAAGATGTATTAGCGTAGGAGTCCAGGAGGCAGCGTATTACTCCACAGCTAGTAAAAATCAGCAGGTAAAACCCCCAATAATGCAAGTCAAGGACAATTTCCTTGCCAGCAATTTTGTTGGATCAATGTTCAATATAATATAGCTGTGTTGTTTTTAATAATGTAACACCCAGCCTCTTTGAGTGCTATGCAGATTGTAAGAGAGTATAAGGCATGGTTTATGATAGGGATCTGAAACATATTTTAATAATCGGAGATGCAAAAGGGGACAGACTGTCAAAAGAAGATGCTTCAGAATAAAATCACATTGATAAAAGGGTTCATTGTTTATATATTGATGGTTGGTTTGGGTTTGTTTGGGGTTTTTTTAATATCATCCAGCATAAGCGTCTCAACAGTTTTTTGTAGAATAAAAAAATGGCAGCAAGACAACAGGACAACAAATGAAAAGATATAACAATAGCAGGGAAGAGGGAAGAGTATATGTTAAATGGAGATATACACACAGAGCAGAAAACTATTATATTCTCCAAAATTATTACAGTGTAATTTTTGTCATTTCCAATACCATGATTAACATACTTTAACAACAGACATGGCAGGGGGAAACCAGCCCTCCCTCCCCCTTTTAAAGCTGTTATGTTCCGAGACAGATACACTTTTGACAAAAGATTTAAAGTGTTACTCCAGCAACTTACCATTCTCTTTATATCCCATTCCAAGGATAACCTCTGGTGCTCTGTAATACCGTGTTACTACATATGGAGTCATCATAAAGTTAGTACATGCTGTTCTTGCCAGTCCAAAATCAAGGATTTTGAGCGTACAATCTGATTTTACAACTATGTTGCTGGGTTTCAAATCCTAACAAGAAATTACTTCAGTTAAGGAAGGATCAACATACAGAATAATACACACAAACCCCTCCACAGTCAATATACGCCACCAATTCACTTCATTAACAAATGCATATTCCTGCTCTGATGTATCTGTTTATTTATACAGACTAGAGACAAGTTAAATTCTGCACAACTAAGTACTCAAAAAAATTCAGAGAAAACCAGAATCAAAGTTGCCTGCAGAGTCTTATTTTACCCACTTGTGCACTGACAGTATGTACAGTCAGTTACATAATGGTCTGTATATGTGCACGATGTGTACATATATGTTTCCTTTGACACATTAAGTGGACCTATTGTGAGCATTAATAGTTGCATGGTAAAGGGGACTGTGTTCCAAATACTGTTATTATTAGGACACAGATCCTAAAGAGATCATGAATTAGTCAAGTATCCATAGGAAAAGGAGTATCCCAACACACAAAGCCTTAATAAGTGTATTTGTTTACGACAGATAAGCCACCTGCAATATAGTGTTTAGCAAATTTCACAAAATTAGGATGTAGTGAAAACACAAAGTTTTTCTTAATCTAATCAAGAGTTTCCATTCCAGAAAGGTCGTTTTGTTTTGGCCCCAAACTAACCTACTGTAATAATGCTCACCACTTCAGCTTTTCCATTCAAATAAACCTCACACCTGTTTTAGCTATCCATAGCGTGGTTCCTGTTGTGGCCTTTTGTCTTGTTCAACCAGTATCAGTTCTGCTGATCACTCTGGTAGCACCTATGAGCTCAAATTTTTCAGCAAATACTGTCTCTCCCCTTTACCTCCAAATCAGAGTCAACATGTCAGGTGGAGTTCAGCTGGAGTTCCAGCCCTCCCTGCTTCAGTTCCTTACACACCTCATTCCATAATTTGAGGAAAGCCCAGTACCAAGACTATTGGGATACAGACTTAAGCTAATGATATATAACTTCCTGGCTAATACCACAGGATTTTCATAGTAGGTTTTTTTCAGCAAAGTAAGGAAGTAGATCTGTTGTAATTTATATAGCTTCCTAATTATGTTTATAGATTGAACAAAGGAAAAAAAAAGCACATTCGAGTAGAACTGGATAGTTTTCAGCCACCAGGCAAAAAAGAAAGAAATTTAAAAGGCAAGTGTGTCCCGGAAGCAGGGGAAGAAAAGGAAAGGAAGAGAAAACAAGCAGAACTGTCAAACGGACTAGTAATGAAAAGATAAAAAAGAAAAATAGTTAAAAAAAAAAAAAAAGAGCAGCAGAACAACAGCAGCAGAGAGATATATGAAGCCTGCACAGGACTTTGAAATACTGATCATTAACAAACTTTACTTTTCCAAATCACAGAATGGTTGAGGTCGGAAGGGACCTCTGGAAGTCATCTGATTCAACCCCCTTGCTCAAGCAGGGCCACCTACAGCCAGCTGCCCAGGACCATGTCCAGATGACTTCTGAATATCTCCAAGGATAGAGATATTTAAGAGGTAAATAATATATTTTAAAGAATCATTCTTTAGTAATTTGAAAGGTCCATAGATACTCATGTTTTATCTTTTAAATCAGGCTAGCTCTGTGGGTTTAACTAACGCTGAACTGATTAAGATCTATTTACAATGCAGTATTTATCTTTGAACTAGAAACAATCTTCCGGTTTAATAATATATTCTTATGAATGAAATAACAACCCATTGCCTTCCCCCCTGTTTCATAAGAACATCTGTGTTCACAAAGAGTATTGCTAATGATCTAATACTACCTACTCTATGGATGATACCAGCTGAGTGGAGATGTTTGATACCACATAGCATTTGGTAAAGAAGATAAGACATTCTTTCATGATCCAATTCCATATGAATAACCTGGCACAAATTTGCATCCATCAGCTCCATAACCAAATATCTAAAGCACAAGAAAAAAAGCATTAAGAAAACTCGAGTCTTACTTTTCATATCAGGTTTAAGCTTAGCATGAGAGATGTTTATTAAAAGTCAACTACTTTGCTAACATAAATGTCAAAAAGCTTATGGTTAAAAAAAAAAAATCGTGCATGACCATTGTCAAAGTTATCTATTCAGTCTTACTATTAAAAATTAAGTGTTCAATAGTCTGTCACAAGAGATTAGAATTCCACTAGTTTTATAAACAGTAATACAGAAGAATAATTCTGAGTTTATGCAGCATGAAAAACTCAGACTGACTGAAGTTGATGCAGAAATTGCAGACATTGCGATATATCAAAACATGATGCTTCTTTTCACTTAATTTTAATTTAAAAAAAATTACAAAAATTAAGAAAAGCACAGTAAGAACTAAGGAATTATTCATTTTCAAGTTAAAAAAATCATCTGCTTACCCCCTTCAGACACACACACACTCCCCCATTTACCCAGGAAGCCCATACACAACCCACAACAGCATATTCACTGGAACCTATGAATACCCCACCAACTAAATCATCATGAATCCTTTCTAGACCTACTACCATAGCTTGCATAAAAAAAAAAAAAATATACTCAGTTCTTAGTTGAGGCCAAAAATACTGTTGTGCTGATGTGACTGGTATGACCAAAAAAATGGTATCAGGTTATTCAGACCAAGTTATTATCCTGAGGTGACCCGTTTAGCTAAAGGACAATGCACACAAACCAGATGCATATACAATCAGCAAAGTATGGCAGACAGATGAAGAAAAGGTATATAACCTTTTTTTATTTCTCCACTTCCACTGAGCATGTAGTGAAACAACTTTTTTGGTCTTAAAGAAATCTAGAAATAAAGACTAATTAAAGGCTAAATTCAGCCTTTAGCTATTCTCTGCTTTCAAAGCGTGAGGTCTGCAGGACACTGGAAATACAGCTCCAGGGCTTAGGCCAGTATTTTTCAGGAAAATTAAAACAAAAATCCAGTACTTACACATCCTGAAATTCTTCTAGTGACTTCTGTGGTGTAAATACATTTAATAAACTAATTATCTATAAAATAAAAATAAACATTAGAAGAAACTCCTGCTTTAATTCACATAAAAATCCACTACTGCAGAAGTTACTATTCAAAATCAAATGCACACTGTTACTATATACAATTTGAATGTTATTTGGCTTCGCTTAATTCACATGTGCTGAAAAACTGCCAATTCAGAAATAGTTCAAAACTGCAGCATGTATGCCAAAGGAACTAAGACAGAACAAAACCACTTTTTTCTTTTTAAAGTTATATGACACCTTCTATCTCCCTCCCAGGCCTGAAATATATCCCTTTTTTTTTCCCCATAAATAATAATCTCTTATTTTAAATCACACGTCTTGCAAGGAATTTTAACCAAGGCTGTCCAACAACACGTACACAGAGAGGTGCCCCTGCCATCCCATTAAACTTAGATTATGGTGTACTATTTCTAGAAGAACTGCTAAAATTACTGTACTGCCATCCTTAATAACCACCTTGCTTTTATTCTGCTACTTCGGGACTTCACGAAAAGCTTACTTAAAAATAAATCCTAAAAGGCTAATTGTCTCCAGGAAGTTTGAGACTTGAGCGCACAACTTCGATGATCAGTAAAGTTTCTAGTTCATGTTAGTATCAGAACATAACAGTCTCACAAATCTTACAAATCTTGTACTTGAACACTGAAGTATTGACATTAAGGCTTGCCATTTTAGAAGGTTCAAAGATTTTAAAATATATGTGTATTGTCCATAGTATTTCACTTCTGTTTACCCATAAATTTAGACAGTGCTGCACCCCGCAAACCCCACCAGTTGAACACCTGTCTAAGCTCAGAAGTTTTAACTACAGTGCAGTTACAAGAGCCAAACTCACAAACAACCCCACTGCCAAACAGGCTTTGCTGCAGCACAACTTCGAAGGACAAACGCAATACAGCAAGGCCAGCTCGATAAAGCTGACACTGATGGTAAACCTATACCAACAACACAGCAAAACCCACCTCCCCTTGGCATTTCATACTCCAAACAGCTCACCCAATAACTTAGCCATACACTGTGGAGAACTGCATTACCCACAGCAATTCTTTCCAGTCTTTCTCCCACTATATTTCCATTAATTTGGTTACTAATAGCAAGTAAGAGAGCAAATCCTGAGCTTTTTTGACAACTTACAAAAATGAGGGAGAGAAATATAAAGCCAAACTTACATTTTTGTGATTGACGCATTTTAAAAGAACAAGCTCTCTGTAAGCCCTTTTTGCGTGGGTTTGATTCTGAAAAGGACGACTCAGCTTCTTTACAGCAACATTTATTCCAAGGACTGTATCAAACGCAGCACTAGAAGTTTTCAAAGACAAACAACTTAAGTTGAAGTCTGTTTGAGGGAGAGGAGGGGGCAACAGGGAGACAGGAGTGAGGAAAGAAATGAAGATTTGAGACAAAGCATACCCACTAAGCTGTTATATATACTAATTTCATCCAATTATCATTTAGAAAACAAACCTTTAAAATCTACACATCCTTTAATAAATACAAATATGTTAAACAGAAGCCACTGACACTCATCAGAAGTCTTCTTGCTCTCCTTTCTGTCTTAAGACCAAATCTGCTGACTCAAGATTCACATTCAAAATTGCATGATCTAAAAATATTTTAAGCTTATTTGATATCAAGAGCATTTCAGTTGCCTACTCTGTATATTTGGAGCATTTTTTTTGGACACTGTTGCTGACTGACAGTCAAGTAGTAACTGCAACAGAAATTTCTCCTTGCTAAAAGAGAGTCACAACCATGTCTCCATGATCCGTTCTGCAGGCATCAATACTCTCCTGTATATGGATAGTTTACAATTATAAACAATTGTAGTGCCTAGCAGAAAGTTACATTCATCATCTGGTTTTGGGAAAAAAAAAAAAAAATCCATAGAATTGAGAAACATGGAAAACTCAGATTGCAGGGAGCAATACAAGAGTTTAGAAGTGAACATGGCCATTAATTTTATCTTGTTTTTCAGTTGTGCTTGTTCCTTCTGCAGTTTGAGGTCAAGGTGTAAACTTGCTTCAATAGCTGTAAGAATCTAAAGCTAAATTATCTGTACGTGCAGAACAAGACTAAAGTGGGAATATTCTTCTTTATTAACACTCAGACTATTTGGCAAAATATATGTGAATTCATACCACAAACTACTCAAGAGTTCCAATCTTTAAATAGTTCCAGTTTTAAATAAGGATTCCCACATTACTCTATTTCCATTTAATGTTACTTTCATAGGGTAGGAAAGAATTTTCATTCACATATATTTTCCAAGCATATTTAAGCTCTTTGTGAACTCCTTCCCTACCTTATCAAGATATGTACAATACCAGACTTGAAAGGACACATTATAGTACTCTTACAAAAAGTACAGCTCTCCTGTGGTAACAGCAATACTCAAATTGCATGAGGTTTACCAGCATCAATTCACTGCTCTCCCTACTGGAAAAAGCAATACCACCACAAAGCAGGGCTCACCCATGAGATGTTGTTTTCTTGGAGGCATGTCCCAAATTACACGTCCCAAATTTGAATGAACGTGCCACTTGCACTAAAGGCTTGCTAGCATTTATTTCAGCTTAGTTCTGTGAAATACGCAAGTCATTATTCAATGATACGATCACTCTCAGATTTAAAGCCTTTATTCTGTGCAAAACAAAACACAAAATGGGAGGAAGGCAACTGGCCATTGACAACTGGAGAAATTCTTTTCCTCCCAAATATGAAAGCACTGATGTTTCAGTATTCACTTCACCTAGAAGATGCTATATGTAAATTTAAAAGTTTTGCATATGTTAATGACTTTAACTACACCTGGGAATTAGTATAAAATCAATAACCAACAAGGTCTGCATGAACCAGCTGTTCAAGTCAATCACAGGTCAGCAGCAGACAAAGGAGCAATTTGTGATCTGACATATACCCGATATGGCAAGGCTCAGTCTGAGCACACACGAAGAACTCCACCTGAACCTCTTATTTTGCTCATCTACATGGGAGTGACTGACATTGGAGCTCCCCCGCCCCCCCCAAGAAAAAAAGATAACCTCTATTACCACCAAGACCACACTTCTAACTATCACATAATTTTACATAAATGAACAAAAAAATAATCATGGATGTAAATAGTGTTAGATTTCTTTCCCCAGCCCTGCTCATTTGAATTCAAAAGAGACTTTTTCATCATGGCAACTGTTTCAGGCAGATTTTGAAAAAGTGGATTTGCCAGAGTCTACCCAATTACCACCTTGGCTACTAACAGAATGTCTACAAATTATTTCAGCGTTTGATTTCATGGAAGAATCTCGACGTCTATCCCACTGTGTAACAGCGATTCCAATTTGATCATAGCGAGTTGTAATAGGGTCTTCACTGCACTTGTGACAGTTTTGCATCTTTTGCAAACATTTAGTATTAAAAGTAGTGATGCCACATATATGGTGAAATTAACAAAACATTATGACCTAAATTATAGTAGGAAGTCACACTTCATTTCTGTAGGCAAATGACTTTTGCTTTGAACTTCAATACACTACTCCTATGGACTCTTGCTTGGCCAGTTCCACTTCCCTAACTCTTTCCCTACTGTCCAAACAGGAGTTTGCAAATAGTAACAAACTTATCCCAACTGTTTCTTCACCTGCAACTGTAAGTACAGTTATCAATACAGTCAAAGCAGTGCTATTTATAAGATCATGCTTTTGCTGCACTGCAAGACAAAGAAATTTGCTGGGATAGAAAAATCAGATTCACTAGAAAATTTAGGAAATCAAGGACAAGAAAGGAAAAACATGTCAGGAAGTCAAAGACAAAATTATTTCAAAATAATAATTTTGTGTAAGTGTTTATTCAGTGCTAAATAGATTATAAGACTTCAAATGTATTAATACTTATGAACAACAAACAAGTGCTGCCGTGTAGTCATGTATAAAAGTGTACTTTGTATATAAAATACAAAAGGTATATCCAATTTTTCTCCTAGCCTGTTTGCAGTGAGCTAGAAATACCCTCTACGTAACAACTAAGTTACTTTTTCAACTTCCTAGAGCTTTCATTTATCGTTTTTCCCAAGTATGTATTGTTAAAACCACTTATTTTCCTACATTTTAATATAAAAGAAAAAAATAAGCAGAAGCAATACCAATGGAGTTTCCCATTAATATTTTGAGAAAAAATAGCAGAATTCAGACCTCTCCTAGCTGAAGCGACACATGGTATTAAAATTTCTCACCAAAAAATAAAATCCCCACACAAAACTCCAGAAATACTTTTCCTAATTTTTATGTTAAACACTGGATGATTTAAAAAAAAAAAAAAAGCATCACATCTGTGTGCCACACTAATGACTTGACAATTTTTCCAGCCAAACATGACAGGATAGCACTCATCTTACACTGAGTTTTCTACATTTTACATCCTAGTATTTTGCATCTTTCCTTTGTGTACTACAAGGAATTTTAGGAGAAATTAAGATTTTACACCTTCTTCAACGTGGACATAGTTTTCAGGTACTTCACATGTGGATGAAAATTTATGCAACGTTTCACTCTGTTGTTCCATAAATCAGGTATTCTCAAAACAAGTGAATAAATCAGATAATTCCTTCTTCCTCCCAAAACGTTGACCTTAATACTACCCTAACTTCATTTTGAAGCAGACACCTAGTTTAAGTCATATAGTTTAGAAATGCACTACTTCTAAGGAAAGGAGGAACAATTAAAACCACACTAAATTTCTGCATGCCATCTAGAACAAGCATAACTTCAAGAACATTTATACCCGGAAAATGTTAGCACTATACTAAATCTTAACCAAACACCAATAACCAAGATCTACTATGCCTATCTACTCAGCACTCAACCCGCTAAAGAAGAATGAAATACGGTGTTCTCATTTTGCTTATTTTTCACCTATAAGCAGGGTAATACGGCTATCTAAATAATTTTAAAATAAAGGCATGTTCTCACAAAAATGCACTATTTTCCTACATATATAACTTATTATGTTTATGAAAAGGCCAAAAAGACATGGGCAGGTGCTGTATAAGGAGTTGCTCACAATACACAAGTCATCACACTTACTCTGCAGAATTTACAGATGAAGAGAAACTGCAGACTGGATTTAAAGCATGAACAGCCCACTATGCCTTGTGATTAAGTCTAATGTCAGAGAGGTTCTGAGCATATCTGTTTGCTCCCCTGCGTATGGAATTAAAAGATGCATCAATAAACATTTCTGCTATTACCAAGCAAGTTTTGCCCAACAAAATACGGGCTGGCACTAAGTGGTGTAGAATGGATTGCTGCAGTCTAAGAAACATTTGAAAGTGTTTACCTTTAGCTGGCCCAGAGGTGTGGTGCCATACAAGAGACTAAGGTTCAGGATCAGACTAACGACTCTCACGTCCTGGGCCAGTGGAGGCTGGACACATAGCTGAGGTGACACACCAAGGAAGAGCCGGCCAGCCCAACCCCTCACACAGCATCCCTTTCTGGTTAATCCATGGAGTGACAATGACACTGATTTGCCTCATCCTGCCAGTTAATGGCAAGGCACTGCATTGATGGCTCCTAGAAATGGACAGGAGTGATCGGGAATAAAAGGGGGGGAAGAAAGGGGGCCATGATGAAGAAACGAGTAAAACCCAGAATCGCTCGCCATCGCATTGTCATACCTTACACTGCAATATCATAACTACATGGGGAATGTGAGAACTAGAAACAGAAATAAAGTGGTTAATAAGAAGGAAATTTGTTGACCATTTTAATTTATGCAGTTATGCAAATATTAATTTTCCGCTAAAAACAACAACAACAAAGGTTTGCATGTGAACTATAGCAAGCAGGTGTTTTAGAATTTATTTAGTCCATAACCCTGTAGCAAAAGACAGAAATTATCATCAGTATTTTACATTCTGGCACCTCTATCACAAACACATTCAAATTTTGTTTTATATTTATAGTTTTTTATATTTAAATATTTGTTACTCACCAAACAATGCCCTGTGCCCCTGATCCTATGGGCTTCAATTGCTGGTAACGTTTTAGTACAGTGAATGTTGAATCTGCAACTTGAACACTGTAAAACTGACTATCACATTTACTGTCACTCATGGTGTAGTGTCATGTAGTTTTCTCTCTCAAGGACCCAGTAAAGTTTTCAAGATCTTAAAGAAAAAGAAAGAAAACAAATGTTCAATCTCTCACTAATTTCAGGCAGACAAGATGGAAAATATATTATACATATTTTAATACATATGAATTTTTCAATAGCACACCAACAAGCATTCTTTCAACTTCATTTTATTATTACTGTTAATGAAAAATACTGGCAGACAGCAAATAATTACAGCCTTCACAGCTTTAAGTAAATGCATGTTTCTATTCCAATCCCTAAACCAAAAAGCAGCTACGTAAACAACTGTAAAAACCAAACAAAACAACCCAAATCCAATAACTCTCTACTCCTTGAAGGCTACTCCCCAACTTATAATTACTACTATGGGCTAGGACTGTATTAATTTCTGTATTAGAAAGGAAAAAAAAAAAAAATCATCAATGATGTCTTTTGAACACTGATAACACAGATAAAAGCAACAGCAGAAACCCATGGAGTCCCCGGACACAGAAGGAAACAGGGTTTTAATAAAAGACTTGACTACAACTGCAGAACAGCTTTGAAACAAAACAACTGCCCCCCAAAACCCCATGGTTGCTGCGGTTTCTCCAACATCCCTTTCAACCTAGTTCAGTAGGAAATTTCAAGCAGAGGTCTGCCTCCTCACCTCTGCCAGGCAACCCTTCCCTATCCATACCTATCACAACCCATTCTCCCTCCCATTTTAAACGCACTGTATCATCCTATGCTATCAGTTAGTGTACTTTCATCCCTGAAGATATAAGAGTTTTGTGCTACAGTTTGAAGGAGACTTTCGTGCCATAATAGAGAATAAGTTATATCCATCTGTCAAGAATAAATTAGAGGTAGGTAATTATATTGAAGAGCAAGGTAATGGACTAAATCTCTTTAGTTCTGAAGTGCTACAGTAACAGAGTACAGACCTCCAGTTTTTCTGGGCCTCCACCCCTCTTCCAAATGTTGCAAGAAAATTACCTCAGTAACTACTGAAGAGGCCTCCAACATTCTCCCATTTTTAATTTTACATTCACTACGACAGATAGCATCATTACAGCCGAGAGCAAATTGCACAGTCAAGTGTTCCTTGAAACAGGAAACGAAAGCAGATCACCTTCCCCTGGAGCAGCTGTCCTAACCACCAGCCTGTACAATGTCTGTTTTAGCTCAAGAAAGAGCAACCAGTCTCTCTCTCTTTGCTGGCCTACGGAATGTTTGTGAGCCAAAGCAAAACAGAAAAGCCTCAAGAGCAATCCAGAAGCCCATCCTAGAAGGGCATGCAGCCACGCAAATGGCTTTTGGTTGCTTCAAGAATTAGAACTCAGACCTCTCTCTTCCTAGGTGCACGTACAAGGGAGCAGCATCTTTTCCATGGATTAAGCCAGCAGATGAACTCCAAGAAATCTGGAAGTAAAACAGGCAGAAGACGTATAAACCCAATCTTTATTAAGATTTGAACTGACCTGGTAATGGTTAGTCTTAAAGGATTCTCAAGAAATGTCTAGAGTCCCTTTTATCTTCTAGTTACTCAAAATCTAAGCAGCATTTTAAGAAGCAGATACTCAAATTGGTCATCTCTGGCAGCAATTTAGACAGTAACTTTACTTGGTATTTCATCTTAGAAGCTTAAGGAAAAAAGCACAGGAGAAAGGATAAGCAAAGGGAAAATGTGAGCTACCAACTTTCTGCCTCTGCCACAGCAGTAGCAGGGGGGAGGAAGAGAATTACATCTCCTATACAACATTCTTAGGGGCAGTCAGATGCAGGTCCACTATGGTGAGACCAAAGTGCTGCCTTTAGAGGCACTCTCAACCTTTCCTACTACACCCCAGGAAAAAACCCACTCTTCTTCACAGCCCTTTTTATTACTCCAAAGCTATGGACTCTGAGGTACCAAATTTTTTTATTAACAGTCCCTGAGAGCAGCCATGGTATTTTCAGTGAATCTTCATACATTAGAAGAAAGGTACAGCTGGAAGGTCAAGATCCTATCTCTGAAAAGGACTTACAGAACAAAACCAAAAAAGTATACATTTTGCATAACCTGGTTATCAAGTTAAAGACCTGTTAGGTACACAAGAACTATGCTGTACCTCTTCACGGGTTAACGAAACACTTTTCTACAACAAAGATAAAGAAGTAGGGGAAAAGGAAGTTACCCTGACCCAGAGAAACCCTCCCTTTAAGGAACCTTGTCTGCACAAAGCCATCGTTTAAAAATCATTTAGAGATCAGGATAAGCTCTTTAGACAAGACCCAAAGAGGGAATTAGGCATCACAACACACAAGTTTTATGTATTCTGACACCCTTTACAATTCACCATACTAAGTACCTGGCCTCTCCATACACTGAGCCCTGATTTTTACTTGGGCTGCAAGCTGCTTGGATGCATCAGGACATACATTATTTCAGACATAGGCATTAATGTAAAATTAGGTGCCTAGGGATTGTCACTGTTCACAGGACTTCAGACAGACAATCTATCTGGGGGACAAGATTCCTCAAAAAAACCAAACACCCCAGGTATCCCATTGCTCAAGGGAAAAGTATGCCTTGCAAGTAAATTTCTTAATCCTGAGCTGTTACTCTCCTACCTGAAATAATTTCATTCATCACTCCAGCTAACATACTCAACACTTCTATATAAGAATTTTTTGGAAGTAGGCATTATTTATATTTCTGAAATATAAGTTTTCTTTTATGGCTTCCTAGCTGCAGCTGCGCCAAACACAACCAGCAACAACTGTAAAAGTCACAGGATGGTCAGCAAACATAGTTCTACTTATTTACGACAGCACATTACTGAATCACAGTGTTTCAAGGTATTTTTCTATTTTAGAGTATGCACAAGATGCATACAGATTGAGTGCTGTTTGGGGTTTTTTTAATATAACTTGCCTGTACAATTGGGAAAATTTAAGAATCACAATGCTGACTGAGCACATCACATGCAGGAAACTTACAGGAGGGGTTTTCAACCTGTTGTTCATGAAAGGTAACTAGAAAAATAACAAACACACTAAACATATCATCAGTAGGCTTATGCGTTATGTTATATGGAATTCCACTACAAAATTTTTAGAAGCTGAAAGCAACTGCACTATAGCATACATCCTGTATTAAACAGTCACTTCCCTAAAAGGCATTTATTAAAATGGCAACTTATTATTAACCAGATCTGTCCTCTGGATATCTTCAAGTCAAAAGCTTCTGAAATAAACAGGTTGTAGCAGTTGCTAACACATTCCCAGGGTTGTTTTGGTTACAGAGTTATTACTGACAATAAAGCATAAGAACATCAGGAAACTTAGCTTGATTTTTAAGCCTCAAGCTAAAATTCTACTGTGGACAGAATGAAGACAATTAGCATATGAACATATTTATGAAAAGACATGGAAATTCTCTGCAGAAAATCTCCCCTCATTCTCTTATTCACCCTTGCAAATGCACTTCAAATTCAGGTGTGCTCTTTTAAGGACTATTAGCCAATAGCGTTGGTTTGGTTTTTTAAATTTTTGCAGCAATATATCAACAGGTACAAGTCCAACTAAAAAAAATCAGTGCGTTACATCCTACCCCTCTAGGTAACAACCCTTGAACAGTCCGTTACGAAAGGTAAGTGTAGCAAAGCAGTAGCTGAGTGATGTCAATCGGTTGCGGCAGAGTTTTGAGGTACTCTGCATCTGTTTAGCTCTTTGAAAAGTCAACCTTTTCTTTTTTAAGCAACCCAAACTATTACTGCCCCAAGATTTTAGCAACTACCTGTTATAGTATCACTCAGCTGTTAAACATACACTGCAGACAAACACTGGAGGTATCTCAGCACCCCTGCTAGGGCAAGTTGGCGGAAAGAGGGAAAAAGTTTAAACATGCATCTGCTGCAACCAATTACACTGTTGTAAAATTACATTAACAGCCACGTAACCCAGCAAGAGCACTTCTTGCATCTCTCCTAAAACTTCTGCTGAGGAATTGCTTCGGCTCCAGAGAAAGCTCGGGTTCGCGCTCATAGCGTGGAGGGGGCCGCGCACCTCGGGCCTTTCCCTCGGCTCGGCCGCGCTCCCTCCGACCCTCTCAGGACCGGGGCGGGGGGGTTCCAGGGGACGTCGGCCGCACACCACGGCCCCAGGGGGGCGGCCCCGCAGCCCCCGCCGGCGGGGTCGAGGCAGGGGGCGATCCC
>JAVJGG010000043.1:16225506-16247423 GCA_035590195.1 Aviceda cuculoides | reverse complement strand
CCTGCCCCCGGCCCAGCCCTGCCCCGGCGGCCGCGCACGCCTGGCCGGCTCCAGCCTTCCAGAGGGGCGGCCGAGGGCTGTGGGGAGCGGTGGGGGTCTCCCGGGCTGCGCAGCCGGAGAAGCCCGGGCGGGAGGGGAAGCAGTCCGTCCTGTCAGGGTAACGTGGCCGGGCTTGAGGCGGAGGGGCAGGACAGCGCTGCTCCGAGGTTGGCAGGGGAAGGCGTCCCCCGTTTTTCAGCCTTTTCGGCCCGAAGCATGTAAAAACACACGCTCGGCAGCCAACTTCGTCTGCGCAGGCAGGACCCAGAGCACCTGCGTTGGTGCTCGGCTGAACGAGGGCCAAAGGCGAGGGCCGTCGGCCTCCGCCTGAGGGAGAGCCTTTCCCTGCAGTAGCAGACGAAGCTCCTGGTCAGCCTGTGTGGTCTCTTCCTTTTACTTGGCAAGAGAGAAACTGCAGATGGGCTCCAGGAGCCTCCTCCGGCCTCTTCGCCCTGGGCTGGGTGCTCTTCTGGGGGCAGGCGCCATGAGGATGAGGAAGGCTGCGGGCCCCGGCCTGGCCGGCGTCCTCCGCAGGGGCACACCTCAGTCCTGCAGGTGTGACCCTCGAGCAGGCGCGAGCTTTATCTTCTAAAGAAACTCGCCATCTCTTATCTCAGGGAGCCTCCTGCAAGCAAAGGGAATGGTGACTTCTAAAGCCAGTGCCTTGCAGCGCGCCGGGGCTGCAGGCATTCACGGAAGTAGTTCGAGCCGCTATTTTGAACAAACAGGATTTTTTCAAAAATACGTAAAGTTTCATGATGATTCAGCCTGCTTATAGTTTCTTCTTCCTCTTTAAAAAGCACCACAGTATTTCGTAGAGATGATCCTAGTTATCTCATGCATAGAGTTATTGAAACTCAAGCGCAAGGTGTCTTATTTAAGCCAGAACTTAAGAGCTCATTTTCTCTTGCACTTCTTTTTGCAGGACATTTTTTACAGAAAGTAATGGTTCCTTCAAACTTTGTCACTTTTTCTCTTGATGGAGAGGTTGAATGAAGGATGAAGATTGGAACATCTACATTTCAACCACAAAAAAAATTTTTGGGGAGTTTTTTTTGTAAATTTTTGTGCCACCTTAAGAAAGGGAAACTACCTCTCAATTTTAAGGCAAAAACCTAGATTTAAAATATTTTCAAGTCATAAAGAAAACAGCGTTAGAAATTCTGCTTTAAATTAGTTTACAAGAAGGAATAAATTAAGTGTAGTTTTCACTGCTTATGTGAAATAGCTATGCACACCATGCTCCATAAAAATTACTTTGTTTTCCTTCCCCCTTTCCCCCAGGATAAGTAAACAGGCCCATGATTTGTCACCATTGCAGTCCCAGCTCTGTCACTGACCTGCTGCGTGACATCAGGCAACTCATTCTGACACTCAGTTCCAGTTTGTCTTGTCTGTTTAGGTAACTTTGCTCCTCCTCTGAAGCACTCTCTGATCTTGTTTCCCCCAGTCCAGCCCAAGCAAAGGGAGAGGTTCCTAATCTCAGCTATGCATGTTAAGTAGCATTGTTGTTTATATTAAATTATATACAATAAAGATAAACTTTTTTTTGCTCCCTATGCAATGTGCATTTTAACTAATGAGTGGTGCAGACAGTAGGAAAGAAACACTTTTTTTGTTGTTAACATCACTGCAATACTAATTGCCAAAGATCACGAGGCAGAGCCCAAAATTTCAATCATGCAAGATATTTTGTGTTTCCATGTGACATTCCTGGGGAGAAAACCAAAGGAAAATGAGACTCGACTGCAAGTATGAATTACATTAATTAGTGGTCAATGTGTCACTTTGATAAGTTATCAGTCAACACTTCCCAGGCTCATCTGTCTGACACCATTTGGCTTTTTCATGACTTTGTGGAAGTGTATTAGAGAATACACTAATTGTATTTACTAGTGGGTTTGTTTGGCTTGAAGGGACAGATTTTACAGCACTCAGATGAGATGATCAAACTGATCCCATCTCACCTTAATACTTGCTAAAGTCTAAAAGCCAAAATACATTAAAGTATCATCTACCATATTCAGCACAATAAGGTTATAGCAATTCTGCTGTACTCTGGAGAAGTGCTCTTCTCAGGAGACCATTAAAAAAAAGAAACAAACCACAGAACAGATAGCAGTTTTCACAAAGAATTTGTAAATTGAAGGTTGCCATTTTCATGCTATAAGAGACAGGCATCTGAGAAGGAACAAGGAGGTAAATTGATGCAACTTCCCACAAAAGTCTTAACACCAATCTGAAGTGACACTCTAAGGATCAGGAATTTTTGCCCAGCTGTATCTGTCTTTTTTCTGTCTTTGCACAAGTGATCAAAAGTAGAAGTAGGAAATAGTAGGGTACAGTATGGAGACTACTGTATCACTGTTTTAGCATCAGGTAACAAGGAAGTTGCCTGGGGCACCATTAAGCAAAGGCAAGGAGCAATGAAAATCATTCAGGATGTGGTTGGAAAGAAGAGGAATTTATGCTTAGGCTCTCTCTGAGCCTAATGCAGGTAGGCATTAGTTCTTACAGCATTTATGATCTGCCCTGAAACGCAGCCAGCAGCATTTTAAGGACAGATATTTCAAACTGCATTTGCATGTTCAAGAGATTCAGATACATATCTAAATACCTTGTTCTGTTCCATCCTAGACACCAAAAGGAACTGAATTTCCTGCTGAGGAGTTTCAGTAAATTCAGTTGTCCCAGGGAGTAAAAGAATCAAAATTCTCTCATTAGTAAACAGGGGCAGGAAAAAAGTAGTAGTGGGTGTGACCTGCAAAAAGGAAGAACTGTGATAAATGTCAGAAAAAAATTAGGAGGGGCAGTTATGCAACAGCACAGGCTGCAAAGGCTGGTGTATGGCCTTTTCACTGGTGACACTGCTGGAGTAGACCCTGTCCTGTGAGGTGTCACTAAAGTGAGTGATCCGTGTGTGGTGCAAAGGGCGATGGGTGACCAAATGGAACTCCAGCACTTGTACGATTATAGCTGGGTTATAAAACTCGCTTTTAAATAACCCTTTTTGGACTGCTGGTTGAGTGGCTACTGCATTTTCTGAGAACTGATAGCTTGTTGCTAGATTCATACTAGAATACACAGCACAAGTTCTGATATTAACAATCACAGTTCATTATTTTGGTTTTATATATATATAAGAAAGAAATAACAAGCTGGAGAAAAGGAACACTAGGAAGGATTCCCTTGAAGAGTTTTTCTTGCTTCAAATGTGAAAATTGAGAGACCAAAAGCAACCATTGTACATTACAGATCATCATCCTCCTTAACTAGACTCCTGCACTTCTGCAATTTTTATGTATTACTCCCAATAAAAATATTTAAAACGTTGAGAAAAGCTGAGCACTCCCATCCCCATCACTTTAATTTTAACTAAATGGGACAGAGTTATTCCCCACCAAGGCTCTCAAGAATATTCGGGCTGCCAGCTTGGTCTGGATTTCTCTCCGATTTCTTCCCAGTCTGATAATGGTGACTGCCATTAACCAGGAGTCACTCCAGTGAAGCTGAATTTCACCCACAAAAAAAAAACCAAACGTAAGGAGCTGACCTTGCTGGCGTTCGAAGGAGGTCGGGCTGTGCATGGCATAGCGCTTGTGTGCTTCAGGACAGGACCCAGCTACCTAGGAAAGGCTGGCCACCCTCTGCATCCGTCTCGGCTCCGCAGTGAGTTTTGAAGATAATCGGGAAGTGCCTTTGAAGCGAAGACAGCAACACCTTTCTTCTGCTGAGAAGTTCAAAGGAGAGGAAAACTTGTTATATTGATGGTTCTCTCAGTGGAGGTGCCAACTAGCTGTTCACCTAGGATCCGTCTAGGACTAAGGAGTTGGTATTTTCAGTTCAAAAGTACATAATAGTAATTAACAGCTCTTCATTTGAGAACAGGGGAGTTAATTATCATTTGTCACTGTCAGACAGCCGTCTTTGAAATGCTAAAAATTATGTGTGTTAGGAGGAGTTACACATAAATGTGAATCAACGTCATACCTATGGTTGAGAATTAAGTAACCATGATTTAATTCAATGATGACTTTTCAACCCAATTGTCGTGATGAGCATGTGTATTGTAAAACCAACCCGGCTAATTAACTAGATATGAAATACTTTAAACACACAAAGGCGCATTTAGTAATAATTCGTCTAAAGCATTATGTTTTAAACAGCATTAAGTGGTTTGCTGAGGTTTTGATGTAAATTCCTTATAACAGGAGCTGCAAATAAGTTAATGGGAAGTGTCAGGGAGAAAAAGAAATGTTTGCAAAAGTGTGTAGATTTTTCAAGCAAGCTAGCTTTTGGTGCTGGATTAATTTTCTCAGCCTGTTGTGTGGTCCTTCAGGTCAAGAGTGAGAAATGCTGGCAAAGCAATACAGATATCTGTATACCTGCCCTCCCCTGCCCCATTTCTGGGGATCAGGACCATCCACACGGTATTTTTCCTAAATACAGGATTCTCACAGATTGCATGGGGTTGGAGAGAGTAAAGCTAGCTACTTAAAATAGCTGGGGAAAGCATGCCCATGTAAGAAGTCAAAAAGCTTAAATTCCAAAGATAAAAAAAGCATTTAAAAAAATCCGTTCTTTCCAGTATACACCAAATCATGGCTTCGCTGAAAGTGTTTGAACAAGGAGCTGATTGTAGAATCAAACAGGTACCACAGCTATTGCATATAGTTCATACAGCTACATCATACCACAGGACCGGCCACAGCATCACCCTTCTTTTCCACTAAAGGAAAGCCTTACGCTCCTTCCCCAGTTCCCGCAGAGCCCTCCTGGCAGCAACCACCCTCCGAGTGGAGTAATTCGGCACTTGCCAAGCTACACTGGCTCCTTCAACGCCAGAGAGCTGGGCGAAGTGCAACTTCTGCATTGCTCTGGTTGATTTTAAGCATATGAACCTGGCTTGCTATTTTGGTAAGAACAATTTCATTCCATTCTTCTCTTCATTTGTTTTCACAGCTTTAATACTTCAAGGATTTAAACTGGCCTTTGAAAGGAACACCTCTGGAGCTAGAAAATAGCTTTGCTGCTGGCTGCCCTCCGGTTTGCCCTTTAGACAGTTCTCTGGCAAGAAGCTTCTGATTTTGCAAATCAAAACCTGCTGTTTTGCAGAACATATAACTGTACTCTCCATAAAGCAAGGCAAGGGGATGCTAAATAACAGTCCCATTTTCTCCACCATTTCACCCCCCAACATTGGTTCTGCCACCACTGCCCAGCAAGAAGCTGTACGGCAGCAACTGGAAGGAGCTGGAGGGAAGCAATGTGCTGGGAGTACAAGTTACTTCCATAGAGCTCCAGTTATCAGCAGTTCTAGACTAAAAGAAAACAAATGCAGATTTCTAAAAGCAGCTCATATAACAAGATGCATCTGGCTTTACCTCACATGTTCAAACTTGCTGTCCCTATCACTTCCTTCTACAATCGAGACAGGCATCAAAAGATTATGTACTGGGAACTTAAACACTACCTCTCTTCCCCTTTTTCTCCCATTTGTGATTAAAATAAATAAATGGGGGGAGCCAGATTCAAGATACAGCAGTAATTTTTAGGACTGGTGTATTTAACATTGCAGCTGCAGTGTTACTGTTTCTTTAAAAAGAGGCTGAAAGTAAAGTACCTCATGCCCGAACACCACTAAACAAGTGACCAGAGATTCCCCAGCTTTAACAAATACGTTAACAGTTATGATAGATAGGCGATGCTATTGTTTAGCAACCGATAAATGATTGAAGGAAAGTCATCTCGCAGTGGGGTTATTTTCAGTCCTGGAGTCACAGGTATTGCACTGATACCTGCTCTTCCTTACAGTTTCTATATTTTTCTTTTTGAATGCTTGACACAAATCACAGCTACAGCTTAAGTTGTTTTTGTAACAGCTTATGATCTTGTTCTTTTGACAGCTTATTCAAAGAAAAATGGCATAAACTATGCTTATATAGAAGCTTTCATTTTTTTTCACTGCCAGTTAATGACTCCTCTGCATCTCTGTTTCTAGAGTTTGGGGTTATTAGATCTGCCATGATCTAGCAGTTGCGAAAATCAGGTTTCAGCACATTTGTATTGGTAGAAATAAAGACATTGCACATAGGGGATTTCAGGATAACTTTTCCACCACCAGCCATATGCAAAACCAGTTCAGTTCTCATGCAGTTCCTCTGTACTAGGGATTAGGAGGTACCTAAGAAGAAATGATGCAGGGCATCAGCTTGTTCACTACATAGATAGTATTGCTATAGGAACAGGGTGATAGAGACTGCTGAGTAGAAGTTGATAAATTAACAGAAACAAAATGCTGTACAACCTCTGACAAGTGTGCAGGATGTTAACCTTAAGTTAACATGAAAGGGAGGAAAAGTTGTGCAGCGACAGGGCAGATCCCCCACTGTGTCACCTAGAGTGCGCGTCCCACACCAACCCGCCTCTGCCACTACCACCCCAGTCAGGCTGGTGTCCAGCTGTAAATCTATCCCCTGACTTCTGCAAACTACACACTTAAACAACTGTTATGACCGAGCTATGAATTGCACTGTTTTACTGCCAATAAAAATTCCTTGTATTTTCCACCTTTTTTTTTCGCCCAATATAGTTTTCCCTCCTATTAAGCATAGGATTTTTGTGTTACAGTAAAATTAAAAATCCCCTTTGGGGTTCACTCACTCAGATGGGCTCTATTTACTCCTAATAGCTCCAATTACTGAACAGATTTAGAATCTAATGTTTAGGGTATCCCGTGAGATGCACGACAGGATGACATCCCCATGGGGATGTTTATGCTGTTGCATTGTAAAGTTGCCTTTGGCAACCAAAGTTGTCATTGGGCTATGATTATTTTGGTGTGAACGCACCAGATGAGGTAAGCTGTAGGTCAGCTGAAAGCAGGAAATTCAGTTTTGAAGCAAAACATTGTCCTCAACTTACCCCATCATTGTATCTAACCAAGTGGGAGACAGGATGATGTTTTTTTATCCCTGGAAGATTTTTTTTCCATGGCACCTTCTTTGATTGTAGAAGTAGTATTTCCACTTTCAACTGTGCTTCTTTGAATTGTGTGCTTAAACTGAGCACACATTTCTTAAATGCTTCCTACCTCTTCTGCAATTTAAAGAGAAAAAAATATACTAAGTCACTATAACCTGGATAAAATTTAGGGAAGAATTTGAGGGCGTGGGGGGAGGAGAGAGTTGCCAAAAACCAAAGAGGATATTTGGTTTCTGTATTTTAGTTACATCTTAAAATGAAGTGGGTTTACTCTTAAAAAATATTCTCCCTCACTCATAACATTTAATTTCAAGTCAGATCTCAAACCTTTTTTCTATGCTGCACATTTTGACAGCAAAGGCAGGCAGTTTTCAATTCAGTTGACCAAAACTGGCTGGCAAACTTGAAACCAAACAGCTAAATCCCGTATTTGTACAGCTGCAGGCGCCAGGCTCTCCTCCACCCCCCGTAAGTGACCGTGCTGCAGGACACCAACTCCACATCACGGCGGTTACCACCGGGTTCTGCAGCAGGCAGGTGGGACCAGCACAAGCCTCTTCTGGCTTTATGGGCTACGAAGGTCCTGCCCGTGTTTTTGAGGGAAGTAGCGCTAAAGTTTTCTAACTATAGCAGTGTTTAAAGTGGTGCTTGTACAGCTACACATGTGGCACTGCCATAGCTTAAGAGAGCATCTGAATGCAATACAGTCAATTCAGGTTCAGAGCTTGGCCTCAGATATGTTGTTGTAATACAGTTTGATTACATTTTAAATTAACGCAAACACAGGTAGGTGTTGAATTAAAGGCATGAAATAGCCAACACTTAACAGGAGTATGTGCGTTTATAAATCCACCTGGCATGAAAAACTGAAATTACTTCTAAGCAACCTAAATGAATGCAGTTTTAACTTGTATGTGCTAAAACCCATCATAAGTTCATGAGAAATTTTCAAATAAGGAATGATTCTATTTTATATCATTTATCTTCTGATTTCATTTACAACAAGCAGCACTAAAAGAAGGCAGGAGGAACAGCTTCAGTCTGTCTTGCATCTGCCACTGGCATTGGAACATGAATTTCTATGCTGGGAACCAAAGGGAAGAGTGTCAGTTCACAAGCAAGCACCAGCACCCTTGGCACTAAGGACCAGACATTTGCTACTTTAGCTTTGCAATGATTTCTATGAAGTGTCATTTGCTTTTTGAACTGGGTCATGCTAAGGAAATCCCAGCTAAGAGTCTTTGCCTTTTCCAAGAAATGGAGGATTCTAATCTGTGATAATTGCACATTCCAGTTTACAGGAAAAAAAAAAAATCCAGTTTTGTTTTCTCTTAGTCACATTGCACACTGGAGAAGCACAGATGTTAAGTGAAATAACAAGCCGCAACACCTTCTCTACGTTACAGATTAGAGATGAGGGCTGCCGAAGGGTTAGCGAGTTCTTAGCTCCAGCTGGCAGGAGTCATCGTCCTGTCCGGATACGGGCAAAGCTTTCTTATGATGTGACGTCTGCTTCGAGGCTGCTATGACACATTGAATCTGCTCCCCCCATGTCTGCATAGGAGGGTAACACCTAACTCAGCTTGGGAATCTAAGATGGCTAAGAATAAGAAACAGAGATTTTTTTTTAATTTTTTTTTTTTTTTTTAAAACAACCAAGTCTTCCAATCCCAAAGAAGTTTACCTAAGACTTTTAAAGTCCCAGGCAAAGTAGTTTTGTGAGTCTGTTTTACGTAAGGCTTAAAGGATTTCCCAGACTGTAGGTGCGTGTAAACCACCTTGGCATTCTCGAGCAATACAGCTTCCAGAAGCTCATGTTGAAGTATCCTTTATAGCAGATCCACAGCGTGTGCTGAAAGATTTTAGCAGGAGAGGTTCCACATGCATGTTTTCTCTCTCCATCTCTCCTTTACTTATTGAAAAGGAGGCTCTCCAAAGCCTTATTATTTGTTATTGTGTTGCTTGTGCTTGTCAGAAAGCTGTTGGCCCTGGACCAGCGCCCAGCCTCTCCCGTGGCTTAGCATCAGAGGACTAGAACAAGATAGGAAGTATTTGATGTCTGCAGGATACTGGGAAGTAACATGGCAGGGAAGGCTTGGGGCACAGGACCTCAAGGAAAACACTCTAGAAATGAGTTGCCAGGAGCTGGGACAATGCCATTGCCCCCCCGCCCTGGATTGGGGAAGACTGGAGCAACAAATCTAGTTGGTGGGGATGGATGAAAACCCTCCAAAGTGGAAGAAAGAGATAGGAGACTCGGAGAAGGGAGAGCTCAAAGCAGAACCTGGCTAAGAGCTCCGCGCCAGGCCGGCAGCGGGGCTGGTGCCCGGCTCAGGAGGGCTGCAGCGCTCCTGTACTTTTACTCATGCAAAGAGTTTTTCACTCCCCCCCCCAAAATAATTCCACCTCCAGCTTCTTCCAGGCAGTCACATTATTGAACTGCTGCAGTCTACTCTCATTAAGTACCTAGAAAACAAACTTATCCAATAAAAAGCGCAGGCACAAAACTCCACTTTTCCAAGCCATGGCACCTCATTACCAAAGAGCTTTGCTCCTGTCCGAGTCGGGATGTCACAGGTTAACATTCACCATGCAATTGTTATTTTTGTGCGGGGTTCATGTGTAGGAGAAAGAGATCCTTGTAAGAAAAACTACAGTTTGAACTCTTCAGCGAATAAATTAACATCACTTCTCCCGCCTCCTCCCCTTTCCTTTATGAGGTTAGCACAACTGCAGTCTTTAGTAGCAAGTATCATGTTAGTGTTCTCCAAATAAACCTGAATTCCAGAGAAGCTCTTAAGAGCTCCTCTTCTCAGTAAAGGTTTGCTGTTACAGATAAAGCAAACCAGGAAAAAGAAATTCATAAGTGTTTGATTTTTTTTTTCTCTCCAGTCACTGCTTGTGAAAGAGAGCAAAGAAACTCTTTCACACCCCTCATTATGAATTTTCAGCTCTGTTTGCTTTGACTTCTTGTAGCTAAGCCAAGGAATAAAAAAAAAAAAAAATAAAAAAAATAAAAAAAACCAACCCACGTCTGAAAATTTCCACTAATGAATTCCAGACTTCTGGACTGCAAAACCATCTGCTTTCTCCCAAGTCATGTTGTCAACAACTAAGCACAGCTGTATGAAGGGCAACAAAATATTATACAGTTACTTGTGTTTCTACACCCCCAAATTTGCTGGTTTATTGAAGTACATTAGAGAAACTCACTAGGTTCAATGCAAGGCTTTAACGCCGCCTTTCCCTTTGCAAAAACTGGCAATATTATCCTGATCACATTGGGCAGACAGGTTACATAGGTGGCCCACCTTCACTGTTTTTGCAAAATCTTATGATAAAAAGCCAGTGGATGACAAAGCACACTACCAGGGCTTTTATCTTTTGACCTGGGAGGCAGGAATTGGAGTGCTATATATTAATGATGTTAAATAGCTCGGTTTCTCCCGCTGTACCCGGGCAGCCCGGCAGCTCCCAAGGAGACAGTATGCATGTAAACCAGAAGGAGGTCCATTGAGCTTATGGTGTCCCTCAAACCAAATCATTGCATTAAGATTGCAAACAACCGGCCAAATTCTTTTGTCCAGCTCTGAGGCTATTAGGGACATCCTTCTACAAGCCTGCTGATGACCGCGTGCAGTGTAAGGGCAATAGCTTGGTTTGCTACTGGAATGTGCTGCTGCCACCACGGACCACCCTCTGCAAGAACAGCAACCACCCCCCCCATTGCACCCATTTGATGCAAAGAACCCGATTAAAACACTAGCACTAAACCCTTTTCTCTTTTGAAAAACAGCATAGGATCTTCAGCGATTTCAAGAGGATCAGGACCACCTCTACGCCTTACCTGCAGGCACCAGCTCCAGCGGGTTCCTGGCCGCACGTTGGGTGTCGTTTCGAGGCCAGGGCATCACCACCGAGACTCGACAGCAAAGGCACCAGTCTGACCCAGTCTGCTCTCAGCGATACACGGCTTCCCACCGCAAATCACGCCAGGCAGCCTGACGGTCTCCTCGAATAGGGCAAGGCGTTTATCTTTTGCCTCTGGAAGGTGATTTCTAAGTAAACTTTCTACAGACACATACAGCTGAAGTGATCGCTTCTTACCTCCAGCCCAGTAAACACATCCTCATGAGCTGTGGAGGCAAATATTGCGAGGCAAATAAAGTTTTAGCTAAGTCTAATTCTGATATCTTTGAGAGCTCTATCTCTAAGTGCAACTTCTTCCTTAAAAAGTCCTAGATGCATTTAATTTTTAAAGAAACACAAACTAATTAATCAATAGAATTAATATAGCAATTTCAGTCCACTAAGAAAGAGGGCAAGGAGAGCTGATACTCTGGAAGGCTTCCTACATGCTCCTCTGTTCTCTGGGCAAACCCCTAGGATGTTTTTAACTTTCAAGTTTCCTCATTTCCTTTCTTACAGCCTTTCTTTTAATAAGGCACAGAGGAAAGGAAGGCTTTGAGTTAGACATTTAGAAACTAAACCCACATATTTAGCATAGAGCCTGTCAAATATTTCAAGTCAGAATACCCAGCGACGCATAAATAGCTTGTGTTGCAATTGTTACAGCCTGTCTGAATATATTTTTTCCAGATAGACTGGGAAAAAGCACAACTCGGAACAGAGCACATCTTTCTTCCTAGGGACAGAGCTCCTATAAATTTCCATGAACAGGCATAAATACTATTTCAATTATTTTACAGACTAACAAAATAAAAAACCCAATCCTAGTCTTCCTCTCCCTACTCTGTTAATGAAGTAAACCACAGCTTATTCATTGCTGTGAACTTGTATGTCCCCTTTTAGCTGCTAATACTGAACCAACTTAAGCTTCCTCCTTATCCTTTAAACTGATGGATCTAAATGTACCAAAAAAAAAAAATCATTTCTCCTTCGTAGGTATAACCAGTCAGATACAACTGAGAGGTACAGGAGAAGGAGTAAAGACTACAGCCCTTAAATATAGCCAAGGGTCACTCACAAGTTAGAGAAATTCAGCCCCATGACAGAGTAATTTACCTGATCTACACCAGCTGAGAGCAGCTGAATTAATTCACAGATGGAGACTATAAGCTTTCGAAGGACAAATCCCAAATACAGAGCGGCTTTGGGAACCTTCGTTCCATTTTCCATAGAGATGGCTTAAGGAGTTAGGATGAGATCTGAGCTTTCGGAAGCATGAGTTACATTTGTGACTGTTGCATCCATCGGGCTCTTCCAAAAACCACTCTTCCATAAAGTGGCTCCGAATTGAGCAGCTCTCGTGGAAATGTTCAAGACAAGCAGTGACATACGTTGTTCGCTGCTGCGTCAACTACCTGCTTTTGCCTTGCAACTAGCAGAACCTGCCCCCCAGGGTTATATTCTGTATCATCCCTTGAGTTAAAATAGGTGAGAATGACTATTTCTTCCTTTCTTGTTCAGACTGGTGGTTTCTTGGATTTTATTGCTTCTTATCAGCTCCGGGCCAGGTGGTCACTTAACTTTACCGGAGCCTAACCGCTGGCCTCAGGGAGCCCCTTCCCACTGATAATTTGTGTCCAGTCCCTCTGAGTCTGCTTACACTCCTATCTGTCTGTTTTCCTTAGATAGGCAATCAGCTGCTAGGAAAATTCCTAAGAAAGCAAGATTGTATTGCCAGAAGTTTCAAAGCACAGAAGTATAATGCTGGGGGCAGCATGTACACTTTGTAGGTTGGGGCAAGGGCTGTCTTTCGTAGGCTGTGATCTCAGATCTGTGCGTGTGGCTTTTAATGAGCAGAGATTTATGTAGGATGAATTATTCACAGCCCCCACAATTCAACATTTGTATTTGGCTTTAACAGGGCAAAGCATCTGCAGAGGAAATAAATAAAGTCGTAAATAAATATTCTTATTCCTGCTCGTAGGGTTAAGGACTTGCCAAAGGTCCCAAAGAAAGCCAGAGGCAGCGCGTGATGCTGAGGATGGAGCCCCTGTAGTGTCTCTGGCCCAACCACAAGCTCATCTCTCACCTCTCAGCTCACACTTAAAAACAAAAGGCGATGAACTATTTCGCTTTTCCATACAAGAAGTCTCCCAGATGATCTAGGCATGCAGGACCTGCCCTTTGCAAATTTAGATTCTGAAGACTCTAACCCTTGTTACCTTGCAAGTCTTACTTATTGGTGTGTTACTCAGCACTTGAGAAAACATATCCAAGAGGAGATCGAACGGTTTTGTTGCAGCCAACAAAAATAAAGGAGCAATTCCAGTACCCTTCTCCTCTTTACCTGTTCTTACAGTCCTGTGATATGCATTGCTAGTGAAACAGTACCAAAATGCAATAAACCCCTTTCCTTCTTTGGTAACCTCTTGGCAACAGAAAGAACTAAGAAGTATTCCCTGAGAAAGGTACATCCAGTTCTTGTTCCCCTTTTATTAAAGGATCACCTCTAATAAATAGCTTTTAATGACAACTTAGAGGTTTCAGTAATGACTGTCTTTTAATGGATCTGAGCTCAGTTCGCTGGGCAGAAAATTAAAAGTCATGTCTGCAAAATTAACAGGAAATACATCCTTTTCTGGCGTGCAAAAATACAATTCCTTTCTACCAAATTTGGCTTAGATTTAACAAAACATGTTACACAGATGGAGATTCTTTCAAAAACAAATTAGCCATCCTAAGCTAACCAAGCTTTAATGGTGTTGGTAGGACAGTAAGATACAAAATAAACTATCTGCCAATATCAGTTATATTTTCCCTTTTCTGTTGATGTGTTGCTTGCCAGTTGGTTGTGTTTTATATGGACGTAATTGTTCGAGTAATAATACTGTAAGGCAAAGTTCAGCCTATGAGTTTCTGAAAATGTTAATTTCCACTATTTGAGGTACAATATTTGGGGCAAATGGATTCTAAGGAATAAATTTCAAAGTGTTAGAATACAGAAACAGTGAATTAGAATATCTTTTTTCCCTATATGAATTTTCTGATGATATGTTGTTTGTACCTCTTTGAGGAGACATAAACTTTTCCAGAAATCAATGTTCAGCCATTCCAGTACTCAGCCAATTAATGGTCGTTCTTGTGCTAATAGCAACCAAGTGAATTAATCTTTTCTGTTTGATAAGATATTATTGTGCTCATTCAGCTCTAGCCTCATGTGTATGGAAATAGTTAGGTTCCTCTGCTTTCCATATTTCGATTCAGGAAAAGAAAGAAGGTGGTCTTTTGATCCTGTACTGCTCAAAATGAAACTAAACCCACAGAACATTTTGCCAGATATTTTGTGGTAAAGTGGTATTCTCACTGTTTGCAACAACCCTTTATGCTTCCTTCCACAAAGTGAGACATCAGAAGAACGCAGTTGGGAGAGGAAGCTAACAAAAGGAAGGTATCTTCAGTGAAAATTAATTCCTTCCTGAGACTGCATTTAGATTTCTAAAATCTTCCAAGAAAATGGTTTAGCACATGCATTATATTCCCCAGCACCCCGGCTGTTAGCAGCTGGATGCAGTGTTTCAGCAGTCACTCTTGCAGGAAATAAAACAGCAATTGGCAATAATAGACAATAAGTATCCATGGATGTAGACTAGGAGCCTAATTTTACAGTATAACCCCCCCCCCCGACTTTCCTTTGAAGAACAATCCCACTAGCCAAGACGTTGAATCTCCCAGTCTGCTAACTGTTCAGAACGAGCTCTGAGCAGCTGATTTCTTGACCTTTAGCAAGTGCTATGAAAGCAGACTGTACCCCTTGAGGGACAAGAAATACCTATCAAGTCTGCTTTCTACTTAGAGGGTCTCCAAGGTGAACCCTAGAACTAAGCTTGTGCATTTTCCTGTAGCACTAAAGCACCAGTTAGACCAGGGGAAGATGGTTCAGGGGTTAAATGGGCTTTAGCAGATCCTATTTCAATCTCATGCTCCACCACTGATTTTTTTATATAAATGTGGGTAAGTCACTTAAGTCCAGATCATTAAAATTCCTGGGTACCACTTTGCTTGGTATCATAATGCCTCGCGCCTACGCAACTCGGGAATTTAAGTCCTGAACCTCCAAAAGTAATTCAGCAGCACTTTCAGCCCTCAGTAGCCATGCTTTCGAATTACGCGTGGGAAGAGAGCAGTTAAGGAGGGAAGGATGTCCTTGGGCAACTGGGAAATAAACCCCACTGAAACGTCAAAGCTACCCATGAACGACCTGATATGAAAGATGTGCAGATGATAAAGCAGATGCCCAATACATCCGTCTGACCTTGTCTGTGTATCTGACACAAGGAAGAGGCAATTCCCTCTTCCAGAATAGCTGTGAATCCTCTCCCCGATGCCTGCTGGTACGCACCGCAATCCATCCCCTACCAGCCAAACCCGTCTCATGCTCACGCCCCCCTGCGGTGCCCCCAGTATGCCTCCAGCTCCTCCTTGGGTGGGTGCTCTGTGTTATCCCTTCTCGATGCAGGAGAACAGATTCAACTTTCTGGTTCCCGCCAGATGGGTTCAGATAATGAGGATCCGTCTGTACAAAATGTGTTCGGAAGAGTATTCTACCCTTGCTAGGAGTTACTTCAGCTCTAAAGCAAGGTTGGATTAATCTATTCCTCAGAAAATCATCTAAGTATTAAATTTATGTCCCTAAACTCCTTTTGAAGTCTTTTGATGAAATCTAGTCTGGAAAACACTTCACATGACTATGCCAATAACATCTCTAAATGTTCTCTCTAGTGAAAGGACTGACAGAAAAAAATTAATTCCTTCCTAACTACTCACTCCGCTGTCTGCCTCTCCCCTTGTGCGTGGAAACACAGTCAAGTGATGCGATCGTGTACGTCTTAGTGACACATACAGCTGAGCTAATGCAGGAAGAGGTTGTATTCAAGATGGAAATGACCTGCTGAAGTTGTAGCGTCCGGTCTTGTACCATTGGGAATTACATCTCATAATCTTCTGCAATACATATAAGCCCAAGAGTGGAGTCATCCAAGCAAGAGGTAGGGAAAAGATGACCTACAGAAAGTCCAAACCATCTTCTAGCTAACCGATTTACATTAAAATTGGCAGATTTGAACTGATGAGTAGGACTGACCAGATGGAAAGATAAGAGTGCAGCTACCAAAAAGTTGTAAAAGAACCACAGAAATATGCAGTCTCCTATGTGTGTTTTCTGCAAGATTACTTGTCGTTGTGTTGCTGAATTGCCTATAGATCCTCAGGGCAAAATCCAGCTGATTACAGAGAGGATGAACCGTCTCATGGCATCTTCCTGACTTCTACTGGCCGTGACTTGACTGGTGCTATCTACAACCATACTTCGGGGAACCTGGCTTGTCTTCTGAGTGCTCCTTTTACCAGCTCCTAAAGCTGTTTAAAGAGACAAACTATTAGTGTAGCTGGGCTAAACTAGCAGCATAGGTTGAGCCTTGTATTTAAAGGAAGGGGCTGCAAGGAAAAGCACTGAATAGCACAATTTGGGAAAGAGCTAAAGCTGGACACTGTGTTTTGTTCTTGGTGTTCCTAATGAAGACCAACAGTAGAAGAACTTAAAAGTGTTTGTATCATCTCAGTAGGGAATGATGGAGAGTTTTAGGATTCTGCAGCAGAAATGGATCCTACGACATAGTTAGAGAGGTGATTTCAAGTATCACCATTTTTAAATGCTTAGTTTGAATCACTGTCCAGCGGAAAACACCTCTGTAACATCTGGTGTTTCATTGTACCTCCAACTCTCTAAGATCATCACTGCCTTTGCAGAAAAAGGTCTTTAAGATAACAATGAGGATCAACTTTTTAAACAAGATAGCAGGCAACAGCACTAGGTCTGAAAAGCCTCTCATACAGACACGAGGTTTACAGCAGGGTGAGCCATACCAGACACTCACTGTAGCAGATAATGACTTCTTCAATGAAATTTTACACAGAGCTAGATTGTGAGCAGGGGGAGAGCTTGCATTATGACTGCTCAATAGCCTTCATTTGCAATGCAAAATCTATCAGAATTGTTTTTTTAATCTGACACTGCAGATTACACGGCAGTTTTGACCCTCGTAACAATAATTTTCTTCTTGATCTTCACCATTCGACTGAGCCAGTCTTAAACTTTCCCAGCAGGGCACACTGATGAAAACAGGAAGCGATAGTAGGTTCTGCTCTCAGTACAAATCCAAACTTGCACATTAGCTAAACCATATTTGCTGCAGGGGAAGAATCGTTGATTTTTTTTCTTCTTTCCCATATGTTTTTTCTTTTCTCCGGGGCATTCATCCTAACATCTAATCCTAACACTCCGAACAACAGCATCAGTGCAGGCGTGATGCCACTGGTCAGGTAGGGTACTTATCAGGAACATAAGCAGCAGCCAGAACTTTAGCCTCTGAGCAAAGTTACTCAGTGGCCATCAGAACATTTACACTGAATGTTTTTCTTTTTCGACTTCCACCAAAGGGTGTTTGTTTTTATCCACTCCTTTTATTTCCTCAGTAGCAGCAGAGACATTTTGAATAAAGCAAGAGGGATACTTCTGAATGTTTGGATTCTGTTCAAGAAGGACAGATTTATATGTTTACCCTGGAAATGACTTATTGAATCATACTTGTGAGCAGAGCCAGGGAGCCCCCTTGCCTCCACCTCCCCCAGCCAGTCCTCAGGGTTCTGCCACAATGTGGTTTTCATTATAAGCAGGAGCTGCTGCAGCATTTTCTTCTTACTACAGTATTTTTCGTTATGCAGGCAGGAGAACAACTAGGAAAATCAACCTCTGTTAAGGAAAGGATTGATTAAACCTGTTGGGGGACAAAAGTGCTTTTAGACTTATATATGTGTAGTTGTGTTAAAGATGTGATGATGGAGGGTGAGTGGAGGCTCATCCTGTGTCTGTAGTGCAGCAATGTGATATAATAAGGATTTATTGAGAATGAACCTCAAGACTCAGTTTGGATCTTCGGTGTGATCAGGTTATTGCCTGCAGTTCAGGCGTATTTATTCGGTTTGGTTACTTGGGTGGTAATCCTACCAAGGAACGCTTCTGCGTGCCAGCTCACCGCCTCGGTGCTGCCCCACGCCAGGCCAGCTGAGTGAAAAGGATAAACTGCTTCAAGAAAGATGAAGATGTTGAAGAAATTTCTCTTCAGTTTCAGCTTTCCTTGGGCTTTATTTTTTCATGCCTTCAGTACCTGAGGGTTAATCAAATCCGAGATATCTCTCTTGTTTCTGTCATGTCACTATAATGCACTCTGGCGGAATACCAGAACGTAAATGTTACCCTGTTGCCTGGAGGAGGAGAAGACCGAGATCCCAAGGGTGAAGAAATAATTGCCACTTTTTGATGACAAAAATATTCATCTCAGTAACATGCCGAGTGACTGTGCTTTTGCAAAGCTTTTTTTGCCAGCTTCATTCATGTCACATTTGCTCTGCCGTGAGGGATTAGAGCCCAACTGCCTCCTCAGCAAACCATTCTTGTAGTTATATTACCTGCAAAAAAAGCCGTGACACCAACAGAGAGATCGATCTCATGCATGTCAGCCCCGTTCATCCCAATTCCCACCTGTGCTTGGCACAAGAGCAGCCGTCCAAAGCAGACCAGTTGCTGCAGACCCCAGGGGCTGTGAGCTGCTGTGAGCGTTTCCCACTGTCTTTCGCCCCATGGAAGTGTCCTAATAAATCCCCAAAAGACTATCAAAGGTTGGAGGGATTTCTACCTCCACAGCCCCTCGATATATATCAGTTTCAGAGGCTGATATATATCGAATTACCGGTGTTAGCAGCATAGTAGAAGAGAAATTTCACTGGATGACAGAAAGATCTCCTGTTACCCTCCTAAGGGGAGAAAAAGTGAAGGGCTGTCGGACGGAGCTGCTCTTTGACATGTCAAGTTACAGCCACAAGAGGTTATCTAAAATATCCGCTGTCGCTTGCTGTGACCCTGGAAGCGGACAAGTTTCACAGAGCAGCTTTGCTTGTGTATTTGCTTGTGCCTTTCTTCAGCTTTCTCCTTTTCTTTTTCATCTCCCATTCCTTCAGTATGAGTTAATTCAGACGAAGCTTTACCGAGTGATATCCTGGTTTATATGATATCTTTACTTTAATGAGGATGAGAGATGATGAAGCTGAGCAGTGAACAAGTCTATCTGAATTTTTGAGGTTTCCATGGGAATTCCCGGCCCAGGGTTCACGCACCTCTCCCTCAGCAGTCAGGCATGAGGTAATCTTTGATGCATGAGATGTGACAGAGTCACCTTTCCAGAAAGAGAGACATTCCCAAATTCATGTATTTTTCCTTCTGATACTTCCTCTTCGGCTGTGGCTTTGCATGACATAATCCAATTCTGTCGTTTTTTAAAGAAAACACAAAAACTAGTAGACATAATGACTTAGGATATTGAGCAAGGAACTATTTACCCAACTGTAACCACCTGAGTCATTCTCCAGATGTACCTAGAGCATCCGTACCATGTTACATGAAATTTTATGGGGCAGAGAAGACCAGCTGCCCTGTCTCTGCCAGAAACACCACTGCAGAAGCTCTTCTAAAGACACATTTTCAGTCTAATAGCAAAGCTTGGAGCACTGTGACATTTCTTGCATTGGGTGGGACAAATGCTATTTCATTAATCATTGCTTGTTTTGGAGTTACATCACTGTCTATGAAGTTGAAAAACAGAGTATGTTGTGTAGTTTCAGTCGGTTTGACCATCAACTTACGCAAGTCATCAGTAGTAGGGGAGTGGAACATGCCACCCTCATGGGTTATAATGCCCAGTGCGTTTTTTTTGTCCTATGCAATTCTTTTTCATCTGAAAGTGGCTGTGTCTAAATCACACTGAAAATGACACAACTGAAAAATTGTGTCATTGACTTCAGCTTTACCAACGATGATGTTGAATATGCAGTCTGTCCCAGTAAAAAGACTTCTATTTTTCATGTTTTAAAAATCAGACATAGAGCTGCTACAGTGAGGCCTGTTAAAATGTCAGTGATATTTTAAATAACTGACATTCAGGATTTCTGAAACTTGCTGTATTAGTGGATGGGAAATACATAACCAACGCTCTGCAAATTGCCATCACCTTTCGGCATTACAAGGCAAGACTGGCCATTTTCCGTTGTGACCTTTGCCCACTCTTGTGTATTGCTCAAGTACAGTAAAATTAATCCCCAAAGAACGGATGACTTCTTTGAGGGATCCAAGCCATGCACCACCGGGTACCCGGGTCCAGCTGGCTGCCCTTTGCAGCAGGGGGTCTTCGTAGATGTGGGCTACTGGGGAAGGCACAATTCCATACACACGGCAGAAGACAGGATCCTGCAGCAGATGCTGGAAGTTTCTTGCCAACCTTTAGCCCGGAGAGGCTGTCTGAGCACTTGGAGATTTGGCCAGTTCTCGTTCCTGTTGAAGCTAATAGATTTTGGCATCATTCTTGATGGGCAGCATAATCAATCTTCCAGGGGGGTTTCTCCCACGTGTGCGATTAAGTCTGTGTACAAGCTCCTGAGTCAGTATTTCATTGGTCATTTCTTTAATTGAGTTTGTACTTTTCAGACATACAAAATAAACATTGATTTCCTTTGTTAAATGGAGAGCAATAAACTGGGGTTGCATACTTTTATTATCAGGAAATAGTATAATACTCAAAAGGCAAAAGCGTGCAGTTTAGTATGCTGTACATCTAACCCTGGGATGAAAACATCCCATTATTGGTATCAGAAAAAGACTTTGCACAATAGTATTCATTTACATATGTATTTACGTTGATGCATGAAGCAAGATGTGGCTAGCCCATAAAAATGTAGAGAATGATAAAGCAAGAGAAAAAATATATAAAATTATAATCTTCTCCCTCTACAATATTCAACTACATCTGTGTTGGATCAGGGTTTGGCTGCTGAGGATGAACTTTCAGAATATGTTGTTCCCATTTTTGGTTCTTTGGGGAATTGGGGAGCTTTTCCTCTGAATTTTCATAAGCTCTTCTTTTCATATTGCAAAGAACTCAGCAATTACAGAGTTATAATGTGGTAGATACTTAGGCAGGAGAAATGCTATATGGCATTTTCTTTTTCACATATTTGTAAACTTCATGTGCCCACAAAGACTTGGGCAGAAAGGTCCTCTGCACATAACCATTAGATGGCTGGGAGGCAGATGCCCTCCGATTTCTAAATTGGAAGAGGTCAGGATGTTAGAGCCCAATATGCCACTGCAGCGGCCAAAATCATCATTAGTGAATAGTTCCAACCCTGAGACTCCAATATCCAAACATAGACAGTCTGAGACTCTACTGTCACACCAGGAATGGAGCTGTAGTAGCTTGTAGCAGAAATTATCAAGAGGCAAGGGTTGAAGTAATTAAGGAAAAGATAAAAGCCAAGATCTTGTACAAATAGCTGGCTACATTTTGAGGTTTTAAGACCCAAGGCTCAGAATACATCGTCTGTTATATAATGCTTCGTAATGAATTTCTGTATAGTCCAGTTCTTATCCCACTTTGAAGAGCTATCATTTACCAGGTAGTGTCGAAGAGCTCCTTCACTGGCATTTGTTTTCCATTGACATGACTTCATGGCCAACAGCTGACCACGTCCACTCAAGCCTCTCAGAGAGTGATCCTCTAATAGAGAGATGGCCAATTTCTGTGTGCTCGAGGACCCACTTCATTTCTAGTCACGTATTCACATGGCAGTTCACGTAACAGAATAACCCCTGCCCGAATCTGCAGCAGGCAATGTTCCCAGTGGCCAAATTAAAAGCCATGGACTTTTAAAAATTCCGGATCTAGCTCCTTGTCCTGCTTTCAGCTGGGATAGAGTTAATTGTCTTCCTGGTAGCTGGTACAGTGCTGTGTTTTGAGTTCAGTGTGGGAAGAATGTTGATAACACCCTGATGTTTTCAGTTGTTGCTCAGTAGTGTTTAGTCTAAAATCAAGGACTTTTCA
>JAVJGG010000043.1:16196239-16225406 GCA_035590195.1 Aviceda cuculoides | reverse complement strand
TTTCTGTTCTATTAAACTGTTCTTATCTCAACCCACGAGTTTTACTTTTTCCTGATTTCCTCCCCCATCCCACTGGGGGGGGGGGTGAGTGAGCGGCTGCCTGGTGCTTAGTTGCTGGCTGGGGTTAAACCACGACACTCCTTCTCCTAAACCATAACTACATGGTTGATTAGAAATCCGGATTTTAGTAATTGGAGTAGTGCACTGGAGACCATATCCAGAAGAGCTCCCATCGTGCGGTGAGGACAGGCTCACAGCAGTGATGTGCAGGTACCACGCTGCGGTGCCACTACCGACAGTGCCAGGGTCAAAGTGGTTCAACCGGTAAATGTTGTCATCGTAACAGTGAGGGATTCTGGACGTCATCGTGCAGCCCAGGTAATGCTCTCTGCCCTCTCCTTTTTTCCCCCTGTAATTTTTGATTCTTTTGTTGCTGCGGGAGGTCTTGCTGGGATGTTCCTGATTTGGAGATCGGTGCTTTGCATCATTTCCCTTCTAAACCAGATTTGCTCTCTCTGTTGTGGTAAGCAGCGAGACATTATAGTAGTTCACATTTGTTTAGGTTTGTGGATTTTTTTGATGGTAACTACTTACACGTCCCCTTTTTGTAGCAGCTGGTTTTCTGTAACTTGCATCTGTGGCATGTTTTTGAGGCCAGGAGATAACAGATTTGTTGCTGAATGTAGACATAATGTACCTTGTCAAGCCTCATACACAGTGAAAATCTGCATCCCTTCAGAATGCACCAAGGTTTATTTGTCTTCTCAGTTTAAACAGCCCTCAGCAATCACTTGCTGGCTGGAGTTAGGCAGAAATTCTGTGGCAGGATCAAGGGAGCTGATAGCTCAGGAATATTTGAATCACTAAGTCAGTTTTGGGGGCTGGGGGGCATTTTACTCCTACAACTTGTGCTTTTTTAAGGCAATAAAGTAAAAAATTGTAACAGGCTATTCAATTCCTTATGACTCTTAGAATGTTCAGTCTTAGCTAATCTATCCTGATAAACTGCAACACCGTTCTCCCCATAAAGCAGGGGTTTGGATATACTCATAGAGCAAAGGCACAGGACAACCAGCCGGATTCAGACCTCACCTCGGAACTGCCTTCCCCCACAGCTCTGAGAAAGAGCGACGTTCAACCCTGATGCCCGGGCAGCTCCTGCTCTTCGTTAGCTGTACGAGGTGGTAGATAAGAGCAGTACGCAAGAGCGCACGTGGGCAAACCTTGGTTTGTACCTACAGAGAAAGAGCAATTTGGGTTTCCTGCGCTAGTCCCCCTGCGCGGGGCCAGCGCGCTGAGCTCCGGGGGACCGGCTTTAGGGGGTGTCCAAAGCGACCGGCACGGAAAGCAGCACGCAAGAGAGACAGAAGACGTTCCCGTGTGATTTACACTATTTGACCCACTATGAGCTCGGATATCCAGGTTGGCAAAACTGGGCTGAGCTCTCGAAGTCCCGCATTGAACCCAACGTGATTCCCGGGGGCTTGGATCTGAATCTCTCCCATCTCTCTGGCACAAGGCAATTCTGACCAGGGATCGAGTCCCTTCCACCTCCAAAGGCTCGTCCTACATGGGCAGAGCCTCCTGCTGCTTATTTTAGTGTTTTGAAATAAGAGCATTCATGTTTTTCATTGCAGAAGTCTTCCTTGCTCTCCACGAGCTGGTACCACCCCCGCCCCCAGCTTGGCAGCTCATGAGAGAAGGGAAAGAAAGGTGACCAGTAAGAGAAAGGCAGAAATAATGGATTTTAGGGGAGGGTCTCCTTCACTAGATCTACAGTTTCATTTACCCTGTCAAGGCCCAAAGTCTTCCAAGTGTCACGTATCAAAAGGAAACTTGAAAGGAGAAACACAGATTTTTTTTTTTTTTTTGCTTGTTCCAAATCCAACAGAATGAAGGATTTTCTTAAATTTAGCAACCCAAAGCATTTTCATTGTGCTCCAAACCTAATTTCCTGATGTTTTGCCTATCTTCTGGATGATGACCATATGTTTCCCCTCCAAATTTCTCCTTTAACTTTAATCACTGCATTTCACACATGGAATAACCATTATAGCACCTGAGTGTGCCTGAAGTCTCATTCCATATTCAGATGTAGAAAACCAGGATAAACCCATATTGCAAGTTATCAAAGGTTACACTGATAGAATCTTTCCTTGCTATGTGATAGGAGTCTGGCAGGTCTCAGCTACCAAGACTTCAGTAAAGCCTTTGGTTAGATATCGCCAGGAAAATCAAATAAATTGGAGGAAATGGGTATTAATAAGGAACTGTTGATTAAGTAATTTCCCCAGCTAAAGAGAGAACACCAATTTTGCATTGAAAAGGGAAATACCAAATCAGCAGCAGAAAAAGGAACTGCTGACTGCCCACGTCACGTGGGGAGTTCCTCAAAGACAGATCTTGAGCAATGACGTCTTCACTCTACACAAGTGAGAATGGACACCAACTGCTTTCTATAAATACTTGGAAAGATAATGCATGTGAGAGAGGACTATTTAAGAGCAATTTTGGCAGAGGAACAGATGAGGTTAACTGACCAAAGACCGTTCAGGCTGGGAATCGGGGTCTTTCTCACCATCTGAGCTGTGGGGTTCTAAAATAGCCTCTAACAGGCGAAAAACCCAACTAACTGCACCACATGTTGTGGCATTACCCAGGAGGGGACTGTGCCGTAGGGTGAATTATTTATTCCCCGATTTATGCCACCGTAAACCCTCGCAGCACGTGCCACAAAGGTGCCAGCTGTTCTTTAGCCCTACAGGTATCACAGGCTGAGCCACGGCGGGGTGATGCTCCAGCTCCTCTCCCAGTGCCCAGTTGTGTGTCCCAGCCTCCAGGCATGGCCGCTGAATCCACCCTCTGGCTCCTGCCTCCCGCAGCACAAAGGCATCTCTTTGCAGCCTGTAAAAACCTCAGAGAGAAACTTATCTCTAAAATAAAGCAAAACTGAGCTCAGCAATGCCAAAGGGGTAAAAATCCTCCCGTGCTACTGGCACTCCGGAGGCAACGGAGGGCTGGCACGGTCCCCAGCGTAACCTAGAGCAGCCCCAAGGCTGCTTCGCGAGGGTCTGCACAACGGCAGCCCACCATCCTCCCTTTCCACCTTCTTCCTCCCTCTGCTCTCCGCCTTCCCTCCTGGTGGGGATGCACCCAGGGGGACGAGGAGGCGGACGGCACAGGGAGGACGCCTGCCGCGGAGATAGGTGCGGGATTCTGGAGGGGCTGTTTTCAGCCTCCTTGGTGGTCCTTTCGCCACTCTGTGAGCGGTGCAAAGAGGTGAACTGCAACTGCACGTCCTTCCCTGGCAGTGTGGGGGGAGGGCCAGCACCCTCCCAGGGCAGCTTTTGTGGGCGCAGTGTGCCTGGGAATGATGGGTGCTGTTTGAAAGGGCAGGAGGAGGGAGATTTCCCTGGCTCCTGCACGATGGTCACAATTTGACCCTTAAAACCAAAGAATGTGAAGTCAACTTGTGAGGATTAGAGATGTTGGGATTTGGATTTTTTTTTTTTTTTTTTTTAATTTGCTCTGTGCTTTAAAAATCCCACAGGCACGGAGCTAAAAAATGCACCCATGCAGTCTGAAGCTCTTTTGGCTTCCAGCTCAGCTCAGGATGACTGTGGCACAATCGGTTCCAGATGCTGAATTTCCGGCAGTGGCTCACACACACACGCACACACACACACACAATTCCTCAGCTCCACAGGCTCAGACATAATCCCAGACTACTACAGACGGCGGAGACCAGCAGCATGAGAAAGGGAGACATTACGAACTCCCAAACTCATTCCCCCTGGACCTGACTAGTGCACAGGCTAGTAAATATTTGGGGTATTTTTATGAGTGCATTAGAGGAACGATGTCCCCCGCCTGTGGTAGCCACGAAGGAGCCCAGCACATTGCACCAGGAGTACCAGTTCACAGAATTTGGAGCAACATCATTTCTAGCCCCGCGGGATTGCAAACAGGATCAGGATCAAGCCTGCAGAGGTGTCACTCAGTGATAAAAGTGGCTGGTTAACCTGTTGCTGGTTGTAGGCAGAAAATTAATGCTCTGATTCCAATTATAAATACTCCAGCGAGGGCTAATGATGATTAATCTGTTGTTACAGAGTTAGTCTTTTATGACTCGTTATTTATTGCTCGTATGACTGTACTCAGTCATGACACCTGTTCCTCATGGAAACATCTATCACCTATTAAATCTTTGTAAGTAATTCAGTAGGGTAACCGTCATGTATAAATAATCCTTATGTCACTTTTTAATATGATGAATGACACTAGAGATCAATTGACAACCCATAACCAAAATTTACAGGATCAAAACCCCAGATACATTTTACATCTTGCATTTTGTAAGGCTGCTGCCCAGTATCAGTAACAAGAAGCAATTAAACCGTAGCACCTCTCTGGCAAGATGACAGAGACCGTCTCCTCTCCTCCTGTGCAGCGCAAATGGGAGCCTCTGCTGCAGACGCTAGACTCCAGGAATACCCACAGGCAAAGCTCTAGCTGGGGCTCAGCACAAGGTCAGAGGAAAGCTAATTTTATTAAGAATTTTTACTATGAAGATATAAACTTGCAATAAAATGTTAGCAACTGCTTTAGGCTGGGATTTTGCAGAAACTTAAGGGGCAATAGGTCCCCAAATCCCGCTGAACTGGTACCCGGCTCTTACAGGCTTCTCCGAACAGCCCAGCCTTCGCTCTGACTCATTACCCATTCCACTGCCATTATTTCTCCATAAGCTTTTGTTTAAGTTATTGTGCTCTTAATTTCCTGTTTCGCAATCCTTTAGTGATGCCAGCAAAATATATTAATTCAGATTTCTGGATTTGCATTTGAACGTTTAAAGGATTAAAATTAATCACAGCTTCTCATTGGCTCAAGGCGATCAAAGGTTTAGTACACACATTTCAGATTAATGTTTCTCCTGACTCTCATTTGCCAAAGCCCGAGTGAAAAAAAAGGCAACTGGACCAGACACATCGATACTGGGGCAAACCCAAGTCTAGCGCGAACAGGTGAACCTCCGTTAATCGCAGTGAAGGTACGCTGGCTGGTAGTTGTACAGCTTGACCCTAAACAAGGAATTGTACCGACAAAAGTGAGGTTGTACTCACTGTGAGTAATGAACTCCCACAGCTCAGGTCTCTGACTAAGGGCTGCTTCACCAGCACTGTCATTATTTCGTCATATATGAACTTTTTTTTTTTTTTTTTTTTAGCAAGAAACCATTTCTCCCAATAGATGTATAAAAGCAGGTTAAGTGGGCGTAAAACTGGGCATGAGCAAAAGATCTGTCAGCAGAAGTATCAGATTTGTAGGAAAGGCTTGGAGACACTCCGACATCGGGATTTACTTCTGACTTGACTGCGCCTCCAGAGTCTGTTATGCAAGATTTCTCTATAGAGTGCCCAGGAGCGTGAAGGAGAAAAGCCCACTGGCTGTGAGGCGTCTGGACTGCCAGAAACATCTAATTGCAGTGTAATTCAAGTGCCTCCAATGAGCCGCACGGAACAAAGGTGACTTGCCCAGATCACCCAGTGGGCCCATGGCCAAACTGGAGTGAGGATCCCAGCCTCCTTAAGCCCCAGCTGGCTGAGTGTATCTCCAGCCAAAAGATTTTTGTGGGTGAGATGGATTTATCTAGAGTTCTTCAAACAGATTTTTTCCCCTGATTTATGCACAGTCCACCCTCACCAGTTTAGCAATGGAATCTGGCCCTTTTAGTCTCATTTCCATTGCTGATTAGCAAACATCTTAGAAAAGAGTCTGGTGTCAAGATGTTTGTTGGGGTTGGTGGTTTGGTCAGATGGGAATAAGGGAAGCTAATTCTCTAGGGGGATATGTGTGTAGTCCTAATTCTTTCTTCTAACCACGTGTCCAGCCAGACAAATCCACAAACATGCAAGATGGTAACAACTGCAGCCAACAGAATTTTTCTAATTATTTTTTCTGTGCACAAGATCTAGTGTTTCTGTACCTCAGCTTCCATCCCAAGGGTGTTTAAGTTGATGGAAAGACGCCCGTTTGCTGCGGCGGGCTCTGGGTCAGCGACAAGAGGCAGAGCAGTGGCTCCATTTACTTTAGAAATTCCACCCGTGAGTGCAACTCTTGGAGGAGTCCCATTCCCTCGACGCGAAACAGCTCTCAGTGCTCTGGTCTGTTGTTCCAATCGCTGGTCCAGCCAGTGACATTTTGGGTACATAAAAAATTACCCTTTGGACCCTGGAGGCATCGCTTTCCCTGCCAGCCATCTCCTGCCTCCTTCCCTCGTGTTTAGCACCGATCTACAGACCTTTCGTAAGCCTCAGGTGTGAAAAACAGGCCAGTTCCAAGGCCTGAAGTGGAAACTGGAAAACAAACCAAGCTAAACAAAATGTCCAAGCCAGGCATTTTGTGCATATGCAGCAACATGCGCTGCTATCCAGAAAGTCTGAAGCCTCTCCTAGACTCCGGGTAACGAGCATCTTTACAGACGGTGGGAGTCACTCGGGTCATTTTCTGTTGCTGTACCCAGCACTGAAGAGTGGGGATCAAACACAAAAGAACCACTTGTTTTCCAACCTGGTCAATATTTATAACCCCTGTTTTCTTAGTGATGGTGCATGTCTTTTTCTCCATTTTAGGACATGCCCTGGAAGGTGATGATTGCTGAGCTCCTGAAGAGGGAAAAGAGCTCTTTTTAGCTACTGCAGTTTGATAAAACCAGCATTGCTGGAAGCTATGAGTAAGTCCAAGAAGGATAATTAACATCTGTCAAGCTTCTACCGTGCAGCATCCACTACGGATAGTCCAGGCAGCTTGGGGTGTGTCAGCTCTTGTACTGGAACCAGTCGGCTGCAGGAGAGAAGGGTGGGAGGGAGGGACGGAGGGAGGGAGAGGTGGGGGCCGGGATTCTGCCGAGGGATGGGCGAACGCATCCTGCACCGGCTGACGCTGCGGTACGGCTTGAGGTCCTGCTGCCCACCTCAGTAAATCAGCGCCTGCGTCACTGCCAAGCTCCGGGCAGCCTAACTGGTGTGGCTCAGACACCGAAATGGCAATTCTGATCTCCGCAGGGTGCAGCTGCAGCCTCGGAGCTGAGAGCTGCCTGCATTTAATCCGGCTGCATCCCGGGCGGGTGGGTGGTGGTGGCGCAGCTTTGGGGAAGCGGATAAACCCGTGGATGGAAAGGAAGGGGTGGCCTGGCCAGCCTGGTTTAGGTCCAGGTGGCAGCAGGGGACAGATATTGTCCCCGTGTTGGGAGAAAGAAATGAGAGTTGGAAGTGAGCAGAAGGGAGAAGCTGACTCCGGCAAAGTTAATGGCAAAACTTGCAGTGACTGCGCTGCATTTCATAAAAATTTCACTGCATTTCATAAAGATTTCTCTTCCGTGGCTTACATCCATGGTTATTAAAAGCCAGGTGTACTGCTCATTTTGAATAAAATGTGGTGGATATTTAAATTGATACAATTTGTTGCATTTATAGTATTAATAAAGCTAAAGCCTATAAAAAGGAGACATTTTGGGGAAATAAAATCCTTCTGAAAGTTTAGCTAACGCAGGACAGATGTTTCTTCTCCTACTGACAGTCAGCAGTTCACAATAATGGAATTTGCTCCCTTTTTAATTAAAAAGGCTAGTGTTCGTTGAAAGGTGAATAAGAATAGATGTTTGGCAAAGGATCTTAAAGTATATTTTGAAAGAGGTCTGTTTTATTTCCACCCTCACAGCTGCTCGTAAGTCTAAATCTCTGAGCTGACTCTGCTGCTTTCGTAATTAAATACGATATATCCCCTTATCTTCTCACTCTAGAAATCGCTCAGCGTTGAACGCTCCGTTCTGCAACTTCATCTGCTCACGGATGGGTGAATACGGGTAATACGGGCTGGTTTGGGCTGGATTCATTTCACTTGCTGGAAAGCAACTGGAAACAATTTTCTATCAGAGTGCTACGCTTTGTCATTTGACATCAGGCAGAATCATGCGACCTTCCCTTTGAAACGTCCTACAGCAAAGGAGACGGATGCTTCCTGACTCTGCCAAGCCCGGGTGAAGAGGCTTGGCCATTGACTGCTCGGACAACCAAGGGGAACCGGTCCCTTGACGTAGAGGACAGGAGCGCTTGGCCGGGGACTGCGAGCCTGGAGCATTGGTTGGATAAAGGGAAGAGATCCAGGGCTGATGGACCTCCCATCGAGTTTTCCTGGAGAGGAAAGAAATCTCTCCAGAACTCCCGCCCCGACCTTTCCCTGCTCTCCTGCGCTTGCCTGGAGCGCACTGGTCTCTTACCCGGGTCAGAAAGGATTTTCCTTGGCACCCAAGGTTGGATCATGTCAGGGTTTGTTTGGGGTTTTTTTTAGGCTTAGGGTTGGCTGTTTAATAAAAAGATGGAGGTTTCAGAATTTATTTTCTTTCAGCTTAGAAATGAAATTGAAATCGTTCAAGAAAATTAGCTCCCCCCAACTCACCCTAATAAATTTTCCAGCCGTCTTGAGCCGAGGGGTTTTGTTTGCTCACTTGGGTTTTTTTAGCAAAAAGCATAATCAAAAAATTCTCAGTCTTTTTTCTTTTTCTGGAGGTACAGGGGAAAAGAGACTGAATGGGTGTTTTCAACCTTTTTAAACCACCTCTAAAGAATTCAGAGGTCTGGAAGTTAACACATTTCCTTGGTGAGGGTCAGCTTTCACCCCAGCCGGAACCAGCTGTGATGGTAGTTAGAGACGACAAATTGTGATAGAAATGCCCGTGACAGATGGCCCGCATATATATATATATATATATATATGTATGTATGTATGTATACATACCAACCCTTACATTTGTCCACCTTTGCAAAATATTTTGTGACCCTCAGATGAATGCTGGTGTTTTAAGAGCAAAATATTATTGCTTCATTGTGGCAGGAAAACAGCTTTCCATCTTGAGAGCTTTATTAGCTAGTGTGCAACAAAAATAATGTAACTGCTTGCTGGAAATGCGGAAATTAATTACATTCAATTTCATCGGATTCCTAGGGAAAAAGTATTTGGGTATTTTAACAGCTTTTAAATAAATGGACTGCCAACTGCAAACAGCTGAGCTCCAGAGCGGAGAGCTTGGCTCACAGTGGGAACCAGCCCAGGGCTAACTGCTAACGTGGCTTTTATTCATTGCTTTTTTCCAGGTACGGCTGTCATCCAGGAAGATGATAAACTCCAACACCTTATAATTATTTCAGCAAAACCAACTTGGAACAATGCATCTGAAATTAAAGGGTACTAAAAAGATGGAAAGTGTGGTGAATGTACTTTCAGGACTTCTTTCTATTGTTCTTTGAGGACAAAATTCTCTCTTCTCTACAATTTCCCTGAAGTGAGAGCAAACCTGACAACTCCCAAAACTACGGGATGCCCCGTGTGTCAGCAGTCCTGTGCAGAACAGGCTCTACACCGCTCTTCCCCCAGGCTTCTCACCGGAGCTGGGCTAGCCCTCCAAAAAATATTCTATTTACACTTCAATCCTCAACTGCACATCAGAGAGCCTCTTACAAGGTCTGGGGTGTTCCAGCAACTGCCGTCCCTCAACCGTAATCAAGAATGCAAACGAAAGATAAGAAGTGCTGTGGTTGAGATGTTGGCCCGGCAGGCGGGCGGCTTCGGTGCTGCTCCAGCGCAGGCAGGGACCTGCCGGGGGGGCTGGGAAGCATTCCCCGCAGCCCCACGCTCCCCTTCCGCTCCCTGCTTCGTCTGCTTAGAGCACGGAGCCTTTTGGGAAAGCGGCGGGGGTGCGAGGCCGAACGCAGGACACGGCGCTAAGCAGCTACGCTCCCCTATCAGGCTTTTAGGCACCAGTGAAATAGCAACAAAAATAAATTGGCTTGGACAAGCAACGCTCCCCCCCCCTTTCTTCGTCGCCGCTAGCCGTGTAGCAAACGCAACCCAAAACCTCCGCAGCACCTTCCCAGATCCAAAAATCCCCCCGAGCCGCCCTGAGCCCCGCGGGAGCCGGCTCGGGCAGAGGGGCTCTGCAGCTGCGCCAAGAAGGTCAACAAATTCTGACGTTCGTTCAAATAAAGGCTCGGATTCATTTGACTGCTGTGGTCTCTTACGGCTGCCTGAAATTGGGGGGGGGGGCAGGGGAGGTATGTATATGTGTGTGCGTGCGTGGCCACGAAAACACGCTGGTAAAAAGCCGTATAACATGCTTGTGATGGGCGGGAGGGTTTTTAGCGTAAGTCTTCTTCCTCGAGGGGCTGCTGTGCTGCAGCCCGCGGAGAGCAAGGGATTGAGACTGAGGAATTTAAGAGATACCTCTATTCATTTCTGAAAAAGGAAAGGAATTAGGATATGAAATGAAAGCTGAAGACAGGATTAGGGCGGATGGAAATGAAGGGTAGGCCTGTTTAGTCAAGTGCCTTATTCCTAAAATCTTCTCCAATGTTTTTAAAACAAAGTTAATGAAAATTTTTCCAGCCATAATTCTCTTCAGATCTGTATTTGCTTCTCCCATGAGTTGTAGTGTGCCTCATGGTGGACCTTGTTATTTTTGAGAAACGTGAAGGCAAAGGGGTGTATATGCGTTAGGAGCACTAAACCGCAAACCTTTACAGGACTTTTCTTGTAGAAGAACCTCAGAACATCTGTTTATTTTATCACGTCCAATTGCCATGGAGATGTGAACACCCTGTGTTATTCACAGGAAGATGACATAGCTATTCTTCTGCAAAACAGAAATCGCTTTTTAAGTATTTCCAATCATAAACCAGGAAAACACCCAAAAATCCACGTTCCACCCATGGCCCAAAATACCACACCCTATTCTGTCAATTTAAAATAAATGCCTGTGATAACCCGAAGCTCGATTTGGACGTGGCCTGCGCTGAGAACGTCAGCAGGGCAGCTTGCCTTCAGACCTCTGCTGCTGCCGCAGCCTTTCTCTGAGTAACGAAAGGGTTTGCACGGGCAGCCTGGCTGCAGAAGCAATGCTCGTCCTGGCAGAAAGCATTTCTCTGCCTGAATTTCAGATAGCGACCGTTTGCGGTGAATATGCCAGAGCGACCCACCAGACCGTGACTCTTCTCGGACAACCTGTTTGGGAGACAAGGCGTTCTAAGGAAGAAGCTCTCCAACCAGAAAGCTGCTGATGGAACAAAATACATGGGGTTATAGGAGCCAGTCTCTAGGCTCTACCCTGCATTAAATCTTTCGAGTCTGTCACCAACTGATTATTTTAGCGATAATGTCTTGTCAAATACCAGAGGCCCTGGGATTTTAGCCCCAAAGTGCAGTCAATGTGTAACCCCAGCGCAGACCTGCCCGTGCGCTCCCGGCCTGTGGTTTCCCTTTCCTTTTCCATCTACCTACCAGCAACCCCCCTCTGCATTTTCCCTCTGCTCTGCTGGCAGGAATATTAGTTCCTCCGACACCTGCGTGTGCATCCAGCGCCAATAAGGCTGGAAACCCTGCTGGCGGGTGTGCTCTGCCTTCTCCTCTGGACTTCTGCTCACACGAGCCCAAGAGGTGAAAGAAGGAAAACTGAGACACCATCAGCAAGAAACAGATAAACCCTCAGACAGTAAACTATTGGCTTTGTCCTTTTGGGAATGTAGCTCCTTCAGAAAACATGGAAATTTGGCTAGGGATTGCAAGCTCCTCGGCAGAAACCTCCATTTTCTGGTTTCTTTTTGTACACCACTCTCCATTGTCTCAGCACGACTTACGTTCTCCTACTTGCGTTACCCAAATAAGTGGACGTCCCCTTTTTATTTAAAAGCAACGAAACCAAGCGTCACTTAGTATGTCATTGAGGTTTGAGATTACGTTGCCTGAGGTACCCCCCGTGCCGGCTGCACAGCGTCTCAGGGAACACCGACTTGCTGCTTTGAAGCGGCTTTGCGAGCTCTAGTGGGGGATGTGTTGCTGCTGGGTCCCCTGATCTATTTGGATAATTAGAACTCGGCTGTATTGGGAATTAATTCAATGCCTCCGGCTCTTGCAACATTACAAGGACAATTGCGAGGCACAAGGTTTTCCTTTATAAAACATAGCTTTAGTCTCATAATCCCAGCCTGATATTTCACCCTCCAGCTATTTCCCGCATTTTATGATTAAAGTAGGCTTTCAATTAACTTGTCTTATGGATCAGATGCCACCTGCAGATACAAACATAAAAAATGGAAGGTTGCTCAGAGGCTAGAGAAAAATCCTGCACTTTATCACTCGTTTCAATCCAGCCAGCCTGACAGAGAATGGAGGCTGTTGCTGCTGGCTCTGGAGGAGGTGATGTTTAGTTTTCTGTGCATCCACCATTTAGCACATCTTCCGTAAGCACCGGCACTGCTGAATTCTATAGTACTGTGGGACACAAAATGGGTCATCCTGTAGAGGAGTGACTCGATTAATGGAAGGAGACTAAAAGAATAAGAAATGTTTTAATAAATAACTTCAAATCTCATTCAGGTTCTTTTTCTGCAGGATCTTGGCAAGCATTGACCTTGTGCTGTGCTCCCTTCCTGTACATGTTGGTGAGTTAGAGGGAACTCCACTCTCCTACACCTTCACACCATTGGGAGAGCAACTGTTAAAATCTAAAATGAGTGGCTAATATTATCAGAATAAAACTACACACTGCGGGAATCCCAGCTGGTATGAAATGAAGTTGACTTGTTGCAATTTCCACTGGGGGAACCGCAGTGAGGCTCAGTGGGCTTTGCACAGCATTAGCTCTTCCTCCGGCCGGCCGAGCCGGGGGCATTGCCAGCTGAGCTCAGTAGGGCCCTCAGTGGTCATGCAGAAGAAAAATTGCATAAGTCTATGAGATAACTTGTCTATTCTTCTGGGAGGGAGAGCAAGAAGGTTTTAGAGGACTTCCAACACGCAGTGTAATATTTTCTAGCGGAGTTCAATCAGCAGCTCACAAATTTTTAAGGTTATATACACTACTGCTAAGTGGTCCGGAACACACAGTTGTAAATGTCTGTATTCTCTTTTGCAATCAACACATGCAAAATTTGTAGAAGGGGCTAGAAAAATTTTAGGGGGTCATTCAGTTAAAAAGAGTTGAAACCCGCCTCGACTGCAGGTTACCGCCACAGTGCAAAGGAGCACGTGGATTTTAGCCCCCGTCTGCAGCTCCGCCAAGTAACCTGCCATGAAGAGATGCCTGCAGTCAAATGAGGGGTCTGTGCACGAGGGAGCACTAAGACCAGTCCCAACGGGACTCGTAAAGTAGAGCAATACCCTAATTACCCCAGAAGAACCTTCACGCACAAGGTTTCAAGCTATCTATAACGCGGCTGAGCCTTTATTCTTGCAGCCTTCTGGCAGAGGCTGCGGGAGACCACCGAGCAATTTGCCTTTAGGACAAACATGTGGACGGTTTTCATGCCTTGGCTTTGCTCTCCAAGCTTCCCCAGAAGCAGCAGCAAGAGCAGACGGGCCCTCGGGGGCGAGGCGAAGGGGCAGCTCAGCCTTGCCGAGCCCAGCGCCGCTCCAAGCCCGGCTGCTGCCGACGCGGGAGCCGGCCACCCTGGGACATCTCCAAGGGCCGCTTGAGGATCCTTCACCCACTCGTGTCCACAGGGACCCGGGTAAGGCTTTGCCTCCTATAAAAACGGGTTTGCAGGCTGCCTGGCAGCCTCTGGTGGCATCGCTGGCTCCCTGCAGAGCTTTGCTTGGCTTAGCCCTGAGTTCGACCCAGCAAAATTTGGCCCTCTGGGCTCTCAGATTTTGGGGCACGTGCGGGTTTGGTGCCCGCGTGCCCCTGCCCTCCCTGTGCGGGTAAGCGGGGGTCTCGCACGGCGTGGGGCAGGGAGGTGGCGGCTGCCGGGGAATCCGGTCACTCCTCTTGGGCTCGCCGCCGCGTGCGCGCGTCCCGCTTGCTTATAAACAGAGTATTCAGGCCCAGCAGTCACAATTAGGATCAAATAAGGATCCCGCTGTGCCAAGGAGTGTGTTCTTCTGTAAAGCTGTAAATTTATAAATTATGAGAGCCAGGAGGACGGATAGCATACAACGGAATAGTGTTTTTAAAACATCTAAGGTTCGTGGGGTGTTTTTAGCCCAAATGAATGCTAACTCTCCTTTGGCTTTTTGCTAGATGACCACTAGCTAGTCAGTTAAGTGACATTGCAGCAAAAATAAAAATCAAAATGGGATCTGAGGGCGAGGAGTCTTGGTCTTCTGAGTGAAGTAGGGCAGGGAATCAAGATACTGAAGTCAGGAGAGAGGCAGGGGAAGGAGCTGCCGCGTCGACGGGAAAGGGCCGTATCGCTTTCGGAGGAGGCTCGGTGCAGGGCAGGAGGAGGTACAAGAGGGCGACAGAAGAGGGAGGTGCTGGTTTACAAAAGCCCTGGCAGGTGGGTTTGCACGTGTGTGAATCAAAACACCTCCAAAGATTTATTAAGAACCCAAGGAAAGACTGTTGGTTGAAAAGTAGGTACTTATCCGCAAATCACCTTACTTTCAAATGAGATGGAAACAAAAGAAGAATTTAGGAATTACTACTAAGTAATAAAATGCTTGTAAGAGGGTCATAAAAGTCACCCAGTTTCCCTACAAAGGCAGCTGTGATAACAGAGTTGCTTTTCCTTTCCATTTCTTACAAGCGACCGAACAACTGTAGAAAATCAAATGATGTGTGTAATGCTCTGCTTCGTGGTTGGCACAGCCGAGCTGAACTTTTTAAGGAGCATAATGTGCTCTGTGGGGAAGCTCCGCAGTGCCTCACGGCGAGCAGAGCCAAACCGCAGGGTACGCCAGCCTCGTTCCTGCTGGCGACGGTTATTGGAAACGAGACTCCAGTATCTTCAGGACACTGCACGAAATATCACACCAGGCATCTATCCTGTGCCGCTTTGCAAAAGGCACAGGCAACCTGGTTTCTGAAAGGCAAACAGTGCAAATAGTTTGTCGCGGTTTAACCCCAGCCAGCAACTAAGCACCACGCAGTCGCTCGCTCGCTCCCCCCCCCCGACCCGGTGGGATGGGGGAGACAATCGGAAGGAAAAAGTTGAAACTCATGAGTTGAGATGAGAACAGTTTAATAGAACAGAAAGGAAGAAATTAATAATGATAGTAATAACAATAATAAAATGACAGTAATAATGAAAGGATTGGAATATACAAAGCAAGTGATGCACAATGCAGTTGCTCACCACTCGCCCACCGATGCCCAGTTAGTTCCTGAGCAGCAATCCCTCCCAGGCCAGCTCCCCCCAGTTTATGTACTGGGCATGATGTCCCACGATATGGAATATCCCTTTGGCCAGTTTGGGTCAGCTGTCCTGGCTGTGTCCCCTCCCAACAACTTGTGCCCCTCCAGCCTTCTTGCTGGCTGGACATCAGAAGCTGAAAAATCCTTGACTTAGTCTAAACACTACTCAGCAACAACTGAAACCATCAGTGTGTTACCAACATTCTTCTCCTACTGAATCCAAGACATAGCACTATACCAGCTACTAGAAAGAAAATTAACTCTATCCCAGCCAAAACCAGGACATAGCTTTATACCATTTCTTTTTAAATTTCTTGTTCCCTGATTCAGCTTCTCGGCTGTCTTCCAGAGATGAGCATCCAGGATACTTTCTCATAGGTGCTTCGAAGTGAGGACTAGTCCCTCGGAGTTACTATAGTTATCTCAGGAAACGGTGCCAAAGAGGGACAGCACGTTATAGTGCCCTGTCTAATACTGTTAAGTGCACAAGGACCACGTGAAACAGAGTTATCACCATTTCAATCAATTGAAGTGACACTATAAGGGCAGCTATCGATTCAAAGGAAGAAACAGGTTTAAATGAGCAAAGGCAAAACCAGTGATGACTTCGAGCTGGCATTCAGTGTGGGTCTTTGTTCAAACTAGACCTCTACCGCTCCCGGGAGCACCCAGCCCTCCTCCTATTTTCTGGGTGCAGTTACACCTACTTGAAGCCCACGTATCTTTACCCCACAGCTGGCAGCTGGACTAGAGCATCTGGGCTGATACAGAAACCTCCTGAGGAATTCTGGGGTTTGGCTTACAAAGCAGGCAAAAATGACAATTGCTTCGTTCCCTGGAACATTTTCAAATCTACTTTCTATATATTGCTAAGCTACGTATGAGGCAACCGATCAGTTCTGACTGGGAAATGCTGGGATTTGTGTGTTCAGCTGTTACTTGTGATGTAGGAAGGAAAACTTCGGCATCAGTTCAGTCACCTCCGTGAGCAACAGCGTAGGTCAGACACTACAGAGCGGGTAGAACTGGTACTAAAAATCTGAGGATTCGGTTGTATCTTATATAACCTTTTTTATCTTTTAGTGCGTTTAAAAATATGACGCGATCCTTTTAATCATTAATCTTTCAGGAAAAAACCCAAACAAACAAAAGCAGGTCTTTTACATCTGCCTATACCATTAATCAGCTAGAGCTAAAACCAGAAATGCCTTTTTTTTTTTTTACAGCTTGGTTATATGGAACGTCACTTTTCCTGTGCAGAGCAGTACAGCAGTTGAGAACTAAAGGTCTTTCATGGACAAGCTACAGACCCTTCAAAATATAGTCAAACATTTCTCCTGCCAGATGAGAACAATTTTACACCATTTAACATAGTGTAATACACCCAACACACCCTATGACGCATCAAGTAATACTGCATCACTAACAAAGTTACTGGAAGCGATGCTTAAAGAAGTAATTTCTTTTAAAAATATGCTCTTTTGCCCTGCATTATCTGCTTTTTTTATCTGACCTGAAGAGGTGGTCTGATAAGTTTCATTTGAATTCAGCCAGTCCAGCACGAAGGAGGACTTTCTTCTTTAGAAACGCTTGAATGTTTCCATTAAATCACTTTTTTCTTTCCTAGAGGCCTTTATAACTACGCGAAGCACTCCAACACCTAATTTTAAATACACCAGCAGTTTCAATGAGATCAATGAAATTATTCACATTCATTGCATAAGCACTGAACTGCTTTGTAGGGCCGTGATGAGCAGCTACAAAGTAAGTATGAACCAGATCCTTTGATCTGAACCTACACATCCTCACACTTGGAGAAAGCAGGATTGAGGCTGCAGTCTGGTTTTCAGCGATAACTGACAGAATTCCTGAAATCTCCCATCAAAAAAAAAAAAAAAAGGTTATTTTTGCAGCTTGACTTTATTACTGCTGGGGTCTGGAGCAGATCTCCCCTCTGCATTCCTGCATGCTAATCGCCTCCGCTCCCCCTTGACGTGCAGCCTGGGCTGCTCCTCCTTCGCCTCCAACTCTTTCGTGGTGTTGAGCCAGAAGGTTACTTCACCTGCTGCACTGTGTTATGATTTTCTTCATTCAGTTCTGCAGCGGTGAGATATAGTTTGCAGCAGGGCCAGTGTGTTCCTTAGGGCTGTGCAAGCCTCCGGGGATGTACACTAGAAAAATGCACAGAATAAAATCCCCTGAACCATTCTGACCTCCACAAGCATCACCTAAGCACAACAAACACTTAAATGAAAGCTATTTAATATGAAAAAAAAAAAAACCAAACCCCACAGGCATGACCTGAATCTCTTTGGGCAAAGCTCCAGCTGAGAAGCTTTTTTTCTAACAAAACAAGACTTACAGGATCTGGCCTCTGCAGGGTAACTGGCAAGAGAATCGTCTCATAGAAAAGAAAACCTTTTCCTTCTGGCCGGACCATACTAACGCCACAAATCTGTAGTAAAAGCTCTAAATACATTTTCAGCTTGCCCTTGTTCAGATCCACGTGGGACCACATCAGATTTGCTGTTTCCTTAGGTTAAATGTTTTTCAGCCGTAACCTGCGGACATCAAAGGTCAGTTGATGGGCTCTTATCAGGTTTCCTGGAGTTTTCCATGGGAATCTCCCAGCAGAATACTGTATCTCTACCATGTAGGGTGGAGTCGCCCTGATTACCAATGTTCTCCTTAGCCCTCATCTATATCTAACAGCAGGACACTGCATGTGAGATATCAGCTGCCCCGATATCAGTTCAGGGAACTGAACCTGTGACATCCCCAGCAAAAAGCCGGAGCCGCAGGAGCCGGAGCTGACGTACGGATTTGCTGAGGGAGCGAAGGAGAGAGCCTTTAACCTGCCCACCCATCAGCAGTGATGTGAGCACCATGTTCCTCGCCAAAATCAAGAGAAGCGTCCCTTTAGTCTCCAGGCATGCACACTTTCTCACTTTAGCTGGAAAACAATGTAAAATGGCAGTTAAGGCACGTGTTTAAATATTGCATAAGTGAACCACCACAAAGGGGGGGTCGAATGGCAGAGCTTCCCAAATCAGAGAAAAACATGTGTGAGCTTAGTTGGACTTTCAGACTGAACTGCCTCTGCTCCTGAATGAGGCTCTGTGACTTGTCTCTGAGCAACTCTATTTTTTATTAAAAAAAAAAAGACAGAGCTTAGAAACAAAGTTAAAATCATTTACACCACTAAGCAGAACCGGAAAGATTGCCCCAGTCCCTGCTAATTGCTGGCGTTCATTCACAACTTGGGTTTGTCTGCTGCAAGCCATCAAAGATACCTTACAAGGGAAGGAATTTGTTTAGTAGACCCTGGTCCAGCCCAGTAGGAGAAGATGGAGGGGAGATTCAGGTTTTAGCTCCTGTTTACAGAGCTGGGCACCACCACGTTCCCAATTAATAGCGTGTTCCCTGTTGTACTGAAACTAAATAAGGGCTGACCAGCCTGTCAGGGACATCTGTAATAGCGTGAGCCATCTGCACCCCTGCAACGGGTGGTTCCTCCTGCGTCACCCCAGTGAAGGTTACTGGCAGGACACCCAGTCTACGCTGGGACTTGTTCCCAGAGCTTTCCTATCATCCTGTCCTGAAGGGAATTTTACTGAGAAGCACTTACATTTCTGCAAGCACCACCCTTCAGAAGTAGCGTGCTGCAATTAGGCGTCAGAATCTGGCTAAGTTTGACCAGTAACTTCGTATCAGTTGCTGCTTCTACATTCACTTACTTAAGAACAAATAGGTCATCATTAGCAACCCCCCTTCTCCTCCACTTAAAATGTGTCTTTCACAGGATGGTTTACTAGCTAGTAATTTTTTTTTCTGTAAACTTTACAAAAAATAACTTAGAAACATGCAACCTCATTGAGGAACCATTCCTGCTATTAACATTTACCATGTGATTTACCAGCTGACTGGGACACAAAACCAATATCCACTTTTCTGGAAAAGTTGGTGTTTGGCTCAACTACAACTCCGGAAAACAGGAGGACTGCAGTGGTAATTCATCTTCTAGATTATCCAGATGAGAATTAATGGTTTTACTGGTAAAAGTTTAATGAAAGAAAGGGTAATATTGCTGCATACTGTAATAAGCACCTGCCTGAGACAGGTTTGCACTGAAAAACAGTGACTACGGTATATCGAGAACTAATTCAAACTACACCTAACAAACTTCTGGAAGATTTAGAAGTCTGGTCAGTTCCTTGGAGAATTGTTACCTTTTCTGCATTTAAGTTGGGAACAGGATCCCAGCCTGCTGCTGCAGAAGAAAAGTTCTGGCTTGTCAGAATCAAGATGTAAAACCTCAAACACAGTTTAATTACAGTAGGCGTATAGTTCAATCCTGAAAAAAAACCTAAAGAGTTCAAAATCAGCAGAGCCAAGTTGGATCACATATTCTTGTGACAGCATCCATTTGCTATAGCATAAAATGCTGGCATTTCTGCTCTCACAACTCTAAATAGATATACACAAATATAAGAGATTAGATGTATATTTTTTACACGACCAGCTACACCTGGAAATACATGCCATGCAGGAGGGTTAAGCCTCCTGGTACACGTCAGCTGTGCTCTGCCCAGGTCTGATGAGGAAAGAACTCAGTCGTTATCCCAGCGGCCAAACTGCAGATGTTGTTGTCCAGATGTGGGCAGTCTGAAAGCAATTATAAACCCAGTCAAATGAGAAACCTGAGGTTAGATTGCCTTAATTTCTTTTAAGACGTTTCATTGAAGCTCTGCTTTTTGAGCCACAGTAGACTGTCATAACATGTAAGTTAATTATGAAAGTCCAGTTATTAAAAAGAAACAAACAAGTTTGCACCTTAATTGGAGCTGAAATATTTCCAAAGCAAGCAGTAAACAAAGTGTCTGTACTAAATAAATCACGGGATGAATGTATTGTTGACATATGGATTAACTGGGCTGAATGCTTCAAAACCTCATCTGCATCTTTGTCCAGTCCCATGCAGACGCTCTCACCGGGCCAATACAAAGCATCGTCTTATCACAAAACTTACAGGAATATTTGTTCAAAATAGCTGACATTGCTGCTGTGGATGTACAGCTTGTAGGGAAGAGGGCCCTGTACATTTTATCTGCCAGCTGGAGGGCAGGCTCAACCCTGTCCGTCTGAAACGCTGCCCTGGCTATCATCACACCTCTCCGGAGAATTTGGGGCTAGAAGAGACCGTTTCCTTTCAGCAGCACTGCTAGCTGATGCAACCAGTTTAATTCTGCTTTCCCGTGCAGGTAGGCACAGTCTGTGCGCGCTCGCTGCTTTTCCCAGCCCCGCTGCTCTGCTTGCTCAGCACTACCTGCGTGCTTCCGCAGCGAAACGATCCCGCACGGAATTACAGAGTCAAGCCAAGACAAGCTCTTTTGGTAAGACGGCGAAGGAGCTCACGGAGGAAAAGTGGCTCTGGAAATGTCAGAGTGGAAGGGAGGAGCTTTAGCTTTTGTGGAAAAGCAGAAAAACTTGGAAGCAAGCCAGGTGCTTGTCCTCTTTGGAAGCAGTTTTCCCACCCTCTGCCCCTTTTTATAGAATAAGATGAAGATTTGCAAAGCCTAATTCTTTTTTTAAAAAATAAAAAGTAATGAAATGAACATGTGCTACCACCTGCCGTCCGTTATTTGCAAGAGCAGGCTCCTCAGCACGGTCTGGCACCGCACGGTCTCGCCACAGCCTGGGCAGTGTCCAGGCCTGATGACCCACTCCTGAGGTCCCACTCCTGATATCCCACTCCTGATGACCCACTCCTGATGATGTCCCACTCCTGATATCCCAGGCCCGATGTTCCATTCCTGATGTCCCACTCCTGATGATGTCCCACTCCTGATGTCCCACTCGTGACGATGTCCCACTCCTGCCCCAGGACATCAGGAGCAGCTTCAGCCTGTGCAGGGACAGCCTCAGGGGCAGGAAACAGCCACGCTAAAGAGAAAGGGTTTGAGATTTTGCTGAATTTGTGAATATGTTCAATAAAGAGCAGCAGCGAGCACAGAATTAGGGGATGAGGCTAAAGGGAAGGTCGGAGCAGTTTCACGCGAATGTCAGATCCACGGATGAAGGTGGAGGTGCCAAGATGGAGAAAGCAGCAACGGCAGCTCCACACACCCACGTCCTGGGCGCTCTCCTGGGGTCTGTCGTCGCCCACGGGACATCGCCGAGGGGCTGCCGCTGTTACAGCCAGCCGTTATGGCACACAACGGCAGAAGATTCACTGGAGAAACACAAGTTTAAATAGACAAATTTCTGTACAGGTCACTTCACTTCCGCACATCCCCACCAGGTCATCGACTCCAAACCAGCAACGCAGACCTTAAGCAATAAATCACCTAAGGCTGGCAAGAATAATGGCCCAGAGCTCACAAATACAAAGAATGTATTTAATCTTTTTCTGTTGCTGTGGTGAGCAAACAGAGTATGCACGGCACATTAGGCAGCAAAGGTCCAGGCTCTTCTTGTGTTAATGTATCACCCATAATTATTTGTAAAATAAAATGGAGACCAGTGGAGTTAGTCTGGGTATTCACCATTCACTGCAGCCAAAGGACTTGCAGGAATCGTTATCCTCCCAAAGTCTTGATGAACAGGGAATTAAAGTAGAAAAAAAGATCTGGTTCCAATTGTTGTAACCAGAACCACATACGCCCTGAACTCTTGGTTACACATAAGATCTCACAGGAGAAAAAGAACGGAAAAAACTTCTGGACACATCAAAAATCCACCTTTATCCTTAGCCTGTGCAGAGGCTTTTGTGTTTGCAGGGGCCCTGGGCATCGAAGTTACCCATCTCAATGTCTTTACATCTGCTTCTTCTGCAACATGTCACCGGTACCACTGGTCCACAGTGCCTCTTTTCCAACAGCCTCAAAACACCTCTACAATTAATTAATCAGGCACACTGTTTTGCAAAGGTTAAATGAACTAATCCCTCACATACAACATTGTAAAGCTGAGCAGCACACTTCAAACACCAGCTCAGTGTAGAACGCGTTACAGATTTGTCTCGAAGAGCCGATGCGCTCAGCTGTTCTGGCAGAGATCATGCACTGAACATTTACGAACAAGAAATTGGAAAGGATGTTACCTTTTCCAAGAACATGTACGAAAATAAAATGTGGGAAAATTTAATTAATAAATTACTCAGATATAATATTTTGATCAACTGCAACAAAGGTTTGATTGCAGCAGCGATTTCTTCGGTAACTTCCCAGGCCTTCCCAAGCCAGTTGCAGTTTGCTCTGAAAGCAAACCTCCACTTGGTTGGTTTGGAAGTGATCCTTTCTATAAGCACATTTACCTCAGTTTCATCTGAAACTGTTTCTGTTCAGCCAACGTGCAGGAGCAGTAACTACCAAGGAATAAAAAGGCCAATCCAGCATGGGTGTAAAGTAGAAAGGCAAAAGGTATTCAGAGAAAAAGCAAAAAGGGGAATAAGTTAATGGCAATTCAGGCTTTACATGTATGTTTCAAGGGCTCTTCTCTTACTTTCCATCTGCCATGAAGAGAAGAAAGAATCAATTTACGGTGAAATAAAAATGAGCAAAGAAAGAAAATAACATGTATTCTAAAACCTTTTTTTTTTTTTTCCCCAAACCTTGATGGCATTTCTCTCACACAGCATTTCACATCTATCCGTAGGCTTGAGCCAGCGAGCGGATGCTGGGTTACTTCACTCTCTTAGCATGAACTCGTACTCCTTGCTATTCTCAATCTGTCACATTCAACAATCACATGCGAAAATGACTCAGGCTGCCAGTTGTCTCAGTGTTGTGCTCGTTGAGCATTTGCCAGTTCCTCAGGAGTAGGCTTGATATTGAAAACCACACTTTTGGAAATGTGATTTAGCCTGAAGCTGCTGCATTAGGCTCAAACATTTTGATTTTTGTCCTACAACTTTTTGTCCTTTTTTTCCAATCTTGCAACCCCCAAATCCTGGACACAGAGGAAACAACAGCAGGTCAGATCGGTGGCTCCTTCAACCTGGCATTCCACCCCAGCTGAAGGCACTTATTCAAAGTACCTAATATTTGGGAAGGACTGGAAAAACCCTTAATGCACCACACCAACCACCAGCTGTGAACGTTGGACAAATTTTCTTCCTGTCACCTGCTGTGATCACCTGAGAAGCAGGCGACGATTTTCATCTTTTTCTGAGCACATGCCGTCTCGTGCTGCAGCCTTTTCGCCAGCACGGCTACAGGAACGGAGTCACCCCCCTCACCTTTGCAGCGCCGAATACCCGGCGTTTGTCCAGCTCGCCGAGACCTCCCAGCGCTCGGAAACCAACCTCTCCCAGTTTCCTAACCTCGGCTCCAACGCCGTCCTTCGAAGCCTTCAGAAAGAAAGGACGGCCTCAGGGACGCGCGCCGTAGCCTCCGCCGGCCCCGGAGCAGCTCGGACACCTACAACGTATGCCCACGCTTATGTAGGTGAATCCCACCCCAGGGTGTCCCAGAGCAACAGACCCAGCTCTGCGGGAGCGAAGCGATCTGACGTGTAGCTCCACGAGAAGCTGCCGAGTTTTAGTATGTAATTATTTTGGCTGCGTTGGTGTTTCACCCAATACTATGTTGTCCCCTTTCTCTGCAAACCTAATGTCCTAAGGAAAGTATTTTGTCCATTCAGATAATATAGAAATATGCATATTGAATTACTAGCTAAATTTAGTCAGTCATTTTGGGTGGGTTTTTTGTAACTACCGGGGGGGGGAAAAAAAAAAAAAGAATATTAGCACCTATAATAGCCTCATGATTAAAGTGTAATTTATAAATTCAGTGGAGGATTTTTTTTCCCCACTAGAGACTGTCCTTAGCCAAAACTCTTCAGATAAATAATGATCTCCTACACAAAACATTCAGCAATGAGGCTATTTAACATCTTGGAAATGTGTAACAGGTAGCAAAAAGGAAGACTATGTATAACTGTAACTGGAAATTGTATGAAGTCACTTACTGTTACATAAGAAAAATTTTGGCCTAAGGTTTGATGCAAGAAATGAGATAAAGAGATTGATTCTAAAATCTTCATGCAACCATGTTATTGTTATTCAAAGTAATTAAACTGAGTTACTAATTTACAAAAAGCAAACAATAAATCACTCATTCTGTCTCTCAAATATCAAAAGTAAGGTCATGGGAAGGATAAACAAAGTTTGCAACGTCTTCTAATAATGTAGCAAACGGACTTTATATTCAAGAAGCCTCCATAACTTCCCCCAATTACATAGATAGCTGTCTGAAAGCATACGGTTTGTGTAAAGACTGCATATACCATATGCACGTATCACTTCACTTGCCACTGAAACAGTTGTGTCATGGGTGGAATGTGGCAACTCTACCCACACAGAGTAATGTGATACAACAGATGAAGATAGTGGAAAGCCGTGAAACTGCATGGAGAAATTTAAGTAGATTGAGTCCATCTCTACTTCAATGGGAATTAGATCAGGCCCCAAATGAGAATTTATGCATGACAGCTGGATTAACATATATATTTCCTGAAAGACAGTACCTTTATAAACTGAAGAGTTCCATAGCGTCACACTGGAGCATTAGTTCATTTTTTTATTAAGAGAGAAACCATCATTTTGTAATTCATGGTAATTTCCTCCAGGACATAGGTCTCCTTAGTTATCTCTTTTGAGTCCTGATCCTACTTAATTTGCAAGGTATGAGAGTGCAGCAGGGACAGCTTAGTGTATATTTGAGTTATAGTTCCCATATATTCTGGTTCATGAGCAGGAAACAGTGCAAGCACAAGAGACCCAATTAAGTTAAAAGTTCAGCAGTCTTCCGTTTCAGTGAACTATCAGGCGTCGAATGATTACAGTATTATTGCATTTTCTTACGCAAGAAAAACTGCACACCCTCTTTTTTCCAAACCGTGCCCAAGCGGCAGTACCCCGCCTGCCTGACCTGCGGTGTGAGATCCTGGCATTCCCGAAGGCTGGAGCTTCCCAGCAGTCGTAGGAAACGCAATCAGACGTGCAGTGCCACGGCAGGGGGAAGCTTTACAACGCAGGAGCACAGATGGGATCAGCTTGCAAGTAAATATGTTTCCGTTGCTAGAGAAAAGCATAGAAAGCAACAATGAATAAAGATGAAAAATAAGCTGCTGACAGAAGAAGGGGAAAAACCCGCCAAAACAAAGAGAAGAGGATATGGTAGAAAGGACTAAAAAGCTGGACGGGTAGTTTGAGCAGCTGGCTTTCCACTAATGAGAATCCTTCCATCTTACATCCATAATGGCATTATTTGGCATTTAACCTCTCAGTTGTGACTTCATAACTGGGCATTCAAGTATTTCATAGCAATTTTCACCATTCACTCACACACATAAAAGCTCTTGCTGCGAAAGGCAAAGCCTTATGCTCCTTTTGCAGTGCTTTCAATGCAACCAGGAGCTCTGCCTGCGTAATGGATGCATGCAGGTCATACCTTTTACTTTTTCTTTCATATCATTAACTTGGTTTTAACATGAAAAGATGGCCATCTTCTTGGAGAAAGGTAACCTAGAGTTGGAGAGGTGATTCTAGAGACAAAAATTCGTAAGAATCAGCCTGTACCTAAAAAATGACAATGAGGAAAACAACATCATGGTTCGTAATTCCAGCTTCTTAACAGTGTTCAGATTTTAATATTTAATTAGGACAAGTAAGGATTATGGTATCCTTAGATCTGTTACTTCACTACTACAGTATAGCACAAGTGCACAGACTAGAAAATATTAATGACTAAATGCTCCACAGACCTGCAAGCTTGAGGTAGAGAACAAGATTCAATACACATTTTAAACTGTTACAATCCTGATAACAGACCAAATATCTATATAATTATAACAGTCATCTAAACATGGCATACATGCATCTCAGGTGGTGGCAGAGTTAAGCAGTAGTATCCGTAACTGGCAAAAAGGACTTAGAAATTCTTCTCTTACTATGGAACTCTTCATACTAAGTGCAGATATTTCTAGAAAGAAAGCTCTTGATCATGTTCAACTTCTTTTTAAGAACTTAGACCTTTTTTGCGTAACAATGCATATTAAAATAATGCTAAGGCTGCAAACCCCTTACAAATTGTGCCGTCCCAGGATTAAAATTCCTTAATTCAGCTCTGTTGTGGATATGCATAAGGGGAGTTTTCAATTATCTTTTTACATACAAGTCTTCTGGAAACCACTGAACTCCATTCCATGCAGAAGCAAGCTGGAATATTAATTGCCTCAATGCTTTTTGTATGGGGCTTTCACTGTAGTTTTAATGCTCAATAAACATCAAAGATTTATCTTTACTATCCAACTGTGACAGAAGATGCTCTTACATTCACTCGGTAGATGGAGAACAGGCCATAAAACTTAAGGCTGAAATCATTAAGCATGCAATGATTTTAGATGTACAATATGAGTGCTCCAAGTCTTCATTTTTCAGAGTACCTGTCATTTTAGGAACATCCCATGTTCAGAGCAGTGATTCCGCTGATCTCAATAGCCACAGAAGCTATCCTGCAGTTTAGATCCCTGTCTCTCTACCTGGATATATTGAAAATGTAGACCGCAATTAAGCTCTGCCCTCCTATTTGGGATCCCTCTCCTCCTCCCAGCTACTCCCTTCTCTCCTCCTCGCTATCTCCCCTGCTTCGCCACGGCTCTGCTCTCCTCCTCTGCTTCATTTCTCGCCCCAGTTACACTGGGTTTTTTCACTTTTCCTGGGCACAGAAAGCGGGGGAGCAGCAAGTGCTGAGCCCTGCCTTGTTCACCTCTTCTGCAAGACGAGAGCTTTCGCAAGCCACGACAGCTCTGTACCTGCTCCCTCTCAGGGTGGGGTGACGTCTCTTCAGCTCACCCATCACGTATAAGCCGTGCAGGACGAAGGATGTATCTTTCGCTACAAAGAATTTAGAAGTCAAACAAGCCCCTGCAACCGTACACATCTGTTTCAAAAGAGTACAGCTTCACCAAATGCGGCGATTTAAACGAAGCAAAAAGTACCATAGCTCAGCCACAAAGACAACTCTCTACCACAAGTTTCACATCCCTCTGCCAGCGCAGGGAGGCAACAGGACCCCAGAACAGCCGTAAGTGTTGGTAAGATGGACCAAGCATCCCTCCCCAGTACGCTCCCCAGCTCCTGCCCTGGATGCGTGCAGGAGGAGGGGAGGTGACAGGGGTGCTAAGGGTTCTTAAACTACTCACAGCAAATATTTCTGGCTCCGGTATAAGATTAGAAACATTGCACGACATTCACCTTCGTTTTGTGGGACACGTGGTTGTGAGTCACAAAGGAGATTTGGCGCAGCTGAAACCTTATTCCACAGCGCGAAAAGGTATTTTTGTTTTAGGGTTAATGAGTGGAAACTTACACTCATAGAGTAGGGTAAATTCAGCATTGTGTTTTAAAAAGTGACTAATTTCTGCTCTAATCCGATTGTCTGTCACAGCAGTACCGTCCCGAACTCAGGAGAACAGCACTCCACGCGACACGGCAGCTCCTGAGACGTACGGAAACTGGCATGGCCAGGTAAAAGATTAATGGGAAGGCCTCGCTTTTGATTGATGAATCTGTGACCTTGAGCAACAAGAGCACTTGCACGAAGTATATCTGCCATGCGAGACGGACAAAATGAAAGAGGCTCATATTACACTCTCAGATCTCATTAAGCACCCAGACCAGAAACACCGATACTGGCACTGGCCATCTGCTCCACTGTTTGCCTGGTTACAGGTCTGATAACACTTACAGGGAGCAAAAGTTAATCATATGTGCAGATGAGCAACAGCACTTCTGCACAGGAAATTCAGTGGAGCGTAACAGTTTCTAAAAAAACCCTCACATACCTGTTTTTACTTCATTCTGTTGTTTCAAACCACACGGGCAAGCTGGCAGTTCAAAGGGAAACTGTTGACATAAAAAGCCATAACTTTAGACTCTTCAAATATTGCTGTTTTTTTATAAATAACCTGTAAAGTTATCATAAAGTTAATTAACTTGAAGTCTGCCAAATTGCTGTGATCTCCTGTTAGTCTATATAATGAGCGATAATACATAATTATTTTTTAATTGCTTTTAAATTATTTCCTCTAATGTTCTTTTTTGCTTCTCTCAGTTATTTGAGAATTACCAGTATTTTCTGCCATTTGTTCTCCACTCGCAGCAACGAAGGCCCTTGCCCGTAGACCTTTCCAAGTCTACTGTAATATTACCCCAGCATCCATCCCCAAGGAATGAAGTTTCCCTGTAAGCGTTTTTCGAGAGACTTATGATCAGCTGAATTTTCTTTGCTGAGCAGCAATTCCTGGAAAATCCTGCAACGTATTCAAAGACTTTCCTACTGCTTTTGGAGAATTAGCTCTGGGCAAAATGATATAGTCTATTGAGGCCATATCTGACCTAGAAAGTATTAACCGAAGAATGTGCGGGACAGCTGGTTATCGGAAAGAAAAGACATGCGGTGCAGGAGAATGACACGTAGAGCTGCTCGGGTTAGTTCCGAATGACCGTCAGCTCTCCAGAGCCAGCCAAGCCCAGGAAGCAGATCCGGCGCTTCTGCCAGAGCCCGCGCCGCATCCCGTAACGGAGCTAGCTCAGATATCTCTAGCAGAGGACCGTGCCATGCGGCAAGGAGATAGTTTATCATCCGAGAGCATTTCAGATACGTGAGATGATAAGGCTGCGCAGAAATCCGAAGTCTAGAAGGATTATTTCCAACAAAGCGCCAAAGGGCTCAACCTTTCAAGGGAGGACGTTCTGTGACTGGGTTTGGTACACGGCGGGCCGGGGTCACCTTTTTCAAAGCGCTGCTCTCCGTGGCTGTTGGTGGTGTTCCTCAGAAGCACAACCAGAGGAGGCTGAGGGGAGACCTCGTAGCTCTCTACAACTACCCGAAGGGGGGTCGTGGTGAGGTGGGTGCTGGTCTCTTCTGTTGGGTGGCTGGAGATAGGACGAGAGGAAATGGCCTCAAGTTGAGGCAAGGG
>JAVJGG010000043.1:16161679-16186795 GCA_035590195.1 Aviceda cuculoides | reverse complement strand
AAAACCCAACCAAAAAAACCTTGAACAGCCTTTTCTAAATAAAATGCCAAGAGTGTTTGCACTAGTCAACAAATAATAGGTATTTACACAATGGACTTGATATTTACCTAGAAGTAGCATACTAGTAGGGAAAAAAAAAAAAATCTGTGTTTTCTTGCAACACTGATGTTTTAGTTGTGCATATTTCAATAGAGCAACCTTGTTCAGTCCTACAAAGTTAAATGTAAGGTTATGTTTCAAAAGATAGGCAAGTCCTCAAATTTCTGTTTATTCAGCATCAAAATATTTGTAATTTTAGTTCTAATGTGATTTAGTATGGATTCCTCTAAATTGAGGAAGCTTTATTTAATTTTTTTTTTTTCTTTTAGGTGGTGGCTTACACCTGCATTTCTGAACTTTGGTTTATCTACTTGCACAGTTGTGCATTGTAGCAAAATAGAACCAGAAGCTATATTTCATAGCAGGATGCGAGTATTCTTCCATTATATGGTGTATACCTGCTAGTAGTTGGGAAATCCAGAACTGTAGGTGTATGTTAAGATTTATTTTATTAAAAAGCAAAGTTTCAATTTAGTGTATTCTGAAAAAGACTTTGATAGAAATAGGACTGACATGAAATTTAAAAGGCTTTGTATGAACAGTATCAGGCATACAGAAAAAAAACATTTAATTCTCTAATTTAAGTTTTATGTGTCTGTGGAGGCAGGGTGGTCCCAAATAATTTTAAGTAAGAGTTTAGCAGAAGTACATTAAATTTACTTCACATGACACTTGAGGTTTAGCTGGGATGTGCTGGGTACTTGCTTGCTTCCTTTCCTCATCGAGGTATCTTGCCTTTGAATATTTTTTCCATCATTTTTCCCTATTAAAATCACTACCTAGTTTGTTGCCCGTGCTTGGTATAGATGGAGGATAAATACAGTCGTTGACTCACCAATACAAGTGTGTACATTCTGTAGGGACTGACCTTTATCATAAGGCTGTTCAAGCTGCTTTTGCTTTTCTGTGAGGAGATGACAGATGTTGCACCTTGTCATCCCAGCCAGGGACAGTGTTTTTGCAGCGTTGTTGCTTCATCTGCCTGAAATTTAAGCTGAAATGGAATTAAGTTCCCACAAAAATTCCTAACTTGCTGAGTAAAGTGCCGCCATTGCCAGGAAGGTGAAACCAGTAAGCTTGATTCATTTTGGAAAAGCACTCGTTTAGAGAATGGGTAGTGGGTCTTTGAGTGGGAATGAGCACATCTTAAGTTTTATGGTAAGAAATGAAATACAATACTATGAAATGACTTAAAGAATTTTTTCCAAAGTACAGTAGTTATCTTTTGGATGTACTTCTGCTCCCTTTGAAGAGGGTCACTGTTTGGAGTTTAAAGCAATAATTTCTCTTCAATCTAATAAAGCTCAACAGTAGAGATTAACCATTTAAATACGGGCTAACATTTCTGATCAGTCTATACATTGCTAGAACTGCTACAGCTTTAAGTCACCTAAAAAGCAGTGTACTTTAACTTCAGTTAGGATTTCAGACTTTGTTCAGTGTTACTATTTAACTAATGCATGGATGAGGGTAGTTGGAAGCAGGATTTTTGCTTCCTGCTGTGCAAGAAGAGATTTTGGGTAGGTGTGGCCAGAAGGACAATTATCATGTCCTGATTTCAGTCCCTTAAACAGTTGCGCTGCAAATCCACACATACATTACTGCTATACAGGAATAATAATACTGGAGGCTAGGCTCCCTCAAATATTTTTTTTTTCTTTTTCCCTTTTAGCTTTTGGCCAGTTTAATTCTTTTCACCAGCTCCTTTTGTTACCAGACAAAAGTCAGTGCTGATGCAAGAGTGAAGTGGAAATACACAGTCCTGGGGAGGAAGGAACTGCAGCAGGACCAGCTTAGTTCTGCTTCATGTGTTGTAAAACCACAGTGCAAGTGGCTGGTGGGGGGGGGTCAGGAGGATCCTAAATTAACTTTGAATTCAAGACATATCAGTCAATTTAAGAAACAGTTATATTTGTGGGGAAAGTCACTGGAACCCATTTTCAAACACAACTTTGGATTGCATGGAAAAGAGGTTAAAGGCATAAGGTAACAAATGAATGGTCTGGGATGAGTTTCCAGTATTAGGGTTTGGAGAAGGAAAGGAAAAAAAAAAAAACCTACCAAAAAACCCAAGCCTGTCATAAGTGCTATCATTTTCTTACAAAATCTTTGAGCAGCTTAATGGTTTAAAATTAATAGGAAGTACTGTAGAGTGTTTCTATCCTCCTACTTTTCAGCAGTCCAAAAGTAATTTATTTGGCAAGTAATACTTGTACTGCATCAATAAGTGGAAAATATACTGCAATTATGTTATTACTTCTAACTGTATTAGATCTAGACTTGTATAGTTTATTCACTGTTTTTTAATTAAAGTAGCAAGAAGTTGGAGTAATTCTGCACTTGATCAGGTGTGGTGCTACTTTATTTACTTCCCCCTCCTGTCTATCTCCTGATTTACATCAGTTTTAATGATAAGTAATATCAAGTAAGGAGCAGGGCGGGTGTGGGGAGTGAAAAGAAGTCATCAGCATGTGTCAAGACGTTTCAGAAGCAGAGTTGCAATGCTTCAGCATAGTGATCTTGAGGTATTTCTGAAGGTACTCGCATATTTGTAAATGGGATTTGTAGATGCTGCTTAGTAAGTATTGAAATAGTTATTTTAGAATAGTTGATTAGATCAGATAAAGTTGTGTCTGAACACTAACCTGTGCTGCTCTCACTTGTTCCTTGTTTTCTACAAAGTTTTAGAATTCAAGTTTTCTTCACCTAATTTACATTTTGATATGGAAGAAGCTGATGTTTCTAGGAGAGTTTTGGGGGCAAATTTGATACCTATATTTATAGTATAGCTAATATAAAGGGTTGATGGTCCTTGGCCTGCAGGAGTTGTCTAATACATTTAGTTTTGAAATGGAGTCAGTTTATTTGTGGTATTATAGAAAGCATTTCAGGAAATGAAGAGCTGCTGTAGTATTATCTGTTGTTGGTTTTTTGTTGTTGTTGTTGTTTTTTAGAAATGACTTACTACTTACTCTCAAAAAAAACCTGCTCAGCTACCTATTTTGATTAAATCCTTCTCCCCACCATCTTCCAATTTCATAAAAATGGCAGAAGGGAAGGACAGGAAAAAAGTCAACATCTGTCCTGCGCTGTCATTCAAAGCAGTTTTCCCAGACTACCTTTTCTCTGGTTTAGAGGCATTATTGATTGGTAGTTTATATAGTCACCTGGAGCATTAACTACCTCATAGTCCAGCTTCCACTTTACACACACCTAGGAGACTTACCATTTCCAAAGTCTTCTCAGGCAACGGTCTGAACTCTTTTCATTCTTCTACAGCCAGCAGTGTAGCCAAAACAGTCTGGCTTTCAGCCACCTCCTTCTTTTCGAGGCCACCAGCTCCTCCTGACTCCATCCCCTGAACGGTACTGGTCCCCAGTGCGGCACACCCGCTCGCGTGGCTGCTGGTAGTCGCACCCCGTCTTGTCCAGAACAGTTCTCTGAAACACCCAGCCTGGCTCTTCATCACCTGAGTGCACTCCACTTTAATCTGGAAGACAGCCGGCAATCGGCGCGGGTGCACCTCCGCCTGGGAACGTTTGGCTTTGTCTCCAGTGGGCTGCTCCCGAGGGAAGCCAGAGCCAGTGCTCCAGCATCCACTGCTGCGTTAGCCAGCTTGGTCAGCGCTTCTTCTAACAGGTTGCCCTCCCTTGACTTCACAACCTTCAGATTTTTTCTTCTTCTCTTCCTGATCCTCAACACCCTTGCCCTGCTCCTTCCCCTGAAGGGTCTTTGCCCCTGCTCCCCCTTGCCCTGTCCTACCGCCTTTCTCCCGGTACCCTCTGGGCAAACAAGGGCTTGAAACCGTGTCCGCGCTGAAGGCTCGAGACCCGATTCCCGATGTCAGACCCTTTGCCCTGTTGACCTCATCGGCCTGGTTTAGCGCGGTTTCTTTGGGGTAAGGGGTGTTAATTCTGTGGTGGGACTGAGTGGCCCAGGGTGGGACTGGGCAGCCACGCTCCTCTTGAGCTCTCAGGCTCTTCTGTTTTTACAACTAATTAAATAACAGCTTTAATAACATGGTACAAGATAGTAAACAACTTCATTTGTATTCAAACATATTTAAATGTCCTTTTCATTAAATTTGTATAGTCTGGGGTGTGTTCCGGGCATCCATGTCATATCTTTGTTTGTAAAGATTTTCTCTTTTATGAACTAACTTTCTGTATGTGATAACAGCCTGATGTTCAGCAGTGCTTTCCACCATCTGTGTTGGCGCAACTGAAAATTGCAGGTGGTGCAAGCTCTTTTGAAAATGATCGTCATGATAGTTTAAAGCTGCAGTTATCAATGGCTCCAAGGTTGCTCGACAGCATTTTATGGGTCTTACTAAAAATTGCTTTAGTCTGACAAAACTGTATCACTTAATCTGACGTTTACCTCAGCTTTTACATTTAACTGTAGCAGCTCAGCAGGCTCTAAATTTGGATTTGGGGAGGTGGAGGAAGGAGGAGAGACAGTGATTTGTAAAAGAGACTGATTTTCTTGAACTACTCCATGCTGTGAAGTTTTGAAATGCAATTCAAGGTATTGTGCTTGTGTTTTATGTCCTGTGAAATGTGACCCAAATTTAGCCTTGCTGTCAGATCCTGAGAAATCTCGAGCTCTACGTGATGGATGAAGATGCACTAACACTTGGCGTGACACTATCCTTGGAGTTCTGGTGCGGCCGACGCCAGTGATGCTGTCGGTCAGCAGCAGCTCCTTCAGCCAGGAGGCTCTCAAGCATTTGCTGGTTTTTTTGCTCCTGGTAATCCTAAACAGCAGGGAATTGTCCACTGTGAAATGCAGCAGTGAGAAAGGGAAAACCATCAAGAGCAGGAACTTTAATGAGAGGGAGAGTAAGTGCCATGGATGGGCCGGGAGCATGGGGTCACCAGGAACCAGTGTTAAAACCTCAGATTCTTAAATCCCTAATTGTTTTAGCGCACATTAACAAAACCCACTGGAAAAGTATGTCATTCTCTTCTGGTAGCGAGGAGCGATATGCTGCTGGTACCAGCAAGGCTGTTAATTAGTGCATGTGATTGAGTGTGCTCTGGGGAACGTTCGTGTTTCTGTACTGAATGAGATTTCTGTCTCTAGTATACCTGATTCATTTCTTGAAAGATTGGAACGTATTTATTAATTCAGGGAGCTGCGGGAAGAGAAAGCATCAAATGACCAAGGAAGGTAAATGGTTCCTGACAAACTGGAGCAGTCCTATGTGGTATTGGTCTTTGTCAATTATATATAATTATATATAGCAATTTCAGAAGAGATGCTCAATACATTACTTTGCCGTATGTTATTGCACTAGTTGCATAGTTATTGCAGGGAGAAGTTACGCTTTTACCTTTCCGGTGGTTATAATCCAGTCTTATCTTCTTTAATTAGCTTAGTTTGAAGAAGAAAGTGTTACACTTGGTGATTCCAGTACCCTGGGTACTCAAGTGTCTTCATTCTTTAAGAAGCTCCACCCAGCTGCTATTTATAATCTCATCCTTTTACCCACAATTCACTTTTTAAAGGGGAATTTCTTTTCACTGCAGAAATCTGTTTTTGACCAGTAGTGGGGGTGGGAAAGGGAAGGAGGAGTGTGAATTAGTAAAAGAGCTGTTGTATTAAAGTAAGCATGTGGTGCTTAAAAGCTTTTTTTTAATTAAGATGCATAATTAACTGAAAGGTTTTGGGGGTGGGCTGTTCTGGTTTTTTTTAACATGCAGAGTAAACATTTTCCAGTAAATTCAATAAACAGATAATAAGGTTGATAGTCTTAATTTATTAACAGTTATTCCTTGTTTATTCTCTATATAACACTTTTCTGATGTACTCACTTTGTCCAGGGATATGAAAAAATTAGAAAGCCTTAAAAGATCTGGTAGGTAGGTGTGCTCATGATTTTGACCAGTATAGCTGCTTCTTTATTGGGTGGTTTTGGGTGGTACTATAATATTGCTGTAATGTATGCTGTTTAATAATTGCATAATATTGCTTGTAATGTGTTTGTAAATGTGATTTGAGCCAGTATTGTTTAATTTCTCTATTTCATATAAATAATTTTATAGCTTGTTGCTTGTGCCTTTCTGTATGTGTTTGGATGTGGCAGCTTAAGAGGGTGAAATCTTTGCCATAAAAGCTCTCAAATATATGTAGGGCAATGCAAAGGCGTTACTCTCACTTCTGATAAACGAGATTTATATTGGAAGTCCTATGAAACTTGAAAACACAGAACTAGTTGTAAATTAATGTAGTATTTTTAATTATTTATTTATTTAAAATCTATGTAAGCTGGTTTTCCTCTTAAAGTGCCTCAAACCCAGCTGTATTTCTGCTGGGACAGAGGAGAGCTAGCTCGTGGTACAGGGAGGGGTATGGCACAGGGCTTTGTTACGGAGCCAGGAATGCTTTTTTTTCCCTCCCCTCTTGTTTGCAGTGAAACTGTGCAAGTATGTTAATGTACAGGAAAGCTGGAAGGAGGGGTTTTTTTAGAGACGTATTTTTGCTACTTCTCTCATGGTCCATGATTTGGTGTGGTAAAAAGAGATAAGAAATTAAAAAACATTTTTTGTAAAGTTACCAGGAATAATGTGAAAGAGAGTGAGAGAAATGGAGTTAAATTTCAGTGTTAAACACCTGGCTGAAGAAAGTGATAGAAATGTCTGCCTCGGGTAGAATATTTTCAGGTCGAAGAGAGTGAGGTAAGGGTTGAATTAAAAGGTATCACTTTGCAGACTTAAAGAATTGAGGATCTTTTTGAAACCTGAATTCTTTTCTTGGATGCTGAGTTGTGTGAAAAGTTGAGAGTTGCAGTAAACCTGGAACTGATAGACAGTTGAGGTTATTAGCAAATGTTTTCTGTATAGTTTGTATGAGGGAGAATCCGGTGATGGGGATCACTTCTCGAAGTTTCATTGTTGAGGAACCAAGAGCCTGCAGTAGGATGGATTGATTTTGGAGGACACAGTGACGTACCCGTGAAAGGTGGCAGGACACAATGTTTATGTTGCTTTACAGATTCTGTTAAATTATTGCGTGGGGGTTTAGGCTGTTGTCTCCCATTCTAGGAGCATCAGGAATCTGTGTTCTTCTGTTTTATAGCAGTCTTTCCCACTCAGTGAAGTTTGTAAATGGGTGTGGGTTATCTTTATCTGAAGTTTTGAAAAGTATTTGGAGTGAATGCCCAATATAAAATTCAACTGAAACGGAAATTGCGTTTTAAAGAAGTCGCATTATGCAATATCTTAATTAATTATTTGTCTTTTTGTCTCAACAGGAATGCCCAAGGAAAAGTACGATCCACCTGATCCACGGAGGATGTACACAATTATGTCCTCAGAGGAAGCAGCCAACGGAAAGAAGTCACACTGGGCAGAGTTGGAAATAAGTGGTAAGAAACTGAGGAATGGTCCTGAGTTATGAACTCATTGCAAATTAGGAGTATCCTACATAGCACGGGCTTGAACAAGAAGTCTGGAGTGGAGTTACCTACCCTGAAGCGAGCCAGCACACCAGCGTAGCAGCTGCCAGGCTCTGGGTGTGTTGAGGGAAGAAGTTGGGTTGGGATAACGTAGGGAGCTGTAGGTAAGTTGAGGCGGGTGGGGAATCCTAATGTGTAGGAGAGTTGGGAAGATGAGGATATGGTTGTGAGCTCTTGGTGTTTTAAGAAGATGGGGTGGGTGAGAGCGCGGATTTGAGATCTAATTTGTCAAACAGAAGAGGGTGAAGTTGGGGTTGATACATAGACATAGTTTTCATTTTAAAAGCAGTTGTAAATCTTTGCTCAGTTCCTGAGATTTAACAAAAAAAGGAAAAAAAAAAATAAAGAAACCTCCAAGAACTGTGCTAGCTTTGAGCTACTGTTTGACTTTTGAGTCTTCTCTTGAAAATAAGATAATGCTCAGAATTCATAAACATGAATTCCAACTTGCGTGGGACACCAGTCTCTCTTGATTTGTACAGTAAATTCCTATTTTGCTACATAAAGTGTGTTTACAAGGAAATTCAAGCAAATATTTTAAGAATTTAAAAATTATTTTATGATGTAAATTTAGGCTGAAATTTTGCTTAAATACGGAGGTTCTTTAAGAGACTGCAAAAATTGCCATGTGGTATTTCTAAATGACTGTCCAGTAGAGAAATTGATGGAAGGAGGAATACAAATAGAGTTCTTTGAATTGTGAAGAGTCTTTTCATGCAGATCATTGAATCTGTGTCTTGCTTCAAGTGCCATGTGCCTTAACATGTGAATAGCACTCTTTACTTGAAGGTTACAGGTGCAGAAACCTAGTTAATTGCTACTTCAGGAATCAGCATTATATATGGGCATTAGGCTTGGATATCCCCTTGGACATCTACTGCCTCTGCATAGGAGATGCATTAAGCGATGGCTCTTTCCTTTCATGCCTGGTAATCTCACTATAGACTGATGCCAGCCAAGAGAGGCGCAGGTAGTGAAGAGGATGGATCAGTGATGTTGATTGGAAATTCTTTCAGCTACAAGGGTTTCTTTGATCACAGTCACCTGTTTGCATTGGTGGGGGAGGAGAGGTGTTAATTCAATTTAAAAAATGCAAAAAACAACTGATTTGTGCTTAAAACCTTTCAAAAGATTTCTCAGTGAGCACTACAGTAGCATGAATCCTTTAAGAACTGCATGCATTTGCCTTGCAAAATAAAATGTGACAATGTTTTTGTTTTATTAATGTTCACACTGCCATTTCCTTGCAAAATACTTGGTCATCTAATACAGAAAGCCACAAATGTTTTAACTACTCTTGTTTAAATCACTGAGCTTTTTCACTGCAGGCTTTTTTTATGCCACTCACTTTCTTATAGCTCACTGGAAATGATACCTATATTAAACCTTTTGTTACCAGGGGCTGAGTCCCAGTGTATCAGTGTAACTTTCCCCAGGCACTAAATATGACTTCTTTTACTTTGAAGAAAATCATTTAAGGAAATGAATTGTAAAGTGTGTATGTTGGTATAATATTAACCAGACTGTTCTTAATATTGGTGAGTCGTGGTGGGGATTTTAAAGGCTGTTGCAAGTAACTGTTTTTGCCTTGGACAAACTGGCGTTGGTACTCCTTCTAATGCTTTTGGTACAGCAAGGTGACTTCTGTAAATGGAAACGAATCCACTCCTGGGGGAAGAAAAAATCTTGGAGAGAAGAAATGTTTTGAGACCTTCTGATGATATCTTGCATTCCTTGCATGCAGCAGTGTAAAAACCTTGATTCTGTCACACAGATCCATGTTTCTACCCCTCAGTTTATACAAAAATCATACCGTTTTTTAAAATATCTGGCAATAGTTTATGCAGCTTTTAGTTGAATGCCAGATGGAAATCCATGTTCTCAACTAAGCATCTTAGTCACCCTAAATATAGTGCTTCTATCTGTTCTTGGCTGGATTAATGCCATAGAGTAAAGATTTTTGGTTTGAAAGATGTTGTGCAGGAATAAGGGGCAAACTGAAGAAGCATCTTTCATCTCAAAAATAAACTATTATTGAAAAAAAGACATTTCTTACATGTCTGTTAATTATTGAATTCATGGTCAGTTTGTAAATAAGTCTTGTTTTGTATGGAACTTGAAAAAGACAGATGTTTAAACCTTAAGTATGGATTGGAAAAAAACAATCTAAGCATCCCTGGCAACACCTTATATTCTCTTATTCATTGCTGAATTCTTTTGATCTATGAAATCAGTGATTAATGGAATTTTCATTGAATGAAATAATAATAATAATGATGATAAAAAACACGACCCAAACAAAACTCCCCCTTAAGCCCCTCCACTGCCCGCCCCATACATACTTACAAAATGTGTAATTATTGCTAAACCTATATATTTTAAATGTTCTATTTTCTTTTGTACCTTCCTTCTACAGGGAAAGTGAGAAGCTTAAGTTCGTCATTGTGGACTCTGACCCATTTGACAGCTTTGCATCTCAGTGACAATTCCTTATCCCGTATTCCTTCAGACATTGCCAAGCTTCACAATCTGGTATATCTGGACCTGTCCTCTAATAAAATTCGCAGTTTACCAGCAGAGCTCGGAAACATGGTGTCACTCAGGTATATACATTTTAACAGGAGTTAAAATTGTTCTGTTATCTTTGTAGCAACAGATAAATTTCAGTGTAACTCTTATGTTCTAGTAAATGAAAAGCATGAATAAATTCCCCCTTCCTCACTTCTTTTTATCTGTCTCCCTGAATACTTGGTATGGTCTGTGCTGTTATAGCAATGCTGGCTTTTCTGTGATCTCCTGTTCCGATGTATGACAGTACGGACTGAGCTTCAGAAGTGCTCGGTTTGATGGCAATCGCCCATTTTATATTCTTCCAAGTCATCTTATACATCTTTTTTCCAGACACTTTTACAAATCTTTATGTGGTGTTTTTCTCTTAAGAAATACTGATGCACAAAAATATTGCTTTGAACACATAGTAAAGTAGGAAAAAGGTCAGATTAAACATTGATAATCATGCTAACTACAGTTTTTTTCTCTTTATTCATCTAGGTCAGATTAAACATTCATAATCATGCTAACTACAGTTTTTTTCTCTTTATTCATCTTTAGTAATTATTCTTAACAATAGTTCTTATTCTGTTTATTTTATAACAGCTGCAACTTGTCTAATCTCATCTCTTTCCCACCTTTGCTATCATGTAACTGCATTCCTGTGCAAACTGGAGCGGAGGGGAAAAAAAATGTTCTGAACACATGGGTTTTTTTCCCCTTAATTTTACAGTGCCAAGATGAGCAAAGTTTGCCTGGAATGATACCTCCTTTTGGAAGCGAAGCATGAATAGTGATGCCTATTTAGATTATAATTAAGGTTGCAGCATTTTACTTTGTAAAAACACTTTTATGTAAATATAGAAATTACTTATATAAGACTAGATATTTACAGGCAACGTTCTTTTGCCCTTGACCCAAAGGAAGAGCCTTATCTTAGGTTTATTGGACAGTTACCAGTAATTGCTTTCATTGCTTTTAATTTTGAAGACATTTATGGACAGCTTTCTCAAATCCAGAAAAAACTGAGTCTAAAAGTAATGTGTTATTAGAAGTAAAGAAGAAGACAATAGAGAAATGGACTGCCAGCGCAGCTCTAATGAAACTGAAAGCAAAGCAAGTCTGCACGTAGAAGTATCAGTCATTGCATTTTCTTCTACTTTAGAGAAGTCCACTCTGTTGGGGAGGATTCAACTAGCTGATTAAATTGGTACTAAAAACTCAAATTCCAGAGGAGTTAAGGCCTCAACCTTGGAGGCTGAGCAAAGGGACCTTGCTTTTTAGAGCATAATTGGCAGTTCTGTTTTGCAGTGTGTTGTATAGTTGTTTTCAGCTGTGAAGTAGTCTGTTCTAAAGCTTTGCATTACTATTTTAATTAAAGCAGTTACTATTAACAAGTTTCTTCCCTCCTTTATCCACTCCTCAGGTATTGTGAGGTAGCAATCCTAAATTTACTGGAATATTCTCAAATTCATCTTTGGACTTCATTAGCACCCTTTTATTTTTATCAGTCTTTTTCCTTTTAAAATATTGTTGTAAATGTAATACTTATGACGTGGAGTTAGCTTAGCGGTGTGTAGTCATCAGTAGCATCAAAAGACCTTATACCTTCTTCCCAACACTTTTCCCAGTTTATTCTGGCTGCTTCTATGAAGCTTCAGCTCTTCCAAGTCCCAAGTCTCTCCTGAGAACACTTGAATCCAGATCTCTCGACGTGAAGAGCTAGTGCATTAATCCCCTGCGCTCTCTCTGTCCTCGGTAATTGCATCTGAAAAGCAAGTGATTTCTTTTCACTGGGGTGAAAGTGAAGAAAAACCCATAAGCGCATCCTATGTGATAGCGCTCCGCAGCTTCTGGGAAGTTGTTCAAACAAACAGTGATTCTCCACTGGACATTGCTGATATCCTGAGCCACAGAAATCATTTGTGCTCTCCCACTTGAGAACCGATAACAGGTCTTCCAGCTCCAACATCTGGAGCTCTGGATTTGGTCTGTACGGCAAAGCTCGCCAAAGGCTCCTTGCATCTACCTTTTTACTGCAGGTACTTGAAGAAAGAGGTATCAAAGCAGTAAAATTTCTGATCTTTGTGGAAAGAGTAGAAAAAATAAACACTGTAACTGTTATCTTGGAAGGCTCAGCTGTAAAACAGATTCTCTTGATATGCTTGAAAGAACTAGTGGGATTTGCTGTGATCCCCTTTGCTGTATAGAGGGGCAGGTTCCACGGAGGCAAGGATTGTTAGAGAAAATAATTCTTTCATCCAAGAGAGAAAGTGTAATAATACCTACTACTGTGCCATTCTTCCAGCTCAGTGTTTTTCCTCTAGAAGAATTTAGTATATTTTTTTTGTAATTCATACATAACTTTTTTTAGACTTCAGCAGTGCTTTGAAAAACTCCTTAGAGGAAAAAGTAGCTTCTGAAAGAATAAACTAGTAGCTTTATAATGTCATATAGAATATCATCCTTAAAAATAATAGCGATTTAAATCTCAGATCTCTGTGGAAGTGCTGAGAATTAGTGGAGATGTTGAGGTTTTTTTATTTTTTTTTTTTTTAACACCCCCATTCTCTTTTCTACCTGTCATGTGCCTCCTTCATACTTAGAAAGCCTAGAATGATACAGTGGGCTTCTGAGTTTCTCTCTAAAATAAGTGCTTTTGTCTGTGGGATTTTATATTACCTTTTTTTTCCCCCTTTTTTGTTGCCCCAAAATACTTTTCAAGTCTCCAGGCTCCAAGTTGTAAACACTTTAAAGTAGCAACTTTATATTGAATATGGTGAGGAAAGTCTTCACTGTTTAGATGGGACTGCGTTTAAGTGAAAAGCTCCTGACAAGTCCATTTTCTCTGCCCAGTTTGTTGGGATATCAGAATTCAGGGCATGAATTCTGTTCCTGTCTGCATATTGATTTTGTAAGTTAAAAAGCACGTATTTTGTCTTGACACTGAAATTATGAAAAAACAAAACCAAAACCAACAGAAAATTACTATTGTAAATGACTATTATGTGGTAGTGTCATAGCTCTAATCATAAAGCCATGATCCTGGATTTTTTGCTTGTTTTCTGAGACATAATTTCCCTTTATTTCACCTTTAATCATAGCCAAACTATTTCATGGTCTGGTTTGTCAGAGCTGTTACTGCTTCATCACTTGTAGTTATTAAAGTAATTATTGCTAATGTTTACAAAATTTCTGACTTCTTAAGATTAACTCATCAAACAGCTACTTTCCTCTGTACTTCAACGTAATGTGTATTCCGTGTGTATGTATATGTTTCAGTACAGCAGGATTTCCCTAATTATTGCTGTTTAGTCTTTGAGTTTTTGCTAATATATTGTCTGTCTGTTAGTTAAACTTCTTGTACTATACTGCTGAAGACAAATGTTGGTCTGTTTTCAGCCCTATGTGATTCTTGCTCTGTCTACAGGGAACTACATTTAAATAACAACCTGTTACGAGTTTTACCTTTTGAGCTGGGAAAACTGTTCCAGTTACAGACTTTGGGTCTGAAAGGTATTGCTACTTTTTCTTGGTATCCGTGCTTGTTTAATGATATCACTTCTGAGATATAATGGCTGTAGACTGCTAGTTCATAAAACATTACTGAATAGCAATCCCAGATGTAGCTACTTACTCCGCCTTTATAAATATTGTTATTGAGGGATTATTTAAAAAAAGAAAAAGAACGAGTTTGGCAAAGCACTCCTCATATAAAGAGGTTTGCTTCTCTTTCCGCAGAGTGAGCGGAAGCTTGCTGTTGATTGCATAGGAGTTGAATACAGTGCTGCTTTAAGTAAGTAGTAGGCTGCAGTTAACTGTAGGTGCTCAACTCCAGCCAAAAAGGGAACGTGCTTTGTACTGCTGTAGGGTACTGTGCTGTTTATGCAAGCAGCAATTTAAATCTCTTTCCAATTTTTTTTTTTTCTCTGAACTGTATGGATTCTAGCTATAAAATTGCTGACCTCAGGGGAACTTGTATCACAAAACCAGGAGCACTGAGTGATACAATGCCTCTAAACACTATTAAGTCTCAAAGGTCTGTTTTTCTCCTCCTTAAAACTGGATAATTGCAATGTGCATTGTCCGTGAAAACTTTTACAGTCTCCTTAGGCATTTGGCAAATGGTGGACTCTCAAGATATGACTGGCAAATAAACTGATGGTGGATGTTTCACTCACGTCGAGCAAAGCGAGCAGAGATGGCCCCCGTGTGCGGCCTCATCAGCTCTGCCTGCGTGTTGTACCGCACCAGTTCTTCCAGTTAGATCCAGTGACCACCCTTGGGCTGTCTGTTAGAAGACAGACACAGCAGAGAATGTGGTTAACTTCATGAGAGCTGTTCACACGACTAGTGTGTTGTGGGATTGAAGACCTGAGATCTGAAACCTCTAAGTAGTTCATAGTAGATGCAGTATCTTTTCTCAGAGATGCCAGCTTTAAGCACTGATACATAAGTTCATAATGGTTCTATATATTTTATTCAATATTTCTGTAAATCTGTTTGCAGGAAATCCACTTACACAGGATATTCTGAACCTTTATCAGGAACCAGACGGGACGCGAAGGCTACTGAACTATTTGCTTGATAATTTGGCAGGTACTGCAAAAAGAAGTAAGTGATCATTCTTAAAACATTTATTTCTGCTGTGTAAAATAAATGTGATTATCATTTGTTGTATCTCTACTTTAAAATGTTCCCATAGTTTCAACAGAACAACCACCTCCAAGATCTTGGATTATGTTGCAAGAACCAGACCGTACAAGACCAACAGGTACTGTAACACTTCCCCCCCCACCCCCCCTTCTGTTGTAAAAGCTGTGGTTCTTTACTATCTGTTGAAAAATTTTTGATGCATACATTAACCAATCATCTGTGCAGTGCTGACCAGCCAGCTCAAGTAGTTCTATCTCAATTGGAAGACCTGTTTCAGATTTACCCATCTCTTACTATAAAGTAATTTCTTTTTAATTAACATCCTCCTCACAGGAATTGAAACTGCTGTCCACAATTAGTTAAATAGTTGAATTATAACAGGCTTAATTGAACATTTATTGAAAATAAGAAGATGGAAGAACATGAGCATAATTTCCCAAAAATGTAGTATTTTCTTTTAAGTAACCAATGTAGCATCTTTGACTCGGCACTTGTCCTGCTGTTGGGTTTCAGGTCATGTTTAATTGTTTACTTATTTTTCTGCATTAATTGCCTAAAATATAGCCTTTTCTATTTACCTGCACACCAAAAATCTTAGTGTATTTCTCAGTTATTGCAGTGTCCTCTCTTTCAGGACTGATGTACATTGCTTTCCCCTATTGATTTTATTAAGGCAGTTGCTTCAAAGGTCACGATGTTAATGCAGCGTGTCTTCTGCTGTCACCTGTTTGTTTTCAGAATGCTGGGCTTTGATCCCCCAATCAGCCCAAGATTGTTGCCTCAATTTGCTAAATATTCAAAGAACTGTCTTGTTTCTTTTTCCTGAGTTGTACTCCACGTTTGAGAGGAGCTCCTAATAAGCTTCCAAGTATCTTGTTGTACTGCAAATTCCTTAGTGCTTTTTAAATACAAACAAAAAAGCCCCAACAAAACAAAACCCAAAATGCATGCCGCTGGATTACCTGTCAAGTAGCCCAAAATTGTTTCATTATCACTCCTGTTCCAAATTAATGCAGAAAGTAGATGTTTCTTGTCTTTATGCCTGAATTATAAGCTTTTTGAGGTGGAAACATTTGGGGTTTTATTTTGTCTATACTTTCTCATTGTGTGAAGGGATCCTTACCCTGCCTGTGGTTCTGTTACAGTTCTTGGTGGTAATAATTAAGGTAGATTTTAAATAATCTTAATAGATTATTTAAATCTTCTAATGAAGAGTGTGCAAACCTTTGTATAGCTAGCAAATGTAAGTGTTCAAATACACTTACCTTGTTTCAGGCTTTTTGTAGTAGAGTACTACGTGGCATAAAGTACATTTGTCTGCTATTTACTGCATTAACCATATAAAGGGGGGTTTTGGTTTTTGTTTTCGAATTTTAATGCTAGAAGACAGCTGCCATAAGTTCAAACTTGTTATTTATCTTCCTAGAAGGACTAACAAATTTTTTTTTAGTACAGATACATGTGCTGTGTTTTGGTTGAAGGAAATGAAGCATGAGCTGATAAATTTGCAGAAGATAAAAGTGAAGAACATAATTGTGTATATGTATTTTGTTGTTGTTGTTAAATGTATCAGCGTGTAAGTAAAATTATTGTTCTGCAGCCTTGTTCTCTGTCATGTGTTACAACGTACTTTGTGATAAATATGCTACCCGGCAGCTGTATGGCTATTGTCCATCTTGGGCGTTGAACTGGGAATACAGAAAAAAAGCCATTATGCAGGAAATCCTGAGCTGCAATGCTGACATCATAAGTCTTCAGGTAAAAGATATACCATTATTTCTTTTCCTCTTCTATTCCCACGTGCTGGTTTCTACACATTAAGTGTATTTACAGTAAACGGTCTGTTTTCAAAACCTTCTGAAAACAAAAGAAAAAAGAAGTGGTGTTTAGAACATTATTTGTTGCTTGACATCAAAAGAATGCTTTTCAGCCCACACAGTGGGAATGTGAACCAGCAGCTGCTGATCAGAGGCATGTACGTGGGGGTGTCTTTGTGCCTGCCTGTGTATGTGGGGCTATAATTGACACATTTTCAAATAAAAGGCTTGAGATAATCATAACTCTGGGGATTACAGAAATTCATTTATATTTTCTTAAAATAAGGATATTGCTCTCAAATTTGCATTCTCTGATGTACTTAATTCTTATAATTTTTTTCCCCTTAAATCTAATTTGAAAGTGATTTACACTTCTGAAGAGTCTAAATAATATCAGTCTTCTGTATTATGGTAATAGTACATTCATGCTGTGCTGTCTTACAACTTTATAGGAGGTTGAAACAGAACAGTACTACAGTTTTTTCCTGGTAGAATTGAAAGAACGTGGCTACAATGGATTTTTCAGTCCAAAGTCTAGAGCTAGGACAATGTCGGAACAGGAAAGAAAACATGTTGATGGTTGTGCAATATTTTTCAAAACAGAAAAGTAAGTGATGTGTTTTGCAAAGCCTTCTATTGTGTCTCGCTCTCTTTCACGTAATTTCTCAGGACAGTCTATAGCTCCAACAATTTGGCATTAGTCACCCTTTTTGTAGCCATTCGGTGTTCCTTATAGAGCATTCCTATCGCTAGAAAGAGTGGTCTGTAAAAGAGAAATCATTCTGTGTGTAACTAGCAATAGAAGATTTTACCTTGGAGTTTTATTTAAGTTGAAATTTCATTCTGTTAGAGCAATGAAGGTTAGGAGTTCCCTAAACTATACTTCAGTTGTTGAGCAGGTGTGTCCCAACCATTAGGTGTTAATAATGAAAAGATGAAGTAAGTGTCTTATTTCTAGGGGTTGGGTATTTTTTTTTGATAATCCCCAAAACTGTGGAAATAAGACCTCAGATGACATTGACTTTTTGATACATTAGCTTTCTGATAAAGCAAAAGACAAGGCACAATATCACTGCTTGCTTCTGAAAAAAAGCCATTATTTAAGAGCTGCAGCACTTACTCGTTGTGTCACATTGTACTTGTACAACTGTTTGGATATGAGGGTGATAAATTCCCTTCCTCCTCCTGTTTCCATTCCTTTGTGACCACAAGTAAATGTAGGTGCCAGGTTTGATACCTTTTGGCTTAGAAAAATTGTTTAGTCTCTCTCTATTAAACCTGCGTCTTTGAACTAGAAACTGTTGCAGAATTAGAAACAAGCACTCTTTTCTATAGTTTCTCAAGCTCCCTCCCCCCCTCCCTCTCCCCCCCCCCCCCCTTTTAATTGAAACTAAGGTAGTATAAAATATATAAAAATGGCTAGGAAAACTGTATCCTTTGATTTCCATTTAGGATTTTATGAAATTATGTGATTGGCTGAGATTTTCACATCATAAATGTGTTTGAGCTTTAATTAAAAGGAGAATTGTCTATAATTATTTCCGTTTGTATCTGGCTGCTGAAAAAAATATATATGATGTTTCTCTTTCAGATTTACTTTGGTTCAAAAACATACTGTTGAGTTCAATCAACTAGCTATGGCAAACTCGGAAGGTTCAGAAGCTATGCTGAACAGAGTTATGACAAAAGATAACATTGGAGTTGCTGTATTGTTAGAACTGCGAAAGGAATTGATAGAAATGTCATGTAAGTCCCATTTAGTTTAATTTTTTAATAGATTCTATTTTGTGAATGAATAAATTGCTTTTTGTTACAGTAAACCAGAGAAACTATTCTACAGATGAATATAACTTTGCACATTGTATGCTGTGACAAATTTATTTCCAAAGAGGATTTGGGGAAAAGTCGTATGGCTTAAATGATTAAGATTTTTTTTTTTCCCCCCACTTATACCCTTATGCTTAAAAAATACAAAGACTTGAGGGTTTTTTTTCTTTTTTTTTCTTTTTTTTTTTTTTCCTTGCAGTTATATACAGGTATCAAAGAATCAGGTGGTGTTAGTGGTGTGTTTCTGGGTCATGTATCTGCATCATCTTAGCTTGTTATTTTCTTCACTGTCATGCTTACACAACCGGTTCGTTCTGCCCTGTCATTCTTAATTTAGGAAATGTAAATTAGGTTTATAAGTATTGCAGTGGGTACCTACTCAACCTGGGTTGTATTTATCCAAATGAAATTTTATTGATTCAGATTCTAACAAACAAGCCTTTTAAGAAGCACTTCTAGCAAGAGAAGTAACTTCTTATGCGGATAACTTAAAATTCAGAGCTCATTGCTTAATAAGATATAAGCAGTGCCTGTTTACTGTCACAACCTGAGGAAAACTCTTGTAATTTTTTAGAACAACATGATTTGCCTGTAATTAGGACTATCTGTTGTTTATGTTAATTCATAGTATTCTTAGATACATAAGCGTTGCCTGTAACAGGATAGTCTGTCTGTTAATGGTCTTGAATGTGAAACAGAATTATTCCTAGGGCTTTATATCAACTAAAACACTTAGTAGCTGTATGACCCTCTTAAATTAAATGGTATTAACTCTCTCCAGGTTATACTGGTATTTTATTTTATTTTTTCCTCCTCTCAAACATGTTGTTTAAAACTCAATGTTTTCTGTTGCTGACCATGTAAGGTAAATAATTGATTTTAAATTTTAGCTGGAAAGCCACATCTTGGGATGGAAAAGCAGCTAGTTCTTGTAGCTAATGCACATATGCATTGGGACCCAGATTATTCTGATGTGAAGCTGGTTCAGACTATGATGTTCCTGTCCGAGGTAAAGAACATTATTGATAAAGCTTCTCGTAGTCTCAAACCTGGTGTTTCGGGAGAACTTGGAACCATTCCACTTGTACTGTGTGCAGATCTCAATTCTCTACCAGACTCTGGTAAGAGTTCTATTTCTTTTTTGGTGTTTGGTTTTTGGTTTTGTTTTCTTTTTTCTTTAAGATTGTTTCAAGTGTATAACAGTTTAAATTTTAAGGTCTCACTTTTTTAAAGGAGTTTTCAACTTAGAGAATACATTGTTTGATATCATAAGCTCTGAAGGTGCTAAGAAAATAGAAGGAAGAGAGAAAAGATAGAGCTGTTTCTTTTGTGAGTGACCTTATTGCCTGTGCAGTAGTATAGCTGTGTCTGGTCTTTCAGAAACATTTTCATTGTTATCTTACAATAAAGGAATGGAAATGGAGAAAATATCTTCCAAAAATAACTGGAAACATGAGTATGTTGCTGATAATGGGGTTTTCTTAGTTTTAAGTGTGAGAAGATGGGTTCTTCTCTTTAAAGTTGCCACCATACGATCATTTTCTTCATCTCAAATGTGTTAGGACTTCTAAAATACAATACATCCCCTACCGGAAAGGGATTCTTCAGAGCTCTTTACTAACATACAACTTTTTCTTGGTGGCAAATTTATAAAGTGCAAGAAAAGAACAGATCCAGTGATTGCCGCCTTGGCTTTCTCAGGCACCCCGCTGAAGTGCTGAACTCGAGAGCCATCCTTCCTTCTTATTGCGAGTTGTTCGATATAATCGTCTCCATTCCTGGCCCCCTTCCTTCTGGCCTCTGCTTGGCAGCTCTTAACATCTGTTAGGGTTGATAGGAGCAGTTACTGCTCAGCGGTACTGGAAATCTGATTCTTCTTGATCTCAGCAGGGCACGTATCGCTAGCGGCTATTGCAGCAGCCAGTTCGTGTGTCTGATTGTGTCTTCAGAACAACTAATTGCCTCTTTTACCTGCCAGAACCTTAACACAGCTATTCTGAAATTAAGAGGCATGATCTTAGGTTTCCAAGACACAAATCTTGTCAATTTGGCTTTGCGGCCTATTTAAAGTTATCTTTATTTGAAGTAGTGTTACAAAACTGGCTTTTTTTGCAACGTTTTAGCCGAAGAATCTTGAAAGCCAGGACTTGAGCATAGAGAGGAGGAAGGTGACAGTGTAGCCTCTGCAGCATTTTACTTCCACTTTCTTCATTTTTTCACACACCCCCACCCCCAGTCTGTTCCGTATTAACCTTCTTGTTTTTTCTAATCAAAGTATGTCTCTTTGTTCTAGGTGACATTTGCTCTTGACATATATATACATTGTCTTGCAATATTTTAGAAGAACTACTGCTGATTGTATTGTTTCTGTGTTAAGGTTTTGCTTATATAAAGCATAAAGTTGCATGTATAACTGGAAGTACCTACACACTCTTATTTGCTGAATGCTTGTTGATTCCTTCTTGTGTGCATGCGTCTCTCCTAATAGGTGTTGTTGAGTACTTGAGCACTGGTGGAGTGGAAACAAACCACAAAGATTTTAAGGAACTGAGATACAACGAAAGTCTTACTAACTTCAGCTGTAATGGAAAAAATGGAACAACAAATGGAAGAATTACACATGGTTTCAAGTTGAAGAGTGCCTATGAGAATGGTCTAATGCCTTATACAAATTACACATTTGACTTCAAGGTAAGGACTCGGCTGGTATATTTTGGAGAAGTTTTCCGTTTTGAAGCTTAACTATATGATTTGCTGTATGGAACTGTTTAACAAAGTTAATCTGTTCGGGTAGCTAACAGTAAATTCACTAAGATTATATTTAAAACCTAGCAAATGAGTGCCCAACACTTCAGTCTCCTAGAAACCAAATGTTCCTTTTTCTTGTTAGTAACTTGTAATGGATTTGCAAGAGTTGGGGTGCTGTTAACTTTCCCTGCAATAGGAATATTTTGTGTTTTAATACTCCAAGCTAAATGAAATGGTACAACAGGGGCACTTAAGACGCCAGCTGCAAGGAAATAATCCATGTTGCTACTGGAAAACTTGCAGTGCTCGGTTGCCTCTTGGAAACAAAGATGGCTCTTGGCCTCTTCAAAAATCAGATAAATATGATTTGAAGCTATGTAGGAGGTTGGAAATTACAACCCACAAAAGCATAGCAGAAATGATACAAGGTGGACTTTTCCTTTGTTTTCCTAATCTATATTGAGCAACCCGTGGGATATAGGAAGTCTGCTAAATTGATGATGTGCTATAGAGAAGGAACAGTGGCATTTCTTGTACTTGTAATATTGAGCTCTTCTTTTGTTTGGAAGAAGAACTTGAGTCAAGAATATATACTAATAATCGATTTTATTTCTTCTCTTGTTTTAGGGTATTATTGACTACATCTTCTACTCTAAACCTCAGCTAAACATACTTGGCATTCTTGGACCTTTGGATCATCATTGGTTAATAGAGAACAATATAAGTGGTTGTCCACATCCACTCATCCCTTCTGACCACTTCTCACTTTTTGCACAACTGGAGCTTTTGCTGCCTTTCCTGCCTCCTGTAAATGGAATCCATCTCCCTGGCAGGAGGTAGTCAAGTACATTTTAGAGGGTAACCTCAATCTAACTTGTACAATTGTAAAATCTGAATATAGAGGAGTGAGGTATGGCCAACAGGGATTTTTTTTCTTAATAATCTTAATCTTAAATCTAATTATTTGCTAAAGACATAGTAAAAGCCAGGTGCTATCAACAGACACAATTCTGAGCCCAATATTCTTTGTATACTGTTCGACAGCGATTGGTGCGTTTGCACCTTTCTTTAATACGTTACAATTAACCTTCCTGTTTCTTTTATCCAACGAGACGTTTTCATGCCTTGAAATAGGGAATTGTTATACAGTATATTCTCTTTGCACAGTTATCTGTAGCACTACTTTTTTGAGGCCAGTAGGAACATCCACAGAACATTCTTCCATACTTCACTCCCTCCTTTTTCAGACTTGTTTGTAAAATATAGAATTTGAATTTAGCCTTTATTGATTGTATATGAACAACAGAAAACCTGATTTATGAGATTTTGTACTTTAAAAAAAGAAAAATCAGATTTGGAAAATGATTGTATTGTAAACTAAGGCTAAATTTTTATCTGTTTTCATGTGTTATAAAGGCCAGCTTGTAAAAGAGGTTGTCACAGGTTTTCTCTGCTAATGATTTGCACTGTTAGGGTTTCGTTAGCCCTTTTGTACTACTTTTTATGTTCAATTGAGAACGTTGCTTTTAAAATTCAAACTTACAAAATCTTAATATCTTACAGAGATAACTGAATACATTCTGCCTATTTCTGATTTAAAAGAAAAAAAAAAAGAGAAAAGCATAGGGTTCTCGCAGAACAGATAAGCTAAGCAGTGAATATAAGTAGACCTGTATGGATTGAAAGTTATTGCTGATGTGTATACAGTCAGATATTTTTCTCATCTCTAACTTTTGAAGTAAAATTTAGGGATACTTGTGTACAGCTTCTTCATTTCTGTTTTAAATACTTGTCCTATCTCCACTGTGCCTGCTTAAATTTGTTCTCAACTAGCACTGCCTGTGCATGCAGAGAGATCCTGTGCATCCTCTTTTATTTTTTTAAATAACGTTAACACTTGTGAAAATTTTATGAAGATACTTTTGTATAAGCTGTGGCATCTTTTTTTCCTTTGTGAAGCATTCAATATCACACTTTTTGAACATGTTCAGGTTATGGGTACACAGTTTCTAGCTTCTAATACCCATGCACTGCTTCTTTCAGTGTCATTGCACAGTGCCGTTTTTCCCACTAAGAATTACTATCATGTGAATTCTCTTTCGTTTAAGTGTGTTCCTCAGTTTCAGAAAGTATAATTCCTTGAAGAAAAAACCCCCAACCCTATGTTTTCTATTGATGAAGCAGTGTAAAATAAATGCATTTTCAATACAGGTCCCAAAGACAATTCTTCAGATCATTTTTTTTTTTAAAGTGACCAAGTCTTATTTTAAAGTGTCAAGCAAGACTAAAGTTATAGTGTACCCTCAGTGCCATTTGTGTCATGAAGCCAAGTATATAACAGCTTACAAATTTAACTTGTCTATTTGTATCCTAAAAGGGAGAATTTATTATCTCCTTAAACTAATACAACTTGAATAATCAATGTAAAAATAAAAATAAAAATTGAGATAGAGAAGCTTGGTCTTAAACAGCTTTTGTTTCAGCTGCGGGCAGGGAAGCAAAAGGACACTGAGCATTAAGAGAAAACTTTCTAAATATTTGTTAATTTTTATATATAAGAGAGTGGATTGGTAATAATGATTCAAAATTTTATTGAAAAGTAGTCAGCACATAAATGTGCTCAAACCGTTCTGTTTTAAGCTGAAAGTAAAAATTACGAACAGATCGGATATGTAAAATGTACATTTTAAAATTTCAATAGGAGAAATTTTGATCTTGAATCCTTGTCTGGGACCTGATCTCTTGGGGTTATTTTGTTTTGGTTTTAGTTGTGGAAACACCAAACATGTCCAGTTTATAATCAGTACATTGAAATGCTGGTAGTATTGCTGTAGTAGACTTAATGCGTAGTGTTATTTTTTTTCTGTTTGTTTTTTGGGGTTTTTTTGTAAAGTGTGAATAAAAGGTGTTTTACTCATGTTTCCTTAATGATGTCTTGGTAATGTACATCATGACAATTTCCAGTGATGACGAGCTAATTTAGCTTGTCAAACTGAGCAAACTATTTTTCTTTTCTGATTATCTGGATTGTGTAATGAGTCCAGAAAGCTTTACAGAAGGGGAAGGGAAGCACTTACTCATTTTGTATTTCTTAGAGGGGGATAATTTACTTTAATAGATGCTGGAGCTTGAGTGCACTTGTTAGATTCTAAAGGTTTAAGCTTTATCCAGTATGTGTTCTCCTGTATTGCTTAGTCTTAAAAAATATTTGAATTTATGACAGCACATTAAAATATGGCCCCTTGTGCTTTTGGAGACACAACTGTTCCTGCTTAGTCACCTTACAGTCTAAGGGTCCATTTAAATGACCGTTTCCTCCAGCTTTTATACTAGTCCACCAGGTCCCAATCGAAAACCCACTGAATACATTGAAGACACTCCTTTGACTTCACTGGGTTTTAACTGGACTGCAGCTATGACTCGGGGGCTGAAGGAAGGAGAAATATGTTGAATATAGGGAAAGACCAGACGGCACCAAAACAGAGCTGAGAAAACTTCGTCAAACAATCTTTCAAAGAAAATATATTCTTGTGTCAAACAAACCTAACTCAAAAGTCTCAATTTCCAGCTATAACCTAGAACAAGGCAATAAACTGTGTCTTCACAAAATCAAAATGTTTGCTTCATAGTTTTTAACATAAAATGGTTATTTGCAATATTTTTATTTGAGGTGGGTTTGGGTGTTGCCATAGTGTACCTTCAGTGTTCTTGTTGTAAAAGCACATACAGCAAAAGTCACAGAACATCCTTGGAGTTGAAAGAATTTATTTAGGTTAGACCAGGCTTTTTTCCACTTAAAGTACAGTCAGCCATATCTTGTCTAGTTTTATTTACCTTTACCAAGAATTCTGGGTGTCAAAGTGTAAATTGAAATATACCTTTAACTAAAAGAATTGATGAGAGTACAAGACTAATACCACAAGTTACTGCTTTTAACATAACACAAGGTGGGGGGGGGGA
>JAVJGG010000043.1:16145449-16161479 GCA_035590195.1 Aviceda cuculoides | reverse complement strand
TTCAACCACACAAAACCTGTATTAAAGACAAAATAATTACAACACTATTGGTGGGGAACTAATTACACTGTAAAACTTAAAAAAATTCAGTTAACCGCTTAAGTAGCAAGCCTTTTTCATCCAGCCAGACACAGTATTTTTTAGTATGTTAACTGCTATTCTTTTCTTTTGGTTGCATAAATTTGTAACACTTAAGTGTCTTGGTATGTTTAAGTAGTGTCTAAAATAGAATATCTTAGTCTTTATTCACAGTACTTCTGTATAATGTGTAATGCACTGGACTAACTCTTGTTTACCATTCATGTAACAAAAACCAGCACATTATCTGCACTAAGCTCAAAGAATGTTGCATTTGTCTATAGGCAGCTCTTCAATAAGATAAATGGGAAACTGAATATGGTCTGATGGTAAACAAGGGCTTTTACTGTTCTCTTCAGTGGAACTTTCTTCTTGGTCAAATTTTAACTAGTTAGTATTATATTTATATACAGGGTCTTCTTTTTCTTTACCAATGTATTTTCCTACTCATAGCTGACCAATAAATCCAATATCTGTTTCAAACCTTCTTGAAGTCTAATTCATATTTTAACTTGATTCCTAAAGCTTTTCCTGAAGAGTTGCACATAGAGCCAGAGTGAGTGAAGTGTGTTAAGGGTAAAATGGAAGGATGTAAGAAACTTGATAATCCCAGAAAGACTTTCCTGTACTTTCTGTTACTTTCTAGATCTGCAGAGCAGAAAGCTGCTTGAATCAATTGGGTTTGGATTGCGAAGTGAAGACCCAGTTAATAATGCCTCCAGAGTCTGTGGAAAACCCGTATCCAAACCTACTCAGATCTCAACCCCGTGTCTTCATCTCTGGCCATCTTCTGCCCTTCCCAAGTCAGTCAGTCAGTAAGGTCAGTCGTGCAGTCCGCAGGTTCTGTCGGGGTCCCCTAGACCCCACTCTTTCCTCCCTCTTCCTTCCCCACCCCAGAAAGCCCAAAGCCGTCTCGGGGTCTGGCAGAGAGAAGGGATTCAAAGATTCCATTAATTTACCATGGAAGGGGAGCAAGGTGGAGGTTTCTTGCATCTTTTTTTTTTCAGGCACAAGATCAATCTAACTCTTGTCCTTTAGTTTAATAGCATGTTCTTTCAGGGGGGGTTCTTCTGTATCAGAGTGTATGCGTTACAGTGCAGACTCTTATATGATGTTCCCATCACTAGTAGCAGAAAACATAACCCATGAGCACGCTTGCTGTGTGAAGCACTGAAGCATGCAAGACATCTCGCTGGCACCCCTGCGTCTCTTCAGAACTCGCATTCAGTATGTCGGCACTGTTTTGCTTTGAAATTAAAGATCTAGTTCAGTGTTTCCGTGAATACCACATGCCCCGGAGCATTCAGCTTGCTTGTAGTTCTAAAGTTGGCTGTCTCGAAGCAGCTGTACGTCCCCAACAGGGTGATGAGTCCAGTCCAGATTTCAGCAATGATTTCTCTTTGGTTCTCTCTCGTGGGCGAGATTTTAATTCCCACCATCACATTTGTGGTCTTGCCACTAGATGGTGTGTGTAACACAGGCTTCGTGCGCACAGAGTGTGAACATATTTGAGGGTGCCGTCCAGAAAGGGTGGCTTGTAGAATTATTTGTGCGAATTCAGGCCCAGGAATGAACCTTTCTAGTGGCAACAGTCGGTTTGGTAATGTCTGTGCCAATTAAATACCGGCTTTATAAATCCAGCTGTCATGATGGGAATAAAAAAGGACCTACTTGGTTCTCAATGGTAAAATCATTCTAGGGCCTTTGCTTGCTTCGTTTAATCTACTTAGTGCTATGTTCTAAGATGAGTACAGTTGTTACATGGTTCCAAATTGAGTTGATGAGCTCTTAAATAATATCTGCTAAGCTGGCGTGTAAGTATTGGGAGATCTGTCAGTAGGGAAACTCTGTGCCAAATTTAATGGAGAGCCTGGTGTCCTGTCCAGAGAGCATATATGGAAAACAGCATCTATCACTCAAAGGATTGAGTTGAGCTTGTGTCCTGTGGTCTGAAGTCAGGTAAGAGAAAATTTGTCTTTCCTTAACTTGCAGTAAAATAACTACAGGTATTTTAATATAATTGAATACAAAATCATGCTGGCCAGACTCCTAGTTACTGGTCCTTCATATCTCATGCCCACTGGCTCTTCAGTGATAGTACAAAGTTGGGTTTGTGCCTTATAGGGTGGGAATTTCCCAAATCAGTGCAGGTGACTGTGTGGCATTTTTTTTCTACTGACACGGGTAGAGCAGAAGAGCCTTAAAACATCTGGAATTGAGCCCAAAGAGAGAGAGGGAAGGAGGGGAAACTGAGAGAAAGGTAAGTGGAAAGGGCAAGAATATGCAAGGTGCATTGGGTGACCTTTTGGGAGAAGCCGTACTTCATTAAAGGTGAGTGTTCTGGTTATTTTCTTGCTTTTTGTCTTCCCCTCCTAACCCAGAGGCACTAATTGTTCGCTCTAAACATTTGCTTACTCTGTTTGCATGGAAAGCAGTCAAGCTAATTAAGCTATGGGGACCTTTGGTGCATTTGATTATTTTCTTACTCCAAAATAAGCCCGGTATTCTCACAGGTTAACAGTTTTTAAAAGATAGGAAGGTACGTTCAGGTTAAATCTTCACGGTGTGTCAGTGGACAGTATTAATTTCTTTTAAAAATGCTAGATGTTTGTTATAAAAACCCCACACATTACAGAAAATAAAAACATAGATACACTCCTGCTGGGTTTTAGTGACCACAAAGATTTAAGCTTCAGCTGATTGTTCATAGCACACTTTTTTTCCCCCTAGTTAGTTAGTTTAGTTTTTCTATTTTTTTCTAGTTTTTTCTAGTTCAAGGCATAGACTGCTCCCTTCAGGTGCCAATAGTGAATTAATGATAGTTTCTCCACTGTGGCTAACGGTATTGATAGCTCTTCAGAGACTGGATTTATTGATTCTTTATTTCCCTTCTTCCTTTTCAAAAAACGGTGTCCCAGTTAACGGTCTGCTTTTTGGCCAAGAGGTCTAAGACCTGTTGTATCTAAAGACCTGCACCAAGCTACGTGCTGGTTTTGCTGACCCTGGCAGCAAGACGCCACCAAGACACAGGCTAGGCAGGGGGAAAGCCTGGAGGTGGGCAAGGATTTCTTTTCACCATCTCCTCCCCTCCCAGATAAAGCAGTGGGAGAGAGGAGCGTCGGGAATTGCATACACGTTGCTCTCGGGAGCAGCGTGGGGTGAAGGGAAGCATCCCGCCCGTCATCGTGTCCGGCACCGCGGAGTCCCCCGTCCCCTAACGCGTCACTCTCCTGACGAGCCTAGACCTTCACTTTTCTCGTTTAGGTGTTCTCCGGGGTTTTCCGGGCTCCGCGGGGACAGGATCCAGGCTCCGGTGGCACGCGAGAGTGCTTCGCCGGTCGGCGCGGCTGCCTGGCGTCGGGGTGCTGCCAACCCGCTTCTCGTTCGACTTGGGCGCCCGCGTGGCCGTGGGGCACGTCCGCTGCCGCCCGTCCGCGCAAGAGCTGCTGTGGAAATCTCAGAAATACCAGTTACGGGTTACCGTGCAAAGGAAGCGAGCGGAGGTATTTAATAATTGTCTCGGTTAGCGCCTCTGAAGACTGAGCTTCCTTTGTCTCTCGGCGTGATCGTGAGTTTTCCAGGGAATAGTACCAGTTACACTCAGTAAAAAGTCTGTGCATTGCCCAGTGAGAGAAGAGCAAGTCAAAGGTGCTTATCCTTCAAGCGGCAGTTTGATTTTCAGTTTCTTACTTCATGAATTTGGGTATTTTCATTCCATTTGCCGTGTTTTAAGACAGCGTGTGAAGCAGCTGAAGGTTTGTGCTGCCCCAGCTGCTCTCTGAGAGGCTGTACCCCTGCATTAGTGCGGGCTATTCCTGCAAATGCTTGCACGGGTTAAACCAGGAATACTGCTGCTGTAAATTTAGGTAACAGACTGCAGGAAGGGCTGGGATTCCTTTAGGTAACAATTTCTCCCTTGGGCGGGATCCTTCATCCAGGGACCGGTGAGGGAGGAGGGAGAGGAACAAAAGGTAGAAATTTGGGTCTCGGCCCAAGACGGCCGACAGGAAATTTTCCATTAACTCCATTGAGCTTTCACTGGGCGAGCAGGTGTTTGGGAGCACAAAAAATGAAGTTCCCACCTGTGCATGTGGAACAGACCGTCTTCCCCGAGCTGTGTCCTAACTCACCCAGCCACCGCAGGCGGGCAGGGCGAGCGTCTGACCTGCAGCGCCAACCACGGGAATTCGCATTCCGCTGAACTGGGTTTACGTTTTTTGCTGGGTGCAGTCCTGAGGTTTTGGTATGGCTGTACGATTTAATTAAGCTTTCACATTTGATGGTGTGAAAACTGCAGTTTCATCCAGTTACATCATCCTCAGTAGACAGCCAGCGGTTTTGTTGCGTTCGTCTGTATTACTCATGTCCTGTAGGAGCTGTTGAAATGAAGAGAGAGCGAACCCCCCCAGCGCTGCAGCACCTGCTCCCCTTTCACCACGGCGATTCTTTGCTGGCTATGAAAAATCCGTTTCTATATAATTATTTTTTCTTATAGGTTTGGCCGATCTTACAAATCCTCCTTCTCCCCCTAAGTAAGAATTATTCCCATTCTACACAAAGCAAAAATACCTCAAAAAGCCGGCAGCTTGCCGAAGGCCCTGGGTGTCAGGACTGCGGATGGGATCACGCCTGCGGTCGGTCCCAGCTCAGACTCCTCGGTTGTTTCTGCTCCCTCGTGTCCTGCAGCTGAGCATCACCTCCGGGAGCCGAAGCGCGTGGAGGGAGCGCGACGAGGGTGCCGTGGCTCTGCGGTCGGGTAAATTAAATGGTACAGGAGGAGTTCAGAGCTGTGGCCGTGTCCTGCCCGCAGTACCTCTCCGCAGCACGTTGAGCAACGTGCCTTTGGTCCGTCGGGTGGGTTGGTTCCTTCTTCTGTCCCTGGTAAAAGAAATGCGTGCAGGGCAGCGCTTTGTTTTCATAGTGATTTTAAAAATACCCTACTGCTGGCACGGAACACTTTGTTCGAGGTTCTGAAAGCAGTGGCTCCTTAAATCTGTCTGCAAAGGCCTCGATCCATAAAGGTACACAAGTCCGTGTGGTCTACTGAAGTAGCTCGGGAGCTAATGCGGATCGGGATGAGAGTGCTTGTACCAGAAGCAGTAAAATCTTATAGCCCAACTGGTTTATGATCCAAGCAAGAAACGCTTCTCTAGAAAAAAAACAAAAAAACAAACGAAAAAAACAACATGGGACAAACTGCCATGTAAATTTAGCCCTTAAGACTGTTAATGAGAAAGGAAAGAATTCTACTAAATCCTTATTGCAGAGTTCTGTCTGAGAGCTGGGTCCTCGCTGCCCCACCGTGTCTCAGAGCCTGACAAAGTCATGACAGATCGTATTAGGTGTTGCTGTCCCTGGAAAAGCAGGCAGTAAGGGAAACTGAAAACACAATAGAATTTTGCAAAACATTTTGAACTTCATTTTGAAATGAAATTGCTAGATGCTAAACAGCATTTGATACAACAGAATTTGATTGGGAGGGTTTGTTTCCTTGGCAATTTTGGCAGCAGTTGTTTTCATCCTTATTTTCCAATACCAAAATTTCAAAGGTATGGCATCCCAAATTTCTACGAAGCCCAATGGGATGATATTTAAATGTTGACATGTTTTTCTTTCTATCCTGTATTGTTTGCAATGGACTGTAGGAGGAAGGTTTTGTCTTTGGGCACAGAATCCAAAGATTTCTGCTGCCTGTCCGAGGTTACCAGGTAATTTTCTGTTGCCAGCATTAGCCTTAGCGAAACATTTCTCTTAGAATCCTTTTGTTGAAGACAGTGAAATTTAATGAAGTGAACTGATGAGCTTGGAGCAGCTTGTACTACCCTTGCTGTCACACACAGTGTGCCGTGCCTCCTGGCCAATTGTGCCAGGAGCATTTGTACGGTGTCAGAAAAATGTGCAAAGACTACAGATTTTTTTGTCAGCATCTTTCTAATGAAAAAGAAAATTTTGGAAAAGGTTATACTGGGTGCCTCAGCCACCAGCTACTAACTCCGTGGTAGCTACCTCCATGGAGCAGCTAGTGCGTATCCGCCCGCCTGAAGAGTGAATTCTGGCTTTTTACTGAGGATTTTGCTTCTTTGCTTACTTGCAGCAAGATTCGATTTCTTCTCCTCTCTTTGGTGGTAGAAACCATTGCTCCCATTAGCCCCCCAACACTTCCCTACGATACCACTAGTGTTGGCTGTTGGATTCAGCTATTACCCCTGCATGTTTTTCTGGTTGACACTATCATACAGTTAAATAATTTGGTTAATTATGCTTAGAAAAGGGTTTCAGGGTGGAGACCCAACCGGCTCATCTGCAACCAGTTTACTGTGCACCTCATTCTCTTCTTGAGAAATTATTTGATCTGAAGCCTAGAGGCAGCAGAGAAGGTAAAACTTGCATTTCCTATCTTTAAAATTGCAAGAGGAGGATTTTGCCACACACCATAGCATGGACCAGTCGTCACTGGCTCTCGAGGACTTGCTAGAGCAGGTGGTACTTTATTATTCTAAAGAAAGAGAAGACACTTTGCAACAGATCCTGCTATTTTCTTGTTGCTATAACAAGATTGGGAAGGGGAGGTAGGGAGGAATCTGTTTTAAATCCAGCTGGTACCAGCTCAGCCCTTCAGGGAAGCACAGCGCTTAATTTCTCTTGTATTCTTTGACCCAGTTAGCATTGCACAAATGTTGTGGATCACAGGACTGTCTAATCCTCTCTTGAATCCTGCTAAATTTTCTCTTCTTGACATCCTGCAGCAATTAATTCCAGGACCTGACCCTGCACAGCAAGAAGGCCTGGTGCTTTCTCTCTGAATGGTCTACTTCTCATTTTCCATCTGTGTACCCTTGTTTATGGATTCAAAACTGGGCACGATCAAGCCCGTGCTTATATCTGCTTGCCCTAAAGACCAGGAGTATTTTTGACTAACAGCCCCGGCTCTGCTGTGAGCAAGGACCACGCACAGGTTCCTTTGCTCTTTGTGCAAATCAACCTTAATCTGAAGCACCCGGCTAATCTCACTAACGAGGTTTGAGTGGCTCGTAGGCTCAGCGAGTCGGAGATGGCCACTCTCCATGCGTCCGTACAGCACCCGGCCGAACAGGACCTGATGGGTAGCTGGCATCCCTAACCCGTGAAGGCCATCTGTGAGCAAACATCGCAATTTTTTTCTGTGCAGCTCGATGCTTCTATAGCGTGAGCTGAGGGGGAAGGTGAAGAGCACCTCGAGCAAAGTTGGTATTTCTCGTGTAATTGCTCTGGAGCCTGGACACTCAAGATGTGGCATCTCCCTTTTCTGAAGCTGATTCACAAGCCAGGTTAGCTCCACTGATGCTCCATCAAGTGAGTTAGAAAGATATAAAACTTGCAGCCCAACACCTCTGGTATAAACCAGAAGCCATTTTCTCTCCTACATACTTGTGACTAAGGGTAAAATAACATTCGGCTAAACTCGGCTGACTTGTAGATGTCAGACTCCACCAGCAGATGAGATGTGGCAGTCTTCCTGCTGGCTAGTCCGGTTTTCAGCTTGCGTGACGACCCTGCTTTGCAGAACTGGGACTTGCTGATCGCAGAGAGGAAAAGCCGCTGCAAGTTGTGTCAAGTGCAGGCAGCTCAAATGTTGTGGTTAACACACAGGTTTTGCTAAGCTCACGGCAGGTCGATGGGCTTTCAGCTACGTTAATTTAAAACAAAGACAAGAAATGGTTGGCAAAATGCTAATACATGCAAATAAATAAACTAATAATTTGACTTCCCTCATCAGCTGCTATTAGAAATCTGTGCTTTAAATGCAGCAGATAGTTATTCCCATTACAAGCCCATTCTAAAGCACTCAGAGGCTCCCTTTGATTTTAAATGGCATTTGGTCAAACGTTATGTGGCAAGTAGATGGCATTCCAAAAATGCCCAGTTTTTCCACAGCTCCTCGCAACAGTCCTCGGAAGCGTTGCCTCCAAGAGCATTAATTCCAGGAAGGCTGCGATCGCCAGGAACGTTACATCTGTATTTACGCAACGTGTATTTTGCATCATGCTGGGCAAATTCCATTATCTTTGGGAATCCCAGAGCATGGGAAAAGGCCACGAGCCCAAGGTGTGGTGCTGCAGGGGCCGGCACTGGTGCCAGCCCTGCCCCACGTCAGCGGTCCCAGTCACAAAACCACACCTGGGCTGCGGTGGGCAAGGCAGCGCGCTGTGCGTGAATGACCCGACTCTTCGAACACAAGCGGAAAAGCTTTCAGCCGTCCTTTCGGATCTCTCTTCTGCCCACGGGGACAGCTGCAAATGCAAAACGCTTTGCCATTAATCACGTTGCTGATGGGACAGAGGAGCGTTTCAGTCAGAGCGAAGGGATTCCTGCTCAGTCACTAAATGCAGTTCAGCTTCGTTGTACACCGTTTATCATTACTCTCCACTTAGGAAGGCTCAAAGTTAATTAAAATATGCCCTCCGTGAGCAGTTAGGCCCAACTGCAGGCACTCAGGGCCCAGGGAAAGCCTGAGGCACCATCCACAAGGGCCCTGCTTTAAGCAGAGAGACCCTGTGTTCTGCCGCGGGCTCGGGTCTGACCGCCTAAAACTAGGCCCTGTGTTTTCTCTCGGAGCTTTAAGATTTGGATTTTTTTTCTTCAAACAAAAATAGCCGCTTTTATCCTAACTTCGGAGTTAAAGACCTTTCTAGAAACTGGTTTTGCTACCCTCACTCACACACCTCCTGCATCTACCTGTCTGTTGTGCAGCCCTTAAATCTGCTCCAGCTTGTCTCCGGGCATTACGATCCCTCCCTGCGAGAGTCCCATTCGTGACCTATCCCTGCCTGTAATCACGTTGCGCCCGCTCTTATTTTAGTTTCTGATCAACACCTTTTCTTCCTGGCTGTCCGTGGTGGCACAGAAAGGCCTCTCCTGCAGCGGACGAGGGTCCCCGTGTGCTTTGGCTGCCGGAGGAGTTTCTGAGCTGCTTCTGCATCGTACAGACCTAATCACCAGATCCCATTAGCGAGGCTCACAGAGCCCGTGCTTCATCACCTTTGGTTTGATCTGGTCGGTATCTTTGTCATTTGAAAGACAAGCATTTGAGGGAAGAGTGGGACAGTTTTGTTTCTACCTCGCTGTTTCTGGTTTGCAAATTCTGGTCGTGGTTTTCTGTGTCCACATGCATTTATTGTTCGCAGCAGTAAAAGGCTGCATGATCATGCAAGCAAAATTGCACGTTAGCCCCGTGGATTGCTCGTGAACTGGTTGCGAAGGCTGAGACTGAAAGCTGCCGGTGGGATTTGGATACCAATTCCCCATTCAAATTAATCCAAATCCCTTTGGCAGTTCTGATGATCTCAATAAATGAGATTTTTCTGCCAGTGACTTCAAATGCAGAGCCTGCCACGAGACTGGCCGTGGAAGCAGCACGGCTTTTATCTCACTCCATGACCTAAATTCCTAGATAAGGTTTTCTTTCTTGTCTGGGAGCACTTCTGAACAGGCTGCGACTTCTGCAGGTTTATCCCGACTGGTGATTCCCCAGCTGCTGTTCTGTATAGAGAAAAAGAGGGAGAGCATTTCCCGATGGCCCCAGGTGTACGTCCGTGGGGCAGTAGGATCACCAACGGTGAGAAGAGGCAGAAAAGTGCTGTGCAGCCATGTCACCCCATCCGAACGCATCCCATTTCTCTTCTCCCGGCAGGACCGCAGGCTCCCTCGGCAGGTCTCGCTCACCTTCCCGAGGTGGGGGGAAGGGGCTGCCCCACGTCCCGGCTCTTTGCTGAACCGGCCTGGAGCGTGTCCGTGGGAGGTGGATGATGTTGTTCGGCTGCAAAACTGCCTTATCCAGGGAAGCGTTGCGGTATTTAATTGCCCAGTGATTTCACGGGGGCCGGCGTGTTCATTTCCAACAGAGGCGATGGTGAAGAAGGTGAGGGCTGTGCTTTTCAAAACAGGATCTACCTAAACCTGAAGGGTGGCTGAAGCGAATAACCCTCCCTATCTGCTGTCTCTGTCCTACGTAAACAAGGTTTCCTTTTCTCTCCCCTCTCACAGCCTTTACTGCCCAGCTGGAATCCCCTCAGCCCGGGGCCCCCGGCCCCCCCCAGCATCCCCGTCCCACGGAGCTGCCCCGCTCGCGGCCCCGTCGGCCCCGTGTTTCCCTCCTCTGGCCCTGCCGCCTTGTCGCTCCTCTGACCCGGATTTCCCTGTGCCTCTGTTTGTCCCCACCTTTGCTGCATCCCAGCAGCTTCGGCTCCTCTCGCAGTTACTCGAATGGCAGCTCAGTTTTCCCTAAAGAAAAAAGCATGCTCCCGGAAAAAGCCGATTCTCTCCGAAGCTTCGCTCCTCCAAGCCGTGCCCCCCCTAATACCAAACACCCAGCGCTCCACGGGCAGGTAGCAGCCTGCTGCTGAGCAAACCTGCAACTGCCGCCCTGTTTACAAACACCCCCCAGCCCTGAGCCCAGCCCTGCCGGTCGCCCCAGCTCCGCAGACCTGCTCCCTGGCCCCTGTGAGAGGAGATGGGGGCTTTTCCCAAGGTGGCCCGGGTTGCCGCTCTAACCCGTTCCTGCACCTCTTTGCGCTGGGTGTCGCAGTGTTTGCAGAGCCAGGAGCGGCAGAAAGGGCTGAGCTGCGAGCCCCGTGGCTGGGCTCTCCTCTAGACGCGGCACATCGGTGCTCCGGTCCCCGCTCGCGGGTTTTCGGTCTCTGGGGAGCTCGTGCTGGAAAAGTTGATGGGTTTCGGGGTTTTAGAGAGTCTCGGGATCACGCGGCAGCTGAGAAGGGATCGCGGTGTTGGCCGTCGGCTGCCGAAGGGGTGGGGTGTGAAGGCCCTTTTGTGCCTCTGCCATGGGGATGAATATTTTAGCTACGGCGCTTGTTCCGGGGGAACCTGCTGATGCACAGCTTGGCTGGTTTTAAGGGAAGCAATTGCCCGGGTCCTGGGCACGGAGGGCCTGACCCTGTCAAGGCAGAAAAGCTTTGCAAGGCATTGAACGTGTCAGGAAAGAGCCTGGGAGCTGGCTCTGTCGGTGGCCTGGTGGGGTGAGAAGGGGTTTGGGTGGAGAACCACAAGCCCATGTGCTGTGGAGCAGCCCTGCACCGAAAACAACCTCCCGTGGTTCCGCAGTAATGGAAACAGCAACTTGGTGTAAGGATTTTATTTGTTTCCTCTGTCAAAAGCAGTGGTACATGCAGTTGGCACGAGACTCGCTAGGCATTAGTGGCATAAATAATCACATGGAGAGAAATTAAAATGTCAGCAGGGCAATAAGGACAAGCATCATTAAATCCCAGCATTAACCTGAGAAGGAAGGGAAAGATGTCGAGGAGGCAGAGTGGGCTGGCACCTCCCCGATTCAACTCTCTCCATCAGCTCTAATAAATGCTGGAGCCACCTTCACTTTTGTTCTTGCTGTGTGGTTAGTTGAAAAACAAAGATGAGAAGCATCAGCTCCATAGTGCTAATGAGTTTCAACAGGAGAAAAAATATTTGAGGTGAGAGATGTGAGAATGAGAAGCTCAAATATGCTCACCTTTTGATCCTCGAATGTATTTACACTCATGTTGGTACTGAGCAGAAGTTGCCTTCTGATTTAATCTGCTCAAGGGTGGCTTAGAAATCATTTGTGAGCATTTTTACAATTGCAGCTTCCCAACGGTATTTCCCATCTTAGCTGCTGTTGAACGAACAGCCTGGTCCCTGTGCTCTCTGTGCCAAAAGATTTATTCCTGGTAGCAGTAATAATAATTAGGCTAGTACTGCTTTGCAGTTTTCTCACCTACTTCTCCCGGCTGGCTTCGGGCAGCGTGGTACCAAACGCAGGTACGTGAGGTTGCTCCGACTGCAGAAGGCGCCGAAGAGAGACGGTTTCCCTGGCCGGAGAAGTCTCTGCGCAGCGCGAGGGCTGAGCTGGCCGGGCGCTTACCGCCCCACGGGGATCCTTCTCCGCCGACAGACACCCCGTGCGGCTCCGCCGCCCGCTGGGCCGCTTTACAGGCGCTACGCGCTGGGTGGTCGCACCACGCGCTTGGGCGGTGGTTCTTGCGCGTTTCAGTCTCGCGGCGCCAGGCGAAGCGCTGGCAGCGTCGCCCGCATGGTCAGGCGGGCGACAATACGGAAGCGCAGACGTGAAGGGAGACCCAGAAATTATTATTTTACATCCAGGTCCCGCGAAGGCCAGCCCAGCATCCCCAGGTTGCCCCTCAGCCAGGGCTGCTCTGGTCCTGCCGCTGAGCCTGCAGAGCCGCGGGCCAGCTCCCGGGGCTCCGGCACCCGAGCAGCAAACTCCGTGGGTGCCCGCGGCTGGACCCTGCGGCTGTGACAGTGCGGAGACCAGCATGATATCTGCTTTTTTTACAGCTGGCGTCGCAGGTTGTCACAGCTCCAGCCCTGGCACGGCAATGCCCAGCCAGGGCTCCTAGCTCTCCTCCCGCCAAGGGTGAATCAAGGAGTAAAGGTAACAGGGTTGTGCCGGGGAAAGCAACAGGAAAATCCCCACCCAGAGGAGTTGTAGTATTCTCCATGTTGCCCTCTGGCAAATCCTCATAAAAGACTTCTTGCGATTTTAAAAACATATTTGTTTATGGTACTGCGCTAACAGGTGACCTATCCAGTGGTATGCTGGGGTTGGCGCAGGGATCTGTAATGGGTCTCCTAGTAAATGTATACGTCAGCGAGAGCACGTTTAGTGCTGTCCAAGCATCGGACAAAATCTTCCTTGCAGAATAACTGTTCCTAAGTGTGAGCAATATCTGGCTCTTTGGCATTTGCTGGAAAACACCAGTAGTTTGATGTTTCCGCAGAACACGGGGGTTTGTACTCTCTCCAGCTTTTCTTCGTGCTCAGGGCAGTTCTAGGCGATAGGCGGGGGAGATGCTTTATGAACTGTTGCCTTTCCAAAATGAGAACTAATTGCTGTTTCCTTAGCGGATGAGACTCTGAATTGTCCCTTTGCCCACTGATGAGGGATGTGATGGGTCACAAAAGTCTGCCTGACTTGCATGCACACTCAAGCCGTGTTTTCTGTATAAGGACTCCAGGGAGAGCGTCTAGAGCACAGGGGGGTTGTATCTTGTGAATAAAATTATTCTGAGCAGCTACTTCTTCACACTTCAGAAATAGCTGGGAGCAAACAAACTTTTACCTTTGCTTCTTTCCAGATGCATCTGTGCTCTGAAATCCAGTTATGGATCATGGCTTTTTTAGGTACCTGGAAACACTCGGAGTATCTCTGCTTGGTGGGGACATCACCCGTCACATTTTTGTCACAGCGAGATGTTTCTCTCCCTTCTTTTTCATCGGTGCCTGCTCTATTGAACAAACAACTCTGCCGTCTTTCAGAGCAGCGCAAGGCTGGGTTTCCTCCCAGCTTCCCTCTGGCTGAGGATGGCAGTAGCTCTTCCCCATTATTTTCTTTCTGACTGTGGTTACTCCCTAAAACTGTTCCCTCATCTCTTCTGAGATACTTCAGCTCTGAGCAGACCGCTTCTTTCTGCCCTGGTCTTGGGGAGGGAAGCCTTGGAAAACTGAATACTTGTGGAAAATTGGGTTTCCCTCTGGCTTTTTCTTTCACGGTTGGGGGATGAAATTCACCGTTTAGGGCGGAAGAGTTGAGCCATGAGTAACCAGTGCTGGAGCTTTTACTGTACGAAGAAGCCTTGGAGGAGCAGAGCTTTCCTGGACGCGTGTAAATCTGTGCCAGGGGGTCCTCTCTGGACCAGAAGTAGGTTTCTGCAGGCATGACTCTTCCCAGCGGCATCACATTTGAGATGAGATTGGTCAATTTATATTTTGATGTTTCCTGCTGTGTCCCTCCAAGGGATGGGGACCATGACACGTCTTCAAGGGCCTTCAGGGTCTTTCTGTCCTGAACCTTACAGCTGCTTTCAGGAAGGCCCGGGAAGGTGGGTCTGGCGAGGTGGCAGATGGATTGAATGTAATCGTCGCTGGAGTACGAGTCTGGGCTGGCTGCAGTGCTTCCAGTGCACTTCAGGTTGCTGGTTGAATCTTCCATCACCTCCTCGTGGGTTTCACGTATGGTTGGGAGAGGCTTTGAAAGACTCAATCTTATCCGGGGTGCCATGGCTGCAAAGAACAGACCAGACATGATCAGCCTGTGAAAGCCAGCTGCGGTAAAGAAATTCTGGGCTTGTTTCTGTAAAGTCCACGCTACCTGAGCCACCCGATGTTTTGTTGTGGCAGTGGCGCTTACAGAAACTGCATTTTAAATGTTGGCTGGCTGTACTTTTATAAACATGGCTTCATAAAGACCCCATATATAGAAAAGAAGCCAAGTGAAGCTCAAGGGCAGCCTTGGCTGCGGTGACCATGAAACGGTGGAGTCCAAGATCCTGAGGGCAGCGAGAAGGGCACAGAGCAAGGTCGCTACCCTGGACTTCAGGGCAGTGGACTTTGGCCTCTTGGGGAATCTGCTTGGTAGAGTACCATGGGATAAAGCCCTGGAGGGAAGAGGGGCCTGAGAAAGCTGGTTAACATTCAGGGATCACCTCCTCCAAGCGATGCATCCCAACAAAGAGGAAATCAGGCAAAACCGCCAGGAGGCCTGCATGGATGAACAAGTTGCTCCTGGACAAACTCGACCACAAAAAGGAAGCCTACAGAGGGTGGAAGCAAGGACACATAGCCTGGGAGGAATACAGAGAAATTGTCTGAGCAGTGAGGGATCAGGTTAGGAAAGCTAAAGCCCTGATAGAATTAAATCTGGCCAGGGACATCAAGGGCAACAAGAAAAGCTTCTATAGGTACATTGGTGGTAAAAGGAAGACTAGGGAAAATGTGGGCCCTCTCCAGAAGGAAACAGGAGACCTGATTACCCAGGACATGGAGAAGGCTGAGGTACTCCATGACTTTTTTGCCTCAGTCTTCACTGGCAGTCCAGGGACTGGGAGAATGAAGAACTGCCCACTGTAAGAGAAGATCAGGTTTGAGACCATCTAAGGAATCTGAAAGTGCACAAGTCCATGGGACCTGATGAGATGCACCTGTGGATCCTGAGGAACCTGGCGGATGAAGTGGCTAAGCCACTATCCATCATATTTGAAAACTCGTGGCAGTCTGGGGAAGTTCCCACTGACTGGAAAAGGGGAAACATAACCCCCATTTTTAAAAAGGAAAAAAAGGAAGACCTGGGGAACTACCCGCCAGTCAGTCTCACCTCTGTGCCTGGCAAGATCATGGAGCAGATCCTCCTGGAGACTACGCTAAGGCACATGGAAAATAAGGAGGTGATTGGTGACAGCCAGCTTGGTTTCACTAAGGGCAAATTGTGCCTGGCAAGTTTGATGGCCTTCTACAATGGGGTTACAGCACTGGTGGATAAAGGGAGAGCAACTGATGTCATCTACCTAGACTTGTACAAAGCATTTGACACTGTCCCACACGACATCCTTGTCTCTAAATTGGAGAGACATGGATTTGATGGATGGACTACTCGGCGGACAAGGAATTGGCTGGATGGTCGCACTCAAAGAGTTGTGGTCAATGGCTCTATGTCCAAGTGGAGACGAGTGGCGTTCCTCAGGGGTTGGTACTGGGGCCGGCGCTGTTTAACATCTTTGTCAGTGACACGGACAGTGGGATTGAGTGCACCCTTATCAAGTTTGCCGACGACCCCAAGCTGCGTGGTGCGGTCGACACGCTGGAGGGAAGGGATGCCATCCAGAGGGACCTGGACAGGCTGGAGAGGTGAGCCTGTGCAAACCTCAGGAAGTTCAACAAGGCCAACTGCAAGGTCCTGTACATGGGTTGGGGCAATCGCAAGCACAAATACAGGCTGGGCGATGAGTGGGTTGAGAGCAGCCCTGAGGAGAAGGGCTTGGGGGTGTTGGTAGATGAGAAGCTCAACATGACCCACCAAGGTGTGTTTGCAGCCCAGAAAGCCAAACGTACCCTGGGTGCATGAAAAGCAGTGTGACCAGCAGGTCGAGGGAGGGGATTCTGCCCCTCTACTTCCCTCTCATGA
>JAVJGG010000043.1:16057179-16140362 GCA_035590195.1 Aviceda cuculoides | reverse complement strand
TCCCCCTAGCAACCCGTATGGGGAAAAATTCCTTTAACAGAAAAAAAACAGAAGAGTTTCTGAAACTCCAACAGGAAGTCATGGGGAGTGTGTACAGGGAAGGACTGTGGTGGCTGCTGCCTGCCCCACTGTCCCCGGGGGGATGCTGCAGTGGGAAACCAGCCAGGCAAGGAGAGGTGAGTGGGACTGCTCTTATGGTCTCTGCCAAAGAACCTTGTAAGGGCATGTTATATTCCAGTCTTAGCTACTACTTTTAATGCCAAGCTGGCATTAAAAGTGACAGGAATGAAAATCTTTCCTTTGGGGTTTATTACTTTTTGTCACTCTTGTATAAGAAGTCTTTCCCTTTTTTCCTTCCTTGTTACAACCAGTATGCAGTCTTGCAGAAGTTTATGGAAGTAAGAGATTGCATTTTCTAATGCAAGAAGTGATGAGCATAAGCCAGTCTGCCTGATCTGCAGCTCTGTTGCTATTGCAGGCTGAGGAAACACTGGGCAGAGAATACCACTTTTGTAGCAAGGACATCGCATTTTGTCAGCTTGGTCTGTAGAAGCAGATGATCTTTTTGGACTCAGGAACAGAGTCTGAGACAGAATGGGGAAATGTCCTGTCCACCTGATTTGCTTTTCCAGTTGAAACTGAATTTGCTGAGGGAATGTATCTTGTCTCAGATTCTCAGTTGAGCAATAGTATAACCCCTTTTTAGTTTATTCTTTTTATTCAGAAAGGTCCTAATTGCTTTCTCAATGGCAAAGTCCTCCCCTCCCCCATGTTTCCAGTCAAATATAATTATACAGCCAGTACAGGAGCAGAAAAACATTTTTAGATGAAAAGTTACTAACGTGCAAGTGTTTCTCAGTGCTATACCTGTCCTTATTTGATTCAAATTCTACAAAAATTGTTAGTTTGCTTGCATTAGTCAAATTTCTAAGGAATTTTTTGACAGCTAACTAGGTATTAAAGCAAAGCCTAGAAGAAAAGTAGCCACGAAGCTTTAGAAGTGTTGGGAAAGAGACTGTCTACTGGTTACAGATATATGTCTGAATTGGCACACAGTGTATTTTTCCTTGTCCTTTGTACCCCCAATGACAGCAATGTTCCATTTCTGTTGCTAGCCATGACCATGGCTAGGGAGTATAGGAGTATTTCTCTCTGAAAGACAATGCACCATGTTCATTGGTGTCACTATCAAGCACAATTATCGCAATGCAGGCACACATCAAGATGTTCAAAATTGTCTTCTAAAGGTTGAGCCAGTGAGAATTTCTAACATCTCAGTTCCAGCCTTTAGCCCATCTTGCTGTCTGCTTTGATTGTGGTTTTTGGTGAAAACCTTAAAGCTCTGAAACATCTGGACCTGACAAGACATTTATCCTATTTCAGAGAGTAACATAAGCTGATTTCTCACATGCCCATTTTATTTACGGCTTGTAATAGCTTATTTTCTTTTTTTTTTTTTAAGTTTTTTTTTTTTTTTAAGTTTTCCCTTAGTATTATGTAACCTCCTCATTTGTTACCTGATAATCAACATATAGATTTTGTTATTTTTAACTAGCCAGTGATAACTTTTAATGTGTTGCCTGATTTGTTCATTGATTTGTTTTGGTTTTGAGTGATAAGTTAACTATTCTATAAAGAGGCACATTAGAAACAAGTACACAAATAAATCCTCACAATCTTAATCAAATTCTTCTGTAGTTTCATACTATGGGAAAATAGAAAAAGAAAAAAAACATTATTCCCCTTTAATTTTAAAGCACTTCTGGAAACAGTAAATAGAACTGATGTGTCATCTTGCATGATTTCTCCTTGGAATTGAGTGAAGACCAACTGCATTCTTAAATCTCCTGAAAGAGAAGGCCTATTTATATACTTTGACACATTATGAAAACAAACTTGAATAGTTATAATTTTGTAGCGTGTTAGATCACTTAACATTCACCTGTTGTATGCCTTTATACACAGAATTTTGTCTAGCTATCTGATGTTCTCTAGTGAGTTCAACAATATTAACTTGTATAAAGATGGTTTTTCATTACAGTATGCAGATTTGATCTCTATAGCTTTTGATATCTAGTCTTTTCTTACCATCCAGCTACCTATTCATTAGAATCACATTATCTCCTTATCATTTTTTAACTTGTTTGTGAGCAAAAGAGATGGAACTCTCTGAGTGTTTCACAGTAGACCATTTTACAGTCCTCATATTTTTTATTGATTTTATATATAACATATGTGGATTTTTTAGCAAGAATGCTTTGTAGAACTAATGTAAATATCTTGTAGAATGATATATGCAATTTTTCTACAAATCCTGACTTTTTTCTTAGTGATACCTGTCATTATATACTGTCTGACTAAGTCTAACACATGAAAATATACATTTGACTCCCACACCTTGATGACATTTTTATCCTTCTAGTGAAGACAGATTTTTTTTTCATTACTTTTATTTTCCATCTCATTTCAGCCCAAGAAGTAAGAAAGTATTTTTAAGAAACTGTAATTAAGAAAGTATAAAGAGTTTATGTGTAAGGAATTTGTTGCACATCAGTTCCCTAAATATACTTTCCTAGTATTTTGTAAGCTGTTCATAAAGCATTGAGAACACATTACTTATTTCGCTAAGCATAAGTATATCCTCTTCTATGTCATATAATTCTCTTTGTAATATAGTTCTGTTGTAAGAGCAATTTACTGGCTTTTAAGGTAACTATAAAACATCATAACAAGTATGAACTTAAACCAGAACATTAAAGACATCAGCTATCTTTTTTTTCTCTGAAAAAAGTCAGAAAGTCACCAGCATAACTAAAAACTAATCTGATCAACTACCTGTATTTATCATTAGATTTATTACTCAAAAGATAAACATATTTATGAACACTGCTTTCAAATTTTTAATAAAGGAATCTAGTGAGGTTGAAGAAGTAGGAGAAAAACAGAGAGTAAAATGGGGCATAAAGCACCTAAAGTAGTAGAAGGAGGAAGTAGCTCTCCTTCGCAACTGATACAGAGGTTCCAAAGTGGCACTGGAGACTGCAGGGAGCTTGTTCAGACTTATTGTATCCTCAGGACTTATCTTGTCAGATAGCTATGTGGAAGCAAAAGCAGCTCTGTTAGATATATATTTCCCTGTGCTATTCATATCAGAATATGTTTTATTCCATAGGATCAAGTAGCATTTCCTTAGATTTCTTTCAGTTTTGGATCAGACCCAATACACATAAGAGGAATCAATGAATATGAGTCAAACTCTATGTAGAAAGAGGATGGAATCAGACACACAGATGTCAGGGATTAGAAAAACTCAAATTCAAAACTACCCACCTCACCATGCCTCTTTCTGCCAGTTCTCCCAAATCAAGGTGTTCTGTGGTTGTCCTGTCTCCTCTGTCTACTGGCAGCTGACCTAACATAGGTTCAACAACCTTATCATTAAAGCTTTTTACAGCACTGAGTTTTCTCTCACTATTTTCTGTTCTTTAACATGCAATGAGTGTTCATGTTAAAATATGCAATAAGCATGTGCTTGCATTGAATAAGCATAATACACACTTGCATACGGAATTTGTCAAATCTATTTCAATTGGTTGAGAAAGGATTGTGTGATTTTTGTGCTGTAGCTCTACAGCTAACTAACTGGCAGTCCAGCAAACGCTGCCTTTTTTTTTTTTTTTTTTTTTTTTCAGAGAGTGCTCAGCAGGGCCAACCTGCTGCACCACCAAGCTCTAAGTCCTTCTCCCAAGACATGAATATTTGCCCAGGGAGGCTCTGAGCCTCCTTGCTCTGCCCATGCTAGTTCTCACTGGTGTTAGTGGGATTGCAAGTAGATTTGGGAGGATCTCTGCTGGGCAACTCCATCCTTAGCCCATTCCTCCCGTCTTGGTTGAACCAGCCACCCTCCGGGTGATCCTGCAGTGCCTGTGACTGTCCGTGCACGGGCGAGGGATCCCCTCGCACACGAGGAAGGAGAGTTCATGCACACACCGTCAATTAACTCACGGTGTGTCATCAAAAAGCTGATCCCGCTGATAATGCCCAGCACCAGCTCCCTCACAGTCTCAGCAATGCACGGGCCAGTTTTATTTCTTCCAAGGCCAGAGCGGTGGTTCCCGTGAGGACGGCGGGGTCTCCTCTCAGCGCCTCTTCAGGCTGAGGTCCTCAGGCACAGGAGGCAGAGGTTGCAAATGGTGTGACCCATTTTGCAGCGCAATGCACGGTTTTGGCATTTAGCTTACGGCTTGCTGCCAATCTATCACACCTGGTGAGTTTGCTTTCATGGGGATGCAGGGAGCCAGGCACGGCTTTGTGTTCAGGAACAGGCGAAACACCAGTATTTGGTGCTTGTGAATGCCGTGGGAGTAGGATGCTGTACGGAGATCGTGGATGTGAACGAGCGAGAACATTCTCCTCGCAGCTTCTCTCTTCTGGGATAACTCTTCCTTCCCTTCCACTGCCAGAGAGCTTCTGCTTTAATGCACACACTGCATCGAGCCGGGCAAACGAATCCCACCTAGCGATGTACTCAGTGCTGTTTAACCCGCTGCGATCCTGCCCTCCCCGCGGCACCAGGCTTCCCAGAACGAAGTCGGTATCTGCCATGAGACCCGAGCTGGGCCGCTCGATTTTGGGGGCGTGAACATAACGCCTTCAACTGGACGAGGCTCCTGGGGCTGTTCCCAAAGCTCGGCTTCCCAGGCTCATCCAGCCCCGCAGCAGGTACCTTCAAACGCGCCCGGAGAAAGGGGTGTTAAGCTGTCATGGGCTTTCCGAAACAGTGACAGTCCCCAGTAGAGTCCAGGGGATGATCACAGTGTTTCTCCTTAGAGATGAGGTAGATTTTTAAAATTCTGCCGCTTCCCTTTGCATCTGGCATCACCCCCGGGCCAAGGAAATGACGTTCAGGAGCTTGGAGACCTGAAGGGGCCAGAGCCGCCCCCGCGGGGCCGTGGGTACGCGTCCGTACGTCTGTCCGGGCTCCCACACGGGCACCACCGATCGCCCAAGTCTGCGGAATAGACGTAAAGGGGCTAAAAAGCTGATGTAAGCCGGGAGAGGAAGAAGTGGCCTCCTGGAATGGTCGTCTTCAGGGATTTCCGAGAGAGAGGGGAAGACTGCGGGGCGAGGGAGGGGTGCTGGACGTGTTTGACCCCACCATGGGTGTTTCTCATGTCTGGGGTAAGGATGGGAGACCCTGCCCCATGGCCACTGTAAAAATCTCAAAATCTTTGGGTTGGGAAAGCAAAAGCCATTTAAATATAGCCCTTGTCATAGCTGTAAATTAGACACTGTATGAATTGTCACAGTAAATGAAACCCAGGTTTCGGCTGGTCTGCTGTTTTATCAGGGCATTTAAGTAAGTAAATGTCTTTTCCATATTGAAAATGCTGAGGTAGTTCATTACCTGATTAAAGAACACATCGGACTTGAACGCACTGATGGCGCTAACTGAATTATCAAGGTAAGCAGCGATCTTTCAAATCCTCAAGAAAAAAACTTCAATTAGATGGGAGAGATTCAATTATGCGTTAAAGGGAACCTGGCTATGAGCATGCAGGATATGGCAGGGAAATGTATGCAAAGAATCTCATGGAAAGGAGCAATTATTTTATCAATAGGACATGCAAAGGGAAATTTGCTCGTCAGTCCTGAATAGAAGCCCAAATAACTGAGCCTTTTAAGGAGGTGATGATACATGGCCCAGGATGGATTTCAGCTGAATGTAAAGGCTGAGAGCCTCAAGCAGGTTTAAGTGAGTTTGATTAATTTCTGTGCAGTTATCAAACTGAGGTTTTGGTCAGTGACTTCATGGTATGTGGCCTTGGATAATGGATGTTGTAACAAGGATGTAGGACTTCGGCAGCAAGTGTCTCCCAATCCCACTACATTAAGATAAAGTTTTAGAAGTTGAATTGGTTTTGAGTCTGAAGATGCTGGTTCTCCCTCCCCCAGCATCTCTGCATAGCGTTACTTCAGTGAAAAAAGCACAGGGAAAAGTCAAACACTTTGCAAAAGAACACAGACATTTGAATTTAATAAATTATAAAATTAAAGATTCTAATTCGTATATACATTTTTAATATACAAGAAATGGCTATTTATTGCAATTTCTGTTAAGGCATATGTAAGTGAATGGAAGTTGCATATAGATATTCAGATGAACATAGCTAATACTGTGCATTGTAGGTGAGTAAATAAGACATTAAATGCATTACGTAATAAAATAAAACATAAAACCCCTTTGAGTACTGGTAAAGCACCATTTCTAGAATTCTCAAAATATCTGAAAGCATTCTATGGAGATGTTGTGAGACTCTAAATACTGAATGGATATATGAATATAAAAAGTGATGCATTCATAATAGATTACAGAAATCCTTAAAGGAATGTTGGTGGAAAAAAAATGGCAGTAGATTGGAGCCAAAGGAACCAGAATTGGTTTGGAATCTTTCTTTTTTTTCATGAGGGGCTGTCACTTGGATTTTAAGTTTAGACCAACAGAAAAATGACAATTCAGAAAGCTGTGTACTTGCATGGTTAAATCACAAAATGCATTGATTAATGGGAGCACATTGCTTTAGCTCTCAGATCTCTGAGATGGTCTCTGCAGGAATATATTTTCTTATAAATCTGCTTTAGTTTCTGGGGATTAGGTTACATTAAAATACCACTCTGCTCATTACATCTCAAAATGCAACACCTGGGCAACAGCAAAATGGTTACAGAAGACACACTACAGTGATGCTGTTGCCCAATTACAGCATCGTAGAAAAGAGGAAACAGTTGTCAAAAGTTCAACCAACCAAAAAATGACCAAAATTTCCACTGCATGACATGGAACAAAGATCAGCTGAGAGCAAAACCCCACCTATTGCCTTGGGCTGCTTTTTTCTTTATTGGTAGAGCTCTGCTCTGTGTTTTCCAGTAGAAGTGAGGTACATATTCTTAGGAAATGACCTTAATGGGAACTGCTGAAAACAACCACCTTCTGAAAAATTCATGCCAGCTTGAAAAGCAGCCATCTTCCCTGGTCTGAAGAGACTTTTTCTTCCTCTCATACAGCAAGACTGTGAAGAGAAGGCAGCTGGTGGCTCTGCTCCATGAGGAGATGGACCAGGCTGTGTCCATCAGCGTCTCACTGCCTTGAGCAATCTAGACTGAAGCTGCTCCTTCAAATATCATTTCAGTGTTCCCCAAATAACCGCTAGAGAAATATTCAGCAGAATTAAAGCCAGCGAGAAATAAATCAAATCAAATCTCCAAAAAGGTGAGACTGAGAAGGGAGCAAGCCCTCCCTAAATGCAGAAGCCACCAGGCATTGCATCTGGTCCCTAATGAGCACCAGACCTAGCGTAGCACCACACCAGCTCCCGGGAGGCTGCTCGCGCTCCGAGACGCAGCAGAAGTTTCCGCCTTATCTGGAAGAGCGCTTTTGGTTTGTTTGATTGCGACCTGACTCACTCTAGAGAAAGAACAAAGAGGTCAAGTTTCTGAACTTCAAACCCAGCTTTGCAAGTTCAGCCAGGGCGTCCACGCCGCGTGTGAGCGAGCGAACCCCTGCGAATTGACGTTGCCCAGCCTACAGCAGTCCCGGCTGCTGGAAGACACAGCTGGAAATGCTCAGCACAGAACTGCCTAGTCCTTTTTAAACATGGGGTCACCCCACAGGAACGGGCCTTTCCTCGTGCCCTTTGCAGAAAGGTCACTTGAAGTTGCACCAAATAAATTCCTGCCCCGCTTGCTATAGGGACACAACTTAGAAGTCCTTTGGACAGAAGACGCTGTTTGTAAGACAGCATTTGAGCTGAGGGCACCTCCTCCTGTGGCATTTCTTCACATCATCTGGTTGACTAAGCCTATTCCAGAAGCTAAGGAAGAACAGAAGCTATTAGATGGGTTATCTCAGGCTTCTGGAGGTCAGAGAAATAGGTCTCCACAAAGTCTCAGAGAGCAAGGCTGGTACCATCCAGGGAGCAAACTTCTGCCTCCCCACCTGCGTAACTTCAAGCCCCAACCCCTCTCTACCCTTGAGTTTGTGAGGGTTTTTCCTAAGTTTATCATATGCTTGGATGTGCTTCTAGGCTATGAAAAAGCTGGGGGTTGTGGTTTATTTTTATTGTCCACAGAGCTAAAAGCAGGATAGTAACTTGAAGGGGAAAAGATGAGTTTTACCCTAACCACATCTGTGTAAAGGAAATGTGGAAGGCAAGAAATACTCACTATGTCTACAGGCTGGGAGCCCAGCTACAGCTTGTCTCTCCCATGGCACAGCAGCTGGAATGGTGTTGTTGTAGACACGTCTTCCTTGCTTATAAATAGCACGGTGGGGTTTTTTTTTCCCTTTCAGTGCCCATTACTACATTGCTCTGTTTTGCACAGATGTGACCTGACCCTACGCTGTTACTGAAACTTGTCCTGTCTGTAGCAACCACAAATCCCTTGGGACAAGGCTCCTGGGGCCAGCGCCGGGCTTGTCCGTGCATCGTTGCTCTGCAATGGCAGGCAGGCCGTGGAGCAGGGCTGGGACGAGCGAAGGCTACCACGCAGGCAACTGAAGATAAGCAACCTTCAACTGCAGGAAAACGCTCAGTGTCTCACGAGTTTAAGTCTGAGGTGAGGCTCCTGCCACCGCCCCAGCCAACTGCTGCTCAATGCTGCCAAACCGTGGAGCTTTAGCTTTACTTTTCAAAACCAGAACAGATTATTTTGTTGCTTGCGCCGGCTGCTGCTTTCACATCTGCAGCCACGTCTGCTTGGCCCAGATGTTTCCTAGTGCTCTGGACTTTCACCAGGCCTTCAAGTGTAACTCCCATCCCTGCACTGAGCTGCTCCTAAACACTCACCCAAGTGTGTCACCCCAGTCCTCTGCAAGAAGGGACGCTTGATGCCATCAGCTGAAAACATTCCTTCTGTGCTTTTGCTAGTATCTCCATGAAGTATTCTTCTTAAACCAGGTCCTGTCCTTCAAAGCATTCTGGCCACGGTTCAGGCCAGAACAGTTCAACATCTGAGAGCTGCAAAGACTGCTGTTCCCGCAGGCTCCCGCGCCCTTTCCAGCAGGACTGGCTTGTTTCGAAGAGGAGACTGGGCAGCTCATTCAGCCGTGGTGGTCGGGGCAGAAGGCAGGGTTGCAGGAAGCCACGTCGTTCACCTTGCGATGCTTCTGAAGCTCTTTGCCAGCAGCTGGGCCAGAGAAGAGCCTACACATTGCTGGAAACTCAGCACCTTTTCAGTAACTATGTGACTGTATATACGGGCTTATTAACAGCACTGCTTCAGACTAAGACCAGTTCAGGCTGGACAATGAGATCTTACTCTCAGACTGGAAAATCTGAGCTAGGAGCCATCAGACCTACCTAGTGGTAAAAGGAGGATTTCAGGGAAGTCCTGGGCTCTGCAGGGGGTTTGCCAGCAAAGAGGAAACAAATGCAGCAGTCCAAGCCAGGAGACAGGAGAAAAACTGCTCAGATGCCACCCGCAGCAGGAACCAGTGCACACTCCCCGTCTCTGCGGTGTTAGAGCCAAGCTGAATTCATCTTCTGCTCTCCAACCAGGAATTCAAAATGACCTGTGAAAGCCATGATGACCCTGAGGGGAAAGGAAGTACTCAAAGGGTTGTCAGGTTACACGTCTTAAAGTTTCTAGCAGACCTGGTACTGTGAGTACACATGTGTGTGTATGTATGTATGTATGTGTACATGTAAGGGCACAGCAAACAATTCACTTGTTCACTTCTGCACCAATAAAGCTGTCCTAAGGAAAGGAAGATAATACAAAATTATTTCCTCCAAAATAACCTCATCCTATGGGTGAAAAAAAAATGTTTTCTTAACAAAGCACCAAAGAAAAGGCAAGAATCCAGTCCTCTTTAAGTTAAACAGTATGTGGGTAGAAAAAAAATCAGACCAATAAAAAAAGCACCAACCGAAAAAAGATCACTGAGGCTGTTGCATTATAGGAACTTTAAGGCTATCGAAAACATGGATAATTGTAAACAGAAAGACTAGGATGTTGTCAGTCCAAGTTGGCCGGATCTACCCTACTAAATGTCTTGCACGTCTTCAAAAATTTAGGAGAATCCTTTGAAATCACTTACGGAAATATGTAAGCTACTGTTTGCCAGTTTTTAATTTACACATAAATACAGGGCTATAGAATTTTCTATGTATTTCCTTACGCAGTCCCGGTTAAGAAAGCTATGTAAGCACATGCCCAGCTGTAACACGGGAGCAGCTCGACCGAAGTCAGCGGAGCTCAGCCTGGCGTGTCCCTAAGTACCTTCCTCAACCGGGGCTGGATTAGTGCCCGGGTTTCTGCAATGCACGGAAGCATCACAGGATTCCTGATCGCCCGCTTGTCAGTGTTAAAGGGATTTGTTATGTCTTGTGACTGTTTTCCTCCATCCTAAGTGTAACTCCCATTACTATTCCCAAGCAGTTTTACACAGGCATAGAAGACTTAAAAGAGCCCACAAACAAGAAACCTGCTAACCTGGCCTAGGTATTACGGTTTGTTTGGATTCAGTGAAACGCTGTAATGATATTGCACTAATACTCTACCGTACCCTGTAAACCTAGCCATCGAAGTGTTCAGATTAGCACTTATGAAACAATCTGTCATTTCCATTTATAGTAGGCTTTAGAATTTGGCATCTCTGCCATAGCACCACTTTGATTTTTCCCCATTTTTAGCCTCTACGATATGGGCAATACTATGATGTTGGTAACATCTCTATAAGAGAAAAACGTTGTTTGTGCCATATTTCCATTTTAGTATATTTTCCTAAGAGTCTCTTTTTTCCTTTTCTCAGCAATCAGCTCCTGAATTCTTTGATTCCTTGTCCTTTCATAAGGTATCCTCCTCCGTGTAATGATGTTGTGCTGTGATACTTCGTTATCCAACCCATCGATTTTATAGGGAACATCCACCGCATTGATTTCTGGGTGCTCCTCAGTTGCATTGGAAGGAGGTGCACGTGTTTTGGGAACAAGAGGAGGGCTGGTGGCAGACTGTGTGGTGGACGCTCCCGCGGGAGGGCTGAGGGTTGTCAGGAGCTCCTCCTCAATGGCATTATTCTTATTTACGTTAGAATCAGTTACATTGTCGTCCTCTGTTATGTTGCTGTACATGTTACAGGACTTGCAACACAGCTTATTGTAACCGGGAATCGAGCAGTAACGAGAGAGAACTTCCATGCGACAAAACATTGACTTGTCTCCTTGACAATGATCTTCTGAAAGAGAAAAAGGGAACAGATAAATAAAGAGCATCTTCACATTAATCAGAAAAAGAGACACAGCTGAAGCTTTGGCAGTGGGAAGAGGGTTTGGTATTTAAAGTGGGATGGAAAACTGGCAAATGAGCCTTCTATAAGCAGAAGCAGGCTTAATACTAAACCTAAAACTCAACTCATTTCAAGGGATCCAAAAGCCGATATAAATTGTTTGTACCAGCCCCATCCACACTATAGACCATAACACTCTAATTTTTGGCTTCACATTCTGGAAGTGCTACCCTGAGGACCATGCAGCCACAATGAATTGCATTCCTGCCTTGGCTTAGAGTTCCAACCACACTGACAGTACTGTGTTGTTGCTAAAGCTACATTAAACCCCCAGAAAGTCATCAAGGTTTATACTTAGAAATCTCTTTCTCCTCTCTTCACTCCTTTTAATGCTTTTCTGCAATCTAATAGTGACTAACCACAGTCAGGGGTAATTTATATTTATCTGGACTGTCTCAAGAGAGTCAACTTTTATTTCCATGTGTACCGTGTAACTCTCAGAATTAATCTGAGTCCACCCATTGGAATGATATTTTTGCCAGGTACCTCTGTTCTGAAAACACCAGCCCTGCCTGAGCATGTCCCTTGCTTGAGAGAGAAGTGGTGCATTTAGCATAAGGCTTTTCTCCTCCTCCTAGAAGGGAGCTGATATTTTCAGAACGACCAACTCCAGTGCGATGGAGTCAAGCCAGTCCATTAATGACTGGGAGACTCAGTAACAAGTCCTGATTTTTGTGTCACTGACTGGAAAACTGCAATAAAAGAGAAAACGATAATTGATAGGTTTCAAGCCGCCGATAGCTGTTACGACAATCTGCACTATAACAAAGGTGCTACAGCAGATCCTGATCTTGCTGAAATACAGGCGGAAAAATGTAGGCTACGGCATTAAAGGTGAACTGGTCGAATGGTATTACTGTCTGAGAAACACAAACAGAAGGCTACTCAGAAATTACTCAGGCCCTTGTGATTTCTGCTCAGAGGAGGTAGAGGACCGTACGAATTGGCGGCAGATGGACGGTGAGGAATTAGCAGGCTCCTTGGAGAGAAAGCTACCTGTCCTCTGTCCTACATACACGCTCTACAGCTCCTGTGCCTCCAGGCTGAAGTGCTGGAGCCAGGAACTACCAGGAAAAATCCCAGCAGGCAGCCCGTGCTGAAAGAAAGAGGAGTCAGAGGGCTTGTAGGAAAGGCGAGGGCTGAGGAGAAAGGCAGACTGACCAACACTTGGCACAATCGGTAACAAAACATTTTCTGTGACCAGAGTGCGGAGACAGAGACGAAATCACTTCTGCCTCCCTCCCTGCTCTTACTACATTTCCACCTACTCTTACAGTAAAGGATGAGTAACTCCAATTACTCGCCTTTATTTAGAGCGTACCCGAGGGCAGGCAGCCTGCTGGAGTCGGCGTGTTACTGGGGCTCACGCTCACCGTCCTGCTACGAGCCCTGACTGGCCCTGCCAGCAACCTTACAGCAAAGTAGAGAACCAGAGCAGATTCAGAGATACCACGTGAACTCAGAAAGTGTAGGGGTCGCCTCCTCACTCATCCTCAGTTAACAAAATAGGGCGTTACAGGTGTTTAATTGGCAAACATATCAGTCTAAAATAAACTAATAACTTCTGCTGCTGCTTTAAAACGCTGGTACTGGCTGAGGAAGTGGAAACCCCTTCCTTGCGTTGTATTTATGCCCCGACTGTTGCATTTGTTGCAGAAAAGCAAAACTCTTGTTCCTATTTTCAAATGTGTCAATTCATTTTCATATTTTTCAAATGCTAAACTGAGATACTCCTGGAAATAAAGAACAACTCCTTCCTTAGGAACCTAAGAATAGCACCTTGGTTTTGGAGACATTTTCAAACCAGTCTTTAAGAGCTGGAACTGTTCATATCTGCATGCATAACTCTATACACAGGTCTGCATGTGCCCATACAGCTTTATATGTATTTTTACGTACCATGTAGAGTCCCCTTTGAACATTTTGCCTTGTGTGGCATGACCTTAATGCAAGCTTCTCCAAATAGCTTGCAAAATAAAAGCCAACAGATAGAACATTTATCTGTAGTTTCAACAAGGCAGATCTGGTTCTTGGCTTTGTAAGAATCACTAAAAGCACCTTTAGAAAAATGCCTTTTTTTCCTATCAAAAATATGTAATGTCAAGCTTAAAAATACATGAAAATAAAAATGCATTATGTAGTATGTTTCGTGACATCTGATAAGTTATATAAATAAACTCTGTAACTTATGAATGTCAGAATGAAATTTTTATCCTCTATCCAAACCAAAATATCCAGATTTGCTGAACTTTTATTTATTTTTACTTGCAGTATGCATGACAGACTGGAAGTATATCTTCAAAACATCAGTAAGAAAAAAATAAATCAGTTTCACAGTCACTTTGGTACACATTAGTCTCATAAAAAAATATTGAAAAGCAAACTGAATTGGCACATCTTTAATATTATGTTAAATACATACAAAACACTAATAAAATATCCCTGATAAACCAAAGTGCATATAGACATAGTGCACAATGCCCAGATACCTTATTGCACCATTCTCTATAGCCACCCATCTCTTGAAACATCACTAAACATTGTCTATTTAAAGGTAACAGTCATGAATATATTTATACAGTTAAACACCAATTATTTTACATAACAGTATTCAGTGCCAGATACGTGTCTTTGCTTTTTCACCTTGTCATGTAAATTGTTAACATGTTTCAGGAAATTATCATATTAACAGCAAAATTTAAATATGTGATCACATGATAATGACAAGTTTGAAGTGCTACACTGTTGACGACCCAAAGATTCAAAAATGCCACTTTTCCAAAGAATATGATCAATGCAATAAGGTAGTAATTTGCTCCAAGACTGCGGTTTTAAAGTTGATACGCTTCTACTATTGGTACTGACTGTCACAAACAGGTTTATGACTTGTGAATTCCCAATCTTCAACACAAACACGGAAGGTGAAGCAAGAATGCCAGTTAAATTTTAGTAAGTCAGGTCACAATCCTGTCTTGATGAAGATATGGATATGCACTGTGCAAATTAACCTCGGATTAAATTTACTGCCTTCTAATAGTTATCATTCAAGTAAAAACACTCCATATGAAGATTAACTCAAGGTACCAGTGTACTGTTTATATTTAAAGCTGGATCTGGTAAATTAATGCCATTTACATTTCAACATTAAGGCATTTTTCTAAAATTCTTCTTCTAAGCAAAAAAAGCAATAAAAATTGAGGTAATTCTGTAGTAGTTCACACTGTTATGTTTGCCAGTTGACACATCTATAGAGCATACACACACACGCACACATACAACCGTACCAGTCAAGTCAGACATGCACATGGTGAAAAAAGACCAACGATGTAATGAGTATAAACAGCTCCATGCTGAGCAGCTGGAGACATCGTAGTCGATGAAAACATCATATTGCCTCCGCCAGGTTGAGAAAAACACCACCACGCAACCTTCAACACGGACCATGCCTGTCCTGCTTCGGTTTTGTTTCTAAAGTGAAAGTACGCAAAACTGGCAAAAATTGTGCGACGGGAAAAATGGATGCAGCTTTCCTCAAGGAAAAATATTTCAAACCACCACCAGGAGTTTGGCAAGAGCAGACGGCGTCATAGCAGCATTGAAAGTACCGACAGAAACTGAGCTTCTGCTTCCCAGTGAGCCCTCCACGGGTTACAAACATGAATTTGAGGGTCAGGAATAAAAAATGAGCAGCGAGAGTGAGTAAAGCCGTGGCACCGCAAAGGAAAATGGAATGAAAAAATTCTTTCACTCATCAGACTACCCTGTCAGCGAACTGAAACTAGAGAGTAATGAGATTTAGGGGTTTTAGATAAAGGAGAACTTTAGCACTACAAGGTGTCATTATTGTGATGTGATCACATTCACAATAAGTTCTCAGTTTTGCTATCAAACTGAACATCATGAACCAGTAAGAGCCTTTTTTCACCATCACCAAGCAACAAGCAATCCGATCCCAGCTCCCTTTCAAAGGACTGCAACATACCGCGGAGATCCAACTTCACACATCCAACACTTCAAGACCTCCACCACCAGTGCTACGCAAGCTCCAGAGAAGAAAGACACCGAGCACCAAGTGCCTGGTGTGAAAAAAAGATTCAGCCCAAGATTTAAACTTGGCAAAGTCAAGGGAACTTTCCGCATAGAGAGAAGAAGAGAGCAAAAGGCAAAGTCCACATTCGATGTGGCATGCATTTAAGGGCAAAGGCAGAGTTATAAATGGGTCTTTTACTTGAAGATATTTTCTGGATGGGGTAGTCTGGATCAGGTCTTGACAGCCATTGTATCATGTAGGTTTTCTTTGAAGGATCAGAAACGTTTCCTTGAATAGAGGAGAAAAAAGATGTAACACAACATATGTTAGCATTAAATAGTTGACCTGTCAGAAGTGGGTAAGCTAAGAGAGTGAGCGGACTCCGATGGTGAAGGAGCCTGGGGAAGCATTATGACCAGGCTGTGGAGTTTTGGGCAGAGGGTGCTGGTTTGCCACTTCGCTACAACTTGTGCCCAGTGCTTGACAGCCAACACTGAAGACAGCCTGAAGGCCAGTTCTCTAGCAGTACTTCTCACAGCAGCAATAAGTATGTCCTAGGATTCATCCAGTCTAGTTGAGTTATACTGCCTCTTTAAAATCTTTGTATTGGAGACCATAACTGACAGCTCGGTTCTAATTAATTAGGAATCAAAAGCTACTCTGAGAAATACATCAGGAACAAAAGAAAAATATGAATTACTTAATAATAGGTATATGTAAAATGATCTCACAAATATCATTTGCAAACAGCTGAAAAGCTAACAAGGATAAAGGCATTAGTGTCCTGGATTAAGTAGGACTAAATTCGTTACAGCTTAATAAAATTGAGTTAGATAACCCCTGAATATAACTTGTGCTTGACAGAATGGAAAAGAAGCCTGGAACTGTCGCTGGAGATGGGAAAAGCGAAGAGGCATCTTTGTACATGATGCCCTTGATCAGCCACAAGCCAGCAGCCTCCCGCCAAGCCCAGCAGGTCTCGGGGCGCTGCCGGACTCGGGCAGCGCTTCTCACCCAGGCAGCTGGTGTCTGCCGGCCGCATCCAGCCCTCACCATCGTGCTGAGGTCTGCCCCAGCCTCCTATGCTGTACTGGGGCAAGTGGTGGTCCCCACTGTGCAAAGAGAATAACCATGTGCCCAAGGCCACCGGCCGCACGGCAGCTCTGAATTTGGAAAGTCTGTTCAAAACCAGGGCTACGGAGAACTGTCACCCCGGGCAGACGTAGCACACAATATGAATTTGATGAAGGCTTTCCAAATAAGTGCAATCAATATAATTTTTTTCAGCAAGTAATGTATGCTAGGGAAGACAAGCACTTACTTGGACATGGAGGTAGTCTGCAAATCCTTACAGTTTCTGGTTTATTTTCTTTACAGACGCCGATAGCATTGTCCCTGGTCCGGCACAGGACCGGGCGATCCTGTGTGCCGTTGCCACAGCTGACAGAGCACTGAAAGGAGATGCACCAGTTAGACCCCAAGTCACCCTTTGGAAACAATGGATTAGTTGTCAAATTTCAAACCACGGCCCTTGATTTGAGCTGACAGAGTACATTATTTGAACCGCCGCAGAACCTACAGTAACTAAGCAAGAGGGAGAACCACTGCTTTTTGTGGTATACCAGTAATTGTGAAACATTCCAAGAAAGACCTTATGGTCTGAGCTCCTGACACTTCTTATGGGAGTCCCCGAATCCTGTTTTGCCCATAGCAATGGCAAAAAGAAAAGGTAGAATGGAAGCTGCTCCATGCAGAGGTGCGCTGTGTTTCCTTAGGGAACTAGGTGAAAAACTCTGCCCTTTAGCTTGGTGACAGAACCTTACGAGGCTGAGTAGCCAAATCTGCTGAAGGCCTTTACATCGAAGATGCTCGCACCTTTGAATCTCCACGAGTGGTGGTACCTAACTTCCTTCAAAGTGTCTGAAGACTTTAGTCTTCTTTACATGAAAGAAAATAAAGCAGTGATAAAAGAACTAATGGCCCTTCTCTCAGCTTAAGCCAACAGGTAAATGACTGTGAGCAGAATAAAGAGCAGGTAGAAGTCAGCTTTCCCGATGCTGCCAACTTACATGGGTGGCTCACGGGGTCTGGATCGTCCAGCATCACTGCAGGATGGCTTTACTGGCTGTTTCACTACCATCACCCCTGCACCTAACTCACCTTCTGTGGCATTAGTAGCAGTGGAAGCAATACACCCTCTGTTTAGGTATTAGTTTATTGCGTCAACGCATTTGAATAGAAAGCACGGAACAAATGGCAAGATTTTTTCTCCCCTGCATTATAAGAGATCAGTTGCTTGAGACCTCCAGAAAGAGACTGACCTGTGACCAGGGTCCTATTCTCCACTGCGCTGGGCAAAGCTCCCGGTTGCAAGGCCTCCTGCCTTCTGGACGGTCGTTGTTGCAGTACTTGGTATGAACAGACCGGTTTGTATTATCGTGTAGGGGCTGGATACATCGGACAGATCGTACTTGATATCCTGTTTTCCCACAACTTTTGCTGCAAGGCTCCCATTCTCCTGTAACCCATCTGGGTTAGTGAAAAGAGAGTAAGTTGAGTAAAATTCTCTCTCTCCTAAATTAGGTGAGTTCAGACTGTCTGTTGAACTGTAACTCTTAAACACAGGTTTAATGGGATGTTAATACTAGTTCTGATACAGAAAAAGAAGATACGAAAAACCAGAAGCAGCTATGGCAAGGATTATTTGACCATGTCCCTGAAAAATCAGTAATAAGACCCAGATCTTTAAAATGACTCTTTCTCATTATCTCTGAGATAAGCATTATTCTTACTTTCTTTCATTTGCTTTGATTTTAAGCTGGCCCTTCCAAGACTGCACATAAAAATATGGACATTTTAATGTCAAAAGCAGCCACCCAAGGGTGCTGCTGAGCTTCCCAGGTCTCGGTGCATGAGCTGTGACTTGCCTCATAATGTAGCATGCACCGGCCGTCCCCACAGCTGGTTCCCAGAGCAGTGAATCCAAAACATCTGGGCTAGAAATGCAGCTCCAGCCTGGCCCAAATCTGGATACTCCACAGACCACATCCCTGGCCGTGCTAGACACCATCTGCTGAAGCACCAGCAAACCCACCTACACCATCAGTGCCCTGTGTGCGGAGCCTGGGCAAACTGGGGTCCTCAGCATCATAAACGTTTGGTTTGGGGGAAGGCAACACTCCACTGAAAATCGGAGGGTCTGAATTCATAATGCATAAATCAGTTTGGCCACTGAAAAATGAAACCTCTGGTTTGTAATGTGGCGTAGTTGAAAACTTCGCTGATCAGCCAAACTGGCTGAAGAACCACAGCTACAAATTGTAAGGAACTTCGAGAAGAACAACAAGGACAGGCAGGACCAGAGGAAATTTATGTAAACTACTGAAAGCTTGGTTATAATCAAGTAAGTGAAGGTATACAGCAGTCTATAAATATTTGCGGAATGCAGAGATCTGCAAGAAGGAAGTATTTTTCAATGTAAACAGTATTCATGGGATAAACATAACCAAAAAATATATATAGTCTGAAGAAATATCCTGAGTTTGAAGCAATTGTCCTAAAGTACTCATAAAATCCTGGGTTTAGAAATAGTCAAGAAAATGCTCGAGTTAAAAAGTAAAGTGGCAATTTCACCCAACTTCTCTGTGTAGCCTATTGAAATTACACAGCCGTGGAGGAAGGCAAGCACTGGGGAGCACACAGCCATGAATCCAAAGGAGATTTCTGAGACAAAGATGATTTTTTCCCAGCAGTGAAGCAGCAGCATATTAGTGTAGTGGGTGTCACAGAGCTTCATAAAATCTCTTAAATAATTGCTTCTCCTACACACAAGTGCAAAATGCTCCGACACCACTCTATGGAAACAGAGGTGACTGAAACATTCAGGAATCCAAGCACAATTTAGGATCCTATTGAGTTTTTGTGGTACCTGGGTCCAATTATATTTTCAGCTGAAAGAAGAATACAGTCCTTTCCAGAGAGCCTGAGATACAGTTAGGTCATTACTTCAGTTTTCCAATAAATAAATGTTAAACCCTGACCCATGCTGAGTTTATGGGGCACAGTTTCTTGACTTTTCTCTCTTTCAATTCTTTTTTGAAAGGAAGTTAGGAAATACTGTGTGGTATGTTCTACTTATTTGCTGTGCTTCCTGGAATCTAGACTTGGTCCCCAGAGATAAAAGCTGGGATCAACATACTCCTTTCTTGCTGCAGTAGCAACACGAGGAATGTGCGAGTCCTACATGTGGCAGGAGTAACCTGCTGCCAGTCAAAAAAAGCACCTGTAAAAAATGTGAATTAAAATATTTCTAACACTTGACCAAGTATAGCAAAAATGAAGGTCCAACAGGCATACCGTGCTATACAAGGGCAGCCAGAGAAATCTAACAGGTCAAGTATTTTTCCCTGTGTTTAAATGTCAAAAAATACGCTGTGAGCTTTAGGAAGATTTGGATTTGAGAGGCTGTGTGACACTGGTTTTCTTATGCAGCACTCTGTAAATTTGTTCTTACATGGTTAATCCACACTGTGTAAAATCAACGGGTATAAATTGAATTTATGTCTATTTTTTATTACCCCAAGATGGCCTGAACACAAATGCCTGGATCAAGACAGCACTTCTTTTCTAATCCAAATTATTTCAAAAGTATGAGGAACCAGCAGCCCCAGAAATCGTTTGTCTACGAGCAGAACACAGCACCGCACCCTCTGCATCTCCGCAGTGACGCGCAGAGGTACCCGAGAGCCCCCGAGCTCAAGCAGCCACGTGTGGAGTGGGAAAAGCAGGAGCTCAAGCTCAAGTCACCTGCCACCAGTGACCAGCACCAGCTGGGCACAACCCCTGCGGCGGCTGCCGCCCAGTAGCGCCGCTGGGCTGATGCTTACATGGGCTGGGAGCACTCCTGGAGATTGCACACCCTGCGGATGGGCTTGGGCTTTTGAATCAGCTCGCAGTAGCTGCGATGAACCATCTTGTGGTCCGTCTTCCTCCGGCAGCCGTATTTTGTGAATTGGTAGCCTGAAGAAAGACATTCCTCTTACTTTTTCAGTACTGGCAGAGCTTACACAGGACTCAGGTTTCAATATACACTGTCAAAGGTTGCGGCTGGAACTACAGGTGAACACGCTACAAAAGGAACTGTAAATTGCACTGAATAAACACATACCCATGCAGATTTAGCACCCAGAATCGCTCATCCCCGTTACTTTTCACTACGGGCTATAATGAGAAAAACACGTAGCGTTTCGAGAACGTTCTGCTAACCTGCACAGCCACAGCGCTGCAACCCGACCGCCAGCTGGGGAACAGCAGCGGGCACACGTCTGGCCTCCAAAGCAGGTTTTACACTGCAAGGGCCGCAGCGTCTACATTCACGACGGGCCGCCCTCTGGCACCTTGAGGGTTGGCATCCCCGCAGCTTGGAGACCCTCATCCGACGCTTGCACGTTTGTACAATTTTTCAGTTTCAGAAACAGAAATCAGAAATGAGCCGCCCCAGGTCTGCCCCCAAACCTGTTTAAGTCAGTTTTTTAACTCCATTCGCTATTTATTTATCTATTTCTTAACTTAAATAAAACCCTTCCATACTCTTGGTCTCCCTAATGTCTTGTGGCAATGAATTCCACATGTGGTGTTCATTCTTTCAGTTTTCTCTTAATCAATTTTGAATGCTCTGGGGTTTTGTTTTTACCTCCTCCACAAGGTTTTGAACACTGGGACCATTTCTTCAAAGCCCATTCATATGACACCGAGTCCTCTTCCAAAACATTATTGTTATCTACATTCAAGGAATCTTCATGGATCATGTATTTGTAAGTCAAAGATATCTTGGCACCACCATGAGGAATCACCTAGTAAGCAGAACAGATGTAGGGAAAAAAGATATGAAAGACTGATATCAGAAGCTATGTGAGATGATGTGAAATAGCAGTCATCATGGCTCAGATATAAAAACATTCCCGGAGGGATTTAAACCTTTTAGCTGCACTCAACACTTTTTTTTTCCCTGATGAAAAAATATCTCTATCCTTATGACACAGAGTTTCTAAACTGCATATTAAGAAAGACTGTTGTTGATTTAGACTGATTTTTCTTGCCAGCATTGGACTGACTTCATGATACTAAATTTTTTCCACATCCCATCACAAAGGAAGGAAATGTTGTACTAAAATGATAATGGATAGTTCCACTAAAAGACAAGGAAAATTCAAATGCACAGAAAACTGAAAGCAGTGAAGAAAATTGCTTATATTTCTGATAAAATACAAATATTCTTATGATAATCCTGGGAATTCTGTGAAGCTTCTTACTTCATCCTGACAGAAATATAAACTACTTCAAAAGAGTTTTTGCTACCACACTGCACTAAGACAAATGCAAGAAAATGGAATTCAATGTGAATGAAGTGCAATATATTGGTCCTTTGAAAACATAATATTTATTCCTCCTTTGACATTCAGCTGGTGTAGATCAACACTCTACAGCTGCTTTCAGAGCGATTCTGAATCAACCTACCCCTACCCATTGCAGTCTACTGTTTGCTGGTTTGCAATGAAAAAAGAATATAGTCGAGTGGGTTTGGGAACTGCAGAACTGGCTGTGCCCTGACAAAGTGAGCCTGGAAGCACAAGATTCCTGCATCTGCCTTTGCAGGATACATTTTCAAAACATGCAGGGGAGGAGGAGCTATTAGATCTGATACAAACCATTTTGACCATTTTTTAACTAATGCTCATGTCAGATATGATAAGCAAGCTGGAGAGTCTTTACACAGTGGCCGTTTTCTAGGCCATCCACGGGAAATAATCAGGAGAGCTGGTTGCTCAGCACATAACCCTGAGTGTTCTAACTCTTGTACAGACCAATGAATTAGGAGAAAGGAATTAAAATACATCTTCTATTGTCTTATAATTGAAGCAGATGTCTTCTTGTAACTCACAAGAGGAATCTAAAATACATTATAGCACATTATGGCTCTGTAACCCTGACATTGTGTTCCGTGGAAGATGGTTTTCATTTGACTTACCAGAATAACTATTCCATTACGCAGTGGCCCCATGGTCTGCACGGTTTCTCTATCATCGTCATTCCGATATTCCCACTCCACACCCATGTCAATAAATACTTTAGAGTCTGGCACATAGTTGTCTTCGCTCAGAATGAATTTCCCTGTTTCACGATTTTTAATTGCTGGGAACAACACGAGAAAAGTGAATCGGAGAGGTTTGCTTCTCATCTCGAGTTTTGTTCTGCTCTTGTCCCAGTGGAAGAAGCAAAAAAGGCCAGCGTGCATTTCCCCTCTGTTCCCTCACAGGTTTGGAAAGACTTTTTCAGGTGTTTCACTGAATTGCCAATGCTTTCCTGCTCAGCTCCAGAAACATCAATCATCTTTTTTTTTTTTATTTTCATAGCGTGCCTTGCCAGAGAAATGAGGCCAGCGCGACTGCACTGCGTGCGTCCGTCTGCCTGCTCCTGACTAACAACTTCTGAACCCACTGGCCAAATCCGAGCCAATTTGAGAGCCGGTGGGGGTCCCACGGCTACTCAGCCCTTTCACATGTCGTAAGGCACCTCAGGGGGCTGTTACTGCTCCGAGAGAGAAAGGCTACTGGGCTAACCCCCAGCGGGTCCCCACAGTGGGAGAGAGCTGATAGAAACTGTATTAATTCTCTTGCTCAGATCCAGACCCGACACCGACACAGCCCAGCTTCGCTCCCGTTGCTTTCCAGGCGCCTGCCATTGCGCACAGCGCCCGATTCCTCCGGTTCGGCTGTCGCCGCTCCCCATCCTTCACCTGGAGAGACTTCAGCCACCTCTGTATTAGGACTCCTGGTTTTCTCCCGAGATGGAAAATTTGTTCTCCTCATTAGACTGTTTGTTATCTAACACCAGACTTTAACTCCCGTCACTCTCCAGCAGCTACTCGAGCATCCTGCTCCCTCAGCGCTGGCCTGGACAGAGGGCGAGCTGTTCGCACCCCCTGCGTATCGCTGACCCCCCCCAAAAGAAGAACCTCGAATGGGCAAGCGATTGCTCTCCTGAGCCACCACGCAGCAAGGGAAGCACCCGCCGGTGAGAAGCTGGGCTGACTCACGACACAATTAGCAGGCCGTTTGCCGTGAATCTACTTCCAATTAATAACAGCCTGCTAGACACTGCTCCGCGTTGATTACGGGGCACCGCGAGGAGCGGATTTCCATTACTTTCTAAGCTGCGGGATTGATCGGGCAGCCTTGCGTCAATACTGTTAGCAACGGGGCAGAATCTGAAACGGATTTGGACCTATCTGGGAAATGACGGAGGATGGGAAGCACGTTACAAGAGATGCGCACGAAGATAATGCATTGCACCCCGTAATGTAATTCCGCTCCTCTTCCAGCAGCTCTCACACGTGCACATGCCAATGCGATGGCTAGGACACCAGGGAATACAGCACAGGGAAACCAAACTGCCAAATAAGTTTCCTGATTTAACATATTTAAAGGGGGTGTGTGGTGTGGGAGGATAATGGGTAAACAAATGCATAAACACATTGTCAGCCTCCTGAGACAAAAATAAACAGCAGAAAAAAATATTCTGACTGAAAATTTTTTTACTCGTTACATACTTACCGAGATTATGACTGGTGGCGTCTGTTTCCTGTATAAGTAAATGTCTCGCACCAACAGGAATTTCAAACATCTTAATGTGCCCTTTATTGTAGTATTTGAAAAGATAGTAACTGGTTAGTATGCTACAAAGAGGAAGAGTCTGTCTTAGGTTTTTAAATAAATCTTATTTTCTAAAAGCAGGGAGTATTACAGCAAGCTGAACCTAACCCAGCATTATTCCCATCCCTATTTCTGTGCCAGGTGGTGGAACGTAACAGGGACAAAGGGCTTTGGGTCAAAAGAAAAATGCCTTAAGTATCATCAACAGACTTTGCATCAGACTAAAATGGGCTCTGAGCGCCATATGCACCCACAGAGAGACCACGCGGGCTCCTGTCCGACCGTGAGCGATGACGACACGTTACTGCAGCGCTCCAGTGACTCGGGCAGAGCAGCGGAGTGAACCAGCAGCACAAATAAATCCATAGCTCTCCACACGGAGCACTGAAGTCCTCCGCGAGGCATGCGCAGGCCCTGATATAAGCCAACTTAACTGACCACTCGACAAAAGTCGTATTTTCAAATTCTAGACACATCTCGAAGTAAAGTCCAGAGAGTTTACTAGAACTAGTGATGCTGTAAATGATTTGTGATTGCTCTGGTACTTTCCATGAAACAGAAGAGATCAAACAAAAATATCCTGAATTGCCCAGGACAAAACACACTGAATACACTGACCTTGTTTCTTTGGTACTCTTGAAAATGTTCCTTTCACCACTTTGCAGTGGGAATTATCTCCTCCACAAACACCACACTTATCTTCCTGCTTCGTGGAACCTATGACCCTGTCACACCCAACTTTCTGTGCACAAAAGAGAAAAACAGTCATTCTTATTTATTCACGCTTCAACTCAAATGAGCCTTCACTTCAGATATCAAAATCCAGACTTCTGCTTCAGCAAAGAAGTATAAATTGTAATATTTTCCTGGAAGAACAGCACCTAAACAGATTTTAATACTTCCAGTCCCTATAATAGCTGTCAATCAGGTGATTATATTTTTATATTATGCTTCACAGTGGTCTTCTTACTGAAGGAAAGCAGCACTATTAAGGAAAAGCTCTTAAGCCTCAGCTTATCTTAAAGTAGATGCTTAAATTCCAGGAGAATCAAGGCATCTATGTGAGGATAAGCACCTCTACCACTGCTTTGCAAAGTCAGAGCCTCTAATTCCGTTGAAAGATGACCTGTGGCAGATCCCAACTTAGAGGAACTGTCATTGATTTTTTAAAAATAGCAATAGATCAAATACAGAGAGAATGAACATCAGCCGTATCTTAACACCACCTTCCTTGAAAGCTGCTGCATGTTCCTATTTCATCGTACATTCTACCCCCATTAAACCTCAGCAGGAAAAACTTTTGTTGAAAGCTAATTGTAATAGTCATCTTAAAATGCTACATTAAATACTACTTGTGTAGGTAGGTGCTGTTGGAATTGAGTCACATGCAATGTCATGGCAACTGTGAATATCACACATAATATTGTGACAATAATCCTAATGAAATCTCCTTATAGCCCAAAGTGTTATTATACTTACTTAAATAGTCCTTCCTGGAGAGAAACACCCAAGCTACCATTTTAATTGTTTTCACAATACTAAGCCCGAAACAAGCCATCAAAAGCTTACCAAGCAGTCTCCCCGCACACAGATGCTGTAGGCGTCTTTGTAGGAGCAGCGGGTCCCGTCATGTACCATCCTTTTCATATACACCACATCTCCTGTTTCTTTTGATTCGCAATACAGGTGGCACCTTTCCTTAGCTGAAAAACAAAAGGACCCAAATTGTGCGTGTTCAGCTCTAACAGTTTAGTTGCTGACTTTGTGAACAGCACTTTCGATAGTGTTGGCTCTCTCTTCTTCCTCGCATACATCACAGAATGCAATACTGTACCCCATAAATCACTGATGCTTATCCCCTTTCAAAGGCTATGTCATCATTTGGAAACTGTTGAATCATAAAGCACCCATGTGTCACCATTAGGAGACAGTCTTAAAAATAACAGATAATTTACTTTGATGGGGGGGCCTCTATTTAATCCTTTGTCGGATGATGCAATCTGGCAGAGGTTTCCACATCTGCTACACGACCACTTGTGAGAGATGCAGGTTTCTGCATCAGTTTCTCCCGTTCTCCCACACTGCACTTAAACCTGAAAACAGCAAAAGTCATTTTGCCATTAAAAGCAGCCGTTCAACACTGAGTGAATCTGGCATCCAAAATGTCTTCAGAGACAGCTGGGCCATACCCTTTCCTCCAAAACACGAAGTTAATTCTCCCGCATTGTTGTACTTATATTTACAATAGTTTAAATCATTAAACAAGATGAGATGTCAAAGCAATTCAGAAAAAAACATTTTTTTTACTGTTAACACATGCACAAACAGCCGGACAAGTGTACCTCTTTCTCCTAATCTCTTCCAAAGAGCTAAGAACAAAAAATAAAGCTGAAATGACTAGTCAGTGGCTGAATAAAGTTGTATTCCATCAGTGTATTTCATTTTACCCATCTCTCTTGCTGTCCCCAGCCCCGTAATAGGATTCACTAGGCTTTCTCTGGCAGTGAAGAGCAGATGGCCTTTCTGTTAGATGAAACAAATAAAAATTCTGCTATTTTAACACGATTAAAATTTGGGACACTTTTCCCACCATTTATAACAATAACCTTTCCATTATAGCAGTTCAATTAAAATAAATCTTCACAGGCCCTTTGCGTTCTTCCCCTGTACGGTTCCATGGCCTCTGCCCTCTTTTAATAAAGTCCTTGTTATTGCTGTTGATGTCCTCATGGCCACTGGGTATTGGTACATCAGAGACCTTTGATACTGCTCCCGAACAACGCAGAGATATCACGCTGAAAATGTAGGGTCCAGACTATCAAAAACGGTACTTTCCTTTTTTTGACCACATTCTTAATAGGGGACTATTAAGATCATAATAATCACAGACCTAATTTATTTGCATATATTAGAAACATTGAACTATGCCCAAGACACAGACATGTACACAAACACACCCTGCGTAGGTCCCCACCCCACGCGTACCGTACGTTTGCCGTACGCGATTAAATGAAAATATCAGAAGGTCTGACTGGTGCCGACGACTCTGTACAAGGGCTTTAACTCAGAGAGGGCTGTCCTCCCATTGCTCCAGGGGAACAGTAAATGTGCAAGTGCCTTTAAGTTGGACCCTGTTAATTGCAACGAATTCTCTTCTTTCTATTCACCGGCGTCGGGCATAGCGGAGGTGCAGCAGCACGGACATGCCCACGTGCCTGTCCGTTCCCTGCTCCCCGTTGAGTTTCCTTCTCATTTAATTAAGGCTGGGAGCTAACAGCCAATGTCACCCCCACCGCCCTGGCAGATGCACGGCACGGGCTACGCGAGCCCGGCGGAGGCTGGGAGACGGGGCGCTCGGGGGGCTTGGAGCCGGAGGCCGGCCATGGCGCGACGGGGCACCGGGGTGCCCAAGCACACGCTGGGGTGTCCCCTAGCTCAGCGGCTTTTCTCCGGCCACAGGAGGAGGTGTTCTTCCCTGTCCCCATCACACACACAATGCGTCAGACACGTCCAGCTGAGCTGCGTGGGAAGTGTATGGATTTATGTCACTTGTGAGCCACGACTGCATTATCTGCACAAAGTATGTCACTGATACGCCTTACCTTTACAAAAGGCAGTTTTAAATATATTGGAGTTCAAATATAAACCACCCTCTGGCCTTGTTTTCACTCAAAAGCTGTTCCCTCTAATAACCCTGCGTGGTTAAATGTAACTCTCACAAAAGGGGCTGCAGTTATACCATAGTTATATGGGAAACCAGCAGTGCCCAGTGCCCAGCGCTCAGACTTCAGTGAGCTGGTTTCTAACCCAGAAGCCATTGAATTTAATAGAAAAATATCTGATTAGTTTCAGTGGTCTTTGCAGCACACTGCTCCAAAGCCTAAAGCAGAAGCAAAGGTCTGCAGGCCACAGTGTTCGTCTCCTCTCCCTGTGCCAGCAAAGCTATTTCACGAAATTAAGCTGTGAGGCTGTGTCTGTGCCTCTGAAAATCCCAGATTGCACAAGATGGCATGAAAAGAATGAGGGAATCCTGAGAACTGTTTGGGAAGAAAGTCAGGCAAATTAATTGCAAGGCATTTGCTATTAACTTCTGGCAGAGGATCCTCTCGCTGGAATGCAAAATGATTCACCCAAAGTGACCCTTCCCCTCCCAGAGATGGGTGCCTGGCTGAGGACAGCTTGGGTGCCCAGTACTTGCCCCTTGCCAGGCCAACCCTGCCCTGGAGCACCCATTATTCAGATGAAGTAACCAGGTTTAAAAACAGCGAGCAATCCACACTCCCCATCAAACAAGTGGAGAATCATGGCTGCCCACCTTTTTGTTGGGTAAAACCACTTCTCGGCATGTTTTCAACACAACGTGGCAATAGCACGGCAACAGCCTTCGTGGCCCAAATCAGCCAGCTGCACTTGCACTGGCAGCTAAGCAGAGGCGTTAGCAGGAAAATGAACATTTTTTGTTCTAAGAAGCCATCTCTGCCGAGATGCCGGAACATCATCCAACCCCACACCTGCCTCTGATAGTGCCAGCAGTGTTTGCAGGAAGACGTAAGAACAAACCCGGTACTTTTCGCAGAATATTCTCCAAGTTCCTTGTAAACTGCAGCCTGGGGACTTCCTAAGTCATGGCTGGAACTTGGTATTTAATAGCTCTTAATGGATTATAGAACTTTCAAGAATTTCTCTAAATAATTTTTAAAACTTTCTGGCATCTGCAACTTCCTGTGGCAATGAATTCCAGTTTAATTATATGCTATGTGGAAAAGTACTTCTTCTTATTTGTTTTAAATCTGCCACCTGATAATTTTATTTGATGTTCCCAGGCTTGTGTTATGAGAAACTGAATAATGACTCCGTGCTCAGTCTCTTCATGCCACTCACAATTCTGTAACTCTATCTTTTTAATCTAAATCATCGCTTTTTCAGGGTGAAAAGTCCTAGTTTATCTAAACTCTCCTCGTTCAGAAGTCATTGCTTATGTTTACTTTATTTGGGCCTTTACGAGTTCGGCTTTGGGTTTTTTAGCAATGGGGGCAGCAGATGGGTACAACCTGAGCTACGCTGGCAGAGTATTTAAAATGCAGACACGTCGTTCAGGTACACAGAAGCAGATCAGTGTTCTCCATCCCTCTCTCGATGCTCACTGAACTGAAGTTTTCCTAAAGCTGTCCCCAACTCCCACACCTTTTCTCTTCAGAGCCCACCTTGTGTACAGACCCCTACACACACACACTCTTACCATTTTTTATCCCCATATCCATTATTGGCATTTATCAATGCCAAACTTCGTTTGCCACACTCAGTCACTTAGTGGCACAAGGTCCTTCTGCAGCTCTCACAGTGGGCCTTCTTATTTTAATTAGCCTGAGTAATTTTGTGTCCCGAGCAGATTTTGTCACCTGGTGTGCTCCCTTTCCCAGCTGACTGCCAAGTCTGCTCAGCAGCACCCATGCTCCCAGCACCCATCCTTGTGGAACACCCCCCTCACGCAAGACCATTCCCTTTTATCTCATGATAACTCAGTTTAAGAGCAGTTATTGGGGAACAGGGTCCAAAGCTTTTTGAAAACCCAAGTACATTATATGAATCAGATCACTCATACACTGATCCCTCCAAACAACTCATAACAGATTTGTGAGGCATGATTTCCCTAGAAGAAGTTTTACCCCTCCTTATATAATTTTCGCTCGTTTTTGCAACTGATTTTACTTTTCACAGGAAAACGGGACCACTCACCATCGACATGCTCATAGGGGAGCCAGTGGTGTTTGGTGTTCTGGTACTCGAAGTAAGGATCCCACTGCCGGCACTGCTCCTCTCTGAAATCTTCCAGGTCCTTAGGACAGTCCTGAGTGTTGCACAGCTGGAACTCGTAGCTAGGCCCCACGCACGTGCGGCCTCCGTTGGCGGGACTGTAGCGGGGAGAGAAACCCGTGGTTAGTTTTGCCATTAATGCACGAATCAAGCGTCTATCAAATCCTCTGAGGAGCAATTTAATTCCCAGCCATGTCAGTACGCACATGATGAAGCCAGCAATGTATTTCTGATACGGAAAATATGTATTTCCTTTAAAAACCCACTGTCGCTATTTAGCTCTTAAAAAGCAATTTCTGCAAGTTGAGCCTCAAACCGCTTGATGAAGGCAGGAAAAGCCTTTTTCTTGGTGTGGCCCAGGAAAGGAAAGCACGAGCAGATGAAGCGACTCATTCACATTCACCCCCTGAGCCAGCAGCAAATCCAGAAACAGAGCCCGGCTCGACGCCGCATCCCCCCGGCAGACGTGCATCAGATCGCCGTCGCGACTGGCAACCCCGAGCTCAGCAGTCGTAGCTGGGTTTGCACCCTCTTCCAGGAACACAGGAAACATTTTCACTAGTACATTAGGCTTTTCCTACATGAAAATAGATTTTACAACTAAAACTGTGCCCACAATTATAAAGGTCACTTTCATGTTGCCAATGTAATAAAGGCTGAAATTAGAACTGGTATATTTTTTCTTAACAGAACCATTTCCATCAGAAAATGCTGCTTCATAAAAGATGACTTTTTTTTTTTTTGATCAATGATAAGATGAGTTTTAACACTAGTCAAGTTCAGTCACTTTATCAGCACAAACTGAGAAAGTCAATGTTAAAAATACTCCGTCTGGTAAAATAATTTAATTCTGACAATTGTTTCAGTTTTTGCTGTTAGGATCTTGACATTTGATGATGTCGCAATAAGACAGCAGTAATTACACACTTCATATCATTTGTACATACCAATCTGTATTAAATGTGGTATACTTCCAGTGTTACTGAAATTAAATCATTCTACATTATCTAGTTAAGCCATATATAAGTTATTGGAGCAAAACTATTCAGTATTACTAAAATTGACTTTGGGGAAGGTTCTGATCTCTGGAGCTTTGTTCCAACTTGGAATGAAAACAGTTTGAAAATATTTTAAGACCTTCTTGTTGAAATATCCTAAAAGGTGGATTAAACAAAAACTTTAAAAAGGTATATGCATATTTTTAAAAAAATCCAGCAAATCACTGCCATTATTTCATACCTGCATATTAAAACAAGACATATATAGGGCCTTAAACTTTTACTTACTTATGCTTTATGCAACAGTGTAATAGCACTTTCAAGATCCTTGTAACTGCATAACCAGTTTAATGGATGGATAAACTGAGACATAAAGACGATTCATGACTTGCCAAGGACCAAAAGTAGAATTTCTGACAACATACACTATAGGTCACATTTAACAGGCACCACTCAACATCCTTTACTGCATTACTGCACTAGTAACTCAGCAAGGATTCTCACCATTCATTCGCTCCGCGTCAGAAAAACGTATGGGTGTACATATACTTACTGTGGATTGTCACACTGCCGTGTCCTGTACTTCACGCCGGTGCCACAGGTGCGAGAACAAGAGCCAAACTTGCTCCACGCCCCCCAGTGTCCATCCTGCTTCAGGATGTCTGGTGTCAGCCAGATGCAGTGACCTTTAAAGCAATGCTGAAAGAGAAAATCAGACATCAAAACAAGGAGGTGATTAAATTATACCATATCAGAGGCACATTGCAACATTTTAGGCACAAGTTCTGGGCTTTTTTTCACCTCTCCAGCAGAAAGTAGTGAGACTTACTGTCAGATCGTGCCCACGATTCCAAACTCACCCAGATTTTATAAACTTACGCACGTTAAGTATACACATATATGCCTACAGGATTCAAGCCTACCAAGTTTGTCAAACTGCTCTCAGCATTACATTCCTTCACCACACACCTGCAGCGGTGATTTCAACACAGCTAATACAGATTCATTTAAGGGAAATGGCAGGATCCCAAATCTCGGAGGCTAAAGGTAAAATCCTGCCTCCGCCACCGCCCCCAGCCACTTCAGCCAGCGACGGCGAGAGCTCCCGCCGCAGCACCGTCCTTCCCGGAGCTCCCAACTCAGCGGACGAATTCCTGCAATGAATGCGACCAGCAAAGTGGCGTGAAATTAAAGCCAGCTCACATTTTAGACATTAGTGCTATTACATAAAGAACTCTTGCAGTCTCCCTGGAGATGGCATACCGAACCTGACCAAAACACCGGGAAGCATTCAGTAGGGAGCAGCCCCGGACAGTCCCACTTCTGCGCAATTCATCACGCTCTACTAGGCCTTCTCTTGTCTTTTACCTGGTTTTTAATACAGTCATGGTAGAGAGGCTGAAACACAAAATTTGCTGCATTCCCCAAACCTGTAAGGTATTTACGCATTTCTTTAAGAGCCTTCATAGCTTCAGTACTGATACTCTCTACTGTCTCCTCTCATTAAAGAAACCCGCCAACGCCTTTCCACCAATTTCTTCAGTCCCCAATCAAGGAATTTTTTTCTTAGCTGAAGTCAGGATGAATTCTTCTCAAGGACCACAGATTCTGGCCCTTTCTAGTACTATTTCTGCTCTCCTAAAAGTCTAGTGATGAAGTGCGGGTGCTGGAAAATATTTCCAGCCCAACAAATGACTTTGCATTAGACCGTCGCTGTTTGTCTGCGTTAACGTTAGTGTCGGGATAAGAGCTCTGGTTCAGGCACACAGATGGCTATGACAACAAGTGCAATCAGTCACTTACTTTCCTTAACATTCAAGTCAACAACAACATTTTACACAGCTTAACAAGCCCTGGAACGCAGGAATTTGGCAGGCAGCACAAGCTGAGCATATGGCTAAATGCATGCTGCCAGCAAAAACAAAATCAGAAGATACATAACAGGAGAGCATTCTTAAGCATAGAGCAATTAGTGATCTGGAAGACAAATTTAAAAGTGATGGATAATCATTAATAATGCTGAATTTAAAGACAGAATCATTAGTAAAATGGTGACAAGACACAGCCTACTGATTCGCTGATCTGCTCAATGACTGGCTCTTTATTCATGTAATTTATTTTGGTGCTGATTTGGTTGGACAAGGAATAGAAAAGAGGGTAGAAATTAGGTTTCAGCTATTCATTCTTTCTCATGACTTCAAATATTCAAAGTCAAAACCTATGAAATAGATGAGTTACCACAAAGCCAATTATACCAATCCTGCTCCAGAGCCGTAATGGGCAGATTTTTCTTAGCTGTTTGACAGAACAAGAGCTAATTCAGCAAAGCATGAAAGAAATGCAAAATGCTAATATGTCCTTTGCTTTCTTCGGTTTTGAAGCTCAGCGCTGTACCCTTCAGGGACTGTTTACTTATGGCTTTAGAGAGGTTTGTTTGAACGAAGAGTTGAGTCATCGGGCCCTGTGTAGCAATGGGACCATTCAGAGATGCAGGGGAAGCTGGCAACGCATCAGCTTGTCAATACAAATTTCAGCGAGGCTTGGAAGCAGATGAGATGTGACAGCTCCTGATCTGTGCTTGCTTAAACATTCTTTTATCAGGGTTCTGCATCCCTCAGGTGTAAGTTCCACAGCAATCACTGAATTCGTTTCAAGAGCCACGTAGCGTATGTTCATTACGCGACGATCCAGGATCCAGCCCTTGGACTCCACGGAGGAGAGGGAGAGACATGTGATGTCGTGTTTTCCAATCTCTTTTCCCTGTTTTAGCCAGGAACAGGGGGATGTGGGTTTGCAACAACCACTAATAAACCACCTATTTGACACTGTGACTGGTCCCCGAACTGGAAGGCAAACATGTTGACTTTGCTGTGTAAAGGAAAGAGCTGCACTGGTTTTTACTGGAGAAGCTGGTCATACGCAGATTGTCGGGAAGCTGAGGCAGAGCTACTAGGAGACAAGCATTTGTATAAAATGAGTCATCCCCAGCTCTGCCTTTTTGTTTGTGGATTAAAAGAAAGAAGGCTACATAAAACAAAATGATTCACAACCAAGTCTTATTCTGTGCAGACCCGTGCAAGAAAACGCGTGAGAAAGTAAAACCAGAGATGGAGCAATATCCAGTGTAACAAAGGAAGCTAGAGCCAACCCTTCCTATTGCTACTACGTTAACTACATAATGAGGTGGAAAAGAGCCAATTTCAACCACTATTCCCTTCTTAAACAGGGGGTTTCATTTAAAGAGTGAAGCATATTAAAGCAATATTTTTTAAAAAATGAGAAAAAAAACCCATGGGTAAATGCAAATTGTTTTCTTAGTGGAAGGCAAGATGACTTCTTGCAGTCTCGCCTATTTTTCTGGCAAACAGGACAGTCCAAAACAAGTGCAATTTCCAGGAGAGGAAGCTTAAATCTCTTGCAGTAAAACATTCCACTGCTGTTTTCAGCAGTTCTTTGAAACAACTGCTGTGGACGCCAAAAAAAGAGCCAGTGTGTTCGTGTGGGCTTAATGCATCTGCAAGTTAATTTTTCAAGAAAAAAAATCGCAGCTCTTCTGTGGGTACCTCTACCTATTTTATATCAGGCAGCAACTGGCAACTCTCCCATCCCTCCACCTGACACCCCAGTTATCTGTCAGGTAACCCCTCACACTGCATCATGGCTGGTGGCCCTCCGCTCTCCCCACTCTCCTGAGACCGTACCAGAAGAGGGTTGCTTATTTATTTGTATTTCCCATCACATGCAGGCTGGCCTGCTCTGCTCCATCTGTTTGAGAATAATTAGTTGTAAGGGATAAACTGAAAGCTCTAACACTGAAGTCTACCCTGAGCCAGTAAAAGTTTCTTCAGTGGGGAAGCAAGTATTCTCACTGTTTCTGTGGTGACTAACACAGCATACACTTACCCATCTGTCTCCTGTCTCTGAGAGAAGCTGAGGTCAGCCTTCTCAGTGGGAAATTATCTGGACTGCTTTGAGTACACATTAGTGTTTTCGGAAACCTTTTTTCTCGGTCCATTTTTCTTCTCAATAATATCTCTTTATTTCAGTATTTAATCATTCCCTTCCTTTCCTGACCGAGTAAAAAATCACTCCAAGTTTGACACGCGCCGTCTCATTAGCGTGGTGTAAGCGAGGAGGATACCTGCTAGGTTTGCGCTGGATCCTTGGCACGTGAGCCAACCCAAGAGCAACGTCAGCTCAGCTGGCAGGGGCAGGTACCAGGCTCTTACCTCTCTCCAAGAAAAGAAACGAAGGAGGCTCAGGTGGTGCAAACCTTTGTGTTAGTCACTGCGGCAAGCAGATGGACTCGAGCATGCGATCTCTTTGCATGAATGACTCTGGGGTTTATTTCTATCCTGTGGAGAGCAGTTAGCTACTTCAGCCGATATACATGTCTCCCCAGAAGAGTAATACTTTAAAAAAAGAGAACAACAAAAATTGATGATATATTTGTGAAGGTTGCCTGGCTTCAGAAGCCTGAGGCTAACGGTGGAGCTGACAGAATTGTATACAAGTAAATAAATTATCAGCTGAAAGCATATGGGAGTTTTTAATTCACAGAATGCTACGCAGAGTTAAGCTTTGCACAGTTGTGCCTCATCTGCACGGTGTACTATAGCAATTTATGGAGTGTCTTCGGCTTCACGTTAAGGCTCCGACCCTCCATGTGCTTACCTTTACACACCGGAGTTATTTCATGGAAGTTAATGTGACCGTTCAGACACAGAAGTAATTGCAAGTTGCTGCATCACCGAAGCTTCACAAAATTGACATAATCTTCCCTCTTGCTATTGAAAACTTGATCTAGTTTAATAAAATCAGGCTGGGAGCAATATAAAATATTCTATTTCCTTTAGGTTTCTATCAAAATAGTAGTTTTCTTCTCTGGCTGGGAAGCTCCAGGAGAACATTTTATTTTTCTATCCCTAAACCCAGCAAATGATCAGTTTGCTGCCAATTAACATAACGGTTGTTCAATGTCTCCATTTGCACAAGGAGACCTATTAAAAAGTTTTTGAAATGGCAGAACCTCACTCTTTTGGCAACTTATTTCAACCAACCACATGCACAGAAGAGCTTACATACATTTACATATATTTACTTAAATATACATCTATATTTATGCATACATACACACATATAGACAGCATTAGAAAGTCTAATCTTCCTTTCACTCCTAAGGGTCAGTGCCTAGGTCCGAGACACAGCCTGGGTGTGCAGAGACACGGCCCTTATCAGTGTGCCTGCTGAAAATGTGCTACACCTCTCCTGTCTCCCACAGGTGCCCCTCGATCACCAGTTAGTAAGGAGGCAGCTGGACTGGGTTCTCCCCAGTAGCACCTGCTAAGTTTGGGAAAGCGAAGAGACCGCTTATCAGTTATCTGAACACCAGACGTAGGTGAGACCATCCACGCGCCACACGCCATGTCAATCTCCCCAACATCCCTGGCGTTCCTGGCATTCGGACCGCCCAGCTGCGGCAGAGCCAGGATGTTTCTGTGACACATCAGCAGGGTGGTGATTGGTTTGAGCTTAAAACAGGCCCTGGGAACTAGCGGTATGAAATCGTGAAAACTGCGAGTCTCCTAAGTGGGAAACAAATGGATCTTTTTGAATCAACATCTTTAATTGCTTGTTTCTATTCTTTTCTCTTCTGGTGTTATTCCAAAGAAAACAGTGGATCAAGGTGGAAGTTATTTTCCTCTTCCTCACGTGCTGATGGGGTACCATGGGAGATGTGTCTTAAAGGAGGCTCCCACACTGACTCCCAGCTTTGGGCAACGCATGCATTTTACGGTCCCCGTCCTTTCAGGTAAGAGCCTCTGGTATTGTCCAGATCGATGAAGAGAGCGAACAGGGGGAGGCCAAACCAAAGGCAGGGATGGAAAGGAAAGGAACGGATGGAAAAGGACTGATCTGATGTGCCTGCATTAAAAACACCAACAACTAATAAATACACTGGTCAAATGCTGAGCTCAGATATACAAAGTCAGTTGTGTAACCTTCATAACTCATGCTATTTTTACAAAAATGTTTAGCTCAGGCTGCTGAGCCTTATCTAACAAAATGGGTTTTCATTTTGTATCATTTTCTCAGGTTCTCCTGCAAGGTTGCAGTAAGTTTATTTATCAAAAAACTGGGACAGCTCCTCTGGGAATAAAACAGCCATAGTCCTATCATCTACTGAAGCTTCAGACTGTGCACATAGTCTTCTTGCATCTCCACTGAACTAAAAAGCCTGGCTGTCTGCACAGTTTGCTGAAGCCTTGGATCCCAAGTTCCAGTCCAGAGAAAATTTTTACAGCTGAGTTGCATAATATCCTGACAAACTGTTTATAATGGAAGCACTGACAGACCCTTAACTGTATGGTTACAAATTCTTTTTTCTTCTCATTTCTTTTCAAATACTGCTAGGAATGAATGGCTTGGGGAAGAAGGTGATGCAACAAAATGGAATATAACTATTTTTCTGGGGGTTTCATGAATATTTTTAACACAAAAATCAAGATATAGAAAAATGAATCCAAAGAAACTGTCTAAGATTTTGGATTGTAATTTAAAAAAAAAAAATATCTATATTTTTTTTTTAAACAAGAAACAAAGCTTTTATAACAGGAATAATCTAAAGAAGAGAAAACCAGAAGGGAGTGGTTTATATAGAGCATGACTTGCTCAGGAATTAATTTAGCATTATATTATGTTTTCATAAAAAAAGACATTTCAAACCATAACAACAGCTGCTAATACAGTTCATTTATCGCATAAATGATGTCATCCACTGGGTTTTACAAAAAAATCTTTCCAAGTAGCAACATCTTCCTCTCCCCTTCACTCCCTGCGTCCAAAGCCCAGGGACGCCAGACTTTTTCAGCAGACTTCAAAGGACTCGGGGTTCAGATCCACTGTGAGCACAGCGTGACCTCCACAGAAGGACAGCCAGGACCTGGCGCAGGTCCAGCGTGGTGGCTGAGGGGTCGGTGGCTCTTGCCACCTCGCACCTTCCCTCCACAGTTCCTCATGCCTCCCCTGCCTCTCGCCAAGCCAGCAAATCCACCTCCACAGATCTGCCCTTCTCTCTGCCGTCATGTTGGCTCTCTCTGGCTGGCACTCGACTCCCACATCCATCCTTTCCCTCGGGGCCACCACAGCAGCCTTAGCTCGGCTCTCATCTCCAGGACCTCACTGCTCTCTCCAGCCCCTGCACCAGGGAGGCCGGTCAGCATCACCACATCGTCACCGATACAAACACACACGCACACACGCCCCCGACCTCACAAAAGTCATAGGCGAGTGTAAATTTCCCCATTTTCGGCTCTGCCACAAAGACCTGCCAAGAAGCACAGGGCAATCTGCAGATACTTCCATGACTTGCCTGAGGACGGGCTCTGATGGCCACAGAGCTGCCATGCAGCTCACACCAGCCCTGGCCCCTGCCTCCTCCCCGCACGCTGCTCCGCAGCATTCTTGGATTTGCCCCACGTTTTAGCGGACTTCAGGTCCTCAAAACTGGTTCTTCTCTTGCTCCCCTTAATGGGGACATCCCCAACTGCGCACAAACACACGTGAGGTACACGCAGCACCCGCTCTCACCTTTCCTGGTGCACACATGGTCCCGTCCAGCGGAGGCCCTTTCTTTGTTTTGCAGAAGTAGGGGTTCTCGGGGTGGCTACACCACAGCTGTTTGCAGGGATCAAATGTACGGAACTGAAACACAAGAAAAATCCGAGTGGATGGCGCTTTGAGAGAGCTCCCGCTGGCAACTGCAAGAGAAGCTGCAGCATGGTGAGGTTTTTCCTTTCCCAGCTGTAAAACACCAGCTGTTATCACTGATTCCTGAGGAACACTGGGATGTCTGTGGATTGAGCATATCTGAGCTTTCATGCAAAACCATCAGTGACTCTGAAGTAAGATCCCACCTGTATTCGACAGAATCAAGTCAGGCAAAAATTGTTTTACACTAGTGATGAAAGGCAGGCTGGGCAAGGGGGAAGCCAGTTCCCCCAGACGGGAAGACACACACTGCCTTTTCTTACAGCTTCTCCAAACGGTGCTGCTTCATTTGGCAAGCAAAACAAAAAATCCTTGAGTACTCATGGGGGAAGGAAATGAGCTGTTCAGACTGTAGCTCAGCTGTTGCAATCACCTTCTTAGGAGGATGGAAATTTGAGCTCGGGACCCTAATCCAATGAATAAATCGACATTCTACCTACAATACAAGAGCTTGTATAGGAAAGGATGAGAACCACCCACCACACAACAGACTAAAACATGATGTCTGGACATGCTTTTGGCTATTCTTAACGAAGAAGAAGAGAAAGCCTCCATCTCCCAGGGTCTGGAGAACAGCTGTAAGAAAAGACCCTCTTTGGCTGGGACATTCTTCCAAGACAGCATCAGTAGGAATTGTGTCAAGACACAATACTATAGCTGGTGCTTTAAAGGTTCTCATCATCTAGAGATACCACTCGGCACACATATTGCTGCAGATGGGAATGAAAGCAGAAATGTTATGTCTTAGCAGCTACCACACCAGCTGAAAACATTTCTTTCCATTTAATATTTTGTCCTACTTGAGGAGCTGGGAGGCGCAGCCCTGCTGCAGAAGACTCTGCTTTCTGAGGCCAGTCCACTGAGAACTGCATTAATCTTGCCTTGGTTTAAATTTAGACTTTGTCTCTTGTTTTCCTGGTACAAGAGAGCCAACCATGTCATCAAGACTCCTTGCAAGTTGCTCTACTCACTGTCACGCTTATTTTCTCATGCTAGGCATCAAAATGCATCACGCTCTCCATAAAATCTGATCATAAAAGCATGCTGTCCTGTGTTAGCACTACAAGATGTGCCACCAAATCCATCTCCTTCACATCTGGGTGGGAGTTTTGTAGCAAAATAAGTAGCTGCCAGCAATAGGAGGCTCAATAATGCAGCAAGTTTGTTTGCTTGAAGTCTATGGCTATTTATGAAACTACAGAGTAATTATTTCTGTAACTCCAGTTTAAAAAAAAAAAAAAGATACTTAAAATAACATATTTGTCAACATTCAGTTGTTATTCCTTGCTTACAGCTAAGTGGGCACAACATCTTTCCTTGTGGGCTTCAGTACACTGTCCCTATTAAGGACATTTCAGAGACACTTACAAAACTCCTGGATGAGAAATAGCAGAAGCCAAACTTAAGTACTCACAGCTGTGCACATCATGTAGCCCAAACCAAAATCAAAACGGCACTGCTCATTCATGGAGTAGTGAATTCCTGGCAGCTGTGGAAGGGAAGGCCAGTCATGTTCGAAGGGATCATCACGCAGACAATCATAGGAACTGCAACAGGCAAAAATTACAGTAACAGATGGGGCTGTGAGACTTGCACAGTGTTTGTGGTTTCATTGCCTTTTTGTTCCAAACAAAATAGAGCCTACGATTTCTCAGATGCTGGTCGTGAAGAGCAGCTAATATTGCAATTATGCTTACATTAACTTTAACATGGTGTATGCACCTTTAATGGATTCTATATATATTTTTTCTGAAGCCCTTCCATTGTAATTTCCATTTAGCTTGCAGGTAAATTCCTAACAGTCTCCAGGGTCCTTATGAGAAAGGAATCAAAGGAAGAATCCACATGAGACCAAGAAGAAAAGAAAGTTTAATTAATTTTCCATTTGTGGAATTTCTTGCCGCCTGCAACTGTCTTTCAAGTGAAGTTTTAGAAGCAGAGGCCAGGGAGGGTAACCATGCAAGATTACCACTAAGCTTGCAGTTTTCCTGCGTCCTTGCTGACCAGCAGCGACTCATTTACAAACGTGTACTTTCCTGCCTGCGTTACATGCTCAAGTTAGCTCCCTCTCCCTGTTTCTCCTGGTAGCTCTCAGCTCTATCCATAGTTTATACAAAGTTCCCTTTCTGTGATGAACATGGGAGATTCTCCTCTCCTCCTGAACAGCGAGGACAGCCTGTGAATAGCTGTACTAGAATCACACCGAAGTCGTGTGGAGGACAGAGGACTGATGCTAATACCACGGAATGGTTAACACGGTATAACCATTGGTTAATTCACAAGACCAACATGATCGACAGTATCTCTGAAATGTCTCTGAGTTACTTAACAGACATGAGGACACCATACACGAGTCTATTCTGGCAATCGTTCAGGTTGCCTTGAAGATACCAACAGCTGAAAGCAGAACTTTGAGGTTAGATTTACTTCAAAGCAAACCATTGTTCTGCTTTGTTATAAGATATTTAAAAATAACTGTATTTAAAAGAATGTAAAGCAGCCCTCTAAGCCAGATGATTTTTATTTAATGGCTGAAGCTCTAAAGGATCTTGCTAATTGAAACAATCACACTTCCCTCACAATATTTTTATTCCTTATTGCCATACCTAAGATATCTAAGATAAGAAAAACATTGACAAAAAGACTGACTTATGTTTACTTCATGCATTTGCTGCACTTTTTCCTACTCATTTTCAGGTTTTGCTAGGTATCCTAGTAGTTTCCCCATATTTTTCTGTACAACTTGCACATAACAAGGGGAAGATTATTTTCGGTAAAGAGCAAAAACATGGTCACAGACATCAGAGTTTGTCAGGGAACTCCAGCACAGGTCTAGCGCCCAAAGTGTCAGGTTCAAAGGCAAGGCAAGGGACACGGATAAAGCTGTTCAAACAGCTTTTGTATTTAGTGTCCTTAAAAGAAAAGTAACAAATGAAGAATTAATTTTAGAACCACACTCTTTCTTTAGATATCTATTAAAGTCCTGAGCACTTAAAGGGCAGAATTTCCTCTTTGGGCAGCACCATCTTATCACTGACAGGTATCATAAGCAACAAATGGCTCTTGAAGCCAAATTTGGTATCTATAAGATAGACACCACGCTGCTGGGTAGCATAGGCACTCCTCCAGCTAGAGGTTACATTAGGGAGGGAGGAAAGTTAGCAATGAGATTTGTAATAGTGTCTTCTCATAACCGCTGAGAGGACAGCGTATATACTAGCAATGTCCAGAAAATGAATAGATGTAAATGAAATCAGAACAATTTTAAATGGACTGAAATCAAACTAATCGAGCACTTGCATTATTATTTGCAGTTGATGGGAAAGCATCTCATTCCCAACAGGACAGGGGGGATTCTTCATTTGTTTTATTCAGTCCCATTTTAGTAACTAACAAAAGGATAAAGCACACATGCTAGATGCAGAATTGTTCTTACGTGCTTCCTAATCAAAGGAGAGAGGCTGCTTAGCAGCTACTCACTGGAGATATCGATTCAGCTCTTGCTGGCTGCAGCGAGACCAGTGGAAGCGATGAAACGCGGCTTGCACGAGGGGGGCCATGATGCTCCCCAGGCGGACTTCATCCCCGCATCTGTTCCCTTGGCCGTCGTGCTCCATGCCTAAACTGCCCCGCGCAGGAGAGAGCCAAGTTACATCACAGGTGAACTCCGAGTGCCCAAGTGCTTCCACATCCCAAATGTCACCAGTGGCTGATTGCAACAAGGTTCTTAAGTCCCATGACCCTCGTCCACACGAGCAACGCCATGGGAAACAAGACAGGGTGAGACTGAAGCTGAAGAGCTAGTCTGTAGTGGCTCCCACGTAGAAGCACTGACCCTTGAGAGTACCTTCACGGGATCAGCTTAACCCACTTTCAAAACAGACTGAAAATGCCTTCTTCGGACTTCTGGGCACGTCCACTTTTGTGCATTACTACAGCTAGATGAAGCCATTTCGGTATTAAGGATCTAGTCCACCCTCCAGGAGTATTAACAGAAATTTGTTCATACTCCAACCTGGAGCTATTCAGGAGTTTATCTAACCTTTAAAAAATCATACCTTAGCTTAATTTGAAGTAATTTGCAATTGTAGGCAAGCCCTTTGCATGGAAGAAAAAAGACACCACACTGGAAGCTAGTTTAGACTAGCTGCTGCTGCTATTGCCCAGTAGCAATCCCACATTGCTTAAATGTGAAACAGCCTGAAAAGTGTTGGGTGCTCTCTAGAAAATTACCCCAAGTTACAGATATTTTAAAATTTCTTTTTGGCTTTATTATGACTATGTTTTCTCCTTTCCTTTATTAGGATCTTGTATTGCATTTTTTATAAGCACTATTTGACTAACATGGGCAATGTCTGTCCATAATTAAAACCAAATTAACAGATTGGGGCTGAATGTGATTTGAGGGATTACAAACACTCCTCAGTGGTATCTCTTTTAAAGCTCACTGTGTATTCTTTTTAATCCTAATTCAAAAATACTGGAATCAAATACCATCTGGATATCAATACTATGTCCCTGTCTAATTAAGATATGTTTACAGTCATTTCAATAAACTTTAGCAATTTTTTTGTTTAAAGCCCTTAATAATTCTGATACAATAAAGCAAAAAGGGCCTGCAGGCTTTCTTAGGGAAAACAGAATAGATTGAAACTGTTCAGAAAAAGCCTTCTGGGAACTGTTGTTCTACCAAAGAGAAAATGGGAAACCAGTGGGTGTTCTCTGCAAACAGGGAAACTAAAATGCTCTGGAAGAAATCAAAGCTCTGACAACTGCTGCCCGGTCATTAGTTCTAATCACATCAATAAGTAAAATGATTGAATTTTTTATATGAAATATATAGAACAGCTGTAACCTCAGTGCTTGGCACCTCGTTTCTATACAGTATTTATCCTTTACCAGCAGTAACATATATAGACGATGTGCTTATTTAATATGGATTGTTTTCAAGAATCATGTATTCCACTGACTCAATGAATCCCTATTTCATCACTATGAGTTCTTTACATTTCCACCAGGAGACTGTAATATATCATTCAATCTACTCTCACAGCAGCCCTGGAAGATATTCTGGTATTACTTCCTTTTTCCACTTGAAAATACCAAAATATAAAGCTTACTTAAGATCCTAAAGAAAGCTTTGAGAGAGCTGAGACCTGAAGCCAGAGCTAACCCTGAATATCGTTTCTTAACATAAATCGCATCTTTCCAATGCCATCAGTATTTGTCAGTACCAAAGACATTTTAAGGTAGGACACAGGACATCCACAGTTCTACTCACACATGTCCGGTTTCATGAGCCACCACAAATGCAGATGAAAAACCATCTTCATGGTTGAGAGTGCAGCTTCGAACAGGATGACACATTCCAGTGACTGGAGCGTAGCCTGTGAGAAATAGCAAGCGTTCCAGAAAATGAACAAGTACGGAAAGGCAATGGGGTGGGAAGCTCTAGAACAAACATCTATCTTCTGCTGTGACACAAATATAGTTGAAGTGGTCCTCATAAGAGACCTCTGCACCTAAACATCTAGTAATGTCCTCCCTCATCTATGGAACAGATGAAACCAGCCTGTTGAACAAATTAAAACCACATTCCTGCCTCACCAAGAAAACTGTTAACACCCCATGGACCATCCTGCAGTTGCCTTCTCCAAGTGTGTGAGGCAACAGGTGAAAAGGCCACCACGTGCTGCTGCGTTAGAGCTCGGAGGAGCGCGGTGCAGTTCCAGCCCTCCGGGCACGGGCGAGCAAAGCCCCAGCCCTGTGCTGACAGCAGACCTCGCCAAGCCAAAAGGAACCGGAAAGCTCTGAGATTTATCCCCTCCAGTGAACAAACCTGATCTCACAGGAGGCAGAGCCCTGAAAATAGGAAAAAGTGGACAGCACTTGGCCATCCTCTTCCAGACCTCTCCATAACAATATTTCTTGGCGATCCTGCTGGAACACAGCAACAGCTTTGGAGACTTTTTAAACACAAAATCTATTCTTTAATCTTTGGGCATTTTCAGGACTGTTTACATACGGATCCCATTTTCTTGGCTTCAGTAAGAGCAAAGAAATGACCCAATAAAAAATCCCACCAGTAAGAAAGGATAAAATAATAAGTGAAGGAGTTACAACTGAAAATGGGCCTATGCAAAGCTCTTGGGGAAAGAAAGCATTGACCAAAACTAAGCAAAAGACACACAATTAAACTTTGCATGACTAGCCTTGCTAAGTAATAAACACAAATGCAAAACAAAACCCGATACACATCTTACCTTGCATGCCAGATGGACCAAAATCCTGCCTTGTGAGAAAGATCGCATGGTCGTGATATTCTGCATGCCCGGTGTCAGGTTTTTGTTGCAAGTAGGCCCAGCGACACACATTCTCCAGACTTTGCGAAGGGTTCCCAATTTCTATCAGACTCATAGACTGCACACACACAAGAAAAAAAGACACCGATAGTTATTTATTAAAAGCCTGGGTATTTTTTTTCCCAACTTGTTCAGGCACTTGACTAAACATCCCATTTCCATTAAAAGTCTGTTCTTAATAAAGAGACAATACACTTCAGAAACAAATTTTACTGCATCAAGAAAGTAAGAAAATAGCTACATTTCATGGTTAGATTAAATGCGATTTCCATGTTTAATGAGGTCTAAGATATAACAAAAGAAAAATAAAAAGATAGAAGAAAAGTAAAAAGATGGGTATTTTAATGGCAAAACTGATATTGTCATGAAACTGAGCTGTTAGGGCTGTTTTGTCAGACCTTTGAACACTACTGCAGGCTCTGTAAGTGTAAAAACTAAGCGTACTTTTTTCAGCTGTACTTGAATCATTACTTTCAGAAACAGATTTCCCCAATGACTCTCTTTTAAAGTGCATTTTCTTTATCCCATTCCTTATCTGAAGAGTGTTCCAAAGCTAGCACATGTAACTTCCCACTGCGGTACACCATTCTCCTTGTACACCACACATTACATGGGTGGCGCGCAGCCACGGCTTAGCCGGCTCAGATAAGCTGACGTGTGTTAGGTGCAGTGCAAAGGACAATTCTCTTGAACCAGAAAGAGAAAGGTATTTTAAAATCCAACTACTACGTTTGCCTTTTTTTTGAAATACTACTATCTTAAGAATTCCCAGCTAATTCTACTTAATACTGTGCATTGCTAAGAGTTAAGAAAGCTTATTGTATGTGATATGCTATTAAATGTATGACTAATTGACCTATCCCAGGCCTTCCAGGATTTGCAAGAACTACATATGTGAACCCTGGCTTTTCATTTGCAAAAATTATATTACCATGACAACACTGTAATCATAACACAAACCGCCACAATTTAGATACTATACTGTACTGTAAGCATTTGTCATTCCAACATACTTAATGTAGAGCAAAACCTAGCCTGGGCCAAAAATAAGAGAGAAGTAATATAGTTCATGTTTAAATACAGATGTATTTGACGTGTCCTCTGATTGAGTGCATGATGGAGTACAGAGTATTGACTACATGAAAAAGAAAATCCTCAAAGGGTTGTGGAAGAACAACTGGAATTGATAAATGAAAAGTCTGCCGAACTGAGGTCTGATTTTGGCAGAAGTGGGATATTACAATTCTGCAAATGTTCAGAAAAACAAATTAATAAACCAAATAGAGGCACAGTTTGGATTCTGATACCACTGTGGAATGAAAAGTTGTAACATAATCCCATGCTGGATCATGCTGCTTCCAGCCATAATTCCCTTGGGAATTGAACTAATAACCGTATTTAAATGGTGGGACAGTTGTGGTGCCTTTATTGCATCTTCGTATATTTGTAAGAACAGACTTAAACAAACTTTGGGTGACTATTAGAGGGTAAAATCCCAGGTCCTGAAGCAAAAATCCTCTTCAGTTAAATAAGGTTTGACCATTGTTGATGTCCTTAATAACATCCATCAGTGATAAAACCAAAAAAGCAAACAAACAAAAACCCTATCTGTCATCTGCACCTTGTTCTCATTTCTCCAAATCTTCGCAATCCCTTCAAGGAGCTCAGTGAGAAATCTTACTGCAAGATTCAAAAAGCAAAGAATGCTGTAGAATGAAGTTGGGAAATCTCAAGTCACGTGGATTGTTTGCTAATAGTTCTTTGTCTCGGAATGACCTTCTTCTGCACATTCTACCAAATGAAAATCATCACATCTTATAAGATGCATCAATCAGAAAACAAACAAAAAACAGACACTATCAACATGCGCTTTGTTTAAGGGTATCTGAATACTTGCAAAGAAATCTCTGCATGACCAGCAAACAAGCATAGACCATAAAAAGTCAGTAATTTCCAAATAACCACTGTTTTATAGCTTTCCTTTGTCATATGCCACCTCCTCCCTCCCCGCTAAACTGAAACTTTGCCAGTGGACTCCAGCACAAAAGCAAAAGATTGGTCTCTGAGTGAACCAGCACAGCAGCTCGCAGCACTTTTGTGAGGAACGTCTGCTCTGCCAGAGCCCAGAGCAGTCTGCCGCAGCACACCCAGCAGCTCCCACGGTTCAGGCACCGCGTTGGCATGTGGCATGAATCGACAACTGTTTTCCCTGTATACTTGAGTCCACTCTGAGAGCAAAACCACTGGTTCAAGAGCATCTCAGTGCTTATTTATCAAAACAGTGATTTTGGAGTTTGTCTTCAAGCAAATGAAAGGAGCACCAACTGGTTAATGGGGAGCATTGTGGGGTTCTTTGCATCCAACACAATGGGGAAAATGAAGAAAACCCCTTTGGCGTAAGAACGGAAACTGAGAACACACAAGTCTATATAACACAATTCAGCTGATGACCTGACTTCTTTGCCAATGGCACAATTTTAACATCAGAAATGTGGCACCTGTAAAATTGAGCCTTACTGCTCTTTAAGTTGAGAAACAAGGCATCCAGCAGGAAGTCAATTATTTTAAATGTCCAAGTGCTACAGATATAAATAGCAAGTCGAGGTCCTGTGTCAGTGAGGAGGACTTTCAAAGAGCAAGAGGAAAAACTCAGTCTACCTGCTGAGTACTCAAAGCCTACCAAGCACTCAAATCATCTGGCAACTAATCCCTTGTCTTTCTTCACTGCAATGCAGCAGCCTGAAAAGAGAAACCCACTTGCTTCCTAGCAAATTTTAACCCAAATACCCACTTTCTGCAATTTGTCAAGGACTTCCAAATCAGAAAGTACTCCAACAATACTAACAGCAAATACTGCATGGCCAGGAAACCGCTGACCTGGGGTCCAAGTTAACCTCACTGTGCCATGCAATTGCACTGGTTCAGACCAAAGAACCACGTAAGCCATGGTCCTCTGCTGACAGTAGGCAATGGGATGCCCAGGAAAGGGAGTTAGAGGAGCGCAACTACAGCATAGCATTTCCCTCCAAATAACCCCCCAGGTTCCAGTGGTGTTCGGATCAGAGATTTCCTGAGCCAGACAGGTCTTTATATTGCATTTGTATTCACTTTTTCAGCTGCCTCGCCTTTACAAATAAATGCTGCTGTCCTGCAAGAAAGAAGCTTAGGAAATGCTGTCCTGCAAGAAAGAAGCTTAGGAAATCATGGGACCAGGCACAGCTTGTTACTAGACAGGGTAGATGTAATATGTTTTGGAAGGATGTTGTCCAAAAATCTACTCTTGTTGAGATATCAGATAACACTTGATAATATTTTCTGTTGGAAGTCAATAGGGAGCTTTCATCCGACTCAGAAAAGCACAGCCTCTTATTAAATGGACAAAGTGAAAGGAGAAAGAGGAAGAGATGAACTGTGTACAGTAATAAGGACTGTAAATAAAGGTAAAATCCCTTTGTCAGACTGCAAACAGAGAAAGCTGGGGGCTAGCAGGCTGGGTATGGAGAAGAGGTGTAGGTGTTACTGTTGGCCAGCAAAGGGCCCACACTGCCAGGAACACGCAGGTCCTGCCGCTGGCTGGGAGTTCAGACCTGGCTGGGAAAGACCTCTTTCCAAACCGGACAGCAGGCCTGTGGAGAGCATTACTCAGCTGATCAGCAGGAAAACTGCCAATGGAAAGAGAAACTTTCCTTCTCACAGCAAGAAAAGCAAAAAATCTGTGGCCATTTCAGAGAACTGCTGATGGAAACAGATGGAGATGTTGGCCAAGAAGTGGAAAGGCCTCAGCTGGGAGAACATCCCCCATGCGACGAGACACCGCAGAGGGTTATGAGGACAGTTTGCCCTAGAGAGCCAGCTGAGATCCTTGCTCTGGGAAGCTCAACATCTACTAATGGCTTCCATTTTCCTTCTTTTTTTGATTCTGCCTTCATTTCTTTTCTACTCCCTTCCTTCTTAGATGGAAGCAGCAGAAAAAAATAAACAAAACCAGAAGACAACTGACTTGCAACTACCATTCATACAAAAAGGCAAAGCAGGGCAGTAAGAAATGGTTCAAAGTCATTACTACATAGATCCAGATGCATTTGAGCCTTCTTTGCTACCTGTATTGTCTTTTGGGAAGTTATCAGTGTGATGTTCAGTTCTCTGTTATGAAGATACTGAAGAAGAAGTCATTTATGAAGCTGACTGGAAGGTCCTTCAAATACTGGTGGAGATTGTTTGGAAAGTAAGAAATATGTCATTTTTTTTCTTTAACAATTTCAAATACCAAGTTATCCTACAAGAAAACTGCAAGTTTAGTCTATATTCTACCCAAATTTTTCAAGAACATTCACGTTGCCAGTACATGTGAAAGACACACTGGTATCACACATAGAATAGCAGCATTCCTTAACTAACCATCTTATTTATCTGCCATTTGGCACAACTGGGTACAATTTTGCAATGGTGTTGATGAGCAAGTACTTGATAAGAACATTAAAAATTTAAGCTGGTCAGAAGCTTGCTTGAAAAGGACCTTTCCTAACTCATCCATTAGGTGGTGCTCCAAGAGTACCAACGGAGAAGGCTTTACTGCTCTTCAGTAGCTCCAGAAGGAGCAAAAATATGCTTAACTTGATAGGCTTCAAACTATGGTAGCAAAAGTTGGACCATAGCAGTGCACACATTTGGGAAACAATTTAACATATGACTCTCCCTTCTTGAATGTGTAAAGTCTCTGCAAAACACATTGTTTACATTGCTTCTACTTGGCACTTCTATTGTTCATTGTATATTGGATTAGATCTTCTATATTATTCTCTCATCCTGAACAAGACAAGCAAAAAATAAATAATTACAATTATTGAGTGTCCATGGTAACTGAACTAACAAAAATAGCTCATTCAGCAAATTGTCATTTTGCATTCAAAGGATTTGTAAAGCTTTCTTATGGCAGCACTTTGTAAACATTTTTCAGTCTCTTAATTCTGTATAAACGTAAGCAGCTGAGGAATACAAAGTAGTGTTTATGCTATCAGCCACCTCTACACTCTCCAAGGTCCCAACAAAACACACTGGGAAATTATAAGCTATGAGTCTAATATATAAATAAGGCAATTTAACAATTTACCCAGATAAAACAAAAGGGACAGTATCTCTTCTCATCTTTATCCGCATCCTAAACATATGAAAACAGTGCAAAAACATGAACAGCAGCCAAAATGCTATATAATATGTAAGTTCTGGCCTCGCAACTCAGCCTGTGCAAAATTGATTACTGGAGATGGCCAAAGGCTGGGGTCAAGAACTCCATCTTCAGGCACATTTGTATAGCACACTGTAAGATCAGGGCTTGATTCCTGCTGATTCTTTCAGGTCTTCTGCATCTACTAATGCCAGTGGAAAACTAAGATACTCAACTCACATCAGTGACCTTCTAATACAAGGAGAGGCTGGAGAAGGGGATTTTGTCAATGCATATAAATATCTATTGGGAGGGAAGTAAAGACGACTGAGCCAGAGTCTTCTCGGTGGTATCCACAGAGGCAATGGGCACAAACGGGAATATAAGAAATTCCATTTAAATGCAAGAAAAAAAACCTGTAAGAGTGTTACTGTAGTTTTACCGTAAGAGTGGCCAAACATTGGGAAAGGTTGCCCAGAGAGGTTGTGGAGTCCATATCTTTGGAAATATTCAAAACCCAGCTGGAGAAGGTCCCAGGCCACCTGCTCTAGGCGACCTTGCTTTGAGCAGGGGGGTTGGATTAGAAGATGCCCAGGGGTCCCTTCCAAGCACAGCTATTCTGTGACCCTAATGCACAGCTAACCTCCTTGCACTGTCAGGCACAGCTACTCTCAGCCAGACCCTTTGCATCTTCCCAGGACAAGCAGAGATAACGCGAGCACTCATCCCTTTCCCTCAAACCATGGTCAACAGCAAAATGCTAAGGACGAACACCAGATTTAAGGGCTAAACCTGGCATGTCCTTCCATCTCAGCTGTGTCACCTGTGCCGCGCTCTAGGAAACGGAGAAAAGAACCTGGCTCAGACCAAACCACTGCTTTCCATCCTGGCTGAACCAAGAACATCTTCCTCGCTTGCATCAAGCTTAGACACGAAAAGGTCAGATGGCAGAGATAAAGAGAGCACCATTTTATGAAAAGATCGAAGGTAAAATCTTGTCCCAAACAAAGGCAGCAGGTGCTTTACTAATATCTCAGACATACACAACTGAAAAATCCTTCTCAGTTGAACAGTGCTGTCCTGTGAGACTGTAAGCATTCGCCCCATACTACCTTCTTCCTGAACTGCCACCTTAAAGCCATTTGGGATTTCTCCCCTCCCCTAATCTTCTTCAAAGGCTCTCTGATTTGGCGGTAGGTTCCTCTTTCAATCTGACCAAGTTAACACGTGGCTGGATTACAACCACGTGTTCTGGGACCACCTTTGGTTTATAGCTAACATGGGTTTTCTCTCCCTACTGGTTCCCATCCCAGATGCATACAGAGCAGACACAGCATCCCTCAGCCTATCCCACCCTGTTCCAGTCTGAATGTGGGTGACTCGAGCTGTGCATGTTGCTCCAAAGGAGAGTTCAGGGGTGTCCTGCACTGCCGCGTTCACATTTCCCTAGCAATAACCCTCACAAATCCTCAGGTGGCTGCATTTATTGAAAACCCTGCAGTTCCTGCAAAAGTATTATTATTTTTTCTCATTAATAACTGTTTTAATTACACCCATCCCAGCTAACGTATGTGCTTTTCTCTGCCGCTGTGTGAGGGCAGCTCATCTGCACACAAAGTCACCATTGTCGATGGACAGATCGTGGGGCTGGAGCCAGGAATTTATGAGGTCTTATCCCCAGCCTGCCAGTGGCCTTCCGTGTGGCCTTGGAAAATAACACTTAACATCTTTGTTTTTTTAGCTGTAAAATGGGGATAATAATTTTTATTCATCCACCTCAAAGAGGTGATGAGAGGATTTTATGCAGTGCTCAGGATTTAAATGTTTCCAAACAAATTTTATAATAACTAGTCAGGGGTTTTAAAACCATTCTCAGCTCATCTCTTGCCACCTCCTCTGCACTTGGTGATAGTGGTTGCTTTGCTTATTCCTCTGAGTATTCTAGAGCTAGCTGGATTACAGAGCCGTTACAACCAAAATAGGTCTAAATGGAATAATTTGCCCAAACATCGAATTGTATTCATCTCAAATGTATCCGCAGTTTCCAAAATTTGGAACCAATCTTCCTACTACTGAATTCAAAAAGGCAGAAGCGAGCCAGCTCATCTTTTTCCCATTTGAAGAAAAATGTACCGCACGTACCCTGTTTACTTATTTGCAGTATCCCATCACATCAAAAAAGCCTGTGACTTTGGGAATCAATGTAAAGAAAATGCAGAGAAATGCATCGCAGCTTCCAAAGCCACCGCAAATATGGACCAGCCTTTGCAGGATACATTTTTCCGTCCTACTGATGGAATTGGTAAATGAGTGGGCAGCAGCCAGGCATAATCGAAGCCTTGCTATGTCAGATAGCGTCGTTCATTTGTTTGAAGCACTAAGAGGAAAAGTGGGGAGTCAGGAAAGGTCTGGTAGCTTCAGCAGACCTATCCCAGACACAGCACGGCCGCACGCTGCCCTCTCCTCAAACATCCCCCCCCAGCACCCAAGCCTGGTGCCCCTTGGCACCTCTCAACCTGCCATACCCTCAGTCTACGTCCAGAGGTGATAACTTACACAAAGTGTTAATCTAGTAAAAGCGTGTCAGATCTTTTGAATTTGCCCCTGAAGTTATTTCAACATGTTATCACCCAGGAACATCTTCCATTTTTTCATCTTACCATGACAATTAATGCAATTATTGAAACTTTTGAATGTAAGTTGCCTGTGTTTGAAAACATTAAAAAAATAAGTACATTTCAAGGAGTGGAGTACCTTCAAGCAAGAACACTGAAAAGCTTGTTGCTATGCAACTAAAGTATTGTCCATATTATTCTTATCAACAGATGACATATTGTATAAAATAATATAATCTTCTTTAAAAAAATCCCACAATACAGTAGAAGGTTGTTCAGGGGTGGAGAACTGGCAATAGCTCAGAGTGCTGTCATAAACCTGACGTTGATGGTACATACTTCATCAACTATAATGTAGTTATTATGATTATTTAAATGGCACCCTTGATAATACATATAAATTGTCTACAGTGAAGCAAATGAATCTGAAGATATCAGCTACACGCTTTCAAAAGAAATGCTTACTCAAACAAGACTGGGATAATATTTTCATACTGTGAAGCCAACCAGGCTGCTTCATTCATGCACTGCCTTAACTTGCACACATGCCCTTCCTTTTATTATGTACTTGGAATACATATTCCTAAAAATTGCTAGTGCTGGTGTGTGGCACAGTAAAATATTGAAGGCTTTGTTCTAATTCCTCAGAACAGGTTCAGATAGTAAGAACTATACACCTTTTCTCTCTGCTTTTCCGCTGCTAAATAATCCCAACCCTCCAAAGAGAAACCTCCTCACCTTCTACTCCCTGGTACTAGTCTTGTGATCAGGAGCTTTAAAAACATGAACATAAAAAAAATGTATTCTTATACATCCAGGGCATGCTGGCCCCCACACCATCAGGTGGAGGAGCTCTGAAATTATACCTTTTACATTCATTTTACTTTTTTCAGAAAGCCATAAATTCCCTTTCATGTAAATAAGAATCAGATACAGAAATGCAAGAAAAAATATCTTCATGGTTATTTAAGGCAAGCTTGTGATAGTAGAATTATTCCATTTTATGCCCTGCTGAAACCAGCAGGATAACTCAGGAGCTAAACCATCGTCCACTGCAGATTACAGATCTAGAATCCAGAAGCAGACTATCCGCAAGCAGATTACATAGTGCTGCATGCAATGGCTATTTTTGTGATGTGGCCAAAGACCCACCACGAAGTGGTTTCCGTGCTCCACCCCACTCTTTAAAGAAGATTAATATGAAATCGATAACTTTCAAATTATCAATGGACAACACTTTATTCTTCACAAGAAAATAAAGATTCTTAAGGTGAAATGAGGTCTACTGTAGCTATTGTCTGCCATCAGAAAAACGGCAGAAGTTTCAGAGTTCAGTCTGGTGCAGATCTATAGAGCTAAAGATGGACACGCATAACAATTATGAAATACTTATGAAATAAGGACAGCAAAGAAGCGACTAGCCCATGTGCTAATTCTGCTGGTGTCTACCACTACTGCAATATCAGATTTTTATGAGAATTATTAGTCAATCTGCAATCCTCAAATTGCTGTCATTACAGCAATCACAAGGATATGTCATATATTTTGTAATTTAATGTTAACTACACGCACCATGAACTGTTGATTACAAAATCGTATATGTGACCTTTTTTACCTTTTATTTTAGGACACACATCTGATTAAGCTTATCCAAAACACATATCTACATCATCATCTACATCACTGCAGGAAGAGCAGAGATGGATCAGCACATTTAGGTTGCAGATGGGGAAGCTCCAACAGAACAATTTATCCCAAATCCACATAACTGGTCTCCAGCAGAGTCGAGACTAAAACTCAGAGCTTCCTCATTTGCACCGGGGAGGAAAAATCTTAGCCAGTGTCGAGCAGGGTAAACTGGTGAGTGTCAGTGGAGCTTCATCACTGACACCATCTGTGCTGGCTTTTCACCGACAGCTTTTGAGCAACTTGCATGAACATACACAGAGTCTTCCAGAACCCAGGTTTATTACATGAACATGCAAATACCAGCAACTCCAGTCACAGAAAGGTACATTAGATTTTAACACTCTGCTTTGAGCAGCTGGGCACACTGCTGTAGTAGAGAGCACTAAAATCCCATGTCCTTAACCAAAGCATTTATCAAAATACTTGAAACACCCTGTTCCTGTTTCCATGGAATTTGATGTTGATCTGGCAAAAATAGGACATAGGTACTGAACAGTTCAATACTTCGAAGCCATTTAGCATTTCATTCCTCTTTACCCAAATTTGCCTGCAGAGTAACCCCTTCCATAGAAACAGCGAGAGAAAGAACACTTGGTATTCTTAATTACAGATCTGATCTGCAGAGCTCTTGCCTTCTGGCCCTTATCCCACAGAACTCACACTTAACTTTAAGCACATGTGTAGTCCCACTAATGTTAAGCACAAGTTTAAATGAGTTCTTGGATTGAGGCTGTTGCCCTCAGCGTCTTGCAGAACTGATCTTGTGTTTATTGTTACTTACATAGTTCTACCACAACACCTCGTGTTTTCTTTGGGAGCCAAAATGTTCACTACGTTTCATGGATTATTCCAAACAAATTTGGAAAGACAGACTGCCAGAGCTAAGCAGCAACTTAAAATGACACAGCGAAAACCCAGAAGAAATTGAAATTATTTGAAATGTGAAGTTCAAATGATAAACATATATAAACATAAAAGTTCTTTATATTCATAGACTGGTAAGGACAATGTATGAATTAAAATACAAACCCTATACATGTCACCAATAACTACATTGTTCATAAAAGAATGAAGTTCAGAGATACTGATAACCTCCATTTAAATTAACCTTTTCTTACCTTGCCGTAGCTCAGCAGGATTATCCTCACCAAGACAACGTTAATGTGAGCACCCAGGGACTCATCATGATAAATTTCATTAACCTGCAAAAGAGTTCAGCACTTTAACCACAGTACTGGCAACAAGGAACTATGAAAGCAGTGATACAGCAGTACTTTTTATGCACTGTCATTAAGCCAAAGATCACTTTGTGATCATATATAAAACGGGGAAAATTCCACCAATGCGAGAGGGAATGCTTTCTCTTCTAAATTCTATTGTAGCCTCCCAACAGGTCATAACTCAGGAAATCGTGTAAAATCAACACATCATCAGAGATTTCATATTAACAGGTACTGAAGTGCCAGCCGGAACAGACTTACACATGTCATGGTGCACCTACGCGATGCAGCTGAGCTGATCTAACAGCCACTGTTGCTAAGAAGGAAGATTCCCAGCTCCTCCCTACCTCATCCCAGCCGTGTACGCCCGCTGGAGCCCAGAAATCCAAGCAAAATCCTGAACAGCTCTCTGCTGGGCAAGGCCATGCATGGGGAAGGGGACAAGTGAGCAGAGGGACAGGGTCTCTCTCCTGAGAGCCATCCGCCGGATCGGCTCATCTGCACCCTGTAACTCTTCCACCTGGGACCCATCACATCACAATCTGACAAGAGGATATATCTTCTTCAAAAAGCACGGTCGGCCACATGGGCTGGCTTTATTGAGTGTCAAAACTAATCAACGTTAAACTTTGCAAGCAGAACAAAAGCTACAAAATGCCAGCAAATTAAAAACTGTCTTCTTTTTTTATACTAGACCTACATAGCTGAACATGCACAGGGGGAAATCACCCTAGGAACACTGAAAAGAAAACTAAATATTTAGAGTAGAGAATGAAATGTGGATGTATAAAGATTACTTAGGAAACACCGCCACAAGCAAGCTAGGTAAATATTAACTGTTAGGCTGATTTAGGTATTCAGTGATGAAGACTGCATGAGACTAGCCAAACCCAAGGCAGGGGTTTCGCTTTAGAAACTAGAAGAGGCAGATGAGATTCCCTGCAAGGCAGGTGTCTTTCCTGAAACCTCCTTCCCTTGGTGAAGGTTGCACCAAACTGGACTGCTTTGCTGGCTGGACCTAAATTTCATTTATTCCTGCAAAACAGATTCATTACTACAAGCTAATAAGTAACTTTCAGAAAACCTTTCATTAGCAACGTAGTGAATAATGTCCTGTTTCTTCAATCAGCCCTAGCTTTAATAGCCCATCTTTTATCTCTGTAAGTATCATTAAAACTAAATACATCAGTGTAGGTTTTGCTAAGCAATCCCCATTGACATTTTAAAGTGAATTTTAATTCATTTTATCGGTATGTTTGGGTATAAGAGCCTAGTTTTATGCCCGGTAAAAGCCCAACTTTTCAAAGTCCTGAGCGTCCTGCGCTGATGGCGAGGAGACAGCGTGGCCGAACCGCGGCTGCGTGAGCAGACTCACACCCTGCCCGGGCACCCGCAGACCGTGCCGTGGGATCCCCGAGATCCAGGCTTGGTACCGGCTGGTGAGCAGATCCTGGGCTGGAAGGTGTTGGGTGAGGAGCCTGTGACCAGGACCGGCTTCGGGGGCCGCTATTTTCATTGCGGTGCAGAAGTGGCTGATCTGTTCAGATCCGCTTTGTAAACAACACCTCTGGAAATTAGATCATTTATTTACATGTCTAAAGAAGACTTTAGAAGACTAACTTTACTTTAAAAAATCTTTTACTTTTACTTCGAGGACCATTACTGAACACAGATTATTAAGAGGTAAGACATAAACACGCATTTTGCTTTACAAAAATTCTTTCACTCAGGAGTTGACAAGGGAGGCAAGGATATTAATTTGCCTCACTCTTTGTGTAGCGGGAAGAGAGCACACGCATCAAGGGTATGAGGCTGAAATAAGCTGTAAATTACCTATACATGAAATGAGTGCTGAACAAAAACTCCTGTGTATAGAGGACAGTAAACACAGCATGTAAATAAGTATTTAATTAGTTCATAAAGCATAATCCAAATTGCTGCACACCGCTCCCTCATTAACTTCCAGAATTTAACCTAAGCCTCTTTTAACAATAGTTGAGTAACAGAACAACCCTATCGCTGTTGCGTGCCAAAATGAATCTTGGCTTGAAAACGTCGATGGAACAGAATTGAAACACTGTTTGACTGTTCATGCAAATGACATCTAACAAACAAACTGTGAATGAACAGAAAAGCACAAGCACTGTAAAAAGCTGCTCAGTTCTCTTGGGATGCTGGATTTTCTGCAAGACAGTGGGTCAATTCAAAGCTCTGGGTCTTGGTTTCATTAATAAGGATGAGTTCAACCCCTCTTCACACAGCAGCTGAATTGAACCCTCTGCGCCTTTCTCTGGGCTAAACTATGGCTTTACTAGCAGCGTCTCACTGCACATAGATAATACGCTGAAACAGATGCTTTTTCTTTTTTCAGCACTGCCTAAATTGCACCTATTTGTTTCAGGAATTTATTAAAGATACAAGATCCAAGTGACTAAACGTTGTGCTCTCAAACATTCATGAAAAGTGCACACACCAAAAGGGCGTCCACAACCCCTAGCTCAGATTCTCCAAATTTCCACCTGTTATTGCAACGGGAAAGCAGAGTTAAGCTAATGCAGTTCATTGTATAGGGCACAAAATGGCCAACCAAACTGTGGAATCGGAAAGCTCCAGGCTCTCATCCAAAACAACTGCTGAAATGTTTGTTTCAAAGCAGAGATAATCAGACAATGGATATATATGTTCAGATATCTGTGTAATAAATACACACAGGTATGAAAATGATCACGTTACTGCATCTCCATGTACTTCTGTGGGACATCCTGGTTCATATCAACACAAGAAAAATCAGTCGATCTCCTGCTGTTCTTAAATCTGTAAGTCTAAAATTATGTTGCTGCACAGGAAAAGAAAGTACACAGAGACCAGCCCAAAATCACAGCTCCTGAACTGAAGGCAGTGAATGCATTAAATCTTGTTAGATGTCCTACAGTGATTCAGCATTTATAGAGGGTGATGAAGAAGGCTGGGTAAATCTCAAGGAATTCAAAGCATGGTGGAATACTGTAAAGAGACTTTCATCAGGCTATTGTAGTTCCCAAACTATTTTGGGATAACTTTGCTTTATTCTGCTGGGATATTTGAATCAAAGCAAAACATGCATTTCTATTTAAAGCTTCTGTTTAGAAATCAGGTTGGCACAAATTGGTGCTACATAAGAAAAACAAAGACTTTATTTTTTTATTCTGTCCCTTTGCTTCTTTTATAATTCTTCTGCCCTGAGTGAGTTTCAAGTCAGCACAGTAAACACGTAGAATACATCAAAAAACCCCAACTAAAGACAAGCTAAGCATCTGTGATATGCATCATGCTTTGTAAAAGAAGCACTGTGAAGCTTTTATTATTGAGCAAAGCGGGGCCCGATCCTAAAAGGGAATTTTTAAAACTGCTGTAACACAGCCTGCAGTTTTGCTAGTCTTGGTGCAGAGCAGGTGATATAGCTGGCAGGATTTTTAGGGAAAGCCAGGTGGTTCCCTGAGTCTCTAACTAAACCAATGCGCAATAGCAGAAACAATAATCTGCATATTTTGGCAAGTCATCGGCAAACTCGTTCACGCAGTTTGAAGGAGTTCCCGGCCTTGCAAAGTTGGTTAGTATCTCTATGCAAAAGACAGCCCGCTTCATCACGACACGGCTCCGTCCTGCTGAACCACAAATCACCGCAGCTGAGCTGGCCCCCAGGCGCACCCTCCGCGGCTCCGCGCCTTGCACCGTACGGTCGGGTGAGCACCGCTTCCTCCGGCTCCCTGAGCACACGCCCCCGACGGACATCTAACAGCTTCAACCTCTGGCTACCATCAACCTCAAACGGATCTGACCCAGCTGCAGCCGCCCTCAGAGGGCTCAGCCAACCGTTTGGAGAGGGCGCGATACAAGATGCGGTTTGTGCACCTGGCTTTTCAGCCACCACAAACTGCCGTTCCATCCAACCCAATGAGACTGCTCTTTGATCACCCAAAATCTTTACGTAATGACTGCTGCAGAAACTACCGATGGCTACGTGCTCTCGGGCAGAGCGGGGACCAGGGGTGGATCTCTGCCAGAGCGATAGCAGAGGGGCTGGAGAGCATCAGCGCCTTCCCCTCGGGACGGCAGAGCTCCTGGCAAGCCATTGTTTGAGCCCAGCCCGAGATGCAGCTCATTCATCAGATCATAATTATCTGCAGCAAAGCCTCGGTGCCTGGTGGGCATCCAGTGATTGTCTATTTCTGTAAGAAACGGCTGTTTCGAATTACAGAATAGGAACCAGAAATGTCATGCTGTATACTGAGCACAAACTTTTGTAATCTGACCCTCCCACAAGCCTTCCCCTCTCACTTTATTTTTCTGTGTTCCCACTTCAAACACCACTATCCTCTTCGATTTTCATCACCTCCTTTATGCTTTTGAAGATCCCAAACTAACATTTCTAACATTCCCAAAGCTTCATCTTAACCCCACAGGAATAACATTACATCAATTCCTTGGGTGGATAAACTATGGTCACATAGAAAGTCATCAGGCAAAATCCAGGGCTCCCAGTCTCCCTTTCTAGTCCTTACAAGGCATTTCCTCATTTCCTTAGAGAGGAACTCTTTTTTTCTGAAATCCTTGTTGAGTGGCACAAGGAAAAGAGAAAAATGAAACCACACAACACACATGAAACTTAAAGGTCAAACTGTGATCTCAGATTTGGAAAACATCTATCATCCTGCTCAAAACCACAGGCAACAAGCAGTTTTAGAAGAGCTTGGCAATGTACATTGCGAAACGGAGATAAGAATCTGGCATTTTGTATGCAAATATGAGTCCGAGTCTTGATTTACCTTCCCTGGTGTGAGAGTCAGTAGATGTTACCAAGTCCAAGTTAGCTGCTTCTGATCAAAATGAAAAACATTCCCCAGAGCAGATGTGTTGGCAAGGCACTAGGTAGCTTCATGTTACGGGTCTCTACCTCATCTTCAACTGTAACATTGGCTTTAGAAAGGTCATATATTTTGTTTTCTGACTTAACGACTAATTTATTTTTCTTAGTTCCTCCCTCAGGCTCTTGGAACTCCTCATTCTTGCCCACAAACCACCGCTCTGAGAAATTTCTCTGAACACTGTAATTTACCTTTGCACCGAAAGACTCAGTATTTGTTTGAATTACTGTCTCAAGATCACTTTAATAAAATCAACTACAGTATCATAAAATAATTAAGCAGATTCATTTATTATATAACTACAAGGGATAGGGGTGTGGTGTCATGCAATAAATAGGGTGACCTCTTAAAATCTAAGTGGTTTGGTTAAGAAAAGCATCCAAAATTTGAAAGCTGATACTAATTATCCATACTCCATCACACAAACCACACTGTCACAACTCAAAAGTCCCTGACTGCAACCTTTACAGCTAAAGTTCACGTCGGTATTTGGAGTAAAGGAAAAATCTGTCTTTTAACAGTAACTACCCTCTGCCTCAAGGATGGTAACAAAACCTGTGTGATGCTCTGTGCTGTGTCCAACAGGGCAGCAAGGCACATTCCAGTTAATAATAATGAGCAATACTCACCTAATTGACACTGGAAATAATACCCCTGTGAAAATGAATAAAACCTGTAGGAGTTCAGAGAAGGTATTTCATGCAGGACCTCCTGAATGCCCAATCCCAAGTACAACTTCCACTTTAGTGTGGCAATCAAGATAATGAACAAAAATAATCTCCTGAGGCCTCATCGGAAACTGTTCTTCTCCCTAGTCACAGCTACTGGCTTATAATGAACAGTCTAAACGTGGAGTTAACTCACACACATATACTTAAATTTTCAAACAATTTATAATTCCACTATTGACAGTTGAAGTCTCCCAGATGAATAGAGCTGGACTTGCATTTGTTATTTGTGGAACTTCTTAGAGTTAGTTCAGATCTGAAGTGCACATATTGAAATAAACTGATTTGAAATAATGAGCATTGGTGCTTATAAATTATTTAATTTTTAAAAATCCAGTCAATTCTATACTACTGAAATATCCTTCCTGTCTAAAAAACTGCTTTTTAGTTTAAAAAGGATGATTCTGAATACAGGGTGCACCATTATTTCGAAGTATTCAATCATCACTTTCTTTTTAACAGCTTGAATTAGGCATGCTTTCAGGTTTTCATCCACCTGCCAGTTAGAAACCGATGGCATTTCTGCCCTTTCCTCTCATTAGGGACTTGCTGTTCTGTACCTGCAAATCTTCATCCCTCATCAGCCAGAGATCCGAAAGCAGAAATCTCGTCTATAATAGTAGTATCATGTACATCCTATTAAGGAGGACAGATAACATATTCAAAAGTGCTTCAGGGCCACAATTTCAAAGACAAGTGTAGTGGTGAAAGATGCAGGTGAAAGACTCCGGGGACTTTCCAAAGCCCCCAGCTGCATAACTCTCATTGATTTCAGTTATTCAAATTAAAAGTTGTTTAATGTATTTGTTCTGGAGCTGAAGTTTCACTTAAAGTCTGGGAGAGACATAATCCCATGGGCTAATTCTTAAAAATTATTCTCACTGATTTCAAAGACAGGTAAATGACTAAATACTCAGATAAATCTAGCCCAGAGTGTGGCATAAATCCTATTTAGGGTCTATCTCCCTTTGAAATCATGGCAGTTAGGCTGCTATCTACTTTGAAGAGATGGATTTTATCTTCGCAAACATTTTGGCCATATATCCATTACAGGGATGTAACAGAGGCTAACTCCTAAATACTGCAATATCACATCTTTTATAGTCAAGGAATGGAAAGGAAATAGGATTTTTCTGCCCCTGGAAACTGTCCAAAAATCAAAAAATGTACATACTTTGTAGACAAGTTCTTCCAAAAAATATGCAAGAATGACAATTGCCAGCATTAGGAAATGAGGTAGTGAAGTAATTGAGGAATATTGTGAAGGAAGAAGGACAAAAGATACAAGAAAAAGCTAAAACAGGGGCCTCACTGGGAAAAAACCCCACAACTTGAAGAGGGGCATGCAAGCTGAAGACTTGAAGTCAAGACAGGTGAAGCCAATACATTCAAAACCATTTGCAGTTAAGCTTATTTCATGAGCCTTTGCTATTTGGAATGGCCGAAATATTGTCAGATCACATATTCTACCTCTGCCTCTTTAGGAAGTCTGTTTTGAAGATATCCATCCTGGATGTGACCCTAAACACAGATCGTAGAGGCTGAGCCCCTAATCAATCAGGTAAACGTACTGGTGAGTCTCAGGTCAGCTGCTCTTCCACAGCAGGCGGCAAAAGGCCTGCTTAACCCTGAAAACTATTTGAAAGAGGGTTATGAAATGATCAGAGAATTTCAGCCCCAGGGCTGGCTACCACCAATACCCACTTTAGCTCAGTAATGCCCATTCAGCACCCTGTTCCTCCTCCCAAAGCATCCTGCAGTGAAATCCTTTTGTTTCCCAAGGAATGAGATAATTCTCCAACGCCACTTCTAGCCTTGCGCTTTTCTAATATTTCCAAACACTTGTATGAGCAGATAAAATCCCTGGGAATTTTAGCCGCCTTCTTGCTGAAATTAAATTACCTTCCACGTTCTTGAGTAAACTACAGAGCTGCAAGATACTGCCCAAATATCTCTCCTCTGTTGCAATGCTCCTGCATGCTATAAATACAAAGTTAATTTGTGCAATGTGTGGGCTCACGCTTGGAAATGCAGGACTGTGCAAGCTAATATCCCTCCCAGGAGAAAACACAGCATGAGATGTACGAAAGAAAATGGTGCAAGCAAGAGGCAGCCGAGGGTCTCTAAAGTGAAAACAATGGCATATTTTCCAAAGATGGACTGAATGTCCCGACATTGCCGAGCAGAGAAAAGAGAGGATGTCAAGAGAAACTGGAGTTTTTGTATAAGGAAATGACTGGAGGATGAAAAGGGGGTGGCAAGAGGCCGAGCTCACTGCAGTGAAACGGCTGGCGTACAGTCAGGCGATATGTGGCTGCAGCCCAAAGCGTTAAAAATCCTCTGGCGTCTATCAGCATTCGTTTGGGAGTGACTTCATTTCCAAACTTTGGGATAAATATTAGCACAGCTTTTCAAGATAGCCAGGACACCCAGCCTCTGTTTTTTCTTGCTTTATGGCTTTTAGGTGTGGACTGCAACACATCACTTAAGCAGCACAAAACAGATTTACTGAGTAAGTCACTGCACCGGGCTTGAAAAAAATATTGTTTTGGTTGGGTTGGTGGTAGGGTTCCACCCAAGATCCCTGGGAAAAGTTAATTAAGGACAACTGCTCAGGCCATCACACACAGTGAAATCAAGCAAAATGGGGAGAAGCAGCCATGCTGGGAGTTGCTTCTGGGAAAGTGATATCATGCCTTCAGGAGCTTGGGCATAAGGGAGGATTCACCTGGGACTTATTTCATTTTTGGAACCACAGACAGTCAACTATTTGATCACCCTATCATCTCCAGTAAATACTTCCACTATTATTTTATTTACTTACTATGCAATCTTTGATTTCCTGCTTACTACCTTGTTACCATACAAAGTTAATTGATTTTATGTTTAATGCCTTGTTACTGTATGAAGCTAATTGATTACATCCATAAACCAGCAGGGTACACACAATCTGGTGGTTATGGTAGGATCTTCCACCAGATTTAAAAAGACAGCTGGAATTTTTTGTAGCTGTCTCTTCTTTTTCAGCTACCCTTGGACCCAGGCATCTCGTCAGAAACATACTGCATAGATGTAACCCCTAACAGCTAGAGGCTTTTCCTATCGGGCCCATTTTCTAGGAAAACAGCCCCAACTACTCAAGGAGGTGGAAGAGAGGACAGCAGGAAGTCACTGGGTGAATTTCAGCAAAGGAAGCCAAAGCCATGGTCTACACAGAAATGTGCCTTGCATCCATCTAGCAACGAGGGCAAAAGCTGGAGGAGCTGCCAGCTGGAGTTACACTGCCGAGGGGAAGGAGCAGTTCTGCACCCTGATGTCCCTCCACACGATACAGGTCCCCAGCATCACCTGGTATCTGCAGTAACAAACCCCTCTTGCCTCCCTATACTGGAGCAACGCTCAGACAGCTGGAAACAGAACTGGTTACCATCACCCATCCCTCTGCTAAAATAGACTCCAGAAACCAGCTGAGTTTGGAAGAAGGAAAGAACAGGATGACACCGATGACTGCCAAAGACTATCCGGAGCCTCCTCAAAAGGCCTTGTGGATTTCAAACTGTTCCTCGTATTTGGACACAAGGCAAGGGACACATCCTCAGTCCCCAAAAGACATGTTTCTACCTCCGATCTCCCAAGAGAACAACTACGGCCTCTGCCAAGAGCTGCTACAGCCCTGTGGGTACGGTTACACAGCCTGCACTTTCTAAACCACTTGCAGAGACAGCATGCTTAAGGGCTGTTATTTCTTACAATTTGTGTGTTGGATGGTTTGCTAAAATTAGAAAAAAGTATATTCCAGAGCTGGAACATTTATGGCCTCTTTGCCATTACTGTATATTTTAATTCTTAAAAATAGATTTAAGTGACATGATAAGTAAAGAGTCCTGCTTAATCTGTTTCAGCCTGTTTGCCACATTCCTGGTTTGGCCTGTTTGGCTTGTTAATTTAGAGATGTAGAAAACCATCTGTTTTACTGTAGACTTTGTTTTAAGCCTCAGAGGAAACAAACCACACAAATAAATGAAATTCACTATGTCATTTCTGTTAGCATATATGTATTTACAGCCATCAGAGCAGACATTAAGTACCCTATAACTCTAATGTTAGTGCAGGTTTTTAACTATTTACAATACTGTTGTAAAAAGTCAGTGCAACTGAATTTATATCACATGAGGGATTTTCTTAAATTGTATTCCACCTCTCATTTAAAGTGAAAAACAGTGACATTCTACACATTGTTAAAAGAATGTAATAAAGAAAGAAAAAAACGAGCTTCATAATTAAAAAAATATATCTTGGAAAAGATACATCCTAGGCAAATGTACCTAATAGCCTGGGTTTCTGTGCATATATCTGCCTTTATGGTTTGTATGCCAAGAAGTTACCTACAGACGCTCATCCTCTTGACTTGACTGTAAACTTCAGCAGTCATACTCTATTTGTCAAAAACAGAGCAGATCTACAATTTTTTACTCAAGAATATTTCACTAAGAACACACATTCCCTGAACCTAAAGTTTTTACAGAAGTGTGTTCTATTGAGAAGAGACTCCTATTCCAGATGAGAATGAGAAGGAAGAAAGTCATCCCCAAATGAGTTGCCTATGAAAGGGGTTACCACTCACTTCCACTTTTTGGCCAGAAGAATGATGCATACTTTGATTTTGATCTATAATAGAGATGAATTTCAAAACTTGCTTCTTTTCACACAAAATAGAGTCCTTGTTTACTGACTGGGGTACTACAGGGCTGCTGTGCTGATATTTAGAAAGAAAAAATGGTTCTTTCAAATATAACATCCTCGAGTGCCTCCTTTCATCACTACTACACTGTATAGTCTGTTGCACAGACTATGGTTCTAAAGATTAAATATTTAAGTAAGGAAACCTAAAGATGTCAGTCACAGAGTAAATACTAGATCAATTTTTAAAAGTTCAGTGATATACTGCATAACATTTTACTGCAGGGTGAACAAAGAGTAGGTAGGTGGCCTGGGACCTAAAGCGGTTGTTGAGGAATCAAAGAATTTAACTGAGCAGTTTTAAAAATGTACAAGCCAATCGAAGTTTCTAATAGAACTTTACTCGAAGACAGTTCTCCAAACAATGTTTTTTGGCAGGGAGCTTAGGTTGAGGGAATATACGGCTAAAACGTAATGACTTCCAAGAACCTGAGCCCCTGATCCTGTGCCCCCATCCACCAAAGCATATAAGCAGGACTTTCAACATTTTAAGAGTCCCACAGTCAGCTTCTTCCTTGGCCCCTTTTTCTTCTTTTCCTTCTCCCTCTTTGGCTTTTCTGAAAGTGGCCTGGATTTTCCTCCTAGAGTTGTTTTATCTCCTGCCATGAGAAAAACCTGTTATGTCTTATTCAAATGGCTAAACCAACCTACATTCACTGTCCTTCAGTGCCTTCCCGCAGTGCGGTTATTGGGGTTGTACTCACAATATTCATCAGGGTCAGCAGGTACTTCTGAACATGTTCTTTCCCATGGAATTGAACAACTGAGTCATCAACCCCCAGAAGGACTTCAATGTTGTAATCGTCCTCCGTTGCATGCCTTCGATGGCGCTGCCTCGATCTGTGCACCCGGTCTTCAATAAAGCTCAATGCGCTGTCGAGGCTGTCCAAATTAGTGAGGTTAGCCGCTGAAATCAAACAGAAAAATGAGTTATCAAACAAGAGAGGTTCAGGCTCAGGTCTCAGCTAAGCTGGTATAACTTCGAAGTAGCAGCATTTGTTATGTTCTCTGTGTTATATAATGGCATTACTTTTACTTAATGTCAATTAAAAATGACCTAAATGAGAGAGAAATCTGACCCCAAAGATTTTTACTTTGCAAAGTAAAAGCAATACTTTCTACAAAGTAACATAGTGTAATAAATACAAGGCCAAAAGGAGAGCAAGTCATACCAATGTCTTGACGAGAAGAATGGAGCTGTTTGCAGTAAAATACTTGTTGCCTAAAAGTACTTATAACAAAAATACACTGTTCAGGGGTCTTGTGCTACCAAGGATATCCTCCATTTCAGAACAATTAAAGATAGACACCATACTTCAAAATCTGACCTTAGTGCCCACAGAATCCTATTTCAAGGCAAGTGCAGTTGCCAATATAGTCTTTCCCTGTCCGGGCAGGTAGTAACAAACCAGTCCCTCCAGCTTCAACACATTAGCTCCTTTCCTAGATATGCACATGCAATTCAACAGTAGTGACATGGATCCTCTTTATCGTTACAACTCAGGAACACATTTTAGATACGAAATTAATCAATTTATAGCTATGTTCACAATTTTTTTAACAGATTTGCATCCTTCATTCCCCATTTGCCATGTCACTTTGCATTATTGTATGTCAAAGACCAGTCCATCAGGCACAACAGCAGCCAACTTTATAACTAACGATTTCTAATAGTCTTTGTGATTTGAAAAGCACATCCTCTGACAGGACGGATACAGTTAATGTGGCACCTACCTACTAAAAATTAGCATGAAAATATGGAATCTTGACATTTCACCCTGTAGAATAACAATGATTAGCATTAATATCATTATTGTAATCTGCATTACAAGAGCCCTGGAAGCCCCACTGCGAACCTCGATTTCAGAGAATGTCAGGAAAAGACTTGCTCAGAGAGGCGAAGAAAGGCACCGAGAGCGCTATGGATTGATTAAAGGCTCCCAGTGCCTACTTCACAGAAACATAATAGGAAGCAAAGGGAGGAAGCTAAAGCCATCACCTTCAAAGCAGAAATAAGAAACAACTCTTGGAAGCGTTACAAAAGTGGATTCTCCATCTTCATTTATTGAAGTTTTCACATCAAAACTGGCTGCTTGGGAAGGGATGAATGAGTCACCAGATCACTGGGCTCATTACGAGAGCATCTGTGCTCTAGCCTTAAGACCGCTGCCTCGGGCTGCCGTTTCGGCAGGCCCTGGGCAACGTGCCGCCTGAGCAGAGCCCTCCGCGGCTCCCCGCTCCGCTTACAGCAACGTGCCGACCTGTACGGCCTCTGGCTGCCAGGAGGGACGCAGGCCTGGCCTCCCCGGCCCCCCCTGCAGCGTTCCTCACTGCCCCGTGCTTCGGGCTGTGCCTCGTGTGGGGAGACGCTCGCCTCTGTGCCTCCTAGAAGAGACCTCCAGTCAAGGGACAGTCCCCGAAAGACACGTTTGCCTGGGCGGCTTCTTACCGTGTCTCCACCAAGCTTCAAGGACACGCTTGTCGTGAGACCCACAGCTCCAGGCCACCACACTGCGCTGGCAGAGCTCCCCTCACTCACCAGGCAGGTTGAAGGCCCCACGCGGTGGTCCTACATCCCCATGGAGCCACGATGTCCTTCTCCTGGGAAGGCGGCACTTAATGCGGTTAATAAGTACAACCACCACGTTCTCATTGCCAGCCTCAAGGCTCCCAGCAGCTTCTGCTCCTGGGGCCGCAAGTTTTTAAAATTAGTCTGGTCAGAATCCATGATTCGGCATGAAAATTCACTCTTCACGCAGAGCCCAGCTGTCACTCCCAGGTTTACCGCGGAGGGGGAAGGGGTCCGGCCCTGCAGCCATGGAGACAGCTCTTTATCAGGGCTCAAAACCTGCCAAGCAGCCAGCTCCAGCCCCGCTCACGGTTTGCTCCACCAGGAAAGCTTCAGTGTTAATCCTTGCTAGCACCCAGAAATAATTACCTGCCCACCACAGCGGTCTCAGGGGATTTGCTATGGGATCAGGGGGCAATCAAACACTCATGATCTATAAAGCAAATCACAGTTGCCGTAAAATTTGACCACCTATCTTAAAAGCTCTCCAGAAAAGTAAGACCAGGCTGGCAGGGGCTGCAGGTCGTGTCCTCTCTCTCACAAAAACCCTACAGCCATCAGCAGCAAGGCCAAAGCTACCAGACCTGCTACTGCCGAACAGCGGCGCTGGGCGGGCGGGGAGAGCCCGAGCCCTGCGCTGCGTGGGGGTGCCGCTACTGTGGTGGATGGTTGGCTGTCAAGGTATCAGGAGCTTTTGTGCTTTCATTTCTTTCCCTTACGTGTCAAACTAACTCCTGGTGCGGTATCTTTATTCCTGCTGTGAGTAAATCAGCCGGAGGCAAAATGTGATCCTACCATCCTGCAGTGAAAACTGCCTGTCCTCCCTCTTCGCTCCTCACTTCATCACTGTCACACTATAGCCCTTACAGTCCTGCTGACTCCTGAGAAAAGTTATCAGGAGGTTACCCGGGAGTCATCTCGCTGCCAGTGGGTGCCAACCAACTACTTTAAATTTTGCTTGGAGCATAAAAATTCCCCGCACCCACATTTACCTTCACCTCTTGAGTGTTACCTCCTCAAGCCAACGTGCCCAGTGGGCACTGGTACCTCCGAGGCACCGACCCCATGTGCTTCCCAGCAGAGAGTGAGCCGCACCGGCTCCAGCTGGCACTGGAAACATCCCAAGACCGGCAGCACAGCTCAAAATATTTACAACAGTAGCTGCAAGACTTTTGGTTCATATCCCAGCTTCCCACCAAGCGTCCTTTCCCAGGAGGCTCTCATGGGACGGCCAGGGATGCCTCCACACACGGCCTGTCCGCACATCGCACGGACTCCTCCGCCGGCACTGCTCTGCCCCTGAGTCTCTTGGATGATGAATTGTTGGATTTGTTGGCCCACGCTGTGTTATACCCACGTTGTATTTGCTCCTAAATGACAGTTACATCCAAATTAAATTAAAACCTGTATCTTTCTGCAGAGGAAGTGAAACAAAGTTGCATCTATAGTAAATGAGAAATCTGTCATGTTTTGGCATCTCACCCTTTTCTTAGTTAACATCAGTAACTTTTGTTGTACCATTGTACTGCTAACAATATGCTAGAAAAGCTCAAGAGAAAAACTCAAAAGATCTAAATAAGACGCCAAACTCCTCCTTCACATTTTTCACCTTGCCTTCCTTCTGATCACCCCTGCACTTTGCACAATAACATCCCGAAAGACATCTCAAACTGCACTGTGTTTTACTAAATCAGCCCAAGACCTCTCCATCAGATGTTCATTTTCAGCAACTTTTGCCAAATCAGTGCATCAGCCACTAATTATTGGTGCCAATTTTGTTCTCCATCTCCCAAGAGCAGACACTTGGCATTTGCAGGGGCTAACAATGGCCTGTGTTGAAACCTTCTCCTTGCTTCTGCTAGGAAAAATTCACATTTGTGAAAATTAACCAACGAGAGACAAGGTTGCGTTTTTTCTCTTGTGCCGTTCATCCAGAATAAATCAAAAGGACAGCAGCACTGTAACGGTTCACCCAAAAATCCCTCAAAACCCCCTCTTTTTTCTAAAGCCAGATAAAAACTCATTGATATTTCAGTGATTTTCTCCTAACACTGCAGACCATCTTCCAGTGAAGGAATAAAAAGTGCCCAAGTTGTCAATAGAAGGGAAACCTGTGCTTCTGGCTTAAGCATAAAATCCGGAGCCAGGCAGCCTGGCTCGTGCTCATGCCTGTGACACAGACTTTCCCCGCGGAGCTGGGAGATGCAGAAGGCGGACAAGAGCTGGGCAGCAAAACTGCTGAGGGAAAAGCATGTGCACAATCCCGCGAGATGCCGCAGCCTGGGGTTTTTTTGGGTGGCCTCCATTTTTGCTTGCAGTTAATGCAGGCAAGCGAACCTAACCGCTTCTAGGCAGCAAAGTCCTAGTCATTTGCTGACTCAAGAACCAGGCAATCTCCCCAGCTGTGACAGCCTCAGTGATGCATTAATATATGTAGAGTACGTCGAAACCTGAAGAGGACAGGTCTTTATACCATGCAGGTGCAAATTGCTTACAGCATTATACATCATACGAGATCCCTCTCCTCTGTTCCCTTCTCCCGAGCAACATGCAATATCCCAATCTTTTACCTAATCTGTTCCACTTTTCAATCTGGTATTTTACTTTTTGTATCTGAGCTCTACCTGTGCTTCCATGTTTGCTGGGACTAGAGAAAGGTCTGAACACCCAGTACCACGGCAGCATCACACAGCCTGGCTCCGATCCCCATCTCTAGGGCAGGAAAATTCACATTGACACAAACATCAGTTTTGCCTCTGCAGGTCTTCAGAGGAATTCGCCATCTGGGACAGTTTGGGATGTCTGACACCACCTTATATTCTGGGAATTTTTGCCTTGTTCATTAAACTTTGATATCATGTGCTTTACAGCAACCTAATTACATGACATCTCCTGAGTCTGCCTTACCCATCATGGCAGGCAAAGCTCAAACAGATGCTGTGAGTTACTGAAGCATGAACACGCTGCCTGCCACGAAAACCGCCTCTCCCTGTGTTTTCTGTCACTCCCTTTAGGACATCCACCAAAAGCACAGTTGCTAGCTTGTGATCTTGTTTTGTTTTTTCATGATCCCTTTCAAAAAGGCTCAGGGAAATACGGCTGCACCTAACAGTTCTTAAAAGAGTCCCTTATGAAGCTAGTGCACTTTAATAGTACCAGCTTTAGGGTTCCCCAATCTCACAGTAGCAATATTGTCCTAATAAAGCAGTTTCTAATTTTTACCTCCTCTTTCTGGCAGGGGGAAGGGGACTTTCTGGCAAACCCAGAGCAGAGACCAGGACGGCAAGCTGGGAGACCGAACCGCGTGTCATGTTCACAGCCATCATCATCTGTCAGCACAGAAACTCCCTGGAATTTCTTTTCAAATACGAGTGTGCAGCATTCAGACTGCCCAGCCACCATTTCCAGTGCAGCTTGTTTGCTTTTGCGGACACTTGCTCTGTCACGGCGGGAGCAGGCAAACACCTGAGCTGACTGCCGAGCACCTTCTCTGCAGCCTCACAAGGACCAGCACCTCTGATGCGCCGTTCCGCCGCTGATCCCCATTCCTGGGACGCGCTCCTGAAGGGACTCCCGGCTTCCCATTCCTTCAAGTGCCTTGCTGCAAACCACAGGCTTTTTTGTTGGTTTGGGTTGGGTTTTTTTCCCTGTTTAACCCCAGCGACTCAGACTGAACAGCAGTGAAGCGCAGCCGGAGCCCGTTCTGTCGCGGCGGCAAGCGTATCTGCGCGCGCAGCACCGCGACGACGCAGGAGCCCAGGGCACCCACCCCTGCTCAGCTGCCCTGCAGCTGGTGGCAATGCCACTTTTCCAGCCCGGGACCTGCGATCGCAGCGTAGGCACGAGGCCATCCATCACCCGGTGCTGCAAAGGCAGGAGGAACAGGCGGTGTGGTAGGCAAGCAGAAGGAGGCAGGGTGGACTTGCTTTTAGCTCTCAGCTTCCCACTGCTCAAGTACATCTGCACCTCTGGAAAAGTACCAAACGCCCTCGACAGCTTGACAAAGAACTGCTCTTTTGGGAATTGCGCTTTAAATCACAAGCCATCTTTCTGTGACGCTCCCTGCCACTCGTATGCTGGAGGCTTCTGTCGTGTCTGTCCTCTGTGATCAACTGACTCCCCAATTAGCCCCCAATTAGCCTGTTCGTGTATTCTACCAAAATCCTCATTTGTCTGCCATGGTAAATTGAAGCCCAACCTGTGGAGGTTGGAGGCAACGACGAACAGTCAACAAATCTTGCTTTTTATCCCCTGGCAATTTTTCCTCCCATTTTTAGGTTCCTCAGTTTGGAGTTTTGTTTTTCATTCCAGTTGCATACAATTGTGATGTGTTTTGTTCATTTGTTAATCCACAGCTCTGATTTTTTTAGGTTTTTTTTAAACTTATTTCTGCTGGTTTTACAGCCCTGCTTACCTTCCCTTTTGCTTTCTGTTTTGTTTTCCAAATGTCCTCTATTTGTCTTTCTTTTCCCCCTTAACCATCCTGCTCAGCTACATTGCTTTTTCATAATTTATAAATCCCTTTCCCATACTACAGTCTGCATTTGGACCCTTCTGCTATAGATCATTCATAAGAAAACTGGGTAAATCCAGCAAGGTGAATTAAAATGGAAGAGAGCTCCTGTGAGGTGAAAGCAAATCGAAAATGGTCTAAACAAGAGAAGCAAATCACACACAGCGCACTGGGTACAGGATACAAAGTTAGCCCTGTCTAAAAAGCAACCCCAGGAGGACACTGCCTCAACACAATTTTAACTTGGAGCTCGATTTTCATAGGATTCTTGTGATTTCTTGAATCACAGATTATCACAGCGGCTGCTACTTGGTAAATCTTTAACCAAGAGCAATTATTGCAGCAGAACTTTATTTGGGTGTGTGTTCAAATTCCTCCTCTTCCCCTTTTTTTATATAAACCAAAAGCAAGACCACACTAGTAGTCTAAAGACCAGGCATGCACCAGGCATCCTCACCGAGGTTACGAATCCTTGTCCTGCCCTTATCTGCAAAGAAGCAGTAATTTAAAAGGAAATTTTGGGGCTGCATGCCTTGCTAACCATATGATCTCATTACGAGCTCCTCGCCTCTTAGTTTACGGTAATGCCGTTTCTAGTCAAATCACATTTTAACACAGAGCCTGCTCCACCTTTCATCTGTCGGGGGAAGTTTGCCACAGGGGCTGGGGTAAGCTGGGTTGGGCTCTCAAAAATAGGTCTGAGTCCAGCTGCAAGAAGGCCAGCAGATACGGCAGCTGAACTCCTGCGAGAATGATCTGGTCTTGGCACTTGAAAGCAGGAGGCGTTCAAAGTATTTAACAGCATTTCAAATACTGTACTTTTGGGCCTTTATAGGGCAATTCTTGCAAGCTTCTTGGGACAGAACAATTGTCCCGTATTTGCAGAATGAACGCACATTCTTGCAAACACACAGGCACAATCACCGTTCCCTTCCTTTCTTGTCACCTGTGCAACAGCACCGTGACTTTAAATCCCAGGACGTACTCAAGTGCCTGCCTGAATCAGAGTTAAAAACAATAACGAAGCTGAAACCTACCAAAGTGGCAAAATAGAGCAGAACTTTCAAGACAGAAAAAAAAAATTGTCTTTTCCGAAGGATAAACCAATTAGCGCAGTGACAATGGCCAGGTGGACGCTGTGGCAAACGGCCAGGCAAGAGCACTAAGAATAACCACGGCTAGATGTTGCCAAGGAGATATTTTCTGGCATGTCACAACAAAGAGAAAAGGTATTACGATACTAAAAAGAAAAGTTGAAAACTAAATTGATCTCATGAGGGTCACAGTCACACAATGAATAACATAAAGATGAGAGATAATTGCACTGTTAAAAGATTAAGTGAGAGCGAGGTAATAGAATGCCCCGGGCTAAAACTTTTTTTTTTTTTTTTTGCAAAATGGTGAAACATATTGTGTTACAATTTTAACTTTCATATTACAACATAATAGTCAAAAAGGGGAAATGAAAGGTTGGCAAACCAGCCAGGCAAACCAATCTGTGTGACCTGGTTGAAATGGAGCTCTTTGAGAACGGAACATAAATTTCTTCCAACAGCAAAACTTATGCTTTGGAAAATTTTCAGCTATCAACCTTACTAATGCAAACACAGGTTTCACAATTTAGCACCAAATAATGAATGAGCAAGATGTTTCTAACTCAGTGCTTAAAAGCAAGCTCAAAAAGTGGCAAAAAAAAGCTACTCCGTAGAAAATTAATTTATGGGCCAACTTCTAAGTTTCACTGACTTAATTGATCGCATCTGGGAAATGCTTATCTTGCAAATATTTCGGCAAGTCACTGTAAACTGGCCTGTGTTGCAGAGCCTGTGACTTGCAAAACACGCTGCCTGATTTACCGCATCCCACCCGTTTCGAGAGCCCACAGCCGCCCCAGGAAGAGGGCTCCATCCCCCGCCCGACCGCAGGCGTGCGCCCGCGCAAAGTGGGCTTCGTTTTACGTGACCCGCGGAGAGCTACTAAGGGAGCGCAACACTCTCAGTCTCATTTGCAGCTAATGCATAATTAATTGAACTGCAGAGTTCAGCCACATCAGGCATCTGGAGTAGAGCCACGGCTCCACGAAGCTGTAGGAGCCCCAGAGATCCTACCCGAGGTCCCAGACGCGAAGCCTTCTCGCTTCCCTTTGAGCCGGGGATCGGGATCCGACCCGCAACTTACTTTCCCCAAGCCGGCTTTAAGGAAGTGTTTATGGACTACTTGAGTCCAAGTCTGCCCCCAAGATACTCGAACGTCCAATCCATATTCCAAGCATGACTAAATGACAGCAAATTAGCACATTAAGTAAGATGCCCAGCTGACCCGCTGGCTTTGTAGGTGACACGTCTAACAATCCCACTTGCATTTTTAACAGAAAGAAATGCCAAACCATGGTACAGGACCTGAATAACAACCGGCTACAGGGGATGACAGTTGTCCTTCCGTAAGCCAACTATTCTGCAAGAGGGGGAAATTAAGTTTAACTGCAAGAAGGGGAAATTAAGTTTAACTACAGTTTAACAAACAAACATTAAAAAACACACAGGTTAAAAAAAAAAAAAAAAAAAAAAAAGTCAAATTCCTAGCCAGGGCAGGTGGGGTGAGAAGAGGGAGTGTCCTGGTTTCAGCTGGGATAGAGTTGATTTTTTTTCTAGTAGCTGGTATAATGTTATGTTTTGGATTCAGTATGAGAAGAATGTTGGTAACACACTGATGTTTTCAGTTGTTGGTAAGTAGTGTTTAGACTAAGTCCAGGATTTTTCTGCTTCTCATGCCAAGCCACCAAGGTGGCTGGAGGGGCACAAGAAGTTGGAAGGGGACACAGCCGGGACAGCTGACCCCAACTGGCCAAGGGGGTATTCCATACCATGGGACATCATGCCCAGTACATAAACTGGGGGGAGCTAGCCGGAGGGGGCAGATTGCTGCTCAGGAACTAACTGGGCATCAGTCAGCAAGTGGTGAGCTATTTCATTGTGCATCACTTGTTTTGTATATTCCAATCCTTTTATTATTGTTATTATGATCATTATTATTTTCTTCCTTTCTGTTTTATTAAACCATTCTTATCTCAACCCACAAGTTTTACTTTTTTTCCCGCTTCCCTCCTGCACCCCACTGGGTGAGGAGCAAGTGAGCAAGTGGCTGCGTGGTGCTTAGCTGCTGGCTGGGGCTAAACCACGAGAGGGAGAAAAGACAAAGAAATACAGAAAATAACCATACACCATTGGAAATACTACTGAAAAATAACGGATGAACATCTTTCCAATGCTTTTTAGCGATAACTACAGAACAATACATCTTGTCTTTTGGTAACATTTCAAAGTGGAACTATTCCATCCTTTTAAAAGGGGAGCTCTTTTGTCAGGTATAAAGTCCACAAAGTTGTAAATGATAAATTAAATGTTTTCAATGTCAAGTATAACAAACACAGCATAAATCTCATCAGTCTAAACAATGAATCACACAAATGACAATGCAAACAGCTCCTTTTCTTGTATATAATCATAATGATCTTTTAATTAGACAAAGTAAACGATCTGCTCATTTCACCTTGTAAAGAAAAGCATAGGAAGAAAGTTTTCCAAATTCTAAGGTGAAAAATATGTGCAAATAGAAGTGATTTTGACCTTTAAATCCAACCAACTTCTTGTACATCTCAGAATATTATGCCAGAAATCAGCGGTCAGTCAGAAAAATAAGGTGAATTTGAGTTTCACAGGAAGAAACCATCATCTGGGCAGCCTGAGCGATGGCAATGCGATGTACGATGCCTTGGCTACTTACGCTGGTGGGATTTGAATCAGAGCAAGAAGGAGTTATAATTTCACCTATGTTTTGAAAATATTCTTGTTGCTAAATCTGCTTGGACTTTCTGCAATAACAAAACCAGCTGCAATTGATTAGAGACTGTAAGAAAGACAAAGCTAACTTGGAGGACAGAGAAATTTCTTAAAACTTCAAAATGACAGTAAAAAACCCTGAAAGAGAAAACCAGCCCGTGCTCCAGCGCAAGCGCACGAGGTTTATTCCCAAGGCGTTTCAAAATCAAGGGCAAAGGCTTCTTTTGTCATTTGTCCACCAGCTCTGAATCTGTCAGGCCCTACAAAAGGCAAACTGCTAAATCCTGCCCTTCCTATCGTGGTGCGTGGGTGGGAGACAGGGTCCCAACGACAACGACTACCAAGAGACGCTTCCGAAATGCAGCACCCTTCATGAACACGCACCGGGGGGGGAGAGAGGGGGGAGCAAGGGGGGGAGGACAGAAGCTGGAGGGATGCATGGACACCAAAACTCTCCGGGGAGAAGGCAGATCAAGAGGCAGAAGTTGGAACAACACAAATGCAAAAGAGGAAAGTGGAAAGAAATCACAACTGGTCTTCCCGGCTTGCAGTTGCCCACCGCCCCCCGAAAGGAGAAGCCAGGGCTTGCTCCCACCTCCCGCTCCCCGGCCCCGAGGGCTGCAGCTCCGCGTTTCAGGAGCGCAGGACGAGAGCCGAGGTTTGCAGGGCAATCCGCCTCCCCAGCGCGCGCGGGCAGGGCTTCCGTGTTTCTTTTTCAAGATAAATTTAGCATTAATATCTGCAGGCTTCAGAGGATTAGAGGCAGGTCAACATGCAGTTGTTTAGTTGTCTGGCAGGTCCAAGATATTTTTAATTCCTTTTGGGTCAAATGGACTTGAATACTGATTTTTTTAAAAAATTAAGTAACAGATCATTTCAGTTCATCTGAAATCACATTTTACTCATGTGATATGAAATCAAGCACTTCAAGTCTCCGTTCAGAGAATCATTTAAAAATATAAGGTATTTCAAAGGAAAGAAGGTTTGTTTCAAACTCACTGCCATGAAATCCTTCAACATTTTCAGGGTTTTTCTTTCTTTATCTGTATTAAGTTCAGTGAAAATTCAGTAACTTTCATCACCAATAAAAAATTTCACCCAACTCAACTGCAAGGACTGAAAAGAGCTTCCACTTGCTTCTTTCCACCATCTATCTCCCTTCCCCCAAAGGAACGATCATCATTTCAGGACCTTTGTATTTTTGTTGGGTTATTCACGTATTATTGATAAGCAAGCTGTACTCTGTGCTGTCTGACTTGTCCTTCAGATTGGCTTGCAGCCTAATCAAACTGAGGTCGTTTGTCTACTAAATGCGACGTAGCTGGTAGGATGTAACACTCCTTGGCACGCGACAGAGAACTCTCTTATAGGGACAGATCAGACCCACCGCACCTCAAAATAAAAGCCTTTCAAGAATTATGTAGCAAGGAATTTATCTCCTGAATGAAAGACAGTATCATCTTTGTCTGTGTAAATAAGGCTTAAAGTGGCCAGAAATTGCATTGGTATTCACTTTGCAGAGTGTCATAAAATTGCCTTAGTATTAATGACTACTCTGCTTTTACTTACAGAGAATGAAATCAGACTTTGGAAAGTGAATGCACAACGTCCAGTAAGAAGGGCTGGGAAGCCTTTTATATATATATGTACATACATATATAGGTACACACATACATAGGCACACACACATAGTAATTGCTAAAATGAAAGAACTATGTATTTTAACAAGGTATAATGGTGGTTGGAGGCTTGGTGGACAACTCACTTGTTAGCTAACATTTCTATTAGAAATGTTGTAAAAAGGAGTCAAACATATTGGAAAACTATCATCAGACACAACAGCAAATTGAGAGATTCAATTTTTTTAAATTCAATCAAATTCTCTTTAAATGGTGGTAACTCAAACTGATGCTAAAAAGGCTAGACAAGTCAATGGCTGTTAGAGAAACAGCAGAAGCTGTTAAGGGTAAAACCAGACAGTTGCTCCAAAGCTTTAAGTAGTTTCTGCCTCCTGAACTGGAACAGCGTATAAAGACCATTTAGCCTCTAACCTGTTGCTTCTGCAGAGTAACTGGGAAATGTTAAAGCCAACACCAAAAAACCTTTCAAATTGCCTTACAAAGCAGCTGCTAGAGTAATCAAGAAGTTAACTGAGAGCTCTGCTGACAGAAGTAGTAAAGGCTACCTGTAATTAACACATTCTGTCTGAAACTGGTAAAAACAGAGTCACTCAAGATCCGAGTTTCTGCAATGAGTTATGGGTTTTGTCCAAATACTGGACTTGGATTAGTTGAATTCTATCATCTGTCTCTACCTAGTTAAGAACTGGCTAACCAAGCCACTCGTAGCTTGCTCGATGCTAAAAATGCCTGTGATCGGTTAAACAATGACCATAAGAAGAAATGGAACCAATACGAAAACCTTCCACAAATCATTTTAGGAACCAAAAGGTAAAAAGGTAAAAAGCTGTCCATAAGTATATCCATCTTCTTTATTCTTCCAAAAACCGAATGTTTAGATAAAAATGCTGATCATACAAACACTGAAAATATTAACACATGCTGTGCTAACAGAAGTAGTAACATGGTCCCCTCATCTGAAGTCAGAACAGACTCTATCCTCCTTCAGTTCTTGCTGAGCAAGAGAACATTACTCCTTTGGTTGTTCAACAGAGAAATTCTTCGTATTTCCCCATTACCCCAAAAAGAAGAGAAGTCTATGAAGCTAAACAGCAAAGCTAAATACTAACTGAATTTACTTCAAAGAAATAAAGTGAGATCTTGTAGCATGGGGGAAGCAAGGCTGGAAGGAAAAGTAATATCTTTTGGTAGCTGAAGAAGGCACACTTTGGGTGTCAGGGTCTCTTCAACAGATTATCGTATCCTAAGAGCACAGCTTCCTACCTGCCTCCTCAGCAACACGAGTACCAGAAATGCTGTCTCCTTCAGTCCACCTATAGTATCTGTTCACGCAGACCTGAGACCATAAATCAGGACTGAAAGGTAATGGTTTTGAATGTCAGACAAAACAGCATTTACTTGTCCGACAACAGTGCTATTCAATTATGCAATAAGAAAAAGACGCGGCAGTACCACAGACAACACCACAGACTCTGCTTGGCTTTGGTGCCCTGGAAGCCCCCAGGAGCCCCCAACAATTATTTTGGACTTGCAGGACTCTGCATGGTCTTCTGCAGTGTGGGAGCTGGACATGTATTTGTTGAGGCTGACACTAATCAACACCCATCACTTTCTCACAGGTTTCGACTTTATTAGAAAAATGGTATCAACAGCTGCTGCTGTCCCACTGAGCTTCAGAAGAAAGCAGAGGGGTGATGGTATCTAGGTGCTCTCATTGCCTGGTTCTCCAGCTTACCTTCATCTCGGCTCCAGGCTGCCTTCGGTGGAGTTTTCCACTTGACCTTTCCTATACTTCTCTTAGGATCAGAGAATTTTAATTTACTACTTTTTCACTCTTTCCAATCTATTTCTGGCTGAACTTCTCTAAAATTTCTGAAGCATTCAGAAAGGTTTCTTACATGCTGGTTTTAGTCCAAGGTGCCTTAGTCTGAAATACTGCAGTGCAGCTGGGCAACTCTTACATTTTGCTGAATAACTGGTTCGCCAAAACCAAGTTTTGATTGTTTTGAAATGATCTTCAAATTGAACCACAAGCTTTTTGAAGGGTAAGAAAAAAATAAAATAATGAAGCAAGGACTCATGTTTCATTTCAGTGAACATATATTCCACAATATGAAAGTGCCCAACCAGCTCAGGCTAAAACAGAGAGGACATGCAACCATACAAGCACCTGGGGATGTTTATCTCCCAATGACAGAAGCCAGCTCAAGCTTGTGAAGCTGCAAATGTTGCAGAGTTAGTCCATGCATTAGACCTCTGACATACAACATGCACTAAAGGACTTGGGTCACAGAAAGAGCCAGAGGGCTGCGCCTTGCCAGAGGACTGGAATCTGTGGGAGTTCGACACAACCAGGCAATAGGAAGGAGATCCTCAACTCTCCAGCCCGAGAGCTTGTTTTTTGCAGAGACTGTCTAGTTTTAAGCTATTATCTACTTCTTGACCCAAAAGGCCATTTGAATGGGAGATCGTTATGCAGGTCTTTAGCAATATTTCTCAGCCTTGCTAAAGATCGGCAAATACTGATTCTGAGCAGACAGCTGGGGGGGGAAACAACAACACAAAAAACCCCCACCACAATGAAAAAAAAAATCACAATATGAAAAGAAGGGAAGCAAAGCAGCTAGCAAAGGGAAAACCTTTTAAAGGTGAAACCACAAAGCAGAAGTGTCAGACTGCGGTATGACATTAGTGCAGCAACCATTACACATTGCATGAGTTTCAGCTACCTCTTCTGACTGAGCTACAGCTGTGGGCTCCACACTGGGGTTTTTATGTTTGGGGTGCTAAATATTTTCAGACACTTCCACTGAAATTATGTTTAAAAAACTCATCTGGAAAGCCAAGTAATGCTCTGGGAGACAAAAGAGAACATCAGTATTTGGATCACCTAAAGTACTAGGAAAGTCAGCAAAGAACAAAATGTCTGAAGCATTAACCTGCCAGGATTATTTCTTAACGTCACAAATTTTAGATCCATTTGAAGTCTCACAACAGAGAAACTAAGGTAGCCGATTGAACTTCCTTGTGAAAAGATTAAAAAAAAAATCCTATAGAGTACAGCATGTGGTCTTGCAGCTATGTCCTGAATTCACCCAGGGAGACTGACGCCTGTCGCAGAAACCCTCTGTTGCCATTAGTCAAGGCAAAGAGAGGGTAAAAAATATACTTTCTCATCCAGCTGCAAATGCAGCTTCTCTTGCTTTGTTTCCCAGTCTTCCAGGCCTGGATCTAGCTGAATCCAGACATTACCCACAGCTATTGATCTCATCAGGGCCAAAACCATACCCAGTGGCCTGCGAGCCGTATCCTGCCCCACTAGTATCAGCGGCTTAACTTCAGCAGAGCTGTGTTTCCACCTTCTACTGGCGACTCAGAATCAACTCCAGAAAACCAAAACCCTTCCCCAAAGACAAGTCATGGCAAAACCCCAACAGATTCTGCAGATAACCATCTGGGCGAGAGAAGGGTTCACGCCAAAACGTGTGTGTGAGGGGGAAGAAGGGTTGTTTGGCTTTGGGGAGAAGAAGAGTTGCTCTGTTTGGCAGATACACGTAGAGTATGACGATGGAGCCAGAGGGCTTTGGGAAGAGACATTTGATGTGCTTTTGAGTGCTGGACCACTGATGGAAACACCGGTGAAGAACTGCAAGAAAAGAGGCAAAAAAGAGGTGCCGATGGCACAAAAGCGTCGGGGTCTGAAAACACATATTCGGAAGGAACTGGGGACTGACTAGAGAGAAAGAACCAAGTGACAAAGAAGCAACGTCCAGCTCCAGCTCCCGGAGCAGGGACTTGCTGACCACGGGTGGTTTCACGCTCTCCCGCACAAGCCGCTCATCTTTCACCGGCTCTGGGTAATGCAGGGTAGAGCCGACCGAGCATCTGCTAGGGATGAAAACTTCCTCTAGGAAACCTAAGCAGCTGGTGGGTTGGCAGGTACTTGTAAAGCAAGGGGCAGCGTTAAACCTCTGCCCCTGGGGCAGGTGCCCAGGGCTGGAGGCTCTGGCAGCGGCCGAAGCCCCACTGCTGCTCCCCACAGGGCTGAGCACAGCAGGAGCATCTCTGCAAAGGGGCAGGAGCGCGGGTGGGGACACGAGCGTCTTGGAAGACTTGACAAAAACTGCTGAGGAGAGAGGAATGCCACAACAGACAAACACAGTGGCAAGGATCAGGCTGACAGGGCCACACGGAGCCCTTTCACGCACGCGGGATTATCACAGCTCGGCTGGCACCAGCGCAGCCTTCTTCCAACCTCTGCCTTCCCAACACACGTTATCTTTGACAGGACGAGAGGGAAATGGCCTCAAGTTGAGGCAAGGGAGATTTAGGTTAGATATTAGGAAGAATTTCTTTACTGAAAGGGTTGTCACACATTGGAACAGGCTGCCCAGAGAGGTGGTTGAGTCACCATCCCTGGAGGTGTTCAAAAAGCGCACAGACGGGGTACTCCGTAACATGGTCTAGTGGGCAGGGATGACGGTTGGACTCGATGATCTTGTAGGTCCTTTCCAACCTAAATGATTCTAT
>JAVJGG010000043.1:16041487-16057079 GCA_035590195.1 Aviceda cuculoides | reverse complement strand
TCTAGTGGGCAGGGATGACGGTTGGACTCGATGATCTTGTAGGTCCTTTCCAACCTAAATGATTCTGTGATTCTATGATTCTATGATCTTGGAATAAGGGGCATCTAAGTAATACCAACTCTCAGTTTACAGAGTTTCCCCAGATTTACTGCTCCCTGGGAAAGCAGGGGGCCAATACAGGAGTACAAGATCCCAGCTAGCACCCTCCGCTTCCCAGCTCTTCCCCTTGGCACCCTGGGAGGAAAGGGAAAGGGCCCAGGAAGAACCGGGCAGGCAGCGAGCTCGTACCAGGGCAGCCAAGGCAGGGCTGCGGCACGACGTGGGGCTGCTGCCAAAGCTCACGCCAGGTCTCCTTAGACTGTAAATTCTGCAGGGCAGGGAGTGCCCCCCCCTCGGTGCTGGCACCATGTTACCATGAGGCGTTCCCAGTCCAGGCTGGGCGTTAGGTGTAACCATCAGGTAAGCAGCTGAGAGCAACAAGCCTTTTCTTCCCTGGAGCCAAATGCTCCCTCAAACTTCCATAAATCTCTGCCTCCTAACATGAAGTTAGCACAGCTCCGTAATTATGGATGGAGCATAAGGAGCAGACAAGCTGAATTAGGCTTCCGATTGCATGTCTAATTTATGTACAACTGCAGCAATTACAGATGCAAATTAAATAACTGTGCAGAAAATGGGTTTTATTAGCCATAACTAAAACCCAATAAAACTCAGTAGCTCATGCACATCTCTGCACTGAATGTGCCTCTTTAGAATGTCAATTAGAAATGTGAGAAACGACCGGGATTTTCTATTTCCTAATCTGAAAAAAAAAAAAAAAAAGATAAGCTGTCAAGAGCACATGTCTTTCTTCCACAACAAAACGAACAGGAGCTCTAATTGGCAATTTCAGAGCAACACATTGTTTTACAGACAGCAGTTCCGTGCAGCTTTTAAACACATTATTTATACTCAGTCTTTCATGCCTGACACGGCTGAGAAAAGTCTCATCTAATAAAACCATATGCTAAATGTAATTCAGCTTCAGAAGAGGCCCACTTTGCCTGCCTGGCAGGTTGGGATTTAAAAGTTTAAACACAAAGCTGAGGAACACTGTGCTTAACTTCACAGCCCTTCTGAGATTTGGGAAGTTGGGGGCCTCTTAGCATCATGTCAACTGGGTCCAGGGCTGTGAAAAGCCTCTTGGGATGTTTTAATGCTGAAACCACTCAAATCTTCTGTCACTCAGACTTAGCATGAGTGCAGCCATGTCTAAGGAGCCAGCGCTAACCTGTCAATTTGTTTAAAAGCAATAAAAAAACCTGTTCCCATTAAATCAAGGTTAATCCTCCTGCATAGTTCTTATACAGTTCCTGGCTTTGTGTGATTAAACCTACTCCATATACACATAGCACAAACACCTGGATAAAAAGTTTATATATACCACGGTGCGTCTACACTGCCTGTTTGCTTCATTCCTCGTTTTGCAAGGGAGAGGGGATTTTCCAGGCTGGCTGCATCACACACACTTGAGTTAATCGCTCTGGCTCTGACCAGGAGGGACCACCGGCTCTCAGCATGGGAACGCTGGCGTGTTCCTGTACGGCCACCTCTACGCGGCAGCTCAGAGCATACCACCGATGCACGGCACAGAGAAGCCAGGATTTCCAGCTACAGTATGGAAAATTCCCACCACACGTCGCACATCCTTCCTTCTGCTGCAGGCAGAGGCTGAGGAAGGGCTCCGCTCCTCCCCGGCCCCCCCGTACATCCCAGGCAGAGCGGGATTGCCCGGCTCCCTTCCCCGGGGTGTTCCGGCAGTTGCCGAGCAGGGCCAGCCCCCGGACACCAGGACCAGACAGAAACACCCCACTTCTTGCGTGGGGCAGGCAGCAGGCACCAGGAGGGGGGCAGGCAGCGTGCCACGGTTAGCGGGGCCCCTTGTCTCCCAGCTCCCTCGAACGCGGCTCCCACTGGTGCCCTCTTCTCCCACCGGTGTCCACAGATGCTCCTCAGCTGTCCCGCTTCACGAAGCGTTACTTCCAGCACAGCACCTTCCCCAACGCGCACAGAAATACCAGTGGGATTTAGTGCCTAGGATGAGCAGGATCGTTGCTGTCACTAGGCTGGTTCCCAGCAGACCCGGTCCTGGACGCGGTGCCCTCCCTGCCGCTGCCCGGAGCTTCTCCTGCCAGGCCACAGCATGGACACCCATTCTGGATGCAGAAACCTCCTTCGAAATTTAAATATACCACATCCACTGACTTGCCCTCATCTCTTGTGGCAGTTATACCCTCAGACAACTCCAGCAAATTACTTAAGCGTGACCTCCCTTGCCTGACTGTCTGCCAGGTAGTCTTAATTAAACTGTGCATCCCCATACACACTCTCCACTACGCCCTGAGGAGAGGTTTCCAAGATTTCCTCATTTTGTGTATTCCCTTGAATCATCTGTCATTAAACAGCAATAATGATAAGCAAAATGAAAAAGACAAGAGTAGTTTTGTATCTGCAGAAAGGTAACACACAAAAAATAAAGAACCAGAAATCAGTGATTAGACCGGCCACTGTGCCTCTCCCCCGAGATCCTGAGATGCCGAGGACATCACTGTAGCTACTGAGGGAAAAGATTTTCAAACATCCCGGTGACAAACATGGAGTAAAATCCAAAGAAGATGCCTTCAGAACGGGTCTTATCATAAGAAGGATAATCTAAGTTGCTAAAAGAGAAGAAGGACTGGAAATATTGGTTCTGCTTATGATTTAAATAATAGGAGCATTCACATGGAACCATTTCCAGCTCCCATAACTAAGAGACTCATATCAAAGGCATTATCATTTGACAATTAATTTTCTATGTTGCAGTTCTAGATTCAGACGCTCCCGATTCCATAAGAAGCCTTAAAAACCCCAACCCTCAGTGAGCCCCCCCCTTCCTAAACAGGTCCCCTCCTCTAAAATCCACGTCACCCTACCGCCAGGCTGGGCAGCGGCTCTCAGCCAGGGCGCAGCAGCACCCCGCAGCCACCGCCTGCACCCAGCTCTGCGAAAGCAGGCAGAGCCCAGCACCGCCTCGGCCCTTGGAGGGAACACCTTCTCTGAGGGGTGAACTGCTCTGGAAACGGTCATTTTGTAACACGGGGAAGGGCCAAGGGACAGAGACTGAACCACAACCTCCCAACTTCCAGCCGCCAGTCCCACCGGTGGGGCTGTACCAGCACCAGCAGCACCCGCGGCCCTAGGAGCCTGCTACAGAGCGTGTAACACCCAAAGGCGAGCAAGGTAATGGAAGGCACAGGTTTATTAATCCTGCCAAAAAAAACCAATTTAAGGAGATTTAGGATTTACACATATCCCACGCCTGATTTAAAAAGATATTTTAAGTCATGCCTTTGTTTCTAGCTGTATGTTGGAGCTGACCTATTTCTGTTCATAATTAACACTGGGGTTTTGTTTACTTCAGGATCAAGATACGTACAGAAAAATGATCTGGGTTGTATTTGGACTGATGGAACAAGATTGTTACTTATATTCTGAGTACAAGGCTGTTGCTGCTGATGAGTGAGCAGGAGAGAAATCAACTTGATTTTGTGATCCGAGCTTGACTTTACACAGCTCAGCACTCAAAGAAATGCTCTAACAGCGCAATGAAATCTGGCAGCATTTCCACAGCAATGCATATGGAAGTCCACAATGTCATCTCTGCAAAGTCATTTTTCAGAAGAGAAGTACACTCACAACTGAACCATGCCATCAAAAAATTCCCACACTGCAACCTAGCTCAGGGAACATCAGGTAAATAAAAATCCAGCTGGTCACAACACAGCTAGTCCATTCACGTAACAATGGAGTAGGTGAAGAGAAAAAAAAAGAAAAAAGCTTTTAATTGAAACTAATGTTTTAATAATTCAAGAAACTACCGGCTCTTACGCTTGCTGCTGGTGGTTGGTTGGCTGAGGATACCAACGTGGGGCAGAGGGTTGGGATGTTGGGGAAGGAGATGAGAAGCAAATGATGGAAAACTGGGAGGAGGAGAGTTATACACATGGCCAAACTTTGCCTCCCTAAAATAGATGAAAAAATAAGGAGATACTATTTTATGCAGCAATGGATCTAGTAAGAGGATAGTTATAGTCATTCACGGTGGTCTAGAGAACAGGAAACTCTATGTGAGATAAATGAATTACACCACAGTAAACGCATGGGTACATCCATTTTGGATTTGGACCTCGTACATGCAACTGGTGTGAAACCACAGGCAAGACGTGGTATTGACGTCCGTGGTTTGCGGGCAGCCCTTCCATTACACAGGCAGGATGCAGACTCACTGCAGCCAGAAGACCTATTGAGACAGTCTAGCTAGAAAATACCGTTTTCTTACATTGCATACAGTGGATCTGTGTTAAAAATTCATGACGACTCGGGTACAGCTATCACTAAAGATGGACAAAAGCGAATACTATGTGCAAGAGGTTTCTGTGTACCTGAGGAAAAGAGTCACTTTCAGCCTTCCAAGCAGAATACCACACTCGGTTACTTTGCTAGTGCAGCATCCCCAAAAGTCAGTGCACCACCAGATGCGATCGATCCGTGCCAGGTTATGCAAGGTCTAGGCACACCTCCTGCAGAAACTTGCCAAAACAGAAATCCTTCTAGTACTTAACTTGAGATTTTGTTTAGATTCACTTAATCTGCCTTCTTGAAGTACATTTACAAAAGCAAAAATTATTAATAACTCCACCATTAAATTGCATTACTTTGCATAAGTAATTTGGGACAATACATTAAGTAAGTGAATGAATAATGCTTGAAATCTACATACAGTAGGACAACAGCTTTAATAGCAAATCTCTGCTGGAAGGAAAACCAGCAACTCAGGCAATGCACTCAATCTATGCGGCAACTTACAAAAACCAGAAAACAATCAGTTTCATACTGGAAGCAAGTGGAATAACTTTAAAACACACTAGCGTAGCAATTTATAGCTATTACAATTTTTTTGACAACATAAATTTCCAATTTCAGCAGCCAGAGTAGGTGAAACTTTAAGCACAAAGAGCTCATTGATTCAGTATGTCTGTACAGTTTAATTCTGAAAAATCAATCATTGTGCATTTCCTCCAACACTTTTTTTTGTAGCATCCTCCTAAACAATTTATTATTATTGCTTATTGCTAAAATAGAAACGGTGATTCCACCACTCTCGGCCCTACTAAATCATTATTTAATGTTGCATGGCTGCCTTTCTTATATAAAGGCATAGCTTGGTTTATTATGAAGAACATTATTATTAAACATTTCTCGGTTGTGCTTATAGTTGGTGGCTATTATTTTAAGAATTCTCTGTTTTCTTTGAATAGATTTCCCTCGCCCCACCTATGTCGTGTCAAGCTCTTGGAATCACCTCTAAGGGAACGGGTCACTTTTGGCTTATGAAGTATCCTCAGGCAAAAGCCAGAAGCTATAAACATGAATTTTTCATTATATTAATTGTCCTAGTTTAACTATGCAACATGACTCTTCAAGACAACTGATGCAGAATTTTAATTGCCTGTGAAATATTCAGTTTTTATAAACCCCCTTCCTAACCTTTTTTATACTGGAGGGAGCTTCCACCAACAAACACTGCCTCTTAGCTAACGTTCAACTTTCTTTGTAATTCACTTTTCTGACCTTTTATTTTGACATTTTCACCTCATATATTAATTCCTGCCTGCACTGAATACTGCAGCATTATAATTACTTACATATAAACCTTTCATCACATCTTTCTTTGGACTTCATTAGAAGATGCTGTATATCAAATAACAGCAAATTTCACATTAATCAGCTGGCCTTTCGGAGGGACAGGCTGCCAGCAGCTGGGAGATGCTCACACCTCGAGCCTCTGCGCTGCCAAGCAGGGGTCAGAGGGAGCTTTGAGGGAGCAACGCGGGGCACCCGAAAGAGAGAAACCAGCCTTCCCAGACCTCCCGCGGCACCTGCGGATGTGTCTCCAGCCTCGCCCTCACCCAGCTGTAGGGCAGCAATAAATTAAGTAGGACACCGAGCACCCTCCCTGGAGCCCCACCACCCAACAAGCCTTCAGACAGGCTTGAGAGTTACCTTTCTCATCCTGCTCTCTGCATTAATGGATATTACAGGTAATTTAAACCGCATTTTCCATTTTCCGGACCAGAGGAGACCTGTCTGGTCCGTGACAAGCACCCGGGGCAGCACCTCTTCTCCATGGTACTTCTGGTTCTTCGGGGTAGAGACAAAAGCCTCCAACTGCCCAGGTGACTGCAATATCCAGCGGTGACTTCCACACACCAGTGTGGATTCCGGCCCTCTTCTACCTTGCCGGCTCCTCTTCCCCCAGCACAGCATCTTTCCAGGGACAGGCAGGTGTTGGGATGACAACCCATGGCAAGCAAGACAGAGACTGAACTTGTCAAACTCCCAGCCTAAATTCTTTCTGGTCCTGTTCCGTAAGATATCATAAAAAGCATTAAATTTTTTTCCACAGCAGCTGCCTTCAGAAAGGCTCTTGGATGCGAGTGCTTTAAATACAATTCTAGCCTTTGGGGGTTTTTAATCTTTTAGTTATACTGAGGGAATTGTAGGACCTTCACAGCTGTCACAAATCTTTGATACCTAGACAGAAGAGATTTTCAAATAACGTGTGCAAGCAGCACAGATGTTCTTGCATTGTTCTTCCAGCTTCCATTCGGCCAAGGCCCTTAGTTCTGTTATTTACCATGGAGACCACTGAAAAAGTAATCCAAATATCTGGGTGAATTGAAGTAACCTTGTCAATAGTTCTAAGAAGTGGGTATGTGCTCAGCAGAGCAAGAGAGAGAGAAAAACACACCAAAGCCATTTCAAACATCATACGGCGTGAGCTGCAGTCACACTGAAACTATGCGTCAGTGGAAAATATCCACAATTCTGTTATCCATCCTTTTATTTTACTAGCTAATAAAGATATAACTCAATTGTTTGCAGGCAGACACAGCTGAGTATTCTTCATGTAGAGATCTACGTCATCTTCTAGTATCCTGAACATTAAACAGACTGAGATTCTGGAGCAATGCTTGACATGCAGGATAAAATTGCACAAGACAGAAAAAGAAAGACACAACAGCTGATTATGTCCATGGTGCCATATATTAAATACATTTTCTGGAGTAGGAAAGTATATAGGGACAACATCACAGAGATGTTCAGGGGTTGCTCAGCCTTTCTGATTCCCATAAGGCATTTCATATTTCTCTTCCTTCCTCTTGTCAAGGTCCCATCTTGTGCCCAGGTTAGTGCTAGTCCTTAAACAAAATTTCCACTCCAAAATTTACAAGCACATTTTCAACTCCTGACACTAATAAGAGATTTTCCCACTAACTTCGAGAGCCACAGTTTCATCCTAATCTTTGCAAAATAACCAAAACGCAACTAAGAACATAAGCATTACTAAGCAGACATCATCTGTGCCAGAGATAATCCTGTCGCGGAGAGGACTGTGAGGTATTTATCCCGCATTTTTGCTTTCCAAGACCACCAGAATAGTGTTTTGTTAGTACACTTGGAGATATCATTAGCTCAACCAACATGCTATTTTATTGGTCTCAAATTCAACAGACAAGTGAGCTCAAAACTCCAACCATGATCTTTGCTTCTAACCTGCTAGGAAGAAGCAGAGAGCTCACAATCAATGTCCCACTATTTTTTAAATACCATTTCAAATCTCTCTGAGCAGATTATTTCAAAGCTTGATTCCAGCTCACTGCAGAGCGATGCTCTTGTGGAACTCCTGGTAATGGGAAAAGAGCAAGCAACACAATGGCTATTTATCAGAGCACATTGTAGGAGAGAACTTCGTGCCCATAAAAGCACAGCCGGGCCCCTTGGGTCTGTCCAGACACCAGCACTGCCATTTAATCGCTGGAAGCTGGAGGAACATTCAGAATCCTGGAACGCAAGTCAGTAAATTAAACAAGTGAAGCTTTTCTCTTCTTTTAACTGTTACAAGGAATTTTCAGCAAAAATCTGAAACCCAGGCAATATGGATGCTTTATTCCCAGCACATGGAAACGGTAAGAAACTTTCCCAGGCTTGGCAAAGGGTGAATGAATTAATCGCTTTGGGGTTTGCTGGGTGCGTTCAGTGCGTACCTGCGCAGCCCGGGGGTCGTTTCAGAAGTCACAATTCCACACGTTAGGCTGAGCCAAGTCTGGAACTCAGAGCGAAGCTTTAGCCATCTTCATATGAAGGATACAGTATGTCATGCCCAAAGTTACAGAACTTAATCTCTAAGAATAGCATCCTGCCCTGAGACTGCAGAAGCAAATCTATTTTTTAACTCACAGTTTTAAATTAATCAAAAAATTGGCCCTCCAAGACCCTTGGCACAGTATATCGCACCAGATACTTGTTCTTTCTCACTAAACAATTGAGCTGTTCTCTTCAGCCTTCCCACTTACTCAGAACTAGCATCTTATGCCATTTTTTATTATTTTGTTTACTGAAGGGACATTCTCCTCTGTTGTTCTTCAAAGACAAAAGTCTCCTCATAGAAGAACCAAAGCACGCACTTCTAATCACACTGACCTCCTTTATACAGCAGTTATAGACCGATTAGCAGCACTATGGGTAACATCACTGCTGCTGCTGCTGCTGCAAGTAATTCCAAGACAAACCCACATCCTTAGGAAAGGTTGCGTTCCCCTTCGGCGTGGAAGTTTCTGGCATACCCCTGGCTGTACAGGACAGGTCACCAAGTGCCACCAGCCCAACACCTCGCCACTGGCCACCTCCAGACCCCTGGAAAGCGGATGCTCAGCGGGACGCCAGGCTCGCTTTGCAGAACCGTCCCCTCCCATTGCTTGTGGGGAGAACTGGAGCAGCAGTTCCAAGGAAAGGGGCAGGTGGCACCTCACAACAGAAATCTCTGCTGTCTTTTCCTAGTACTGTTCCAAGGGAAAATACATGTTTTATGCTTCCTTTACATTTCTGTGTCTTCACTTGCTAGGATCTCTCGAAGTATAATCTCAATATTGGATATACTTCATTTTTGTTACTCCTAATTTAGGGATAATTGCATTGCCCCTAAAATACATTATCTTTTTAGATTACTCCCAACTGTAGTTTCAATATACATAGTCATTTTTGGCAATATGTTATTACCAATCGAAAATTATTCTGATTCTTTTCTACCAGATTTGGGAGTAACTGAAGTCAGTTAAATTGGTGGTAGTGAAAAACAGGGTTAAACTTATCTAACCTGAAACGCGGAAAGATGCTGTCTGTGTGGCTAATGAGACGCCATTTAAAATCAGGAATATATCCTGTGTTATCCCAACCCCATATATGAACTAAAAGTTGGCTTGGTAATAGCATAAGCATTTTGTTTTGTTTAGTGCAGGAATGGCCTCCCGTTAAGTGCCGTAACAGAGATTGTATTCTGCACAGAGGGTAATGAGCCCTGGGAGAGGCATACACACAGCCATCGCCATAAAGCAAAACTGTCTGCGTGAAAGTTTGTTAATCTCTGCTATGAGACGTTTCCATTAAAACATGTTTCATAAAGCCACAGGTTCATTCTGCCAAAACCAGGCAGCTAGACTGACTCGTCAGCAAGCAGAGCCCTGGAAGACCTCAGTCTCTGTTTAACGACCATTTCAACAAAACTTGCATTTACCCAAAGACCAACAGCAATTCATGTGCTGCACCGTTTCCCAAGCCAGACACCTGAATCTGAACCTACGTGCCCACAAACTTTTCTTTATTTTGCTATAGAAGCAGTGGATAAATTCTTCTAAGACCTGAATACTCGTGTATCAGTTAGAAAGAGCACTCCAAAAGCAACTGATTTTTACATTCATCATAATATTCAACAAGATCCTTAACACTGACTTTACAGTAGGAGATAGTATAAATTTAAGAGATTGAATTAAGATAAGAATAAACAAGACAGAAGAGAAGGCCAAAGCCATTTATTACAAAAACACACCAAAAAAAAAAATCACTACAACTTCTAGAAATGATAGATGACTTTTTTTCCAACGGGCCCCGAAGGTCAGTCCATTTGAATGACTTTTGGAAAAAGGCAACACGTTAAGTCTGAAGCTGAAAATCCACCACGGAGAATGTCTAGACAGCGAGTCTTAAATCTCACTCCTAAATCAACTGAGCTGCAGCTCAGCCGTCCCTGCCATGTCGTCATGCCGGGCGAGAGACAAGTCTCGCCGAGGAGGAGAGCCCAAACACGGCAGCGGAGGTGAGCTCTGAGCGCCTGGGGCAATGCCCTGCAGCAGAGAGGCTCTCTGTAAGCCCTGCTGTACCGGGGCGGGATGTTTTAAGGAGTCAGTAATGTTCTGCCTGAGCTTCCAGGTGGATTTAACAAGCACATCTGCGGCAGCAGCGAAGGCAGAAGCAGCAGCCAACTTTCTAATCTACGCATCTCAAAGTACTTACAGAAGGGACTTGTATCGTCACACGGAGAGGAACCGCAGCCCTGGGACGGGAGGGGAGGTGACCGAATGGAGAGCAGATGTCCCAGCCCATTGCCACCACAACATCCCCACCTCCACCACCGCACGTCCTCTGAAGGTGCCCACCAGCTGTTCTCCACCTTGCATAACAGCAGATCTTCCAGCTCTTACTCGCGTCAGGTATACTCTGAAGGCAGCCATAAGAAAACTCAACATCATCAAAAGTTTAGTGTCTGTTTTTCTCCACAGGAAAGAGTATAAAACTCCTTTTAACAATTTCTAATTCCACTGGCTTTGTGGACCTGCTTCAAAGACTCGGATACAACGTTGTGTTGTATTTTGTACACCAGAGGGCAAAAGCTGTAAATTGTACCGCTTTGGGTGCTGTCTTCTTCAAACGTGATTTATCAGACCAGCTCACCGTGAGCAATGTTATGCAGGGGAAGAAGAGTGATAAATGCCATTAACGACTGGCCTGAGAACACGCAGGACAGAACAGCAGGATAATGGATAGTGTGGGACTCCTACCTCCTGGTCATGGCTGTAGACCATTAGACAAAGATATTGTTTTACACTACAACAGGTTCGACACACTCCGTTCTTTTGTTTAATCCATGAAAAACAGATTTAGCAGAGAAACAGACAGGCAGTAACTCAAAAATAACATAGAAGCTTTTCCTTTTTCCTCCTTTTTCTTTCTTTTTTTTTTTTTTTAATGTCTCCCTTGCATTCATTCCTTTGCTTGTTCTTCCTCCTCTCTCCCCAACCCAAACATATCCTTTATTTCTTGTTGGGGTTTTTCCCCCAGATAGACAGAAAGAAGTCATACCATCATTACTGAGCCTTAATCTCTGCCAGTCCTTGGTTTGATTCTCTCTAATTTCAGAAAAGATCCTGAAGCTAATAAACAATTAAACCACAGAGGAAAGCCACCTGGAAGATGTATTGCAGAAGAATTAAACAGTGGATTTTTTTTTTTTTTTGGCTAAGCAGCCAGAAAATGCAAAAATATTCTGAGCAGTCTGATGGCTTTGGGATTCATGGGGTTAGACTCATGAATGTGGTAGCAATTGTATGAAAATATCAATAATTTCGTATAGCTGTTCCTGTAAGGAGAAAAACAGATAAATAATAAAAAAAACCAACTTAAAGAATAAATGGGGAGGGAAAGAAACTAAGAGGTGGTGCAGAAGTTGAAATGTCAGAGAATGTCGCAGGCAGAGGGTAGGTATGGGAATAACAGATCCAGAGCAAATCTGCTGGAGATGTTAAGAGCTGGCAAAAGATCAAAGCGATAAGAAGCAGGAATGGAAATAACCTTTAATTCTGTGCCTATAAGAGGACGTTAAAAAAAACGCTGCTGCAAAGGCCAGCCAAGGTAACATGGAAAGGGGCCTAGTCAGGCACTGGGAGTTCTGCTCATCTCAGTCCAAACCCAAGGCTTTTGTCCTACTTTAAAAAGCACTCTGCTAAAAACATAGCACAGAAAAGCTCTGAAACAAAGCTGAAATACTTTGGGGTTTTTTAGTAAACCAAGGCTTTAATTGCAGTTTTCTAACTCTTCAGACATCCCAGCTCTGCAAAGAGGCATTTTCACTCCACTTCCAGATATGGAGGCAAGCCTGCTCCACTGTCCATAAGGAGTGCTATTTATGGCACCGAGTTTAATTAGGTGACCCAGCAGAGAGAGAAATGACCAAATCCTGCCTTTCCTCCCAGCACCCCGTTCCACCTCCGAAGACATTCAGAAAGCAGTGACTTACCAGATACCAGACACCCACCGCTGCTGAGACGCTGTACGCTGCCCTGACTGACCACTATTTCCTCACTAAGAAGACAAGCAACGAGCAGATTGTCTTTTCATTTGAAATCTGGTCATTCTTGCTTTGCTACAGAGCAGGTACAAACCTGCCCAGGTGCTCCACCACTGCAGGTCCTACAGCCCAACTACCCTTCTTGGAGTGCCCACGAGCTCAGCCAAAGCCTTATCTACTTGTCTTCAAAGCGGAGGAATGCAGCTTTGCCGGAGCCCAGGCAAATGCTGGTCTTCTCGAAACTTGAGCTAAGATTTTCCTGAATTCAGAAGAGTGTATGGAGCTGACACAGAATATAATCTCTGATCCAAACATGTTTCTAACTTTGAAACGCCTGTTTCTACCCTCCTCATCCCCATCCCAAAGTGCCAAAACACCGCCAGGGAATGCTTGAGGATTTTACAGCTTGGTCCCAATCTAGAAATCCTAGAAAAATCTTAAGTTTACTAGAGTAACAAACCCAGTTTTGCAAAACTCGAGATGCTTCAAAAAACTAAGCTAAAACCTGGAGAACTGCTGAGCTTTGGAGCAGTATCCGAGCTGAACCACAGGGAAAAACTGAGGTTCCTTCATCACTAATTAAGGGCTTAACCGACATTACCAATGGTTAGCATATGTTCTTCCCCATTAGCTTCCAAGAACAACAACAGGCCCACAAGATTATTTTGAGCTTGAGTTGAAATAAGGTGAATCATACCTTAGGCCAACAAAGTTTTCCAGAAGGAACAAACATTTTGTTTACTCTGAAGTCAATTCTAAGACACAAAGTGTTTACCCAACTTCAGCACACACAGCCACTGATCAGCCACATTTCCAGCCAAATAAACTCAGTTTTATTCTTACTTCTTCACTTCAGCAATTGCAATTTGCTTATATAAATCTGAACAGTGATAAAAGATAGTATAATAATGCTCATTCCATTAAATGAGCACATTCTTTGAAGTTGCAAAGTTTTCCCACAAGATAGTTGTACAGTATTCTGCTGGTTATAACAGGGCTGATATCCTGTGTACCTGCACAATATTTTCTCTAATGCACATAGATGCAATATTCAATATATATGCAATACATATTTGTGATGGGAGCTACCTACAACGAGCCATATCGAAGACCTCAAAAAGGGTAAAATGAGGCTCTCTGGAGCACAGAACTTGCTCCACAGGAAAAAGTCAATCCTAAAGTGGATTTCTTGCCATATTATGGTCTAAAACTACACAGTGCTCACTAACGTCCTTATCTGTGGGCACATACAGTTCCAGAGAACTTGCCATGATGCTTTTATATTTGAAGGTTTATACAGTCAGAGGCTCAGATGTAATTCATGAGCAAATAAAATTTCAGAACTGCAAGGCACTATGGAAAATGTCGAATGCAGTTCACCTCATTTTCACATAAGTTTTTATCATCATCATCATTTCATCAACATCATTTAATGTTATTGTTTGTTATACAGGGGAAACAAATATCACTCCTATTTTTAAAATGGAACACTCAGTTAATGAAACAGCGTATTTATTTATTAAGTTTTAAAAATCAATCTGCTTCCTACTAAAGCTGGCAGAAAACGTCATTGATTCCACTGGAAAATAGGTCAGACCTTCCAATACAGGCCAAAAAATTAAGGTTTCCTATAAATGTAAACTAGGTATACCACTGAAAGACCTAAAGCCGTCAGGTGCCAGCTCTCCTGCGAATACTGGGTGGTGGGACGGGGTGGGACAGGAGGTCTCTCCCCTGCCTGGTTCAAGATCACCCAACTCCAGTGCAAGGGGAAGGGCTCAGCCACTTCTGTACCACAGCCTGGATTTGGTACACGCACCCCAACTGAAAGCAAGTGAAAATCTTGTCATTTTCGGCAGGGATCAAAAATTTCATCATGGAAAGGTGCTGCTATTTATTTTGCAATGTGCTGCCACATACCAGGTTAATACGCTTACGGATGAAATCCTGCCAGCTCTCCCTACCTACCACCTCTGGTATCTTTTGCTAGAAAACCAGTATCGCTGGCACAAATAAACGGTTGGCACCAGGCAGACTCCCATCCACTGTGAAAAGGTCAAACACATCCCAGACTACTTTTAGTGTGTATTTAGGGCCCATTCAGGCTTGATTTATGCCTCCTTTTAATTCAGAGAGTTGAGAATAGTATAAAGTTACAGTACTTTAAAACTCATTTAGGAAACATCTAAATGGAAAACCTAATGACCTTCCAGTGACCTAAGATGGATTTAAGTGTGATTAGTAACAGAAATGAAAATTCATTTTCTTGTGATAAAGGACAGGCGGCTTCATCATTATGATGTTATAATTTAGTCTTAAACCAATTATATTTATAGCCTTGCTGGTATCTTACGCCATGTCTGGTGAAACAGTTTTATCTATCAAAACCCAAATATAAGCTCAGCAGCCATAAGATTTTCTCAGGCAACAAGTGCTTTTTTGTGCCTGAAATGTCTTCAATAAGCCTGACTTCTCAAGCAAGCATGGCTCAGCAGTTTTTGAAAACCAGGCCTTTGCAAAAGTATTAAAAATTGTAACTTAGCAGTTACCTTCAAAAATGTGGGCCACCTGTTGCATTCAGTGGAAAAATAATCAGGATGCTTGTTCTCAAACCTTCAAGCAAGCCAAACCGGCTATGAAATACGATTTCCCTTCCACAGATTGCCAAAGTCAACTGTCCAGTGTAAGAGACGCTCAGTTTTGAAGTTGCTTCGTTTGAGTAAAAACTACGAGCGAAAAACTGCTTAAGGGTCAACCGCAAGTACATCCCAGGACAGAGTCCTTCAGGAGAGACAAAGACATGCTGCAAAGTTGCTTTGCCTGAATCCAGATTTGAAGAGGCATTCAGCATTATTTCAGGTGCTGATGGGAGAAAGGGAGCAGGGCGGGGGGGGCGGAATTCATTAAAAGTGATGCAGCTTGGCATTTTGTGGTGGCAGGTGAAATAGAAAACACAGGATCAGTGTATACACCGATAAAGCTTTGAGATATTGTAATGAAATCCTGACCACTAAAGTCAAAATCATGGCTGCCTACCCCAGCGTTTGCAGCCTGAGCAAGACTTGGGAGCCCGTACTCCAGTTGCAGCACGGGGGAACACTGGTCATCCTACTGGAAGCCTGTGTTTGCAGCTTGGCTCGTTATATGGACAGAGATGCAGGATGTCAAGCTGAAGAGCAGTGTACACAGCCAACAAAGTCCAGCAGCTCATCGGTGCCTGAAAGATCAACTAGGAAACCTCTTCTTCTATGGAAGCATAAGAAAGTTTCTATTCCCATCAAACACAATTCAAAGTGATTCTAATGTAGAACAGGAAAGAAATATCTCAAT
>JAVJGG010000043.1:16015628-16026717 GCA_035590195.1 Aviceda cuculoides | reverse complement strand
CATGTCTCTCTTAAAATTGACGGTCTGTAGTGGCCAAACCCTGCAAAATGGAGCAAAGCCCAGGGAAATGCATTTTCTTCCAAGGACAACTGTCTGAAGCCCAGCAGTGCTAGGAAAGCGATCCTCACCACCACGAGGCTCCTGCAGCACGGCAGCCTCCGAGCGGGCCGGCGGCGAGGGACTGCGGAGGCTGAGCCGCCAGGACCCCTGCTCCCACCTCCCCCCTTCCACTCGCTCCCGTGGGATTTCTGGCCACCTTTCCTCACACACCCATCAGGCAATAAAACTGCCAAGGGCCGCTGAGAAACCCGCTCTGAAGAACTACCTACCTGTGGAACTGTCAGCTCTGGAGCTGAAATAAAACCAATCCCTAATCCCCTCGCCATCCAGATTGTGTTTAATAATTTTTCCCCTTGAAAGCACCACACATTGCCGGGCAGGCGAGCTGTGCCAGATGGTCCGAGCACACACAGAGAGCTGGAACAAGTAAGTGACTGCACAAAACCTCACAGCTAAAAGGAAGAGCAAAGATGCATACCGGGCTTTTAATCAAAGAATCTGCTGAAAAATAAAGCAGACAGCATTTAACCCATTAAGAAGCACTGCAATTCCAAGAGCTGTGCAACGTCACGTAGTAAAAGAGGAACCTTTCGGCCGACGAGAGACTTCGCCCTTTGCACGGGGATGGGTCAAGCGGCCGAGGGAACCGGGTGCCGCTCTCTGTGAGGGTCTCTTCCAAGACACACAGCCAGCGGCGAGCAGGGGCTCCACGGGCACCGAGGAAAGCAATGCAACGATCCCGGCGGCATCGCTGGACCATCCGATAGCCTCCGGCTGGTGACTGCATCCATCCCTCTCGGCCACGCGGCTCAGATGGCGACAGCCGGCAGAGGGACTACGTGGCCGGCGAGAGAGAGGAGGACTAGTCTGTCATTAGCACAGCGTTAGATTGGCTCAAACCAATTACCCGGCCACGCCTTTGTCCTTGTCGCGATGGCGGAGTTTCAGCAACGGAGTATGAGGATGGGGGTCTGTGCAGGCAGCGTTGCAGGGTTCGAACTTGGCAAGAGGGTCACACCACGTCTGGGACGTGACGGTGAGGCACCGAAGCAGCCGGCGGCTACCGCTCACCTGCGGGCCTTGAGCAGAAATGGGTCAAATCCGAGAAGGCACCGCTGTATTAACCAAATAAGCAGTTTGGCTTAAGAGGTCCAAGTCAGTCCTGCAGACAGAACATTTTTATTTTTAATGTCCCAGTGTTAGGTAACATGACTCCTGAGGTTTATATGCAAATGAGAAAAGACAATTAAATTCAAACTATTACCAGAATACATGCATGTGGGACTTCGTGCCATACACAGTTTGGGACAAAATGTTTTGAAAAATAATTATAAATAATTTGTAACATGATCATTTAGAAAAATCAGAGTTTGTGCTCATGGTTTGCAGTAACATAGTTTCTGCTACTGTTTTATCCCACTGTTTCAAAACAGATTTCTGCTCTATAGAAAAGCACAAATTTTCAAGAAGAAATTGATTTACTAGTGTACCAAATTCAAAGCAACTGAAATCAGAAATTTTACTGGTTTTTTCCTGGGCTAAGATCCTCTCGCCTTTTACAATTTCAGGAAAGCACAGGGGAAAGCAGACTTGCACCAGCTGAAATGAAAGTTAGCGCCGCTGTTGCCGACTTTTCAAGCGAAAGCTATTTTTACCTAAAAAGTCCAGGCAGCCCCAAGCATTGCTTAGGGAATTCAAAACACAGAGAACACCAATAAATAAGCAGGAGTTATAAAAGGGCTGCAGAAAGTTATTACCCAGCACGGGCTCTATCTATAAACCGAGGCTCCGTAGACCAGGCGCCGAACCCCACCAGCCACCCGCTTCCTGCAGGTGCGCTCCCCGGCCCCCGCGGAGCCTAACACACGTTTTGCTAAAACCCAAGCATCGAGGCAGCGCCTCCCTGCTCATCGCTGCCCGCGCCAGGGAAGAATCGGGCCCAAAGCCCTGCATCCCCTTCTCACCCCCTCTACGGAGGGCGGGTGAAATGCCCTGTATCCCCCCCCACCCCGGCCAGTTCGGGCAGTATTGGCAAGCGGTAGCTGTCCGCAGGGCTGAGCTCCCCCGGCACTGCCGCACCTCACGGAGCCTCCTGGGATCGGGGATCGCGCCGGGGAAGGGAGGCAGGACAAGCAGTCGTGGCTACGCTGGGAGATGGGTTTGGGGCACTGCGAAGAGCGGCCTTTAAAAGGGAACGGTGCCTAACGCGGCGATTAAAAGCAGAATATTATCAGAAAGTCAGCTGAGGAAAACAGCCCTTTCACTCAGGCATTAGCTACCTGGGCTTTCGCTTTCAACGTGCCCAGTGACGACCGTCTACACAGCACCAGCTCTGAGGCACTGAAGAACTCTCCCTTGAACTGGCCTTGAGCTCACAACCGACACAGCGTTTGCTTGTAGGCATGTGCTTGGCGTACAGTAGCCACCATGAATTAAATAATAAAAAATAAAAATTTAAAAAAAAAAAAAAAAAATAGCGCAGAGGAAGACCAAGCAATTTGTTTCTCGTTCTCCAGCTGGGTCTCGCGCTGCTGTAAAGGCAGCGACCCTTCCAGTGCCCCCGCTGCGAGCACCGAGATACCAGCAGCGCACAGACTTCTTCGGTGGCTGGCCGCCGAGGAGCAGATTTCACACAGCTGAGAACAGTCAGCACCAGCTGGAATACCGTTCTAATCCTTGGACCACGGCACAAGGCCTCACATGTGGCTCTTCTGTTGCAAGAAACGACAGAAATTTAGATGTTTGAAGGATATCCATCTCCCTTGCAACTCTGGGCTTGCCCATTGCTTTCATTTGATGATGCCTGGAGCTTTTAGCCTGATCAAACCACTTTGTCATCATTATCATGGACAGCAGACAAGCTTTAGGCCACTTTTAATCAGAAAACATTTTAAAGAGAAAATGTTTACTGGCATTTTCTACTAGAGCTTACTTTAGTGACGCATGGCAGCTGCTATTTTGCGTATTGTTATTAAACATAGAGTTTGAATCCAATGGTACAAAACAGCAAACACTACATGATACCCATATTTTTGAATTCTCAGTTCCAGAATCCATTTCCTAAATGGATATATGGGTTGCAGAACACTTTCAGTCTGTCAAGGCAGAATATTAAGGTCTTTCTATGAACAAGTCTCTCCCTCTTTGTGCCTGGCAGAGACATCAGAACCCACTGGATCACTGCCATCCTCTGTCTTTCTCAGCAGGTTGGACAACATGAACACAGCTTGTAAATAAACAAACCCCAATAGGATGACACTTCACGGAAAAACCCACCAGTAAATGTGAAATTCCAAAAGCCATGTGGGTGTGCACATGCATTTTCATAAGCAAAACCTCCTCATATGCCTGTGGGCGGCTGCAAGCACTCACGTGGGCTCCGAAGGCGAGGTTTGACTTATGAACTGCTGCTCTGATGAACTCTGCTCTTACACTGGGCTATTACCAGCAAGAAACAGGATCAGCTTTCAGGAAAAACAAGGTTTATGTTACTCTTGTCCAAAAGGCAAATATTTTGTTCTCTCTTTCCTCCCAGGAGATCAAGCGGCTAAATTCATTAAGGATCGTGAGATCAATGGATATTATAAGGAAGAATAAAAACAAACCTTAATGAAATCTGTTGTAAAATGTCTTCTCTCTATAAACGTATCTGTAAACAAACAAGTGTTGACTAAATGTAAACACAAACAAACAAGTGATTAATCAAGCTTAATTTCACACACCCCTAATGCTGAATTAATTGATGGAAGAATGTGAAAAATAAAATGAGCGCTTTCCCCAACTTTTCATTAGAGCTTCTCACAAAAATTTTGCCAGAGTATTTCTATGAGAACTGGAAACTGTTGTTTTATAGACCAATACTAGCTTTACTATCATTCTGTTATATTTAGCAATATTTGGTAATGTTCAACTCCAGCTGTAAGCCGTTCACAACAATCACTTAGGAGAGCCTTATCATAGTGTCTGACTTTAGTAGAGACTAAAATGAACTCATCAGTTGAGAATGAAATTAATTCTGTTTTTACATTAGCTAATGATACAAGCAAAGCAATGATATTTAAATAAGTATAAATAATTAAGTTGTTCACCTTTAATTCATGCATATCTGAATGGAAGTAACTTGCTCCGGTAACTGGCCTCCTCACCAAAACAGGAACCCACCTCCATTCAGAATAAAAACCATTTAGCCTAAGGTTCATATTTGAACCCCACTGAAATCAATTTGACTTAAGTACCTGCTCAAACTTAAGCCTGAAATTAAGTGTTTCCTCCAAGTCTACGTGGATCTCCAACTACCTAACGAGAAAGGTGGGGACAAATACAGAAACCGAGCTTCTTAACGTACTGTTATGTTCCCGTATTCCACGTTTCGCGACAGTTCATCACAGGAGCGACTGCAGGTTTGGAATGTGGAATGTACGGGAGAGGGAGAGGACAGCTCGGTGCCAGGAATCCGCGGCGGAGCCGGCCCATGCGGCATCCCCCCGCTCCAGCCCGGCCCTGCTCCCCGGCCCCGCCGCCACATCGCTCCCCATTGCTCCACGTCCCCCCCCCCGCGATTTTTACTTACGTACATGAGGATTTATGCTCCTGGTGAAACAAAATGGTGCTGTGGTGACTACAGATATGATGTCATGAAGAAATAATAATGAGAAAGTATTTAATGAACATTCAGTCGTTCTGAAAGCGATTTTTAGCATCTGGAAAAAGGGGATGTTTAACTAAAAGCAAAAATCCTTTGAAGATGCAATATACTTTCCAAAGCACCCAAAAATTCAAAGAAGTCCACTGTAACAGTAGCCCACATAGCTTTACTGTAGTCCTGATATACGAGTGCATCACCACAAATCTTGGTTACATTAGCACTTCCATTCCCTTCTGAAAAAACACAGCAAAATGACTAGTACTAAGAAAAAAGAAGTTCAATTAATTTCATAATTATTTTATTTCCAGGCAAAAGAAAACTGACTGTCCCAGAAGCACTGTAAGGGTTGACGTTTTACCTAAGACCATTCTGTGGCCCAGCTAAGGCCACCCACTGGGGGGGTGAGTCTATGGTAGAAAATTCCATCAACTCTGAAAAAAAGAGGCTATTCCTTGTATTTCACACCAAGCACATGTAAGCCCACTGTTCATTAGCCTTAACCTAATCACCCCAGATGATTTATTGTGCTGTTATAAAAATAGAAACCTTTAGATTTATCCCGAAGTTTCATATTAAAATTGCTGCAAGGGCCTTATTTGCCTGTGCTAGCAAAGAACTGCTCCACCAGCTGCACCTATGGTTGGGAAGGGTGACATCCAACGGGCTAATACCACTCTCTGGAGACTTGTTTTTTCATGAGTGCATAACCTTGCTTCTTATTCAAAAGTTGATTCGCAACTGAATTCTCAATCCCTCTCTTCCCAGAAAAGCCCCATGAATCCGCAATGTGAAATTCAGAGAAAACGCAAGACAGGAGAGAAAGACAGATGTATTTATCATGCACAGATGATATAGGAAGGAGACAAAAAATATTGCCATCAGTGCCTTACTGACTGCAAAATAAGAGAGCAGTAATTAATCAGCAGGAGCACATGCTGAGAGGAAATATTGATTGTATCTGGAGAAACTTCAGTTTCCTGAAGGAACTGTTCCCCTGCAAAGGTAACCAGGAAAGTTTCTGTAAATTAGAATGGCAACCAGCCAGCCTGCAGCCAATCTGAGTGTCGTTTCAGGCAATCCAGAAAAATATACACCAGATGCACGCTGGTTTCTAAAAAGTAATTTAAATACATTAGTAAATCAATGGCATTGACAGTTTGATGGACTATGATGGAGGAGTCTTCCTCTGAAATATCATCTTTAAAACCTGCAAAGCTCTGGCAACCGAGTTGTTACTTTGGCATATTTTTAACTTTTTCATCTTTTCCACCAACTTCTGGCATTTGGTTGTTTCAGCTTAAATTGACATGGATTCCGCTCCTGCTGAATTGGCCCCCAACCCTTCAGGACTCCCGAACGTCCCATCAGCGTGAGGTGGAGGAGGAGGAAAGGCTTTTGTCCTTTTCCGACACGGAGGGGCCATAGCTGTCAGTAACAGGACCGGGGAGCAGCTCTGCCCTGATGAGGTTTGGGTATCTGTCAGAAAGGAGCCGGCTGCCTCTGTTGAGTAGTAGCGGCAACTTATTTCTGTCCTTTTACCTGACTGGTATGTGTTTATGGCCAGGGGGCTGTTAGCCACCCTCAACACATAAAAAGGAAACAGTAGTAGAATTAAACAACATAAAGAAAATTATGGGGTTTGCCCCAAGAAGTACATCATGGGGTCACGCAAAATGATCACGTCTTTCAGCACCAAGCCACCAGCCCTCTGAAGGTCTGACCACAGGCAAACCCAAGTATGGCCACGGGAAGGGGTCACGAGTCTCCAGCAGAGGCTGTGAGTCTGTCCATCCCAGAGTATATTCATGACGGGACTTGTGTCAGGTTGGGTTTGGCCATTCCAAGGGATTTAATTAGCAGTTAAAGAAACAACAATCTGCCTGCTTTAAGCACATTTGGAGAGTTACCTTGCTGTCTTCCTCAGTAATAAACTGTTCTTGGCTAAGGTCATCTTTCATCTGCACAGTAAATAAAACTGTCAACTATAGCTGAGTTTCTGTTCCTCATCAGTCAAGCAATACAATAAAACTCAGAGCAGTGTATTTAGACAATGATTCTGAGAGAGAAGGCAAACGTTAAGGAAGTTTTAGTATAATCATTTCCTCTCGGTTGATCAACATAACAGACACAGTAATTTAGCTGGGGAAATGTGATATTAAAGCTTACAAGCCTGATAATCAGATTGTCTTCAGAGGCAAAACCAAGCTGGTTTTCCAGACCTCACCATAACCATTCATTAAATACTTACCATCTCTTCACTTAACATCTAAAGAACATTTAAGCAAAACCCCAGCAGTTTCAAGAAAAAATGACCTCCTCTAGCTTGCTTATTTAATCCTAGTTCTATTATGTAGGAAGTTTTACTGCTGTCAGGCAACATTTCTCATCTTTGTAAGAAGGAATTCAACTGGAAATATTAAAATATTTTCAACATGTTGCTTATTTTTATCTAGAGGAAGATAAATTACTATATGCATGCAAGTAGTAAAAGCAGCTGCCAGAAAAAATAGGGTTTATTCCCACCATACCTGCAATACATCAACCACTACATGAAAATACTTCTCTTTCCAAAACAATTAGCCTAATTTGCAGTGAGCTCGCGCAGACTTTCGCAGTACTACTCTGCTGCAGATTATTACTTGCCTAAAATATGACGCTTACATTTTTCCAGTACATGAACAAATAGTATTGTTTGAGAGGGGAAAAAAAGGTAGAAATATTACACCCTTTACTCTGTGATTCTACCAGATAATCCTACGCCAGTCAAAACACAATGATTCATGCTGCCAAAACACGTATTTACTTTTCCCAATATTCTGACAGCGTTCTAAGTAAATGCAGAAGCAAACCTAGTACGGCCTGAAACCAGACGAGAGCTCTGCCACCCGTTTCACGTCCGTTCTCCCCCAGCACATTCCACTTCTTAAAACCCAGCACGTCAGCAGAGCCTTCATAAAACAAGATGCATACCTTGATCTCTCCAGGGCTTAGGAGGTTGTGGGTTTTGTTTGTTCATATTTTTTAAACAGATGGAATAAAATCTCAATTTCCCTTACCGTAATATAAAAGATAGATAAGAGCGAATGCAAAATGCTAGAAAAAACCTGCTGTCAGGTCCCCCTCACCGTACCTGTTAGCACAATCTACTTCCATGGCTGGGAAAATGCAGGGTGGTTTTTTTCTTTATGCTTTAATCCACCCTCACAACCAGTCGCTGGATCTTCCATTAGTCCTAGTTGTCTTTGGGGGAAGACCAGCCGCTCACCAGCCTCACGGACCTCTCTCCCACTGTGCTGGAGCTCTGCGCTGGAGCGCTCCGCCTGCGCAGCCACGGGGGTTGACCTGGGGCACCGGGATCTCCAGCAAACCAGTACCCAGAAGAACTGCGTTTAGGAGACTATGTCCCCATACAGATTCGTTACGAGAATAACTAAAAGTTAGAGCAAGTCCGACCCCGAAGTCTCACCTGGCTAAACAAGACCACCTGCTCAGGCGGCACGTTGGGCACGAGGAGCTCTTTCCTTCCCCGTGCCCAGCCGGGATCTTCTGCTCCACAGACCCAGCCCCACTCCTGCAAGGGAGAACCTGGAGAGATTTCCCTAACTGCAGCATCCAGCGGGCCTGCCAACGCGGGAATAAATCCCAAAGCCCTCGTGCCACGCGAGCTCTGGCGTGACGACCGCCCAGCACAAGCCCCAAGTTCCTTGAAATGTCGACTGACCCACCCGGTTCCAAGTTCATGGAGCTTTCAATTCCTTCACCTTCTGTTTCACTGGGGAGAAAACAGCTTGTCCTATTTCTTGTGAAATAAGTGCCAGAGATAGGAATATTTATACGGAATTTGTATCTATCTATCCAAACCCAAACATTCAAAAATCATGACTCACAATCCCCTCCCAAATCATGGGATTAAATTAACATATCATGGGATTTTGAAAGACGCTGCCTTAAAAATTATGGAATACTATATACTTTGTGTTAATTGTTACTTTAAAATATTCACGCAGCCAGAAACTACAAAGTTTTTATCAACAGTAAAAGAGCCAGAAGATCACCTAGAGAAATAAAGAACATAATCATCACATATTCATAGGATTCCTGGAGGCTGGACCTTTAAAAATAGTCCAAGTGTTACAATTCATCACATGTAAATTTATGGGACTTGGCAACAATGCAGTTGTCTCCAGGGATGGTGGAAGAGGGCGAGTGCTCTTGGTTAACCTCTCTTTTTTTTTTTTTTTTTTTTAATAGATACGGCATGCTGAAAGTGCCCTACTAAGTATTTCCTAAGTAAGCCCATTGATTAATTTAGAGAACTATGGAAACACGCAGCACAGCATGCTTATCAACACTCAGTCACTAAATATTTTGACGTTTGTTAACCAAAACTAGATGCATTCTGGAAAAAGACAATCTGGAAAATAAAATTACAATTTCTGAAAGCATGTCCTTTCCATGCCTGTTGCCTAGAGCAAATCAGAGGTGGGAAGCCAGGTTTAATAAAAAGTAGAGAACAGACCACTTTTGGAGTGACCGGTCACTTTTTTTGTTAAAGGCAAAGAGAATTTCCTGGAAAAAGAACCCCGTACAGTACAGTGGGGTTTTTTTCCAAAATAAAAACTAATCTCTAATCAATTTTACAAATCAAAAGATAGTAGATGGAAGGGAAGATTACTTCTCTTAGCATTTCTTCCTCATTTTAAAATTCGAAATATGAAAAATCACAACTGTTCCTACCTATCCCTGATACCTGCTGTTCCAGACGTGGGCAGCGCTACACCTCAGCCTGGCCCGCACGAGCTCAGCCTCACTTTTGCTTTTTAACCCCACCGTGCCGGCTGACGGCTGTTATTCCTTTGTGCCTTTCTACCAGAGCCTACAAACTTCCAGGAGAGGTGACAGACGCAGCAGCCCACCGGCAGCCCTGCCGTCGGCCCCGCGACAAGCCAGGCAGCACGGTGCTGCATTTCAGAGAGAGATTTTTTTCCGATATTTTGTCAGATATTGCTGTCAGAGCCTTCCTCTAGCAGGTACCGCATGCCAATAACTGGAGCTGATCTACAATTTATGCTTTTCTGTGTACCAGACTCCTACTCCTGAGCAATATTTACCATCCAAAAACAAAAATACTGCCATAAGGTGCGAATAAAATCGAGTCTCTTTTGTTTAAGAGGAAACACAGTGACTGGCTGATATTTTCCAACACTGCAGTAATTTTATAAACATCTACTAACAGAGTAACTTCTATCCTGTGATTCTGGGGCTGTGGTACTCAGACTCCTGCACTCCCCAGCTCCGCTCCAGAATGAGTACAAAGGCGACCAGAAGAGCCCAACACAGCACTGTGTCAGTCACAAAAATCGTAGGTCATTTTGATGGCCAAAGTGGAAAAAGAAGTTAGTTGAACGCTATTGCTTGCTTTCTTTTTTCTCCCCGTTCTGACTTGCACATTGAGAAATTTATATTGTCCACTTGGTCCTCATTTCAGAGCCTCATCTTTGTGACTATCTGTTCCTTCAAGGGGTTTCTGAGGATTTCTATATGCAAGACTATAGAGTAGAATTTTTACAACAGGTACCATACTCTTTGTGTTTTGAAAACGATTAATGTAGCATAGCAGAGGGATGGGGATCACTGGGAAGATTTCTACAGAGGACAAGCTAACACGCTGCATTATACTTGAAAATGTATTACACCGAAATAAGATAAAATACTGGGATATGAGTGGCAAATAACTCTGCAGTTTGGTACACACATTTGGAACAAAAATGTAGCTATTTTGTTGTTTCCACTCAAACGACCCAGTTAATCTCAGTGTTAACATCAGCTGTCAAAACATTCACTTACCAGATTTGCATCCCTTATTTATTCAGAAAAAAATGTGCGACATCCAAGCAGTTACCAGAGAAATAGAAAATACTACATAGAATGGGTGTTTACATTTAGCTCCTGTTATTCCATCCCTGTCTATCACATACTTAGTACGTTAAATTCCACACTCAGAAACACATAAATAAATCAAGAAAGTTTCTGTTCATATCTGAAGAGACCATTATTTCCCTGCTGGGACTAAATCCAGCCCAGCAAAGACACTGTCGACGAGAAGCCCACGTACCACATCAGCCTTGCTGTGTCCTCGCTGCAACCATCCAACAGGGCCTTTGCAAAGCCAGCAACGCCACCCGTCCCCAGCAGGCACGGGCACCTCTGCGCTGCTGCTTCATAGAATCATAGAATCATTTAGGTTGGAAAGGATCTACAAGATCATCGAGTCCAACCGTCATCCCTGCCCACTAGACCATGTTCTGGAGTACCCCGTCTATGCGCTTTTTGAACACCTCCAGGGATGGCGACTCAACCACTTCCCTGGGCAGCCTGTTCCAA
>JAVJGG010000043.1:15994417-16015528 GCA_035590195.1 Aviceda cuculoides | reverse complement strand
CTCTTCTCCAGACTAACCAGCCCCAGCTCCCTCAGCCGCTCCTCATCAGACTGGTGCTCCAGGCCCCTCACCAGCTTCACCCACCATCCCCTTCTGCTCCGGCCCGGGGACTCAGCCGGACACAAGACTTCATGCCATCTCCAGAGCCAAGGAAACTCTTTAAAGCGTACCCAGTTCCACCTGGAAATGGGTTTGGCTGCTGCAGCACTTGCTTACCCTGGATAAAGCCTTCAACTCCTTCCCTACCTTTTCATCCACAGAGGGAGAAGAAAACAATTCCATTTTCAAGGATAAAAAAAGCCGGAGAGAGCAGATCACACCGGTCACACGCCTCCAGCTACACTTTATACACCAGCCGGCGTTCACATCTCTGCCTTACCTTTGTACCGGGTATCCACGTTCGCAGTCGGAAGCTGCTTCTTGGCAGCTGCTCTGCGATAGACCACGTGCGTTCGGCCTCCTCCCTCCTCCTCCTCCCGGGCCCCCTTCTCCAGAGGTTCAATGAAGAACTCGTCCTTGTCTGTGCGAATCATGCCAGCCTGCAGCAACGGGGCAGAGATCGAACATTCTGCGTTACCGCACACACAGCAGACGTTGTGAGCAAACAGTTACAATATGCTTAAGCACACTTTAGTGCTCCCTGGAGAGCAATTAGGATGCGGAGAGGAAACCAGGTGAATTCTTTATTAGAGCAAAACAAAACGTCATTTCCCCAGCTTGACAAGAAAGGACAAAAGGTATAACCCTGAACCAAAAGGGCTTCTCCTCCAACCACAGGAGCGAAGTACAGGTCTAAGAATCTGTCTAGGAAATACACTCCCCATTAGAAACCAGCTACAACGAAAGTTACGATGACCTTAGCTATCAGTCAGGCCCAGACTGCTCCAGTGTTTACTATCTGTGCTAAAAATGGATCAGTTCAGAGCCATAAGCCGGTCCTGATGTGCAGTTCAACAGTCAAAAAACATAGAGTCAGCCTTTCTTTTCAGAAGCAAGACAGCGAAGTACTACATCTCTCACGCAGGCAGCTAAGCTTTGTGATTATTTCCCCCTTGACACAAAGGGTTCGGCTGACAAAATACTCTTTCAAGAATAAGCCACAACTAGTTTAAAAAAGGTGTCAGTAGTGTATTGCTAAGAAATAAAAACTTATTCAGACCGGACCAAATACCCTGGTATGAAAAAAAAAGACAAATTTGCTCTTCTACAGAACCCCTCAAACGAACTTCACCCAAGCGATTCTCACTATGTTCAGGGGAAAGCCTCATAAAGACTGAAAACTCTAAAAAGAAAAAGTCTTTTCATCATCTTCATGCAGGTGAAACAACTTGGGCACCTGGACCGCCTGCGTTTGTCTCCTCTTGCAGTCCTGCCCTGCTGCAGAAGGTCACGGCAGCCAGTAGCTGGCCTGCAGAGATGGTTGGCTTGAACCAATTTTTCTGGGTATGTTTGCACATCTGTGTTTGAGATCTTAAACTAATGAACTCTTAGCTCGTAAACAGAAAGTCTTACTATTAACATGAAATAATTTGTTTAGATTATTACAAAAAGAAGCCCCAAATCCAACCTTCAGAAGCTCCTTCATCACACTTTTTCCCACTCTGCCCACGGATGACCATGGAGTCACTGGACTTTCAGACTGGGCACAGGAGAAGATCTCGACCCTGTGACACACTTCATCTTGTTATCTGAGCTTCTGGGAACCTAAATCCTCTGCTGGGTGAAGCCCTACCTCAAGCTTCCGAGAGAACCAGTTTGGCTCCTTTGAACCCAGCATCCTCACTTGAAACAAGTATCATCTAAACACTCTTATCATATCCCAGCACTAAATTTCTCATACAACACATATTTTTCTTCTACAAGCAGCAAACTACATTCCTACTGCTATAAATACAGTATGTTCTTTGGTTCCCTCCTTGGAAAAATGTCAGGTTCATTTGTCATGTCTTAACTTACATTAGGCAAGATTTCCAGTCCCAGATTTCATATATATAATGTATACAAAAACAGATTGAAGGGGAAAGATTACAGAAGCAAAATTATATCGAAGCAATTTAAACTGATGCCATCCTGCCTGTATAGAGGAAACTGAATTTGAAATCCTGTCCTGTTTCTTCTTATCTAATTTAGATTCTACATCAGACACAAAAAAGGTGAGACAGGCTCAGCAGCTCAAGGAAGCTAAGACAACCAAGAAGGTAAATGCTGAACCCAGAGAGACAGCAACTGATCTTTTACTGTAAAGAGGAATATATGAAAAATTCAGAAATTATGTTATTCTCCTTTTGATGTGTATTTTAGTTGTATACACACACACTTCTTCTGGATATTAAATATTATACCCAGAAATTTTAATGTCTTTTTATGAGAAATGCACAACTAAAGATGAAGAAGGAACAAGCATTTGCATGCTCAGCTGCACAGAGTACGATGCATATGCCATACATACGCCCAGGAGAAATACACAGAGAGCTTGACTGTCACATAGAAAAAAAGTGATTTTGTTTTTTGCAAGTAAGCTACATGGTTGTGCACATGATCATATGTATTTCTGGATTTATTAAACCTACTATTAACTAAGCAGCTAATGCCACATCTGAGTTTAAAATGCAGACGATACTTCAGGATCCTGGGGGAAACACTGCTGCACACTGTATGCAGCAGGGGGGACTGATGGGAGTTTGGATTAATTTAGATCTTGTAGGAAAATCAACAGATAGGCCACTTCGACAATCAGTAGTTGAACTGATTAGACCGAAGAACAACTTTTATAGGTGAACTTTAGCTTCCAGGGCATGGTGGCCTACCGGAAAAAAAAAAAAATCTGGTCAGTATGAAGATTCCCACCCTGAGAAGATGAAGGTGACAACCTGGGGCAGACTGTAAGGCTAATAAAAGACATATTTGAGTGCTGGTTCCCAAGTTATAAAACCAGTGGTCAAACGCTGATGTTTCCTGCAGATCACTGTGCCTGGTGCTGGCCCTTTTGCGTGCAGGGGGATTCGTGTTGCGCTGAATACTGCCAAATAGCAGGTCATCCTTCAGGTGCTCTTATTTCACACTCCACTTCTTGGATAGACACAACATCACACTGTACATTCCCATGGCAGTATTCTCCCTAATTCTTCTGGAGTGTAGAAAGGAAGGAATTTAACCTTCCAACATGGCTGAATATTTATTTTCTCATTTTAATCTTGGACTAAAATAACTTTGTCTCTTACACAGGAATTTCTCTTTTCCTTTAGTCCTGAGAAACATCAATTATTTTTGGTCAGAATTATTAGGAAAAAGTTAGTGTGTGCTTGAACTGTAAAAGAATTATGTATTTTTCTATATCGGATATCCTACATAGCCTCTGATTTAGCCAACATATTCTCATGAAATAAAATACGAAAAAATGGTTGTTTAAGACTTTAAGAAGAGAATTCATTTAGACGGCAAGCCAGAGTTCCTACAGCAATCCACAGTTCAAGCCATTTGCCTAATAATATACCCATAGTTATAAATGATTCATTAAGAAACACATAGGGCTCCTGAATGTCTCCACCACACATTTCCTTGCTGCTTTGAGCAAGACATTTAACCTCTTTACTTCTATTTCTCCACCTCTGAACCAGCCTAACAACAGTCTTGCAGGATAATTACAAGGGCTGATTTGTTATTTTTTTGCCGAGTGCTTTGAACACGAAAAGCTCAAGATGAATTGCCTAATGCATTTTTTTCTGATACTTCTCAGAACACCCTCAAAAAGCCACCACGAGAGGGAGATTGCTTTTAGTCATCAACTCAACGCCAGCGTTGCACACAGCCAAGCGAGCAACATACGGGCATTGCTGCGGCAGCAGGGGTTCGCTCACGCCTTTCACCCATCAGTCCGGTCCTCATCCACGGGTGCCACCACCCGTGGGCCAGCCTGTCGTGCCAAGACGACTGTCAGGCCACCACCAAGGCCGTGATGACAAGAGAGAGCACTGAAGTTGCTGCAAGTTCCTGGAGAACGCCTCCGGGTGACTGAAACAGAAACGCCGTGATGTTCGAGCAGATCTGCCTTCCCTTCCACACAGGTTAGACTAGGAGGGCTTCAGAAAATTCTGGGGCTGTCACCTGGACATTTGCTCCAGCGGATGCAAAAGCAGAATTAAGCCTTTCAGTTATCAGTTTCCCCAAGTTCTGAACAGAACAGCAGTGGCTTTCACGAACTAAGAGCTTAGAAGTAACTGCATTAGGGATGCATTAGGAATGTAATAGCATTTTTCTATCCTATACTGCTGGTTGGCCATCCTAGGACTGCTGTACTTCCAGGAGTTATGAATTAGCAGGGCCTCCCCGGCACTACTGCCCTGCAGCCACACACGTGCTGTGTGATTCAGGACTAGGTGTGGAAAGGACTTCCAATTCTGGGAAAAAAGCTGAGCTGTTACCTCTTCCCCAACTCTTCTGGGACTTTTAACTTGAAACTCAAGTGGATGGGGGAATATTGCTAAATAACAATGGCAGCAGTGACTGTGTCCTGTGACTAATAAAAATATAAATTAATTGAAAAAGTGTTTGCCTTTGGAATGCACCAAACTGGAGCAAAGAGCCTATAACATCCCACTATTTCCCAAAGCAGGACACCCCCAGGCCTTCCTTCCAAGGGCTTTTAGATCCCAGCTGCAAATTACTCAAGTCAAGCACTGCTTAGCATTCATTAATATGCATTAAATACTAGAGCAGAAGACACTTAATCAAAAGGAAACTGCAGTTCAGAGAATCAAAACCTCTGCTAAGGTTAGCAAGGCAGTTATTTAGAAGTGAAAGCCACACAGGAAAAAATTCACAAGGAAGGCAGACAGTGACTGCCCTGTCTAATTAAGACGAGAATTACATCGATAAGCCACAAATGAGTCCATCACAACACACAGGGCTGGGGTTTAGAGCCCCACTAATCTCTTTTGGGGTAACAGGGCTCCCGTGCATCCCAGAAGACCTGCTTCCAGGGCTTCCGAGGACCACAGGATCCACAGACACCGGCAACGGCAGCGGCCACACGGGCTTTCTGCCCCAGGTAGTTACACTGGTCCCATCCACCGCGACGGGACCTCCTCTCCAGCCCCGGAGACCTGCCAACAGTTTTCCAGCGCACTGCAGGGTTCAGCTGAAAAGCAGGTCTCTTCTCCGCTCTCCTCACCATCCCCAACCCCTCTTGCATTTCTAAAGACATTCTATAAAAGTCTAATTTGACAGAAAAACTGCCTGGCGTACTTAGATCTACAGAAACCCCCGGGTTTTACAGCGTTAGCTCCCGTGGATAATTAAATGTCTCACTGGCTCTGCACTTGGTGAGCGACTTAATTGTCTCCTCATTCCCATTCCCATCACAGCTCCCTGTTCTAGGCTGTAATGAAGTAACCCATCTAGCTGCTGCTTCAGGACTCCAGAGCCTCAGCCCATCCTGCAACTGCAAGTTTAATTAATGTTCATTCTCTTCCTCATTAGTACAGCTTTACAAAGTTTCTCATTGCCATATAAAGGCAGATTTACTTCCTAATCTCCAAGCACGTGACACAGATAGGAAGCTAAAATTAAATGTGAACAAACCTGAAATTAATATAAAAAAATCCAAGTGTCTGCTTAGTTAATTAAATCAGTAACCCACAAAAACAGAGTGTTTCAGAAACTCTTAGAAACAGTATTTCTGTAAATAGAGAGCGCACTATTTTTTTGAGTACGTGATTCTGAAAAAGGTAACCAGCCACATGACAGATCTGTGCATGAACAAAACCCTAAAGACAGCCCTGAGTTTCAGGTGATTTTCTTGAGAGCAAAGGGAGGTTCAAACTAGCTGACATTTAACCTCGGTGTCTGGGTTAGGAGCCTGCACTCCCTGCGATCTCAGTGAAGCCTCCAGAGAGGAATTTGCAGCACGGGATCCTCCCAGCAATCAATTCACGGAGAAGCAGAGAGAGGAGATTTGCGTTTCACTGTACAGTTGCCAAAAAATACTCTGTAGATTACTTGAAAGAGAAAATATTTATGTTTGCAGGACAGCATGTTGGACAAGGTCTTATTCTATTTTTACATTAATGTGCCTGTACCCTAAATACACAACTGCTACACGTTTGACCAAAACTGGCACTAGTATAGCAGAGAATCTGAAAGCAAATTCCACATGTTATTTTTATTTATGATCCTTCTCTAGGTCTTAGAACCACAGGAACATGTTTTTTTCCAAACAGCAACAGATGTGTCCTCCCAACACTGAAGTCAACTACAGAAACCTTAGTTCAATTACATTAGAAAGGGCCTGATACACCAGGAGCTCCGAGGACTGGAGCAAGATCCCCCAGAAGCCTGCAGCAGAAGTAAGGATGTAACGCAGACCTTCCAAACTCCTCCCTGCCCACACGGGATCTCTCAACATTTTCAGTTCTGCAATGTATTCACTCCCAGTCATACCGTACGCCGATTCAGGAACAGACGCGCTTGGCGTTTTATTTCCATTTAGCTTCATTCATATAGATAACAATGAAAAAAAAAGCTTCTTATGTCAGATTTGCATTTGATTCTTTGAGAACATGCCTCGAACTACCGAAGCATTGCAGAGGAAGAATTGTGCAGTGCTGCAAACCCATCTCTCTTCACAGTGAACGGAGGTACCCAAGGAATTGGAGCAAACATTTGGAACACGTTGCCACTTACTGTGCTGGATGCTGCTGCTGCCCTAAAGCTGCACTGATTTATTCACTCCCAGGCTGGATGGGGAAGGGGAGAAAAAGGAAGTTTTTAACTGAGCATATATAATTTTATTACTGTTAGTTTAAAGGCATATTTTTCAGCTTTTTTCCAAGTCAGTTTGCAACTAAGTTGCTTTATTTTCACATACCCTCAAAAAGTTAAGTGGGGAAATAACTATGTATACACATAAGGATTACATAGACAGACTGACAGAGAGGTAGAGCCTGTTGGGTAACCCTATGAAAGCTGCAAGTTACTTAGGGCTCCTATTTATCCTCTGCAGAATGGGGATAAGGTCATATATTTAATGCACTTTGAGATCTACTAATGAAAAGCACCACACAAGAGCTATTCGTGCTAAGAGTGCTTTCAGGATAGGCTGCTTTCGTACAGCCCTTGTAGCTCAAGGGAGCATGGGTATCCATCCATTCACGCATCTATACGCTTCCACTGCTACCAAAAATAAAGTTTTGTCCCTAGAGCCCTGCTTAGTCACTACACAACTGCAGGTGCGATTAATAATAGCAGTGGGACAAATCTGCAGCCAATATAACCTGAAGTTAGAACTGCATTAGTTTACAGCAGATGAGAATCTGGACCCAAATCTTGCGTTTGTATGGTATTGGTATAACTCATTTTAGAAACCCAGAAGGGTTTTCTGTGGTTTTTAAGAGACACAATAGTGAGATACACTGTGTCTCATTCTCACCAAGCCATCAAGAAAACAGACACAATTAAAGTGATTTCACAAAACAATGCCAGCAAATTTCAAGACAAGCATCCTGGCCACGGTGCCTGGCTTTTACCAGTGGACAATGCTAAAAACATTGCTTCCAACTTCTCTGCCTTTACGAGAAAATCACCAAATTCTCACCTCTGTCATTCAGCGCCGGCCTAGGGCCAGCAGCAGTGCAGGAGACCAGGGCCAAGACCCCGAGCACCAGGGTCCTTCACCAAATCTCCTGCCTCTGCCCCCCACGACCTGCCCCATCCCAGCAGCTGCTCACCTCTGAATCCTGGTAGATCACAAGAGGTAAATCTCATTTTCCAAAGGTTTAGGTGTCCTGGTTTCGGCTGGCATAGAGTTAATTTTCTTTCTAGTAGCTGGTATAGTGCTATGTCTTGGATTCAGTAGGAGAAGAACGTTAATAACACACTGATGGTTTCTGTTGTTGCTGAGTAGTGTTTAGACTAAGTCAAGGATTTTTCAACTTCTCATGTCCAGCCAGCAAGAAGGCTGGAGGGGCACAAGGAGTTGGGAGGGGACACAGCCAGGACAGCTGACCCAAACTGGCCAAAGGGATATTCCATATCATGGGACATCATGCCCAGTACATAAACTGGGGGGAGCTGGCCTGAAAGGGATTGCTGCTCGGGAACTAACTGGGTGCCAGTGGGCGAGCGGTGAGCAACTGTATTGTGCATCACTTGTTTTGTACATTCCAATCCTTTTATTATTATTATTGTCATGTTATTATTGTTATTACTATCATTAGTAGTTTCTTGTTTTCTGTTCTATTAAACTGTTCTTACCTCAACCCACCAGTTTTACCTTCTTCCTTCCCATTCTCTCCCCGATCCCACTGGGTGGGGAGTGAATAAGCGTCTGTGTGGTGCTTAGTTGCTGGCTGGGGTTAAACCACGACGTTAGGTAATACACAAAAACCATGACTTTCTGCAAAATGAGTATTCGCAGCAAACACAGAGTACAGGCTGCAAAAGCATAACAGACACTTTGGAGCAGGCGAATTCAGAACAGACTTCCCTGCAGCTACTATACAGGGAAACAGCATCCCACCTTTGCCAGCTTGGCTTCCACCTCTCGGACGCCTCCACCGCCAGCACCAGGGACCTTGTTCCCAAAGAGTTCAGCTGCAAGTGCTGTTACGCTTCTGTAGCTTTTTAAACAGAGACAAGCAGTTCTTTCGGCTAAAATAATGCTTAAGCAAGAACATTTTGGAAGGTCTCTAGGCTTAGTGTCCACAGGTATGTGTAATTCCAAGGGAAAGAGGTGAGTTATTAAAATTGCTGTTAAGAATGAAAATGATAAATGCGGCAGATCTTGCAGACTCAGGGGACTGTAAACTCGATTGCTGTTGTTGCAAGCAGGGAATAGTAATTGCAGTTCCCTGCAACAGAGTTTCTCAATTTTAATCTTTCAGGGAGGAAAAGCATGAATATCAAGTCCATGAATTTGCTAAAAGCAAGATCCAAAAGGATTAACTTTCCCAATTTTAACACAAGGAACCATTTGAAATAAAGCATTTCTGAGGTCACTTTGACAAAATGCATAGTTGAGTCCTACCCTCAGCAATAAAAATGAATTGACATTCTGCAAGAAAACAAAACCGGTCCGACTGGAAAGCTCTTCAGCTCAAACTCTCACAAAATGGGATGGTTGCTACACAAGTTTCTTTTCAAAAATATATTTGCTTAAGGCACAAATCACCACCCACTGAAGTCAACGGGTGCCACATTCATAAATCTCAAGGCCAGGATTCGTAAATGGATTCATAAATATTAAAGCAGTTTAGTCTGACCTTCTATTTAAGACAGGCCAAAGACTTTCACCAAAGCATCACTGCAGTCTCCCAAAAACAGTCTTTATCCTGAATTCAGCAGGGCTGGATCAGATCCATTAATGGGTAGGAAACAGAGTCTAGGTCTTTGCTACGGTAAACAAGATAAAAGGATCCAGACCACAAACTGGAGAAAAAGGTTTACTATATAAAAAAAAGTTTAATATATTAAATCCATCTGGGTTGAAACTTAGCATTTAAAGTAATTTAAAATTACATTACAGAAATCCTGAATCTTCCCTTTAAAAGCTGTCACTGCAGCAACATTTCATATTCCAAAGGAGCGCGTGAGCTGCAGAGCATGAGCCGCAGGGCAGCCGGGGTCAGCTCTGGCCTGGGCCATTCCCCTCTCCTCTTCCTCCTCCTCCTCCTCCTCCTCCTCCTCCTCCTCCTCCGTGCTCTACCAGCCCTTCTCGCACCGCAGCCCCAGCGCCCACGCAACCCCACGGTGAGCAGGTTCAGGAAGCTCACCCCAAAATCACCAGCCTAGACAGACGTGCACCTTGGCAGAACCAGCTCTCCCTGGTCCGCAGCTTCTGACGTCAGCCGCTCCAGTGGAAGCAGGAATCCCAGCAGGTAAAAATTCCCGCCTGGGAGAGAGCATCTCACCCTCACTTCACACTTTTCCATGCAACAGCTGGAAACCCAAATCCAGCCACAGGTTCAGGGGTGACCAATGCGGTTACTCATGGCTTGGAAATCAGACAGGGTCCTGCTCTGCTAAATGCAAGTTTTACTTAAACTGGATGCCCGTAAGGGTGAGAGAAAACAAAAGCACCAAAAGTTTGCTATGGCTGGGGCTTGTTTTCCTTTCCACATCCTATAGACAGGCTTATTTTAACCTTCCTTCTCTTACCCTGTATTGGAGGAATGAACCTGGAAAGGGGTTATCCAAATGAGAGCATGAAAAACTAATGAGAGATGAGCTTTCGATTTTATACTGCACTCAGTTGTAAGCTCTCAGTACAAGATGTCAACAAAGTGCAAGATTCAGTACAGAAACTAAAATAATTAATCCCTGGAGGAACAGGCTTATTAAGACGGATTAAATCAAAGAATTAATGTGCACTATTCGTCTATATGACAAAGAGGAAGGGAGGCATATGATAACTCTCCAAGATTTGAAAGCATCGAGAGAATAAAAATTGCTGATGAGAAAAGCTTGGACATACCAGGAAACAAACAAAAAAAGAAACTCAGATAGAAATTTTAGCTTGCAATGCTACAGGCAATCTTATGCAGCTCAAAAAAACAAAACAAAACAAAACAAAAAAAAACAAACAAAAAAACCCAAAACCAACAACAACAACAAAAAACCTCAAAAGCTTGTCCTTAAAAATCTTTACATTAACATTCCTTATTCTTTACATTGCACTAGTACCTACAGTTCAAGGAACAAAGTCTAGGCATTGCACAATAACAAATACATTTTAGCAGGCTTCCACAGAGGAAGAAATAAAAACATCAGCTGAGCCCAAACGAGGCTCGGGGAACTCGGCAGTAGCTGGTGATCTATGTCCTTGGAAAAGCAGAACCCAGCGTGAGCCGGGCCTCTTCTGCGAGCCCCTTGCTTGAGCGGAGGGAGCCCAGCCGGTCCCAAGGCTCCGCTTCATCCTGACGGAGCCAGCAAGGCAAAGGGGACTTTCAGGGCAGTGGGAGCTTGGCTGTAGCTGGAAAGAGGCTGGAGGCTCTCCATCCCTAACTTCACAGGCTAGCCGCAAAAAGAGAAGCCAGACAGACCACCCAGCAACACGTGAAGCAACCTCCTCGCTGCTACGTGTGAAATAAAGCGCTTTCTCATAGAAATGAATACCATGCCTTAAGGGCAATGTATACGCATCCATATGGCAAACTGACCGCTAGAGCGAACGCGCTGGATCTCACAGCACGTCTGGGTCTCGTAGGAAGCACTGGGGAGGAGTTGGTGCTCATCGTCGTTACGGGCCTGAGGACAGAGGTTCGAGTTGCAAGCTGAAACCAGGAGTTTCCTCATGGCATTGTTTTAATGTTCCCAGTCTGATGAAAAGACAAGTCAGACAGACAGTGCGTGGCTGAGGAAATGAGCTGTGGATTCAGTGGGTATGGAAACAGGGGTTGGGATTCACCAGGCATTGGAAAAAACTCTGCAATGGATAAAGTCTGTCCAGGAGAGATCAGTTTCTCCCATATCATCACTGTATTGTGTACTGGAAAGGCTGTAGAGAGTACTTTAAATAAAAGGAGAGGAGGGTACAGAACGACAAGTATGATGTGTACTTCTAGGAGTGTTATCAGACACTCGGCGAAAACATGACAGTCTGGGGACACTGTAACAGCAGGAATGCACCAGCCTGCCAGTGGAGAAGAGAGCCCAGAATTAACTCTGGTTAACCATTTAGTCATGTCAAAGAAGAATCCAGTATCCCTCTAGATTAAATTCTAGGTGTATATAGGAAAAGAACAGTACAGGGCAATACTGTCAACTGACCAGGACAGCAACAGCTACTGAGATACTGAGGGAGAGCAGAAGCACCTCGAGGGCAGGAAGCACGTAGTAACGCAAGGTGTCTGCAACCGCTATGGAGACTGGGCAAATATCCTCCTGGGGAGCACTGCTGAGGACAGATTTTTAAGTACCATTAATGACTGCTTCAGGACGCCCTTGAGACCAAGCCCCGCCAAGGGGATGCAGCCCTCGACTGCGGGAGCAGCGTGGTTCAGCTGTTGCCCGTGAATATTCAGTAGCGCTGACCACATCATGCCTGTGTTTGATGTCCTGTCAAGAGCAACAAAATGTGTAATATTTCTGCTGTAGTGTTCAGTTCCGGAAAGGATGACTACAGAAGAATAAAGAAACTTGTTAAAAAAAGAATTAAATGGGCACCTAAAAGAGAATCTCATTGCAGGCAGCATTGAACCATTTAAAGGCAGTGTACTGAAGGCCCAGCGCAAGTGCATACCATCCACCAAAAAAGCTCAGGAAGACCGAACGAAAGTCAGCGTTGCTAAACAGCAAGGCAAAGGAGGGTTATTGGAAGCACACAGGCATCCTTCCCTACACACACACGCAAAAAAAAAAAAAGAGCGCAAATTAGGAAAATTGAAAGGGTCATAAACTGGCAGATTAAAGGTAAAATCACAGTAAACCAAAAGACAGTCTGAGGAATAACTTGCAAAAAGCATAAAAACTAATCATAAAACCTTTCTGAAATACATCAGGAGGTGAAAACTCAGCCTTTACCGGTACCCGTAAAGCCAAAAGATTATCCAGGTTTAAAGGAGCACTCAGAGACAGTACCATAACAGCAAAATCAAATGAGGTTCTTCAAAACATGCTCACCTTGGACAACCTGGTGGAGGCCCCTGTGTAGGAGCTCTCTCTATCTAAGGTTGAACTGAAGGATCTGCCTCAAACTGAAAAATCAGAAGAGGAGGTTATAGAATAAAACCTATAACGAAGAGGTTACAGGACTTCATCCTGACAAAACTAAGAAATGAAACAGCCCAGCTACTGCGCGTGTCATGGTTTGCTTCAGAACCAGAGCACTGAGTGCAAAGGAAAACGCAAAGCCGGGTTCTAAGAGCTCCTGAAGAGAACTTGGGTACAAAGACCAATAATCCCGACAGATGATGGGGGTACGGCTCCACACAACGCACATTTCAGTTTTGGAACCCCTCGCCATGGGAACTGTCTACTAAGAAAACAGAAGGCTGCTAATGCTAAAACACCAAAGACGACCACTCGCTACTGGCCAGTTTTGAAGACGAGATAAGGACTTACGCAGACATCTGGTCCAACACAGTAGGGCTCATGTGATTTTGTCTTTCCCTCACCTGGATCACCTCCAGGTTTTTATGTTTTTTGCTGTTTGCGCTTTTCCTGATATTTTTCTCCTCTACTCCCTCCAAGGCTGCAGCTACTAATAAAACAATTTAATATTGTCTGAATTGAAGAACAAGAATGTTCCCTCTGCCCGTTCCTTAGACTATGGCTCCAGTAACCATAAACATTTCACCAAACTCCAAGCAGCACAAAAGAAAATACTCACATGCACACACAAAACTCTAAAGGATACAACCACAGTTAGATAATAACTGTAGAAATGTGTAAAATTAGCAAGAGTTGAAGTAGAAGGTAGACCGTTAATAACATTTTATTTTGGAAAACAAAAAGCACTTATACTCTGAGGGAAAAGTTAAAAGAAAAGTGCCTGTTTTCTCAAAAAATTAGAAATGAAGCTCCAACCTTTTTGCAGCAGCTAGCAACTAGACAGTCCGAAGCTGGACACAACATACACTGAGTCAAATGGAGCCTATAAAGGATGCACTCCCTGAAAATAAGAGAGTATGGAAAATAAACACAAAGAAAGAAGCGTAAATCAGCCTGTAAATCTTTCAGAACTACTAGAAATCAAATTACATACCATATGTCAGTGGGCTAGTATATTCACACCAGTAGAGCTGGGTTAGTGCCACCACACATTCTGGCAAGTTTACAAGTGGCATGCATTTATTTGGACAGTACTACTATCACAAAAGATATTAAGGAAGTTCTTTAAGAGGCAGTTTCCATACCTTACATGTCTTCTATAAAACGATGTGGCTTTCTTATTTAAAGTTGCCTCTGAATCTCATGAGATTGCTTTAGAATTAAGCACACATTATTAATTTAGACTACTAGGCAGAGAAAAAAAAAAAAAAAACAAAACATTTGCAGCTCTTGAGCCAACAACAATGTTTACAAACTTCTCAAAGTCAATTGTCCAAATATAGTTACAAGAACTACAAGCCAGGAATCTGGATTGGAGGAAATATTATAGTAAGAAAGCCAGTTATCTCCCCTTATAAATGCAAAAAATGTTAGTTTTCAAAAGAAATTATCAGATAATCTGTATCAGCTCTACCACCCAAACCAAAGTCAGTTATTGCAGTCATATCTCTAAGTCCTGCCTAGAGGAGGAAAAAATATCCAGCACAGGGCAAACATAGCTGCTCTGTGTTTCTGAAGGGCACCCAGAACGCTGATGAGGATACCCATCGGTGACATGGGGGCGTGTGAAACACCCCTCACCCAGAAAACAGAAGTTCCAACCAACTCATGCGCATCCCAGACCAGGCAGATGAACGCACTGGTGGTAAGACATGGCCCTGTGACCAGCGAGCCACTGACCTTCATGATGAACTACCAACATTTCTGAAAACTTACCGAGGAGGCCAACAAAATCCTCACTTTTCCACTTAAAATTTGCCGCGAACTACACAATTCAGGTTAGAGATGGCACTATCAAGGGCCCAAGAGACACAATTCAGAAAGATCAGGGAGGGAGTGCACAGGAGACTGTCAAATGGAAGCTAACACTGACAAAAAACTGAAATGCTTTGGCAGGAGCACTTAACCAACCTATACATCTTACAAAGTCCTAAATTAGCTACTTCCACTTCAGGTAAGAGATGCATGACTGTTGTAACAAGTTCAATGAAGATCTCCTCTCACGCTACAGTCAAAGTCAACCAGCACCAAAAAAGAAAAAAAAAAAAGGAAAAAAAATTGGATGTTTAAATATGGGATATAAAAAGACAAGACAGATGGCACTATTATTTTGTTACACAAGTCAGTGGCATAGCTGCATTGAAAACACTGGTTTCAGGATGCCTGTAAATACAACCAAACTGAAACGTTTCCAAAGAAGTTGAATGGGAATGACCAGGGCCTCAAAACCACTCTCATTTCAGCAGGGAGACTGAAGACATTAAATACTTGTTTTAATATGAATGAGAAAGAGGAAAACAATTAATGAAACAATATAGAATACCTGAAAGTCATCTCTTCATTTCACAATAAAGAGAGAGTATCAATTAAATTAAAACATGATTTCCCCTGCCTCCCTCTGCCTAAAACAAATCACAGAGTAACTCCACAGTTTTCATTCTCCAGCTGACATCTTATAGCAAATTAAAGACCTTTAGTACAAACAGTGAGGAGCCTCAGAAGCTCCAGGGTGCCCCAGAAAGAACAGAAGCAGGTCTGGACTTCTTGGTCTTGGACTCTTGCCAGACCAAAAGACTTTATTATACGAAAATGCCCAGAGGATCCTAAAGAGAAAAATCTCTTTTAGTTTATTTGTTTAACTAGTAATATTACTTCATATTTACGGGTTGAGTTTGTACTGGTAGCTTTTTGTTTTTACAAGCCTATGTTCCAGCTGACCCTGGTTTCACAGTACTTACACCTACCGTGACAGTTTTACAACCTGTTGTAGCTGCCCCACGCAACACGGCCAAAGCCGAGCTGTTCTTTTGGTAACACCGTCAGGTTTCATAGCTCTCCTTCAACAGGTTTCAAATTCTATTTAGGTACCTCATCTCTATGGTAACTGCCAGCCCTACGGAGCCTCACAGCACTGTGCCAAAGGAAAGCAATCCCCCATCCCTCACTGGGGAAACGGGATGCAGGAAAACTGGATGCCTTGCCCAAGGTCGCGCAGGAGCTCCGTGGCAGCGACGGGAAACCAGATGTCCTGAGGGCCACATCCAGAGCATGAACCACAAGACGCCCCTTCCTCTCCTACCAGCAAAACCTCCCGCTCCAAGCGGCCCTCAGCATCTCAGCCACTTCCGAACACGCCGCGGTTCCCAGTTTACAGAGCACGAGCCTTAAGGGACACGTCATTACGTGCTCCGTCCCTTTGCTCCTCTGCTGCAACGAGTCGGTCAACGAACGGGTCTCTCTTCCAGCTGCTTGCCACCAGCACGGCCACCAGCCCAGCCCGGTCGCTGCGGTGCAACGAGGAGCTTAACACCATTCGACTTGCGTGGGATTCATCTGAACTCTGGGGAAGCAGGAATTTCACAACGCTGTAAAGGTCGCTTTTAAAAAGTTTTCCAGATTTTATCATTTTTCACACCGTCTGCAATTCTCCTTCCCGGCTTTTGAAAAACGACACACAGCTGCGCTTTGGATGGCAGCCCTGCCTTTTGGCAGCGGGCGGAGGAGGCCCGCTGCTCGGCTGGGGTAGCCAGCATCACCCTCGGCCGCCCGGCGTCTCTCACCGGCGGGGGGGGACGGGTGCCCCTCGCCGGCACCGCAGGGTGCGGCGCTGCGGGCCCCTGCCGTATCACGGCGTTCCTGAACTATTAGATACCAGCTGGGGTCTGCTCTCCTGAGTGGAATCAACGCGAAAAAAATGAACACATAGATGAAAGGCATTGGGGAAGATACGGGAGAAAACTCTCACGACTGCTGGCTTTCCCCTCGTTTTAAAGCAGTTTTCTTTCTTGTATTTTCTACTGCAGGTTTTGGGGGGTTTTATTTTCGGTCTGTTCTGGTGTTACCCAGGCTCCTACCAACTCTCAGCATCTTATTTTCACATCCATCTTCTCCCCGGATTCTGAAGACATTTTCTGCCTTTTCCGAAGAGCTCACTGGGTTTCACGTAGCTGTGGAACAGATGGCGCAACACTTCGGTTTGCTTTAACAAACGGACAAATGCGATGGCTTCGCTCTTCTCCCCGGCCAAGTCCGCCTCTGCGAGGCAGGCAGCCGAGGACGGCGGTCCGCCCGCCGGCAGCGGGGCAGGAGCGGGCGCCGGCCGAATCTGCCGGAGCAGCGCTCGGGCAGCGTGGGTGGGCACGGACGCGGCATCTGCCAGCCGGCAGCACGGAACCAAACGCAAACAGCCGCGTTCCTCCCAGGTCCGCGGGAATAACGAACCTTGGGAAAGAGTTAAAAGTGCAAGGGCAGGTAGGGAGAGCGGGAAGCACAAAAGAACAAGATACACTGAGTCTCCCAGAAGAGCCTGAGGACGCGTACTGTCATTTTTAGCCATATTTCAACTTCTGAAGCAGCCTTCCATCAGTCAGAGTTACAGTATGTGGAAGGAACCTGTTCCGTCTTGGAAAGCCAGAGGCCGCTTAGCCTGGTGACTGCAGACTGTGATCGGACCCGGCTTCTCGCACAGGGGGAATTAACCCCTGGCCTGCCGAGCACTCTCCTCTGGTGGCAGACACACGCAGCAAGTCACCCCTGAAAGTTTTGATTGGCGATGGATGAAACAGACTTTATAAACCCAGGTACGGCTAGGTCACATCATGCTTATATAGGGGACTCCACTCATTCTTCAAGTGGGCTCTCACGTGCCCACGAAGCACAAACATATAGACCCACTGTGGGACCTCCAGGGTGTCCCGCAGCTAGTGGTCCAGATTTCTTCTGGGCACAAGTGCCTCATGAGAGAGATGATAATGAGTTCATACTTCCAACGGATCACACCAGCAACCAGACGTGCATTTGAAAGAGGTCTAAGCTACGAGAACACTTCAGGTCACTCCTGCTTCGTCATCCTACATAGGCTTAAAATTAAAGGGCAGTTTCTAGCCCTCAGATGTGATGCTCGCCTTCCTCCTACTCCAGGCTATCAGCCCTTCCTCCTTCTTCACAAAACCACCAGCCCATTTCAGAGGGACCAAAGGGGCAGCCCACTTCGGTTCATTAAGGAATTTTCAGATACCCATTTTTGGCTTCCATTTGGGCTAATATCCATTTAGAAATACCATAAATTACCATGAGAAGGAGATGTCATTTTTCAACCCATGGGGATAATCTCAGGGGAGGAAGAGGCAGTATAAGGAAGGTTAATCAGCCCTGAAGTCTTGCTTCGGGAAAAAACACGGCACGTGAAGAGAAGGATTACTAAAACACCTGTGTGCTCCCAGAGCTCGGACTCCTGGGTTCACATCGGGCTTGTGAGCCTCGACATACTACGTTTGGGATGTCTTCACTTTATCAGTCAACATTAATACAGGCAAAATTTTAAAGGTACTAACGCGTCCTTGATTATAAACACATCAGTATGTTCATGGGAACCAAATGAGTTTAGCATGAACCAACTTCTTCATCCACTTACTAACTGCTATATTCACAAGCGCGTTATATTTGTAAAACTGGTCACTACAGGTGACAACACTTAACCACAGCTCTAACAGAAACAATCTTGGTGGCTACTTCCTACCTTGGGCAAAGAGGAGGAAGAAAAGAGAACAGAGTAGTGAAGGTCAACATTTTTCTATCAATTTTTTTTTTAGGGTTTTTCTTACAGTTTCTGGTGATTTTTTTATAGTTTCTTGGAGGAAAAGAAAAAGTAATTTTACTTCAATCTCACGTGAATTGAAAACTTTTTTTTTTTATTTTACTCTCACCAAGTCCCTTTATGTATCTCTCAAGAGTGAACAAAATTTTGCTTTTTTCTACCTCTTGCAGAGATTTTTAAAATTAGCATAATGCTTTAAAATTAATTGCATTTTTTAAATAAGAGTTACTTCAGCTTTCTTGCAGGCAGCTACTGAAGTGAATCACATGATTATGCAAACTACAACCAATATTTTGTTGCCAAAAATACAGCTCAGCAGAGAGATGTATAAATACTGGCCAAACCTTGGAAAATAAGGGTTACGGAAGTAGATAACAGAACTCTCCTTTCAGCAGCTATTCAAATTTCCTTCCTTTTTAACTTCCCTGGAAAGGAATCAATTAAGAAACAAACATTTCTTCAGCTTCTGCACCATCCTTTTTTATTGCTTCTGTCTCATGGGGGAAACTAAATCACACCTTAAAAATTCTCCTAACGTTTGCTTTCGGAAAGCAAAGTCGCTCACGACGGCCAGAGCTCCCAGTGCTCAGCTCCTGCGCCCCAACAGTCACTGGGCTATAAATGCAAAACCTCAACTACAAAATTCGGGCAGCAGCAATCGCTCTTTGGGACTCTGTTCTTCCCCGAGACTTGCATGTGACTCTGCAGCAATCGAGACACTCGGTACCAGTGAAAAACGTGTGCAAACAGAGGGTTTTCCGATCTTACAAGTGATTCGTAGGGGAGAAATTGCCGAAAGACCCATTTGCTTTCAAATTCCTTTTTGCACTCTGCCAAGGTAAACTTGGGCATTTGTACATTTCTGTTCAGCACTTGTACAAATTTTATAGAGGGCTAAAATTAACATGCAGGGACTCTTAACTATGCCTCATTAAAAAAGACCTGAAATATAATTAAATACTTGTATGCATAAAAAAGTAAGTAAACTTGCTTTTCGAACCTGGACCTAATCTTTCCTAAGTGAAGCACACATGCAAAGAACAGCCAGATATCTGGCATGCGCATGTACTTCTAAAATGACAGCCAGGGACTGATATTAGGAGGTTCCTGTGAATTTAATAGAAAAAAAAAAAAAAAGAAATCATTAAATTAGAATATCATACCACAGACCAACTTTGCAGTGCAAATACATGTACAGATCAGCACAGACCATGTGATCACACTATCTAATGTGACTACAATGTTTTTCAAAAGCATTTGATTCATATGGAAAACATTGGATAAAGAAGCCTAGACAGACTCCCCCATTTGCCACCTTTTCCACCAGTAACTCCTGTCTCACTCAGTAGCCATGCTAAGCCTGCAACTCTTCTTAGAAAGGAACGGATTAACCATACTCTTAATTCTTGCTGGAAATGCCTAAACCAGAATAGCCAACATGCTGAATATCAAGACACACGGCTCCAGCAAAGACCTTGGACGCTGTGCTTAAAAAAGCACGTCCCTTCACGCAGGACACACCTATGGCTGTCCGATCCCATTCTACTACGAGACAGAAGATGAGTCGGCTAATTAGCTGCATTTTTTCCATTTTTTCTCCACTGATCTGTTTTGCGTCATTTTATTTGAGCAATACAGATAAGATCTAGGTCCTCTTGAGTGAGCTAATGCTCATTAATAATACACATAACTTTACTGGAATTTGTTCTTCCTCCTTCCTTTGACCCAAGTGTAAGGAACCGTGCGCTGAAAATAAAATATATAGATACCTGTGTTTTTGTCTTTTTGTGCATTTCAGACAGCACAATGTGCCTCCCCTACACAGCCCATTTAAGGATGTATGTCAAATCAAAACAGGTTATGTTCATCTCATCTATTATTAACCAAGAATCTTCTGTACAGATTTGAGTATATGTTTACTCTGTGAAAACCTACATATCGCAATCTACAGTTAAGAGCAATACTAGACACCTACATAAACAGAGAAAAAGCAGGAAGAATTCTGCAAAGCAAATGAGCAAATGCTAAGTAGATCCTATTATATTGCTCTGACTGTTGCAGTGGAAAAGGGAGAAGAAATATTGAACATGCTGTATTATCATTTATTTTTGCTGAAGTAGCTCAGAAGTAAGGAGGTAGGCATTGCATAAATATACAACCCACAAACTGCTTACGATCAAACTACAACCCTGCACACAAGGACTAAACACAAGAAGCAAACCAGGAGTGGGGTAAACAGCAGGCGGTCAGAAAGAATTACCGTCTGCCGACACGCAGCAGCTGCAGAACTTGAGCTTGCGTAAGTCAGGTGTAGTTACCCAGGTGTGGTTAGTTACCCAGGTGTAGTTACCCAGGTGTAGTTACCCAGGTGCAGTTACCTAGGTGTAGTTACCCAGGTGTAGTTACCCGGGTGCAGTTAGTTACCCAGGTGCAGTTAGTTACCCAGGTGTAGTTACCCAGGTGTAGTTAGTTACCCAGGTGCAGTTACCCAGGTGCAGTTACCCAGGTGCAGTTAGTTACCCAGGTGCAGTTAGTTACCCAGGTGCAGTTAGTTACCCAGGTGCAGTTAGTTACCCAGGTGTAGTTACCCAGGTGTAGTTAGTTACCCAGGTGCAGTTACCCAGGTGCAGTTACCCAGGTGCAGTTAGTTACCCAGGTGCAGTTAGTTACCCAGGTGCAGTTAGTTACCCAGGTGCAGTTAGTTACCCAGGTGTAGTTACCCAGGTGTAGTTAGTTACCCAGGTGCAGTT
>JAVJGG010000043.1:15957459-15994317 GCA_035590195.1 Aviceda cuculoides | reverse complement strand
TTAGTTACCCGGGTGCAGTTAGTTACCCAGGTGCAGTTAGTTACCCAGCTGCAGTTACCCAGGTGTAGTTACCCAGGTGTAGTTACCCAGGTGCAGTTAGTTACCCAGGTGTAGTTACCCAGGTGCAGTTAGTTACCCAGGTGCAGTTAGTTACCCAGGTGCAGTTAGTTACCCAGGTGCAGTTACCCAGGTGCAGTTAGTTACCCAGGTGCAGTTAGTTACCCAGGTGCAGTTACCCAGGTGTAGTAGTTAGTTACCCAGGTGCAGTTAGTTACCCAGGTGTAGTAGTTAGTTACCCAGGTGCAGTAGTTAGTTACCCAGGTGCAGTTAGTTACCCAGGTGCAGTTAGTTACCCAGGCGTAGTTACCCGGGCGCACGTGGCAGGGACTGCGCAGCTCGGGCCGCTGCGCCCAGGCACCTGCCTCCCGCCTGCCGCAGTCGCACCCAGAATCACAGAATCCTTCGGGTTGGAGAAGACCTTTAAGACCATCGAGTCCAACCACAACACGCACGATCCAGGGCGCAGAGCCCCGGGGGCTGACTCCATATGGGAGGCACATGTCAGGCTGAGGGCATAACCATGCAAGAAATGATGAAAAAGCAACACGCGTTACGACAGATTGCCGGTTATCAATTCAAACGGGAGAAACGATCCCTGTGGGTAACGCTATTCCGAGAAGTGTCCACCTGGCAGGGGAGCCGCCGAGGCCGGGAGCGTGGGCTGCCGGTCTGAGCTCTCCTGAAGTTGCACTTTCGGTGCTTATCCAACAATATCGAACATAGTTGGGGTAAATTACACCTATTTCTTGAAGTTCTTAGGGCATTTCAAATTGCATTTTTAACGACAACTCGATCATTGGGACAGACTAGAAAGAGAGGCAAGAAACCAGAGTGTTTCCCAAGGTCAGCATCGCGTCCCAGCTCGCAGGAGTCCGCAGCCTCCGCACGGAGTAATAAGGAGCGTGCGGCCGGAGCGATTCCAGCCAGCAAACCTGGCGTAGGCAACACGCAGCACCTTGTCAAATAAGCAGCAGTATACATGTCTAATGCCTTTAATTTTGTATACTGCAATCTGGTGCATTAATAAAGCCCATTATAATGGGCAAAAGAAAGATTGGAGCAATTTCTACAGATCAGTGTGCTTGGAAGTATTACAATTAGCTTCCAGTTTTGAAAAAGTGCAAAGATACATGGTTCTCATTAGCTGACGAGTTTTGTGAAAATTACAGAAAAGATATTTGAGGTAACTAATTCTTGCTACTGTGCGACTGAGTCAATGTTTTTTAAAATAAAAAACCAACAGCAACTCACAAACCAGCAATCTACTTATATTAAATCTGATAATCTCTGGGCCTGATATGGACTTGTTCTGACTCACTATTAAGAACAGAGGAACAGACAAAAAAGTCAGAGTTCCTCTTCACTCATTCTGCAAACTTAGGCCTGAAAAAGTCAACACTAGAGTCTGGTAATGTTGCCATGATGGAGACGGCCTTTGTATAGTGGTTACTATGCAAATCAGAAGTTAAGTTTCAGAGCAGGTAGAAGACAGGAACATATTTGACAGTTTATGTTTGTTAATGAAATTGCTTCATCTGCCTTCTAATGAAATGTTTTGGCAGAACAGCTGGCCAGAACGGGATATTCTGGCAAATATTACAATATTCTCATACATTCATGAATCAGAAAACTCTGGAACCTTAGTCAACTCTTTCAACAAAGCAAAAATCAGCAAGTATGATAATCTAATCAAAAAAATGGAAAAATAAATCCTGGAATTTCTGTGTCCAGTGTAACAGTTGAGCTTCTGAACATCAAATGCTCACAGCAAATCACTTGTGAATGAGCTACAAAGTAAGGATTGCTGACAGAAATTATTTGGTGCATAATTTTAATTAACAACTGAATGCAAGCAAGTCATGTTTTATTCCCAGGCAATTCAAAATAGAAAAAGGTGGCATTCGTAAAATAAATTGCTCTTTATGAATTATTCACCCAGTTCTATTATCTTTTTCAGAATTTCCAATCTGTTCACTAAACCCCACTGTGAAAAGTTCAATACCATATTCATTAAAATAAACTTAACGTAACTGAACCCTGAAGGAAAGCATACAGGGATCAGTCATTACAACCAACTGTTCTGCATCTGAAATTCCTGTTTTACACAAATGCAGAACGTGTTACCTTACCTGCGGTTTAAAATACATACCGAGGCCTGGATTACAAGTGCTATCCTTCAAAAGAAACTCAAGGGGTCTGGGCACGACCTACCGACCTACTTCCAGACAATCACTGGCAGACTTAAACGACGTTGCCTCTCTCCTGACAGTAGCCGGCTGCCGTAAATCTCAGGGCGATGCCCCGATCATAGACCTTCTCCCTCGCCATGTGAAAGAACGTGCCTAAGGTAAGGTGAGTCTCGCGCTAAGGCAGCGACCTTTCCAAGTCCCGACCTCCCCTTGCTCTAAACCACCACCCGGGTCTGTCCTCCCAAAGAGCCGAAAAGAGGCGCACAGGCTCCCGAAACAGCAACTCCCTCGGTCCGCAGGGCCAGCACGCAACCGCAGCCCCTCTGGCGATGCGTGGACGTAAACCCTACCACGGAGGTACGCAAAGCAAACGTACTCGCTGGCCTTCGCTGGGGAAAGCAGTACGGTGATGAATGAAGAGGAACTGGAGCTGCCGCTGTCTGCATTACTCACCGTGGAGAGTTCACTTCTCCCCCATTAGTAAACACGAAAATATGTAGTTTTATCGGCAGCCAAATAGCCAGGCTGTGGTCCTCGGAGGATAATCTGGCAGTCGTTGCTGCAAAGTTTCTCCATTTGGTTTGATATTAAGTTAAATAAGATGTCTCAGATCTCTCTCAGAACAGTCATCTGGTGTGTTATCTCCCATGTATATTAGGAGGGCTGTTTTCCTGAAACCTAATGTATTATTGTAACTAGCATATGTCAGGGAATTGCAAATCAGCACATTACAGAGCCCTGCTGCAGTCCCAGCCCTGAGAACAAAATACAGTACTGTACCAGAGGACAGGACCGTACGTCAGCAGAGAAGCTTCTGCTCTGCTGGGAAGCCGAGCGCATGCTGCTCTGGGCACACTGGGATCCCAAACGACAGGCAGCGCTGAAGGAAGGAGACCTACCAGGCAAATCTAATTATTTACATCCTTTCCCAGAACCTTAGCCAGATCGTCGAGGGTTCGTTGGCAGTTCAAGTAAACCCATGGAAGTACAGAAAAGCAGGAAAAGAAACACGATTTTGCATTACCTGAGAATAAACGAGAGGGCCCGGGACAGGTAGTGATGTACATCAAAGCAACTCCAGTCCCTCCAGGTCACCAGGACGGAGGGGAAAGCCGGTGCTCACTGAGGAGAGACGAGTGAGATTGCTGTGCTCGGTGCTCCTCTGTGTAGGTGATGCAGAAACGGAGGAGGGGAGAGCAGAGAGGAAGGGGGGCTCTCTGTAAGGCTGGAAAGGGGCTACCCATGCACTTCCCGAGAAACATGTCAGCATAAATAAATTACCTCCATTCTTAATTAAATAAAAACATTTTCAATGTCTGAGTTCTCTGTGAATCTCAAAGAAGCTGCTGTTTCTCCTTTTTTAAGGAAAATTTAAATTTTCCATAGATACTTCTGAGCAAACTGGGGGGAGGGCAAGCGTTCTTTTCAGAAGCAAAATGGACCAAAACCTTCCAACTAACCCTAATGGATCTACAGCTGTGTTCCCTCTGCTACGTCACCACCCCGACCCTACACAGCCCCAGCCTCCAGTTTGCATCCAAGAAACTTGACTAATGTGCTGGAGGAGTAAACGGATGACTCAAAATTCTGGACAGTGACCCCTCAGGGCAGCACCGTATGGCCCGAACACAGCACAGGCTCTGACCTACCAACAGCCTACGTACCTCCTCGACAAGAACGGGCTGCGGAGGCAGGCAGAGGAGCAAAAGAAAAACAGGCCCCACAGCTTGCTGACCTGGTCCCTGTTGCTCTGCCCGCTCCGTGCCAGCCTAACACCCCAGAAAACGTTTTCCCTGGAGCCTCAGCAGACCTGCGGCTGAAAAACGCTTAAGAGAAATCCTCTATTTGCCGTCAGCAGGGAGGAAGATGGAACGGGAAAGCCCATGACTCAAAGTACCAAGGGGAGGAAAGAAAAGAGAAGAGATGGGAAAGAAAGCAGAACCTGCAGTAAGGGGCAAAAAGGTCCAACAGAAAAGGATCAGGCAGCGAGGAGGAGAGCAAGTGGTTTGCTATCCAGCTGCCACCAACAAATTTTTACAAGCAAGAAATTTATATCACAGGAAATATAAGGTGATAAAAAGAGCATACTTCAAGGTTTCTTCCTCACCACATACATGCCTGTAATTATTTCTTATTATTCTTATTTTTTTCAAGAAGAGGGAGAGAGAACTAAGCCCACTGCACTGTTCTCCGAGATCGTTGCCTGGGTGCTGCAATACAACACATCCAGCAAGAATGACCCGCGGCAAGTGAACATTCATCTGCAGTTCAACAGCTGCACATTGTTTTAAAGATGAACAGAAACAGACAAAATACATTTTGTGTTATTTTAATATCTACATACATAAATATATCTAGTAGGTAAAGGAAATCGAAATCCAAAGCGCTAGCAGACTGCCAAAAGCAAAAACCCATGGTATTGCTGTTGGCTCCAAAGAAAACAGTTTGTCTACCTTCTTCCAGGAACTTTAAAAGATAGTGACGGAAAGCAAAAGGAGAGGAGAAAAAAAAAAAAAAAACATATATAAAAAGAAGAAAATTACCATGTAAATTGAAACCACATACAGGATCCCATATGTGTATCACATACTCCAGCTCATGGTATGCATTGGCCCTTTAACTCACAACTTCAGGTCAATGCTCCCCACTGTCCCTGTTCTTTCTCTAACCCACATCTGCCCTGGGCATTATTACACTCGATGGCTTATTTCTTCATGTAGAGACAGAGGTGAAGACCATCTCCAAGTTAACAGTCAACTTACATTATTAACAACACAAAACGAGTTTCCCTGGAAAGCCTCACAGCCCAGAGATGAAGTTCTGACCTCCCCTCTGGCAGAGTTTTGCGGTGCCCGACGGCGCAGGTGGGGATGGCTCCTAACCCAGAGGAGCCTCTCACCCCTGGTCACAGGAGCGGAGAGGCGAGGGGCTGACGCGACCCCGCTCACAGCCATGGCATTTTTTGTAAACCAGATTTATTTAGAAAAAAAGTAAAATTGTGTGTCCCGATTTGTGACTGAGCCATGCCTCCTTGCCCCAGGTTAACCAGGCTCTGAGCCTCGGCAGCCCAACCGAAGGGGCACAGCGGACACTGGGCAGTGTGGAGGGGTTCAAGAGGACCGCTCCACTGCACCACGGAGACGGTGCTGCAACTGATGTAAAAACAGAGCTCCGGGCATCAGTCATGAAAGGAGATCTCAAAATAAGTGTAAGGGGAAAGTTTACGAGAGATGTTTTGGGTGTTTGGGAGTAGTTTGGAAAAAAAGTCATAGCTTAGCAGGCTTCCTACCAGACAAGGAGGCATCCCAATCCAAAGCCAGAAGGGTGAGCAGAATAAGCTGAGGTAAATGCCTCAACTACTGCCACAAAGTTGACGCATGTAAATTAAAGCTCATTAAGCCCTGGGGAATACGCTCATCTGGAACAGGCACTTGTTCACCCTGACTTAATCCTACCCAGAAGATGCACATACGGCAACTACATTCACTTTACTGCCAGACAAGACCATTCTGACAGAGGCTTGATATGCTCTAGCTAAGCCCCAGCAACTTCACAATTTTAGCGAGTTTTCATCAATTTTGGGCGTTCTTCAAATAAACAGTCCTCAAGCATTGTTAAAAAAATCTTAAGGCTACTACACTAAGTAAATAAATAATCATATTTCAGGGCAAAAAGCAAGCACTCACAGCTTCAAAGTGGGGTGACTTTATGCCAGCAATTAATCTTCATGTACCTGCAACTGAGATGTTTGGCTTTGGCCATTTTGGGGGCAGAAAAATGGCCTACTGGAAAAACAGATGTTAACTGATACGCTAAAGCACTTATTCCTGACACGGAGAAACGACACGGTCTCATCTACATACAGTGCAACCCAACTCCCCCTGCCATCCGCAGAAATGCAGCACAACCGCGGCTCCTGCTCCACAGCTGTGTTTCCTCAAGGAAGAGGAGAAGGATCAAGAATGCAAACACGCAGAATTCCTGTTGGTAGAGAGGCAACAAAAACAAGATTGTACAGTCCCTGAATTCAGACTGATAATCTGAGTTTTTGCCACCACTTTTCCTCTCATTGTGCCACAAAAATTAAATGAACCTGGAGCCAGTTATAAATTTGCCTTTAGAAAAACAGGACTTGTTTTCTTTAAATGCACAGAGCTCTACCATCCTGCGATACACGAATTCTGCAGCCTTTGCACTTGAAGGGACATTAATTCAAATGAATACAGTAGCATACCACTACCATATATTACACTTTGTTTTTACAGATGTACATGGTTTTCAAATTGAAAGATAAGTAATGCAAACCTAGGCAGGAGAATTTGGCATGCAGGCAAAGTCGAAGTACAGGTATGAAATATAAAGTAGGACTGGCATGCTGACAGGACGTTGCTATTCTTTAGGGAAAACTAACATTGTAAGAGGGTAGAGTGTGCAGCTTGAGAACATCTGAATGGCTGAACACAGTTTCCTGTTTACATAAATTAAATTAATAGAAGATTAGTCTTTTCCAAGGTTTGAGTTCAGCAAGTGACGTGTGAATTCCATGTGACTCACAAATTGTTTGCATATGACCCAAGCGCATAGGATTTTCCATCCCAGGTCAGAGCTTGGTTCCAGCATTTTCCTGTAACGGTGATTTCCGGGAAGGGGGATAGAAACACTTAGACATAGGAATCTTTTTTTCAATCCACCCTTCTAAAGACTGGGTCCTTAGGTCATGTGGGACTGGTCTGTCTTGGTAACTTTGTTTTGCAGGAGCAAGCCTGGGAAAAATGCAGACCAGATGGAAATATATAGCTATTATGAACTATCCTAAGAAACACGCAGTATCTTCTCAGTCTGAGGCCAATGTCCCTGCAACATAGCACTTGCTATTTCTCCTGCAGAATGGTGAATGATCTTATCCACTCCATTCCCAACATAGGGGTTAGAGCAAAAGCGGGAGGACTCCTCTACAGACGGCAAATAGCCTACGTTGCAACCACAAGATGGTAAGAAAGATGGGAAGCGAATTCTTACCATGTTGGGAATTGCATCTAGGGCCTGTATTCCTCGAAGAAAATATTCATATCCACCTCCACTGAATTTTCAAGCCGAATGCATGCCACAAAAACCAAGTAAGATCAGAAGAGCCTCATGGCTTCATATTCCGCTGAGGCTATTTACTACAAACAGGGACTCTTCGATGATTGCCCCGCTGCCAGAGTGGAAAAGGCACGCTCCCAGCAAGGACGGGCATGGCACTCGCTATACACTAATCGTCTGCTGGCTGTTTTAGCCGGCCTTGCAACCTCTTCACACACAGTCCAAACACTCCTCGTGGGAAAGCTGGCAAAAGCCCCAGAGAATTACAAAATGATGAATTTTGCTTGGACAAGAGAGATTGCCAGAGTTAATTATGAACCATTATTTAGACATATTGGTGAGGAAGACATAACAATCCCCAATACTCAGACTTATTATCAGGCCTGCCAAATTCCTGCCTCTGGGTACAACACTGCACGTAGACCAAGAAATTTCTTCAGAAATTGGCACTGACGAAATTTTATGAATAAGCAAAACTTCCCATTAGCAAGGGGTCTCTGAACATCCATTAGTCAGAGCAGCAATAAAAGCATGGGACGGAGCAGCCTACATAGCCACTTCTAGCCCTGTCCCAATGACTCGGATTGTGAGAAAGATTTTCAGCCACAAAAAGACCCAAGAATGTTGATAGCTTGGGAATAGGCTGAGATTTTGCGCTCTTAACTAGAGGGACCAGGGAAATAAGTCTGCGCATTGCCAAGAAATTCAACCAAATTTAATTTCCCATCTCGGGCTTTTTTGTGTCTTCTCGACTTCCTGCAAATTAGTCATTATGCCAAGAAAATATCTTAAAAATATCGCAACGATCATAAACCCCACACTGCTAAAGCAAATGGTGAGTTAGAAAAAGAAAACATTTTCTCCAACGTCTGAAAAGCTTTGATGCCAGCTAACAGAAGATGAGAGAAGTAGTATAATAAGAAACTGAGAAAGGTTAATATATGGAGAGTGATGGGATATTTGGACAATATAATACAGGAAAGCTACTGAGAACTGCATTAACGGCAAAGCTCCAAGCCACTCCTAACAGCAATAATGGGGTGTGTCGATGGGACTGTGGAGAAATACATGGGGGGGTTTTGCATAATATACGATGAGTAAGATCAAACATCTGTGCTTACTGGGCCAAAGACAGACACAGAGTTTGCAAGTATTTCTGTCTAAACAGAGCATGCTAGAGAAAGATACGGCAGCAGCATCCAGGAGCCTACTGATTGCCTACGAAGCCCCAAGGGTCCCCAGTCACAATAACATAGGAACAAATATTCTCAGTACTCTGAGACTCCAGGATAAAAGCTCAATATCCTGTTTCCAAAGGTGTCCTGTAACTCCTGCTTAAGCAACTATATGAGTAAGGCAAGCAAGTAGCAGTGTTCTCCAGAACATACTTCCTACTTCCAGCAAAGTGCTAGTCAGGGATTTCCTGAAGCAGCACTGGTGACTGGATACTTCCCAGACCCAAATCAATTTTTCTTCCATGAACCTCTGATGACTTGTTGAACTCATGCAACACTTTAGCATCCCCAGTATCACTCAGCAAGTAGTCCCACAGCTTTACTGCGCTCTGTGTTGGCCTCCTTGTGTTTGTCTGAAACTGCATTTTTTAAGTTTTATTTGATGTCCCTTAGCTGCTACATAGGAAGAGACATGGGACAGTGATTACCTATTTACCTTCTCCAGACCACTCACGATTTTATAGACCTTGATATCTCAGTATCTCCTTCCAGTTCCCCTCCCCTGGATTTGCTGTGCCGTTTGCAGCATTCCTCAACTGCCCTAAAAGCAGACAAGTACCTGGTAGTCCCCATTCCACTCCCAGGGCCCAAGAACACAGTTCCACATAGTTCCCACACTGCCATACAAACACTCCAACCTTCCAGAGGCTTGGATGAGGAAGAGTTTTGTGGAAATGTTACCTATTACCACTGCGACTCACTAGCTGTTCCTCTCTACATGCTAAGTTCTGTAATAGCGCTGCATTTCATAGCTTTGTTTTATATTATTTGGTATTACACACCATACCTCCTGCAAACTCACTGCAAAGATCCCATCTATTTGTTTAGTCTCAATTCAAGGTTAAGCTCCAATCTGAATACAAGATTTGCAAGTTATAATTCACGGTGACAGAACACTATCCTTGATGAAAAGTGACAGACAGCAAAATTAGTGGTTTATCCTACACAACCAGAGTCTCTTCTATCCCAGTGAAATCCTTTTTCTACCACTATAAAGTTCAAGCAATTCATGCTTAGAGGAAAGAACTCATTTCACAATTTTATCACTGTTGTTATGATACCAGCAGGGGTTTCTTTTAAAGCCTACTCTGGCAGGAGCCTAACTCCCTGTGATTCTCTCCCTGCATTTAAAACAAAACAGCTCTAGCTGTTGTGGTTGCAAAGAAATATTTGAACTTTAATGCAATCTTAGAAGCTCAGAGGAGGTGGCAGATATAAACCCAAACATGATGAGAAATTAAACAACAAATCTGAGGATTTTTAACCAAATCTCGTTTTCCGAGCAATTGGATTTAGTGCACGAACCTCCCTCTACACTCTACAGACTCCCTGTCTTTTTCCTAATGTTGTGCCTACAGCTCATGCAGGCTAAGACCGAGAAAGTTTAAAACAGGCTCCTTGGGTATTCATTTTGTCGTGAAGCTCAGCGCAGGCTTACCACCCTTTTTGGGAGGAAGGAGGCTGCGGTTGCAGGTTGTTTTGTTGGGATTGCAGCCTCTCCATCGAGCTCTTGCTGCCTCAGCAATACCACCACCAACACTCAACTCCGTCATTTTAAAGCTCGTGCACGTAGTCTACGCAAGCTGCAGTCGTACTTTTGGCTCGAGTGCGATAGACCTAAATCGAGTTCAGGAGGACTCTAGGTTGGATTTAGCAGCTCGGAGCTTCCCCCCACTGCTTTCCACAGTTCAGAGTACAACGGAAGCATCTTCTTCATTCTGTACATCGGACCAAGTTACAAAATAAATTCACATGTACTCTGAAATTCATGTTGTAGTTTGTATCCAACTTCCATGTATTCGTGCCTGTTTGTATGAAATCATTGTGTATTTTAAGGCTTTACATAAGGTGGGAACCTAGAAATGGTAAGAGCTGCTCTAGGAAATTGGTATTCACTTACAGTTTGTTTACATTTGATTCAGAACTTTTTTCCAAAACCTTCTCTGAATTATTATTAGCAGCTTTTATACAATGTTGAAAACATACAGATCATTTTACAAATAATACGAAGAACATTCTCTGTCCTGAAAACTTAATCATGGACTGAGTTAAGTTGGAGGCAGATTTCACAATCATCTTCTCAATTTGAGAATATAAATGGCAATACGCACTCATTTGAATAAAATGGCTTAGAAGTCAGCTACATACATGTTTAGCTGAATGAAGCTGGCATTTATCTGACAATCTTGGCATGTATAAAACTTATTTACAGGAAATTAAAAAAACACGGATTTTGAAGATAAAAAGCTTCAAACGCTCAGTGTTATAAAATTGTTCTACAATTGTTCTCGGCAAGATCGGCGGCACATTCACCAGCTACGTTTCGCACCCAGCTCTGGGAACTGACCCTACCCATCTCCCTTAATTTGTTTTTGGCTTATGACTTGGCAAACTCGTAGCCTGTTGCTTACTTTCACGAGCACTGACACGCTTCCCCCAGCACCACGTTCAGGCCTCAGTGGTTTCCAGCCACGTCTGAACACGTTCACGAACGCTACTGGAAAATTCCCTCGGATGTTTCAAGGTAGCTTTCTGAGGAATTACTCCAGCTGTGAGATAGCAAATTTTTTTCTTTTTTTCTTTTTTTTTTTTTTTAATATCGATCACATTACGTTGCTCCCACATCGCTTATTTTAATTGTCTCCCTTCTCTAGATACACTGTGACTTGGCAGAAGACAACTCTGCCCAGCTCCTATTCTCATGCCAGGCTTTTACATTCTATATGTTCCACTAAAAACAAAGGCTTTTTTTTTCCCTCACTTTGTGTTTGAGCACACATCAGTGCCCTGTCCCTGACCAGACAGCCTAGACTCAAGAAAGCCATGACGGAACAACCGGCTCTTTAAGCTGTACAGAAAATATGCATCCCACCTGCAGCTCACCAGGAAAAGCCACAAAATGTTCAACAGTTAAGATTGCATTAAAACAAAACAAAACAAAACAAAACAAACAAAAAAACCCAAAACTCTTTGTGAAGCCTTTCCACTATTTCATGGAGACTGCTTTATTTTTTGTAATATAACCTAAAGACTTTCTTATATAAAAGTCTTTAGGTATACATACTTACAGGTAGGATGTTGAATTAAAAGCTGGATTGGCAGCTGACCATAACTTCTCCAGGAAAAAAAAACTGAATGAAATACTGTTAAAGCAAGTGAGCCGATGAGTGAATGCTACAGGTCAGAGGTGGCATTAAATGCAATTTCCACAAATTGTTTGAATTTGGTTCTTCAAAAAGTAAGGTCACAGACAGTACACCACCACCCTTAATCAGATACTGTGACTGCTGGAGAATCATGTGTGCTTTTAAACGTACAGGAGAACTGGACCTCAGCTGAACAGACCACCTGCAAGGAAACAGGACTACCAAACCACTTGAACTGAATAATAAAATATGATCCTTCATACAAGGAACAGATCCTCGGTCTGATATACCATGCCCGAACTCATACCATCACAGACTCCTTAAAAGTACAAAAGGCTCTGTCATACAACATGTATTCAGTCAAATACACTTCATTTGGATGTTCCCCAGCAGACAAGGGCGGCATTCGGCATTTCGCGGCTCCTCTCTGCACCCACTCCCAGAGCCTAGAGTTCACGTGAAAGTGTTTCCATGGGATGTCAAGGGGAAACTGGTATTTGGAAAGGGAAGTCTACTCTCCAATCTTACCACTTTAAAGCCTATTTGATTCTTCTGAAGGAGAATGTCACAATCATGCAGTTGCTGGATAGGAGAGGATAAGGAAAGGAATATCTTTTCCTGAAGACCTTCTGGTGTGCCTTTCTGAAGATACCGGAGGAAGAGGAGTTCTCGCATCCGTCTTCCACGAATGTCAGCGCTGACGCTCTTATGGGCTACTGCTTTGGTGTAAGGGTCAGCGTACCATCACCGAGAGGCTCTCAGTAGCTGCACGACCTGTGGTCAAAGCAATCTAGACATCTGTCCCTAGTCAACAGATATGATTCCTGACAGTTTCTATTCATTTCTGTGGCAGTCTGTAAGTAAAAAAGAAAAAAAAAAAAAAAAACAAACCCCATACACACATATGCCTTAAGAACCAGCCAAAAAACCCAAGACAGGCAGTACCCCATTTATCTGGAGAATGTGACAACAATTCCCGACGTGTAAAGCTGGACATTCTAATCTAGCCAATTTGTAAAACTACAGGAATTCATTCCAATGCTACACAGCAAGCACACTCCAGCAGAAAATCAATTCCAACGAGCAAAGGACTGTGGAAAGCACAGAATACTTATTTTAGTGTTTGATGAAGGCTGAGGCGGTTATTAATTTTTGTTTTACCATTATTATCAATGTATTTTTCGCTGCATGCATCTAACAGATCTCCAGGGAGGCAGGGCGTCAGATGACACAGAAATAACCTTCCTGCTCATAGGTTTGCTGGCTTTAGAACCTTTGCAAACCTCTTCAAAACAGGTCACAGATCCCAATGGATGATGGACTGCAGAGAGAAAAAGACTTTTCTAGTGTGTTCACAAAACCACACAATTCTAGCCACACAGCCTAGTGCTTAATTATCCTACAGCTCCATTCTATCTTCTCTAAACGGTTTTTATACTGGTAACACTTATTAGTGCCTTTTAAAAAAAGAACACGCCTTTTATGTCTCATTTATGGGATAGATCCAGGTATGAAGCCATTCTGTTCTCCCACCATTAAGTCAGGTTTTGCTGCTTAACACTCCACTATTTCTGAGCACTCCAAATTTTACAAGGAAATCTTAGGCCTAAAGCAGGACAGATCAGAACCACAGGTCCCCAAACCGCACATCTTGAAGGCAATGAAAATCCTAAACCAGACCGGATTCTCACCTTGAGCTCACAATGCGAACTGAAACACTTATACTCCAAAGCAGATGGTTTTCTCTACCTCATTAAGTATTTAAATAACATATTATGGTGGGACATTTTGTGTATTGTCCATGCAGCGCAAACAAATGAGGACTCAGGGAAAAATCCTACCACATCCCAGTCCACTGAGCTGTGTCCGGCGGCTTGTGGTGGGAGCACGCGCTGGAGATCACCTTGGAGGAGCTCTTCTACAACCCTTAGCGATTATTCAAATCACAGCAGGATTTTGAGGAACTGAGAATCAACCAGAGAGCTTGCTCCTCCCGTTCCCAGTGGAGGCAGGCTGTGGTACAGAAGGACTCTAATAGACTCCCAGACCTAAAATCAATTTCTAATTATTGAAGTATGTGAAATCTATTGTCTTCTTAATGGTAGGCAACTGTACATTTATTCTCCCGGTGTCATCAGAAGCCTCACAGAATCAAGTTTCAGCTCCTGACTTTAAACATATATGATCATATTCATACAGTGGGCTTTTAAGAAAAATTTAAATAAAGAAGCAACCACAATACGTAAACAACAGCTTGAAAATACAACAGAAAAAGTATGCTCAGGGTCAAGAAACAAAAAGAGAATGTGAATAACTAAATTTTTTTTTTTTTTTTTTACATGATCCTGTAATTGGGGAGTGGGGGAGCAGGACTGAGCCAGAACGCTTTAAGTTGGCTTTACTGCAACACATCTCCGGGAGGATTTAAAGGCAGCAAATGAGAGCAGAAGCCTTGGTGTTCAGCCCAAGAGCTGTCTGGATCAAAGGTTACAGAAGATATCACGAGGCCACACAAGCATTTGTACTTCGACATGGAGGACCTCTCCCACACCAGGTTCTGCCCAAATTCTCTGCAAAATAACTGCTAACAGTAACGATAGCTATAAAATTTGTTCATAATGCAGTGATATGGCAGGTTTTTTGAGTTCTTCAAAGGGATTAGTGAATTTCCCACTGTGCCAGAAAAGCAGAGAATTCTTCAGCCTTCCATTTGTTTTGCAACCAAATAATGACTGTTTAAGCATGTTTTTCCCTTTATGCTTTGCTTGAGTACTGGAATATCTTACGCACGTGAAATTCAATCCTGTCTATGACCCCTGTTACCCTATGCAAACTGCATACTTTAAAACAATATTTAATTATAGGCCAATAATACCAGCATGCCGCGGTGACCTTATTTCACAACACCCATTTGTGCTGCAATTTGGATAAGTTATTTTTCACACTCGCTTGGTGACAAGGTTGCAGCACAAAGAACTCCACAAGATAACACCTGCCAAGGCACAACGAGCTGCAAGCAGTGAGAGCGACATTAAACATCCTGGTTATAGCACCAAGTATATATGTTTAATGGAGCCTAAATGGCAAAGTATCGTGTCTCCCACATCCTTCCCCATAAAGTTAGGTAAGTGTTAGGAGCAGCTTGCTTGTCTGGAAGTGAAACACACAGTTTTCTATGGCAGCTTATCTTGAATCCAAGCTTTCAACCTTAAGGGGTAAATACTGTGAGGATTTAAGAATAAATCTCAGTGAAACACATGGAAGATTTACTACAGACTACAGAAAAAGTAAGAGGAAAGAAGCATTCCGGCAGAAAATTATTTAGGTCACTGGGATAATTCATCATATATGCTCTAGAATGTACAATACAACTTGGTTACTATACTATATGTATACATTAACAGGTATATTATACTCTTACATCATAATTCTGACACACGTACTTCACAAACACTTTTATATTCAATAAATGTCTTTATACTCACACAATCACATTTACTTTTTACCCTCCCAGTGCAACTGCTTCTCAGGAAGGCTGTCCCTAATTCTCATCCTAAATCTGAAATAAATTACCCCACCCTTCATTTTATATGTTACTTCTGCTGTGCTGGCACAGTTTGTGTTATACAGCCAGCCTCTGGCAATTGTTTTATTGTTGTTTTGTTAGCCCTTGAGAGTTTCTCAGTAGCATTTAAGAGAAAATGGAAAGCCTGTGTGATATTTTATAAACCATTTTGATACACTGAGAAATGCAAGCTTGGGCCACAGTTAAACAGTAGCAAGAAAGCCATATCACAATGCTGCACTTCAAGAGTATTTTATTTTTCAAAACTCAGACACACTGGAAATGCCGGATTGCGAGGGACAGTAGGGCTGGTCCTGAGCAGATCTCGGCACGCTCCTGACAGCAAGACGTGTCTGACGGGTTTCATTCTAAGACTAAAATAGCAGTAAATGATCCAAACTCTAAAATTTACAATATACAGCAAAGATTTTCAACGGACTTACGGCCCCAGAGGGACATAAACCGAAAATCAATCGGCAAGTGAAATCAGATCATGGGAAAGAGCTCAAAAGATGCAATTTCTGTGGCACGCTGCACTCCGCCTCGTTGCAGCGGACAGAAAGCCGTACCTTGACGTGGCACACACGGATTCCATCTGGAGTTCCCATACAAAGCAGATCTCTCTTCGGGGAGGCACGGCGGACAAGATCACCCTCACGACTCAACCCAGACCCAGCATTATTGCAAACACAGCTAAGAATTATCTGGAAAGCCTGGGCTGGCTACAGAAGCCAAGCCGACCAACCGCAGGGACAAGTGCACTTCTAAAATTATATGACTGATTCAAAGTCACACCCTGCCAGTAATCTGCTGCCCAGACCCCAATCGCATCAGTTACACCAGTGACATCCCTGCTGGTATCAACAGGGTGAAATCGGCCTAAGAGAAGACATCTTTTCCTGGGTTTTTAAGGACCAGCAACCTTGTTTCTTTTTTCCCATCTCTAGTACTGATGAATGAAACCAAAACAGTTTCGAACCACCCTGTAAAATTAACTGCATAACCCTTACACAAAGAAAAGGGCAAAGACCCTCCAGTTTTGAATTTTCCTCGTATCTCCTACCTGCTGACCACACAAAACACTCTCATTCCTCAGTACCACTTCCATCTTATCCAAGTGGATTCTGAGATTAATGGTTTTCATCACACCTTTACCTTGGTATCAGGCGAGCAAGAGGACTGTCTCACAGTGCCACCTGAAAAGGCACGTTACTGTTAATATGAGAATATTGGGGAACCAACACACTCCCCTCTGCCTCCCAGTCCCATTTCCAATCCAGCTCCACACAATTCTAGCAGAGAGAGACCGTCTGTAGGAAGAGAAGAGATTTTGTTCCATATTTTTTCCATTAACAACCATGGGATTTCAGAGTGCTTCACGCTTCCTAAAATCAGGTCCAATGTCAACATTCGTACCTTTGGAGACTAAGGAAATTCCTCTGGCCTGCTCCACACTACTCAAGTGTTGTGCTGAGAGGTTAGCAATCCACTTAAAGCCACAAATCAGGGTGATAACCCTTCAGGAGCTCTACCAAGAGCTTTGACTGCTGTTAAGAGTATATACATAGTGGTAAACTAGCTGCAAAAAAGAAGTTGATCAGAAAAAGTAGTTACTAAATGCTTTGCAAAAATTTATTATCATTTTCAGTTGTTTTCCAAAAGCTCTAGTAATGAACAAATGATCCACAAAAGATTCTTATCTCCCCCTTCTTTAGCACTTAAATTTGCTAATTATCCCCAGCCCAAGAGGAAGCCTCCTAATAAAGAACTAAATCTCTTGGCTCGAAAGGACACCAGACAGCAATTATTACTGCATGTTCATTTTCATTCTCTGCAGCTTTCCATGATGTTTGTCAACACTTCCTTTGCCTTTGGATATTTATTCTTTGCTATTTTCTCAAGGATGAGTTACCTGTAAGGAAAACGGATGCCACTTTTTTTTAATCTTCTCTTTCTGTTAAGACTCTTGCAATGCACAGAGTCTGCAAAATCAACCCAGCACTGGAAGCAGCGGGTTTCAGTTACTGCAGTTTCTGAATGAGCAGGAAGCTCATAATGACTTGTGGCTTCATGTCTATGAGACAGAATTCTATCCTCCAGCTCACCAGGCTTCCTAAACAGACACGAGACCGTAAAATGGGCCCTTAGGCTCCTTATATTCATGTAACAATTCCACCGACCACAGCGGAGTTACTGCCTATTTTCATTAGTGCGTGGCAGGGAGCTGTGCCTTCAACGTCTTCATCCTAAAATACTGAAGACCATTTTCAGATTAGAATTGTTTCAGACAAATATATGCATCACAAAGTTAATTTCAGTCGAATTATGCCATTTGCTTCAGAAATTTACGGTAAGAGAAATTATTGGCATTATCCCGTGCTATTTGTAATCTCCATGGTCAAAACGCGCATTTGATTTTAGAAACTGGCAGAACTACTATGGAAACTTCTACACTTGGTGAGTATTCTGTTTAGAGCGTGGCGTAGTGTAACTGCAACAAAAACCCCCAGCTCTGTCCTAGTCCTGCCACTGATCCATCTATGTAATTGCCACGGATTGCTGATTTGTGAAATGGAGATGGAAAAAGGGACAATCTCGCACAGGTGCTGCAAGGAAAGGGACCATGTAAAATGACCACCCATGCCAGCGGCAGAAGGCACGCAGCAGCTCAGGAGGCTTCTTCCACTGCATGCTCTTAAAAAAATTTAATTTATGTAAAGTTCTTTGAAATAAATAAAAAACATTATTTAATTTAAGTTCTTTTTATAGGGCGTTTTGCATCAGTTCCCTATGGGACATAAAGGGGAAGGAAATAATTTTGTGAAACATTAATAAGAATATAATCTGACTAATGTTCTTACTATTTTAACTTTACCCAGATTTACCTTGTTCAAAGCAGACCAATAAAATATGTATTCTACTGCAGTGGAAAAGTGTAGGAGTACAAAATAAACTGTAACTACAAAGTTAAGTTCTAAAAAAAAACCAAACCCAAGATGGATCCATCTGCAGCCTATCATTACTCCAGGCGCCACTTCCAACCCATTCCCAAGCCTTTCCTAACATCAGTAGTTTTCAGAGAAGTTCCATCGCAGTAAGCTGAGCTACCCAGAGAAGTGAAAATTTAGAGAAAGTGGTAAACACTGTCCTTCAGCTGCTTTCCTATAAAAGCCAGAGCCAGCTTCAGCTTTGGCTAATCCACTTCCAGAATTTTTTGCAGTTTACAAGGAAGTTTCCTTTGCGCAGAGCAAAGCCGAGCTCCGTGCGTCATGCTGGAGGACGACACCAAAGGCGAGAGAACGTTCTGTGCAGTGAGAGGGATCTGCACGGACTGGATGTCAGTGGCGTGACATGGAGTATTCGGCCAAAACAGTGGTTATTTCAAGATTCAGAAGCGAAGGAAAATATCTTGAGATAAAAGCCTTAGCAGGTACAATAAAATAGGTAACGCTGGTGGTTGTGAAATCTCAGTTTGTGATTCCTACGGATACATTAAGTTCTTACAACTGGATTACAAATAAGCATTTTAAAAAGCGTGGCTCTTTTTTTTTTTTTTCTTTTGGAGAAGGATCAAAGGAGGAGGAACCGGTTTGAGAAACTGCCTGCAAATCTCAGCGCAACAGGAAAGAAAAAAAAGAAACTCACAGATAAAGCCAAGAAACAAATGGATAACTGGAGAGAAAAGAATCCCTCCCTCTTTCGTCATCTTCTTCTAAGTTTCAGGGAGACTTTCTCTTAAATTGTAGGCTGGGAGCAGTGAAGAAAGAGATGGTGCATTTGTAATCATGATGGAAGCAACGGAATGTATCGAAACAGCTCTAGGCACAAATGCATTAGCTGGGACAGCATGCCAACTGCCTAAACCCACCACCACGAGCCTCTGCCCTAGCCATAAATTAGTCTTAACATAACGGGCTTTCAGTTCCCGCGCTCCTCCCACCCACTCCTGGGTGTCCCTTTTTTTAACATACATATCTGCAGGGTATGCAAATACATTTAAGGAGCAAATGGCTCTCATCCGCTTGAGGCTTTCACAGCAGGAGGCATCATCATCACAGAAGACGCAGACCTTGCTTCTGGGAGCCAAACGGCAAAATACACCAGGAGGAGAGAGGAGAAGAAATTCCAGCACCGGTCTCCAGTGGTGCTCCGGTGCAGGTCGCCAAGCTGGGGCTCTCCGGCTCCTTTGCTAGTTGTACAGATGCTCCCCGCAGCCCCAGGGAATGGGAGGGACACGTGGATTTGGCAGTGCCTCGCTGTGGTCTTTTTAATATCGTTTATTTAAAGCCTTTCTGAAATCTCCTTTCAAACGACAGCAGAGCAAGGCAAGGATAATTAAAAATAAGAGGAAGTTTTCATCTGTTTCATCATGATCAAAGGAGAAGGTAAAGGAGCGGGCGAGTCCTGAGGGACCCCCGCTCCCCACTGCTGCACAGTCAGCTATTGTCATAAACCACGGATCTGTGGTTTATTCAGGCAGTTTTGCTTAACAGGATATTCTAAGATGCAACATCTCGTTTTCATGAGGGGCCTCAAGGGACAGAGTAATAACACCCATCTTGACCAAGTAAGAGCATTTAAATATCAAAGTAAGGGGGAAAAAAAAGGTAGAGCAGAAAGCTTTGTCTAGCTAAGGAGACTAATGAATGATGACCCAGGTTCATTTACCATCAGCTAACTGAACTTTCTTAGTGTAAGCAGGGCTTGGGATAAATTGGGACATTTATTCCAGATGACAGGACTAGAGTAAACAAATAGATGCTTTTTAATTTCCCCTTTTACTAAGGGGGCCATAAAAATTCGATGGCAAAGACACCGCACAGGGCAAGACAGAGAAAATTTAGATTAGCACAAGAAATATAACATTGCCATCTGAGCAAAGGTTTGTCTTAAGAAAGAAAAAGGAGCCTTCGAAGTCCAGAGGGGCTGGTCCTTAGAGAAAAGGACAAAGACTTTTACCCTGAATGTTCCATTCATCGTACCCATCCCTGCTCATCTCTCTTTTCCACCAGCATGCCCTGAGCACCCCTTACTCCCCTCTTCGCAGAAGTAGCAATGGCTTAAAATCCTCTCACATCTTGTGAGGAAAACAAAACAAATACCCTCACGCCTAGTTGAACTAAAACTGGAACACTCGGCTGCGTGTGTGCAAGTTTGGCTCTTCAAAACCCTATTTGAACACTTAAAAATGACCTAATTTTAAAAGCTGCTTGAACACCCTACCTGCTTTCATTCCATTGAATTTGTGGAGCTGGATTAGCCGTTACATCGACTGCAGCTACCTGCATCATCGGCCCGAGGAGATTACAGCCCTGATGTCACATCTGAAGCAGCACTTCTAATTCAAAGACAATTAAAGAAGGGGTTAGGAATACCTTAGATACTTTACCCCAGAGTAAAATAACGCCACCCTATGTCACGCAGCAAAGCACACACCAAGCAAAACCAGTTATCTGTATGCTACGCATGAGTATATCTGCTAAGTAGGACCACCAGGATATGACAAAAAACTCCATCCCATCATCATTTGAGAACAAGAAAATTAAGCAACATGGTGACATGTATGTTAACAGGACTTTACAGAGAGCATCAAGTTGTCTGTCTATAGGAACTGTTTCCCTCACTAAGGATAATGCCTCGTTTAGTACATGGCTCTCATGAGTTATATAAATTTTTCATGAAATTTTATCTCACTTCTTATTGCTGTTCTTTAAGCCCTAGAAATCAAAGTTTTTCCAAAACCTTTCCCTAATACAGAAAAAACCCAAAAGCCTTAGGAGTCTACTGTATACTACAGTTTCCTTGCAGCTATCTCTTTTGAAGGCTTTTTTAATTACAAAAGGAAAATGACTTTTGGAAGGCACAGGAGTAGTTCAGCAAATTATTGCCTAGAGCACAGCATAAAACCCAAAGGCGACAAGGGGGCACATTCAGAATTTCAGTCTTAAGGGTCAGAAATACCGACTGCAGTGAAAGATGGTTCAATTTCAAAGTGCTAAGTGATGGCTGTGGTCCAGAGATTTTTGTCAGATGTGCAGGAAGACAGACTCCAAAAGAGGAGAAATTGGTGCATGTGCATCTGGTAGAACAGCATCCAGGAATTTACTACAGGCATAATAGGGCCTTAACTTTCAAGGTAATATAATTGGACATGTTTGGCCATGGTTTTAAAAGGCAGCTTTCGAAAATGCACAAAAAAGAGGTATCATATATATGAAACCTCTGTATAAGGAGTTAAGAAATTCACTGTCTTGGTTTTGGATCTGGTCCAAAGCCTGGAGACAACTGTGGAAAGTCTCACTTGACATCAGTGATCAAGGTCTGAAGAGCTACAGCACCGTGCGAGAGAAGAACAGGAGCTTTGCATGGAGCAATCTTTCAGATACGTAGATTTAAATTTCATTTTTCATATGGGAGGAGGGGGAAGAACTCTATCACTCTGGAAGAACTTGAGCCAAAGATAAATACTATTATGAAGAGTAATACTAATGCATATGATTGATCCTGCAGAATTCTAGTCATCGCAAAAACAGGAAAAAAAGACAGTGGAGACTCTGGATCTTTACAGTATAACTTTTGCTTTTCATATCTTTTTTTTCTTATCATTTCTGATGATGACCAGATGTATGAAGCACCTCTGATAAATGCAAACTGATTTTTTCAAATTAAAAGTAATGTTTTTGTTCTAGATCCAACTCAGCATACATTTTGTGTTAAGAAATGCTGCCAAATTTCACAACTTAATTTGAAAAAATGATCTTTTTCCTTGGTGTACAAATTGCTACATTTCAAGCACATCCTACACAGCCTGGCCAAATTAACATAGTCTAATAAAACTAAGGTACCGTTTTCACTTGTCCTGGCAAGTCAATACAACAAGGATAAATGTTGCATATGATGCTATTAGAAATATTTAGACATGGAGGTACAAAACATGGACATGAATAACTCAATGTAAATAAACTCAATAGTATAGGACATGTCTATTTTTCTTCCCCAAAACCATATTCTTAGCCACCATTCTTTAACGTCAGAGCCTACTGTCCAACAGATCATTTGTAATTTTGGCCTTGTAACTGCAAGCTTGTCTCTTTTGAAGTCCATACTATTTCAGGGAGTTCTGCTCCAGTCTTTCCACATCCTAGTTTACACACTTGCATAATGCAACCTTATTAAAGATTACAATCTGCTGTAAAAGGCTTTCTTCTGCCTGGAACTACAGAGAGAACTGAACTGAGGCGGGCATCATTTCAGCAATAAGTCAGGCTATTTCCAGCAAGGCAAACTAAATAATTTTCTGTCCTAATTACTTTGGATAATCTTGAATTTAGCCTTATGCCATCTCTCTATGTAGTATTTAGCCATGAACTGGAGACTTGCTAACGCACCCTGACCTGCTTAATTGGAAGCTGAATCATAATTGATATCAAAACAGATATCAGAGGAAAACGTTAGCCAGTTCACCAAATTTCCCATCCCTTCCCATGCCTGAAAAAAACTTCAGCTGACTCATTAAGAAATTACTTCAAGAAATGAGATATGGAAGAGCAGAGACATCCTAATTAACAGAACAGGAAGCACATAATCAGAGGGAGAACCATTTTGTGTAGTGGGTACACTGTCAGATTTTTCAAGTAAATCAGGGAAAGGCTGTGTTCATATTCATGTTTCCCTGCATTGATGGTACAGTTTTCTCAATACCACATAATACTGTGAGTTTAAATAAACCTGCCCAACAGTCAAATCTTAGTAATTTGCTAACCAAGGGTAGATCAGCTTAAAAGACGTTCAAAATCTTAGTCTCATCTCTTAAGATTATAACCTCCTCCTGTCCATTTCAAGGTTTTTTATAAACTTACTTTTGCTCCATTGCAGAAGAATGTATTTTAACTAGAAATAGGCCAAGACTAAAACATTTCTTCCAAGTCCTTAACAATTCAGGTGGGGCGCCCATCCAAATCTGCTTTGGATGCAAGTCAGATCCAAAGCTTGAGAAAAACTGTTTTCTTGTTCCAGTTCAAATATGGACAAAATCTCAAAATCTGTCTTGAGACAATGAACATACGCCTCAGATGAAACATGATTAAAAATACTGTTCTCCCTTCACCTCTTGCTTTAATTCTGAGTAGATGGTCCCACTTTGCCCTCTTGCAGCGTTACACCCAGCTCTGCTGTGAGTCCCCATGGCACTGAAGCAAAGCAATCTCCTTTTGCCAGCTACAGACTTTCCACCACCTTCTCCTGTTCCAATCCAGATTTAACACTTTAACCAAATACGGTTTGGTCCCTTCCATCTCCAAAGTAGATTCCCACAGATTAATACACGTGGATTTATGAATCAACACACAGGAGGTTTAACTCGAGAAGTTCCTCCCTCTGCCCTCTCTTTCTGTAACTGCACTCCATATTCTTAGCCTACGAGAACTACATTAGACCAGAGTTACTTTCAAATTCATTAATTAACGCCTTAATCCATCCCACAGGAAACTAGCAGAGGATTCCTTTTCTGCAAAACCCTGCTGGTAAGGAAGGCTGATCTACGCTTACCGCATGTTTAAAACAGCAGCTTTTCCTCCTCCTTTACCCCTCATTCATTTTCACTTCCACCTCATAAACACAGCTTCCAAACCCCCCAAAACATCAAATTAAAAACCCAAAGCGAATCTGACTTGCGCAGGGTTTCCCACGGGGTGACCGCTTTTCTCACAGCAGCAGCTGTCCCGGATCTAAGCGGACCGGGTCGCGCCTGGGTGGCGCGGACACCCCCCGCGCCCCACGGCAAGCCCTCCCAACACCACCGAGCCCAGTTCTGAGAACGGGGCAGCTACCGGCACAGACCAGAGATATTCTTCACCCGAAAACACGGGCTGTACTCAGAGTCACCGGTAAGCGGCTCGTTCTTTGGGTGGTAACTACCTACCCCTTTAATGTTACTGGGAAAATGGGTTAGCCCAATTCCTTAGAAGCTTAAGAGTTCAGCATAACATATAAGAAACACTTTTTTTTCCTACAACAATCTGCTCTTTGGCACAGCCTCAGAATACTTTACTGCCACGTCTTACTTTGAAATGGGAGGATGCCAAGAATGAGATAAGTGCAGACATCCATGACTGGGAAACACAAGTAAAAGGCCTTCTCCAGAGCCAATTACAGCCTTCAGCAGACAAGCGCTTCAAAAAAAAAAAAAAAAATAAAACCTAACCCAAAACTAAACAAACAAAGAAAAAGCAACAGTAAATTTGTCTCTCTGTATTCAAGTAGAAACACAGCATTTATTTCTTTAAATTAAAAGGCTCTCCTTTTTTTTTTTTTTAATTAAAATCTCCAAAATATCCAGCCAAATTGAAATGAAGCCTTTGTTTCTTCAGAGCTTGAGTCTGAATTCTCAAAAAAATATGAATACCCACATTATTACATTAAAGAAGAGATCATTCTTTATCTGCTATTACCCATTCAATGAATGGAAACCTAGATTACAGCAGAGACTTGCCATGAGATATAACTTCTTTAGTGGCCAGATTTGTCTCCTGCCAGCTCCATTTAGCTTTTGTCTTCCTTGAAAGTCTGATAGCGTTTTATTCTGTAGTTTTATCATCGGTTTTTCCACTACTAAATGTTGCAATCAAGATGAGGCAAAAATGCCAATATGACTACAGTCTTCATTTGAAACTGTATCGTTTGACATATTTTCTTTCGGAAAAGGAAGAGTTAACTTAAGTCAATTAGGCAAAACATGGTATGAATACCTGATAAACATCAGGAGAGAAAAAAAATTGAGTGAAATTAAATAAGCCACAGCAAGTAATTGACTATTTAGATTCAGCTTCATACACACTCAAGCCTATCGAGGATCCCAAACTGACCCATTCCGCAACCGCCATTCTTGCCTGGTTAGAAAAATCCAAGTGTGTAAAGCCAGCATCTTGCCAAGAAAAGCCAAAAGAAAGGTAAAGGGCAAAAGGTAAACTCCAAAAAGGACTTCTTTTGATGATACAGGATCATTTTGAACCTCTAGGGAAGATCTCAGGGAAGCAAAAAGGGGAAGGTCCATGTAACAAAAAGACACCACCAAGGTACCAAGTCACCCAAATAAAACTGCAGCTGAAAATAGCTCTGAAATCTCTAACCTCAGGGAAGTTCACAAGTGACTGTGTTTCAACCAAGTCGGTCCTAATGAAACGGAAAATTACCTTTGAACAGCACTAAAAATGTACTTTAGCTCTTCTTCAGTTGCCTGACCTGTTCACGTTGCCTCATGCAATAGTTCTGGCCACTTCAGATTCCTTGGCCTCCACCTTCCCCTCTTTGCTAGAACAGTGATGCTCATCACTGCTATTGCACAGGGAGGATATAAATCCCTTTTTTTAAAAAGCATTAAAACAACTCCAAAGCATTTTGAAAGGGGTTGGAACCAAACTTAGAAGAGGACAGTGAAGTCCAGCACACCTTCACTTCCTCAGGAGTCTACAAAGTAGATCCAACAAAAGCCAACAGCTCACAGCTCAGAAACTGGGCTGTGTGGGGTTACATATCCAGAGGTATTTACATATCAAAGAGGCAGTAGGAAATGCAAAGCCCCCCAGCCCCAGGGAGTTACTTTAAACTCACTGGAGGTCAATCAAGTTAAGACCATAGCTCAGGTGCGTGTGGAAGTTTCACTAGGTGCCATGTATCTTTTTTAGTTCCCTACATAACTCTACTAAAATGTGCACTTTGGACTGGATTATGGAGAGGGTAGGTATATATGGAGTAGTTCAGAAAATCCACCATAGCCTTTGGTGTCACTGGAAGTTTCAAAACCTTATTTTTCCAAGAAGGTTGTTTTGGGTCTCAGACACTTTATTAGGCTTGCTACAAGCATGACTAGAGGAGATTTTGCGGTTTGTGTTATACAAAAGATCAGTCATCAGCATCATAAACGTTCTTGGTGATACCAAAAATAAAAGGCAAAGGGACCGTAGCAATATTTTTGTGAACATGTGCAAAAACATTCATTGTTGACAAGTTAAACTACTAAACTAACTTCAGCTGGTCACCACGAACGCTACAGAAGAAGCTAACGCTCACCAGACCTCCCTCAGGCGTTGTACCGCACGCGCAGTGCTGGTGAAGTGGCAGGGGTAGTGATGAGAGGGAGAATTCAAAAAATGATTGAATCGGGTTTGTTGAAAGTTTCCACACAGAGCAGAATCTACCTTTGGCCAAAGACCAGGAATGAAAAACTCTCAGTCCAAAAAGAACGCTTTGGGCAAGGCCGTGTTCAGCTTGAAAAGGGGGCTTCTCGTGAGAGTCTGCGTACTGCGGTTAGTCTGGCATCTGCTATCACATGGTTTACATTTTCCTTTCTTAATGATATTATGCTCCCTGTAAGTACTGAAAGTAAGAAAGATTTACTTATTTTACCCGTTCTTCCCATATGCTCTAGAGGTGCATTAGCACCATTTGCCAATTTATTCCATCTTTTAAGTATTTTAGGGATTTTGAATGTACAATAATCTAAACTATTCAGCCCAAATTTCAATTAGTCAATATTTCATGTTCAACTTCTGTGAGTTCCACAAAAAGGATCAACTGTCTTTTGCAAAAGGTGGTACTTGGACTATCTTGAAAATACAATATAAAGTTACAAGTATAGTGAAATATAATGATATACACAGACTACTCCAGGAAACCTCTCTTTTCCAGTAGTTTCCATAAATCTTAATCCAGAAACTAAAAAGATTATTTTTTTCCAAGGAAAAAAGCAATATGTGCTTGGTAAGGTAACTATGCAGAGGATTAAAATAAAGGATGCATGCAAATACATTGCTGACTTGGAGCTTTTATGCTCTCTTAAGACCTTCTTGGACCCTCTTAACATGAAATTATTCTGATAGCATTCTCTAAAAACCAACCGAGTAGTAGTGACCCAAGGCAACCACAAATACAAAAATAAAAACTCGAACCTGACACTTGATGAAATTATTGTTGCATTCACTTTCATCTGTTAGTTTTTAATTGCACTGACCCACAAAACTGACCCATTCTCAATTTCAGAATTGATGCAACCGCTATTTTAAGTAAAATAACGCGACAGCCACTTACTGCTGAACTCAGCCAGGCTAACCTCTTCCGAGCCAGCACCGCATTCCCACTTCAACTGGTATTCTACAACTGGGAAAGGGAGAGACGCTTCACCTCCCTCTTGCCCAAGCAGCTGGTGTCTACAGTCAGGGGGAGCTTAAAAGAGGGAGATAAAACACCGTCACCGAGGGAGAAGGGTGCGTATGCTGCGTTTGGAGCCCTTTCCCTTTGTGACCCAGTAACTCCCCCTCCAACACCCCCAAATTTACCCCCCTCTTTACGTGGGGAGGCTGAAACGACACCTTGCAAAGAACTGCCACGCAGCGCTGATGGTTGGGGAGAAGGAACCCGGGGAACCGCAGCTCAGCAGCAGCTCAGAGAGTGACGGTACCAGCAAGAAAGAGGGGTAACACCCAGTAACAAACCCAAAGGCTGGGACACGCCAGCCCTTGGGAAGAGGCAGTCTGGTCTCCTCCACTCGGAAGCAGTGAATGCAGCGGGTAATGCTAATATTTAGTTTGGGGCTCAATATGCAGAAGAGGCATAAATGAAATAAATGAGATGAATCAAAGAAGGGGCAAACGATTTAGAACAGTTCATGTAAGGACAACTCTGGAGAATAGGCAGTGTTTCTTACAAACCGGGGGGGGGAAAAAGGGAATACTGAAACTCAGTAATTCCCTCAGCAACAACAGAACAGAACTTTCCCAGTCCTCCAAAGAGGATTTGAAGGTGGTATTTACTGGATTACACCTCGGTGAGCAAAAGATGCAGAAAACTAACAGAAGAGAGCAATATGTGTATTTACACACCTAGAATTTCAAGAGAACCAGCTGTATTTTGAAAGGAAGGAAAGGCCACTCTTGTCTAAAACTGGATTTAAGGAACACAGAAAACACAAAGCTTTATGTTATTTGTATTAAATGTTTGGTTGGTTCAGAAGCAAAACAAAAATTCTTTACCCAAAAATTAATGTTTGCAAAGTGACCAGAAGACTTTTATTTTTTCCAGAAAGAGATGTTTTTATGCGAATTATCTCATTTCCTGATTAGCAAAGTAAAAGTTCGAAATTATTTTCCCCCGGCTATATCCCAGCTGGATCAAAGCACTGGCCCAAGAACATAGTGTACCTAGTTTAGTTATTGAGAAAGTCCAGGAGAAATTCAAGCATCTACTTCTCATCTCTCCTGATAAAGATATCAACACAGGAATGTAAACATAGCCTGGATGTGTAATATATGGCCAGACACTTGCCCAGACAGTTTTATACCTGGTTTTTGTTTCACTGTTACTCCCTCAGCACAAACAGTACCTGCTCTGCTTTTGGAGCAGAGTCCACCTCCAGTCCCAGACGACAAATCACCAAAGTTCATTACACCATCACTTCTCTTCCCAGGTCTCATGGGGAAAGGTTTGTTCCATACCTGGGAATACCATCACCTCTAATGAGGACCAGAGGGCTACAGCTCACACGAGAGGGGGGCAGGGGGCCAGCTAATGGCACAGGGACACCCTGTAAGGAGCAGTGTATGGGTGGGGTGCTCGAGGAACATTCCTACTAGTTAAATATCACTGCAATGTCTATTTTCAGTAAATACAGAGGAAAGAGTCCACACCCGCATCTTCTGAATGCACAGGGTCATCCATGAAAGGAGTCTCCTGCTCCAAGCCATAAAGTCACAAATCAAGACAACACAAGCAGTTAACCTGTTTTTATTTTAATGTCAAGATATACCACTGGAGTAAGGGTTTAAGGCTACGACAAGTACTTCTGGGTAAATCAGCTCTCTCCTATGTAATCATGTGAAAGATAAATCTAAATACACACCGACAGCCAAAAGAGGAGAGCAGTATTCCTCTCTGCCGGAACAAATAGAGCTATCCTTCAGGAAGGTGTCTGTAAAAATACTACTACAATAAGTGAGAACTGATTACTATCTTCCAAAGAGCAACGTTAAGATAGGCTTTAAAAACAGATCAATACGCATTTTTTTATCAGTCACATTTTTGGCAGCTTGCCCATATCTGCAAATATATATTTTAGAAGCTCAAATCAGCAGCCAAACCATGCTACCTACAGAAAAAGGAAGACGGTAAAAGCACATCTCATAGAATTATATCAGCGCTCTCTTCTACCTACACGACAAAGTTTTACACTTATGTCTGGCCAATCAAACTAATTCCTCTTTACCGCCCACTGCAATACCGTCCCTTGTATTCCCTCCTAGCGAACTAGCTCTTTTCCATTCCCCTTCCTCATTCCTTTACTTCATCAATGTTTTGCAAACACATTGTCCGTTTGGTCAGACTGCACAAAACCTGAGAAGGGTTCACCAGTCACCGGTGAAGCAACACGGCGGCAGCGAGCGACCTGCTGTACATCGCTGTCCGGAGCCGACGTGCGCCCGCCGCCACGAACCACTCCGCTGAACGTGCTGGAGCCTGAGAAGCAGGTGCCTGGGTGGAAAGCCAAGGAAAACAGCCCCAAAACACACAGTGCAGGGAATCGGACACAGAATCCACAAGCAGCCCTAGGGAAAAAATTGGACTTTGAGTTAGCGTTGGGTGAACCAGCCTTTGAGCTGGGAGCAGGAATCTGCATCCCGTTGCTTGATTTGAGTTCGGTGCAACGGGAGTTCTCATACTCCTCGTAGACAAGCAGGAGGTATGAAAGGCACCTGACTCCATCACCATTCCCCAACTTCAACTATCTGCAGGAACGCAAGTTTTGGCAAGTCTCACTCAGGCCCAAAGAGGCAGCAGTACGTGTAAACGCTTTAGAGTTTAAAATGTCATATGTTGATGCTGACAAGTTCAAGACACAAGAAGAGGTTGCTATGGAAACACGCTGTATTGCCTGGAACATAAGGCAACATTTTACATTAAAAAAAGAAAAAAAAACTTGGACCAACAGTTGCCAAATTCGGTTTTGGGTGGGGAAAAATCAGTTTGTCATTTGTTCTCAGACAGAAATATTTTCATTTAGAAACAGTGAAGCTAAATGTGATGAAAGCATTTACATTCTATTTTGGATTGTTTACCTTGCCTCAGAACAAAAAGTAATTTTATATGGAAAGACTTTCTTTAGCAGTCCATATACAGCAAACCCATCTCTACACTCCCATGTGCTGGAGTATCCATCTAATTTTCCTTTTATAATTAATGAAATCACTTTAATGGACAGTCATGTTCTTTGAAGCATTAATCCTGTTAGCTCTTCTGTAATCTTACTTACCTGTGTACCCACATTGGCCAACAGAACTAATATAGGAATAGACTTGATCAGAAATGCACAGAATTGCATCCCTGAACAGTCAAGCAGCTCTCGGTTGCGTTATAATCCCCTTTTACAACCAGTCACTGCTGCGAGGTGACGCCTGCCCTTCTGGGGTACCACGGCGCAGCGGCACCCTTCAACGGCAACCTCTTCTGCTTCACTCCCCCGCCCTCTCAACAAGCACGAGAAAAAACTTAAATTACCCAAACGATAGTTGCATTCTGCAGGCTCCATCAAAAGCCTGATTTAAAGACGCAATGCCCACGCACCCATTTCCTCCAAAGAAAAAAATTCTTTCCAATTAATCTTTCTCACATAAAAATAGCCAGAAGAATTTTTTTTCTGGAAACTTTCTATTAAGTAACCGCTGGATTTGAAAGGGAAGACTTAAAAAAGGGGAGGTAGGGTTCTACTTCCGACACTTTATTTTTGGAAGCACTGAAGAAAGTTTGAGTTGTTAAGCTCGAGACTGATTCCTTCATCCTTTCCTATTTTGAGTATTCTGGGAAACATAATTTTACTAGGGCATTTACCTGTTTTGAATTTTTGGCTACCACAGAAGTGACAAATCTACAAATACACAACACAAATATCTCCAATCTGCAGCTGATGTGACCTTTGTGATTTTTGAAAACAGGAGGCCAAGACATGCCTACAAACACAGAAGATGGTGTCATGGTATCACGGTGTCATCAACAACACTTTCCCTTGATAACTTTAACAAAAATCTAAAACAAATTGCAGACAATTTTTCTTCATAAATACCTGAGCAGCAAAGGTGGGGAAAACCCCTTTTTTGCTAACTTTAAGAGGGAGAATGTCCAAGAGATGCTAGCAAGCCTGAAGACAAACATCTGAAGCGCAAATGACCTTGTGAAGTGGCATGAGCGCGCTACCCTTCACTGTAAATGCATCAGGAAGCAAACAATGCCAGAAAGATGTTTTTAGAAAATGTCTCATTTAGGCTTGTATTTTCAAAGACACCTCAGGAGAACTGACATCCAAACACAGATGGGCACCTGGTCTCCTCAAAACTTCAGCTTACACGGTTACAGTTGAATTCTAGCACATCCGACTTGTTTAAAATGCGGGGGTTTTCCAACCGTCCCACCGTCTTAAGGAAACTCCTGTCAATGTTTTTTGTGAGCGCTGACCTCAGTGTCTCAACAGTGCTGTAGGCTACGGAATCCAAGGGCTACTGCTGCCACCCAGGCAAAAGGAAGGGGGAACAGCGTTTCTGAGTTTTAAATACCAGATCATTTTTCCGTTCATCCAGCAGCACATATAAATTAATTTATTACTGTGTTTTTAATCTGTCTGTACATGATTGATTCTGTGGCTAGTTCCATAATAGCCTTTTTTAATTTTTTTTTTTTTTAACTGGAACCTAATTTTTATGTAGACTTCCCAGATGTGTTGTACATGAACTTTTCCCCTTACCTTCTACTAAGAGCATCAGTAGCACTGAAAAACTGTTTCTCTTTTCTTTGGAATCTAGAAAATCTCTATTCCTTAAAAACCTTACAAGAATATTCAAGAAAAATAAGGGTAAATTATTAGCTCCTGACTTCAATATTGTTTAAAGCCTATCTTCTTCTTCTGTCACACCTCACTTCCCATTTTTTTCTTATTATTACCTTCGCCGAATAAATGTGTCCACAGAAACTTGTAAATAGGCAGGGCAATTGTAAGGATCTTTATAAATTTAGTTCTCTCAAAAATCCACAGTTGTATCTATTTCAAAAGGATTGAGGCAGAGAAATATGGAAAAGCTCATCTGTAAAGATATTGAGACTTTGGCTGCAGTTCACTCAACTTCACAGGGTTCGTCACAACAGTATTTGGCTCTCCTCTCTTCTGTTTTCTTCACTGCTAATGGATACTTTACTATTTAATTAGTGCAGCATGATTCAAATCCCATCAAAGTCAATAAAACTCTTTTCATTTATGTTAATGGGCTTTGGACCAACTCCTGAATTAGTACCAGAATCAAATAAAACACCCCTAGGAAAAGAACAGATACACCCAGCTTACACTTTAAAGTACAATCTTAAAACCTTCCTAAGCTTTTCACTGGCTTTAAAGTAAGTCTCATTATTGAACACCTCACAAAACCAGCCGGCCAGCCCTTTTTTACCCATCTGATTAAAGTGCCAGAAGGAATCTAAACGTATGCACCGCTTCACCATGAAAAACCTTCCCACAATCAGGACAGCAAGGGGTTTCATCTTCCCGAAGCCGTTCCCGTGGCTCCTACGTCGCGCCAGCACGCGAAGGCTCACCCTGCGGGAAGGTTTGGCAACACACCTGCGTTTAAAAGGTCCTGCCCTCCAAACACTCCTTATTTCTCTGGCACCACCTCAGTGGTGCCAACACAGCTGCCGGTCGGGCTGCTCTGAAGCAAACTTCGCCGACGGGATTAACCCATCGAGGCTGTTTGGGCAGACGCCCAAAACCCGAAGCCGACCAGCTGGCGTTAAGACAGTCGGTGCCCGACTGGAGGCTCTGCTCAGTGGAGCGGTCGGGATTGTACGTAACACAGCTGACTTTCCATAACCGCTTGAATCGAAGGAGTAGGAGAGAGCACCGGCTATTTTTATCATAGAGAGAGGAGGCTTTCTGCTCTTAGACTATACCCTAGTCGCTGCAAAATTAATGAACCACGAAGCAAGCAAAATGATACTATGTAAACAGGGATATTAAACCTTCTTCTGATACTTTTGACCCATTTTGGCAATACCAACCAAGCCGCACAAAGCCACTGCAGCATTTCTTACGTAGCAGCATGCTTTAATTGACCGGCACATTAAACATCAAAGCTTTTTGCAAAGTTTGACCACAGAAATCACATTCAGAAATCACATCCCACCAGTGCTGACTCAGCAGCAGAGCCACAGAATACTTTTTTAAATTCCTAAAAGCCCAAACAAAAGAACCAAACCTGTGCTGTTGGTTTGGGCTTTTTTTTATTATTATTATTTCACAGTAGTCCAGTCTGGCAGCACAGCAGGCTGGGAGACAACTTTCCCTGAAAACAGCGTTGGCAGAACGTTAACAGAGAAGGAAGAAAATTCAAAATGAGGATGAGAGGTTCTTCAGTCCCTTCCGGGCTGGAGCTGTGAACCCTTCCCGTGGAATCGATCCCAGCAGCTCTGGAGGGGACCGTCCTGCAGCGCGCGGGACGTGTCGGTGATGCACACACGTGTCTCCAGCTCCCCGCTCCCATCTGCCCAGTGCCTCTGGGCAGCCCTGACTCACCTCGTACCGCCACGTGTACTGGTTTGTGGGTGCAAGAAGTTCAGGGCGCTCTCAAACGGAGTCAGTACTGCAGCCCTGCCCCGCAGACTAGCACGGAGGAGAAACGGGGACAGCGCTTCTCACTTCGTTCTCCCTTCTGGAGGTGCTTGTTAAAGGAGAATATCCACTGAACCAGGATTTTGTTGTGAATAGCTAAGAAAGACAGTGTTTTCTGCTCATTCCTGCTGCCTGGGCTACTCATAAGCTATTCCCATCACCTCAGCACTCCAGCGCCAGGGCTCAGCATCCTGCCCTGCCGACACTGATCAGATTCTCCAACTGCTCTTTCCTTTGGCCTTTTTTCTGACCCACCCCTTCCTCTCCCCCAAAACACACACACGGACAGTCACCTTGCCGCTCCAAACGCCACGCTCCTGCGCAGGAACCACAGCGCCTTTTTCTCCAGCGAAGAAAGTGTTCCCAGCTGGTGGCCAGGAGAGCGGTGCTGCCCGCCAGCCCAGCAGCAGCCTGCGGGGAGGCAGACTTTCCGACGATCGGCGCAGCTTCGGAATTCAAACCCCTTAACCGTGGCGGAGCGCGCTCACCGCCTCTTGAGACGATTTCAAAGATGGCCACTGGCTCCACGTTCCTCGGCAAAGGAGCGAGGCGGAGAAGGTCCCCGGCTCTGCGAAGGCGAGGAGCGAGGACCCACAGGCTCAACCATCCCCCAGAACCAGCTTCGGGGAGGGTATCGTCACAAGGAGGAACCTGCCTCTGCACGGACTAGACTATTGTTCTCTGTAGCTTTCCCCTGAAGCTGTGGCCAAATGCAGCAGATAAAGTAGGCCAGGAATTAAAAAAAAAAAAAAAAAAAAAAAATCTCTTTATTAGGGACTAAGCCAGGTTCTTAGAGATATTTGAGCTGTAATCAATACCTGAAGAGTTTGGAGCAAAGGTAGCTGGCTGCCCACTTTTGTCTCTCTGCTTTGCCCCCGCTGCCACCACTTTACAAGGCTGGGAAACACGGACACGGCCAACTTGCATGGATGCTAAAGAAGCTTACGGAGACCAGCTACTGAATAGTAACAGGACTCTCGATATCAAACGCCAGGCAACTTGCACTCCTCCTATGCCCAACGCCAGCGGTGACAGGTATTTTTCTGATCAGTACGACAGAACGCCCCTTGGCAATATTCACTAGGTGGTTCACCAAACGATCCCGAAGTTTAACAGAACTTTGTTTAGTGTTTTTTTAAAAGGCCAGCAAGGTAGCGTGGAGCCAAATGGGCAGCTTTCTGACAAGGTGCTCAGTGTGTGTTTCTGTCACTGTGTTCTGCTCCCTCATGACACTGCAGCATCACAGCAAAGCTGTAAGGTCACCTTCTACTAATTAGAAGTAGCCATAAGTGCAACTCCACTGAAGCATCTCAATGCAATTTCAAAACTTCTCTGAGTTTCCAGTTTGATAAAACGTTCGAGCACCTTCTAATCCATGTTCGGTTGCCCTCTTTGAGAGCTAACAACTCCTCCATAAAGCAGCCTACGAAAGATCAGAACTTCCTCAGAGGAGACGGGAGTCAGTCAATCTTCACTGTTCTTCCAAAGGATACTTCAAAGCATCGCACAACTTGTCACCAATAGCATACAGGTCACTAAGCAGCCTCTATATATGAGGTTCTGCCTGTGATTCTGCATTTTTTAGTTAGGAATGTGTTGTCCTAACAACAGAATAAAATTTAAACTTAATGATTTAGTAGACTCCTTGCAAATGTTGACACTGTATTAAGTCAAAGCAATGGACTCAGTGGCGCGGAAGAGATACACAGAGGATTAAATTTGACCTGATAGGTTTCTGACGTCAGTGAAAAGTGGTCTTAATATAAACAAATATAAAATGAAAAGAGAAAGCGCCAACAGTTTCCCACAGTGGGACAGCTAGAACACACTGTAGGACTTGCAAGCAGTGATTCAATATTCCAAAATCATATCCTTGCACTAAAGACTGCGTGGAGTTCATTCTGGAAGTACACTATAAAAACGTTACCTAGGCGCAAACATTTCTTAAATCCACAAGTCAAAGCAAACACCTCTTTTAATTCCCCCAAAGGAACAGCAAATTGCCATAAGCAGCTAAACCTTTCAAAGTCCTAAGTATATCCATCACGGATTAATTTCACATTACTAACAGCATATTTATTCAACAGTTTTGCCAGTGGTGTCATGATTTCTACAGGCTTGCATGATAACATGAAAATGTCACAAAAATTACATCAGAACGGTAATTCAGAGACGAGCCATGAGGCCTCCAGTGAGCCCACACTTTGCATGAGAACAAGCAGCGCCCGCGGATGGGTGGAAGACACAGGTCTTTAACCCATCTGCCCATTCATGACCAAGGACTCCGAGAACCTTCGAAGACGCACCAGGATCCCCGGTCTCCTCTTCCAATGCTATTTCACTCTTTCCAAGTATGTGAACAAATCCTGAATATATTACTTAACGAAATCTCGTGTTAATAGCATATGCACATTCAGAGATCTTGTGTGTCCTGCTGCCTCCCAAAACCGAGTGTATCTCTTTGCAAACCGTGGTAGCCTGCAACCCAGACTGTCAGAGGAGGGCACGTCACCAGAAGTGTGAAAACATCTAATTACATAAGGCCAGGTCCTCAGCTAATGCAAAGTGACAGAGCTCCCAGAAGTCCGCGGAGACACGATGATGCAGATTAGCAGAGGTTTGGCTCATTATAATTGAATAGACCCAACTTCTAATCTTCCCATCTAGCGACAGATTGTTGGAACCCTGACCACCAGAATCGCAGAGGGCAACGGGGAGTTGAAAGGAGATTGCATCAGAGAAAGTAAACTCTAGTTTGGCTAGAAGCTTATTTACAATCCAGGAGTTTCAATTAGCTGTTGCTGAGTTATCACAAAAGTCTGTCGAGCAGATGTGCAATTAGAGTTTTTCTCATCTTGCTCTCTCTCGTGATTTGGGTTTTTTT
>JAVJGG010000043.1:15944202-15956041 GCA_035590195.1 Aviceda cuculoides | reverse complement strand
GGTCCCAATAGGTAAACAATTGTGACCTTAGGAAGGTTCACAGTATTCTACAGAGAGATGTTTTGAAAAGTTTCAAAGCCATATTTTTATCCAGCTATTACTTTGTTTAAGTATACGACAATTTTGAGACATTTTCAGCCTTGCAAGCTTCAAAGCCTGCCAGCTTCCAATATAACTCCTGTCACGTGAGAGAGTGTTGGCACATGAAAGACTCTTGGCCCAGCTCAGCTGTCTTCATCATCAGGTAGTGATTTATTTCTCAAAGACTGTTTTTTAAATACATTCTGGTTTGCAGAATGCTTTCCAAACAACATCTCTCACATTCCTTCCACAGCTCCTCTGCTTGGGGAAAGAAATAAGCCTAGTAATTCTAACACTCTAAAGAATCGAGCAGTATATTCTTCTGCATACGAGTTGGATGAACATGATTCACCCAAAAGCCATGATTTAAAACAAATAAAACCACTATTAAAACAGTAACCACAGCCTGTGCTGCCACCTACCCTTAGTCAATCTCTGCATTTTCTGCAGGCTCTTTTTCCACTTCCGAACCAGGGGCTCCGTCCTGCAAACAGCTCTGCCCTTCGGCCGACGTCACGGCCACGGACACTGGCCCCCGCACCAGCCTTGGGAGCCACACACTTGGCCATGGGAGAACACGCAAGACGCGTCTGCTTCGGGCAGGAACTGGATGTCAGTTCTGTCTTTTGCACACGGGGCAAATATCAGCAAAATTGGCAAGTCTTGGGAGTAAAATCTGTGCTTTCCCCTCTTCCCTTCTAAATTCTATATCATTTTACTGCATTTGTATTAAAATTTAAATGGTTTATTACTGTGTTTAGCTCTTGAAATAGTTTTACTCCCAAGAACTTACGCCTTTTCTTTCCTGTTGGACTTGCCGTATTATTTTGACTTTCTCCATCCTATACTGCACAATATTCATTGTATCACGCCAAAAAAGCACATTTTCAGAAGCACAACTTGAAAAAGAAACTCCTCCTACAGGCCAAACTGTGCAAGAGTAGCACAGAATCTGCAGTCCCTGTCCTTCGGGGTGCCCGGTGTGAAGGTGCCTTGGGATGGGTTTACCTAAGGGGGCTAACACATGCCCAGAGCTCCACTGGACACGGCGGAAGCTGCTGGTGCAGCCCAGCAGCCCAAAGGGAAGAGGGATGACCCAGCACCAGAGGGAAGCAGGCAGGACAGGGGGCTGAGAGATCTGCACTCGGGGCTCCTGTGGAAACGTGCTGGACTGGGTACAAAATTCAATCACTGCTGCCCTTTCACGGACCGCTGCTTCCCAGTACCGTCAGCGATGGGGAAACGAGAAGAGGTCAGGGGGAGCTGCTGGCCAGCCTGCTAGTTAGCCATGCAGGTTCTTCTCCACACATCCACTTCGTTATTCTTAGTGGTAGTAAATCGGAAAACAGGTTAATAAAGGCTTAAAGACTCAGGGCCTAGGTCAAGGTGTGGTACTGTGTCATCCTAAAATCTCAGAAAGGTATTTTGCTTTTGTGTCTTTTGAAGACCAGTTTAAATGTTGACCATATGCCAGGTATTTCCTTCTAGTTTTCTTGCTTCAAAAATCTTGTAGAAATAGTTCACCTTCATTAAAGGGCAATAACAGCAGCTACCTATAGTCAATACGCCTAGTAAAGAGAAATAACTTAAATGCATTAAATAAGCTTTATCTAGTTACAGGTAGAAGGAGCTCTTTTTACCCACAAAGATAGCAATGATGTTCACCGACTGTTTCTCATTACAGGATTAGTAGGTTTTACGCTTAATTTCAGCAGAAAATAGACTGTAATCTGTCCCCTGAGGTCCACCCGGCTAGAGGTTAAATGCTGGGAAAAAGTGGTCTGACCATATAATGAAATTCAAATACAGAGGTGGCAACTACAGGAAAAGTTAAAGGGAATGACAGTAGGAAGGAAGTTAAAGTAGCTTTATTTATAGCTCATCACATCAAAAGTGATAATATTGTACTTTGCAGGTGTAAGAGTCAGAAAGTACCACAGACCCTGGGCAATTTCTACCTCTGAATGCTCCATGGAGAGCTGCACAAGTGAAGAATTAATTGTATTTATTTATTCTGAAGATAAAGGTCACAAGTGCAGCAATAAAGAGGCAAAATATTAAGTTTGACATAAACCAATATAAAGGGAATAAGAAAGAATATATATTTGAAGGGAACGCTGATAAACTGTAACACGCATAGCATACCAAGACCAAGGAGTAACAGCAAGTTGTACAAATGGGACTTCAATTTTAGCAAGGCAAAGTTTTGGAAAACAAACAGATCAGTAGATACAGTCCTACAAGGGACATGAAGGGGAAAAAAGGGAAAAAAAAAAAGGCAAGTATATAAATTAGCGGTTAGGGCAGGTTCTCTCTGTGGGGTCAGAGAGACTGAAACGATACTGAGGTTATCGTGTTCAGCGCCTGAACCTCCCTCACCTGAGGGGCAGCCAGCCCACCTAACACACGCCAGCGGACAAACTCTCCCAGAAGTACACACAAGGCAGCAGATCCCCTTCTCCTGCTTTGCTTTTACCGTTCAGCAACTTGCATTGCCCTCCCCCTGCTTCTCTCACCCACCCTTCCACCATCAGAATGACTCTTCTCCTCCCCCCAGCAGCAAACTCCACTCCTTTCTCTGATCCCATGACACTCTCCTCCAACGGAGGTGGAATTTTATTGCGAAGTACAAAAAAAAAAATCAAGCAGAGCTGCAAAGTGGAAAGCCGTCCTCCACAGAGCAGAAAAGTAAGTTTGCCCAAAGCTGCAATTCCAACTTCTGACGCTCAAAGGCACAAGTCGAGCTCCCTTAAATAGACCCATTTCAAAACCACGAGAATAAGGATGTGGTTTTACAATACTGCTCGAGTCCATCGGTTACCAAAGGGGCAATCTCACTTGTCTCCTGGATCCCACCTGAGGGCATTCCCACTTTCATCCCTTTGCCTATAAAAAGGTCCATCTCCCCCCACAGAGAACCAGTTCAAGCAGCTAAACTGGCAGGCAGCAATTCACCAGTTTGGCCCCTCGCCCACTGGGTTAACGTATGGCGGATAAGAGGCTCAGGGAAGGAAAGGGAGCACGGCACGGGAGCAGCCAAGGAACAGGATTAGCCCTCCCAGCAGCAATGAGGTGTTAAGAGAGACTCATCTGTACTGTAAAACGACACCTTCAAAACAACATACTTGGGATGATTTTCACGGGCCTGGTGATTTTTGAGACTTAAAGAACACAACGTGCGTGTCTCTCTCTTTTCCTTGAGGGAAACTCTTACTTAAAAACACTTACTTTAAACAGAAAATAGTTACTTAGAAGAAAAAGTGAAAAAATTAATGCTGCGATTCACACTTAGGACTCCAGGAACTCCAGATTTGAGGAAAGTACCAGACATTTTGTGACCTGGGAATAACTCAGAAGATCTATAGCGGAGACTGTGATTTAGATATGAGGAAGCGATGTGCTCTTCAGCACTTGAAGGGGACACTCTTCTTTTCAGTGTTACAGTTTAATAGAACGTGCTGAAAATAGCATGTGAAATGTGGGCCTTTCATTCTGCAGACTATTAAAACTGGGAACCCGCTGTGTCGAGACTCTGCAAACAAAGATGAATTTAAAACACACACAGATAAAGGGGCTGAAGAAACCAGATGTGACGTGTTAAAGAACTTACTAAAACTTTGGAGGAAGGAAAGCAATAAAGGGTGAAGGTGATCTGGAAAGGAGGGTGTGCACATCAGAGCTAGTCACGGGAAGCAAATGCAAGGTTGTGCAACTCCCTACAAGAGACCCAAGACCTGCTTTCTGATTCTCTGTTTTAATCAGACCCTGTATGAGAAATGTCCTAGTGTGCAATTAAGTAATGGTGTGACCTGTTTACAAAGCAACAGTCACCATTAATAAAAAGTCCTCAGAAGTAGGTCAACTAAAATACTAGTGTGAACGGTGGAGAAAAGGTCCTGCTCCATGCAACAGCTGGAATGCTGCTTGATCCAAAAAAATATTTTCCAACCTTCTGTAGCAAAAGGTAAACACGTAATTAACTCAAAATGTGGGAACGTCTTGCCATTTGCAGGAGTCTGTACTGTTAAATCCTCAGAGAATACTGGAACACCTTGCCGCACCATGAGGAAGGAGTGAGCTGGTAGCTAAGTAAGCTAATAGCATTTTTTGAGGGACACAACTTTGGAAGCTGAAGAGGGACAGTCTTCTCAAAATAGATGTTCTGCTTACCCCAGAAAGTAATTATGACCTTATCAAAATTAGTTACTATATTTGGATCTTTCAAGATGGAAACTAGAAGGAGCCATTAGGCACATTTTCTTGGACGTACATGATTTAATATTCTAGTTGGAAAATTAGTTCTTGTGTGGTCGAAGAGAATAGTACAGCCGAGATACTACTACAATGAGGACAATGCAACACAAGGTCAAATAGGACATAAGGAAATACCTATCTTTTATTCAGAGGCCTACAACATACCACAAAGATACCAGTTTTGAGTGCCTGAGGATATTCTGTCCAGATGGTGTCCACCTGTAAGATTTTGGAAATTACTTACTCTGTTCTCAGATAAAATGTAGGTGAGACGATCCATGCACAGAAGATGCAAAGAAAAAAAATAGTACTTACCGATGACAGAGTCTCTTTTAAGGACAGCAAAATGAGGATAATTTACTCCAGTTAGAGGCTGAATCATAGTGTTTACACTCTCTGTGATTCAGACTACAACTTTTAAAAGGGAAAGTCTCTGTAATTCACACAGCAGAAGGGACTATCCAACTAGGCTAGCGTTGGTCAGGGACGTGAACGCTAGAAACCCAGAGAACGGGTTATGAAGCAAAGTCTCTGTCCTGTGAAAATACATGGATATGCTGAGTGTAAGGCATCAAAACAGCTCCGTTGCGTTCCGTCAGGCAATGCAAGTCTCTTATATCATGTGTACGGATGCGTTGTGCAGTCAGGCTCTGACTGTGCTAAAATTTACATACATGCTTGGCTTAAACATGTAGAGACCCCAGCTGAATTCCAAAGACCCTGCGGGTTAATGGAGATCCCACTCTACTCATCTGCAGAGGAAGGGCTGCTGTTTTCTTAAAGAGAATGGCTTTTAAATTTTGTTCTATACTGTGTCACAGGAATTATTTGCATTTCTTCTGCCACTGTATTATAGTTCTACTTGTCCAAAAAGCAAAAAGCCCACAGTGGTTTTTGCCACTACACAAAAAACAGATGGCAACTTTGGTTTGATTTTGTTTTAATTTAAAGAGAAAATGCTCCCAAATGAAGAGATTATATATGCCAAATTTTAATCCACTAAAAACGGATGCAACCTGATCATAATGTAAATGCTAAGAACATAGCATATGAAAAAGAATTACTGGAATTATTTGTAGCAGGCATCTGTTATAACTGTCAGGCACTCGACCTGACCAGACTTTGAAGACAATATTGTGCTACCTTGAGTTCTGCTTTTTTGCTACATCACAAACCAGTGTAATCCAAAAAACAGATAAAACAGAAACAAAACTAAATTGTAAATCCATATGAAAGCAGGAGATGGATGTCTAAAAGGAAAAATAACAGAGTTATATAAGCATGTTTGTCTTCTCCTTGTGTATTTATTGTGAGCAGATCCTTCACCCCCTTACCCAGGTAAATTACATGAGCTCCCTAAGGTGAGTTAGATTCAACTTCAGCTCTGTGGCCAGTTCCAAGAAAGCATCTCTGTTGGGAAGGTATTTAAGAATATAACCTTAAAGCTCACCGACTTCAAAGAGCTCAAGCTCATGCTCAAAGTGAAGCAGCATTATACTAAACAAGGATAGATTTCACAAGGTGTTTAAATGTCTTCAGGAATGCAAGGAATGTGGCGGGGGGGGGGGGGGGGGGGGCGCCCCCAAGACTCCCCCAGGAAGGAGAAAGGTGGGCATTTCACATGGGTAACTGGAATTGCTCTTAGGAAACACCATTGACTGAATCTGGAACCTGAGGTCCTACATTCACAGTTTACAACTTAGACTGTATCAATATGCCCCCGTAAAATAAAGACTGCAAAAATTAAAAATATTCCATTATCTGATTTTTAAACAGTCAAGAAAATATTAATAATAGAAATAATACATAACAAGGTCTTGGAACAACTGACAGACAGGCGCTTACACTGACAGCAGCCAAAGCACCAGTCAATTCCTGAAGATTCATGACTGGCTAGTAAAGCAAATGGATCACCACAAACCCACCCAGGTCAGGCCAGTACTCCAGTTACTATTAGTATTGGGCACCAGTCTAAAAAGCACTGCTGGCGTCCCAAGCATTTCTAGAAGAAATAGCTTCTGGGCAAGCAGCCAGCCACCAGCCTCCTCTCAACCGGTTTGCGAGGGTTATTACAGCATACAGTAAAGACTGAAATGTTGGAGAGCAAACCCTGCCTGTTCCATCACAGAAGAAGAAACACTTAAGTCCATTATACCAGTAAGGTGACTATGGCTTGGTACCCCAAGACATGTAATGCTTACAGTTCCATAAGAAAACATACAACCATAGATGTCCTGAACAGCTTACTTTCTAAATGGCTACTTCTAACAGCTTACCATTTTAATGACAATGTAGTGAAATTTTTGGACAGCTGATATTTTAACTGTTAAAAAGGAAGAGAATTCTACTAATGAAGCAGAGCTAAGACATCATGTTGTGTTACTGAAACTGATGTTCCTCTATTTGCTTCAGTGCCTACTAGATCGTACTGATTATTCGACATGAAGCTGTGATCCTCAGTCTTTTAGGATCCTGTCAGTAAGTACAGGAGTACTCTGCACTGCAGCCTAATTTAATCGTGCTCATTATCCATACCAGATGTGGTGTTGATACTCTGTTTCTCCTGTCTCTGGTTGTGTTTAAGCACACATTCTAGCCCACAGACTACCAACGTTATGAGGAAGCTGGGAGAGACTTTATGTCTCTGAAGTTCCACAATCTGATACTGCCATCCTGTCAACCCAAAGAAGACATTTTTGGCACATCTGCCTCAAGCACTGCAGAAGTATTTATCAAAATAAGAAATTCAGATGCATAAAGAGTTCTTCTACAACAGCAAGTTCATCTGCTGGGGTGAAGAAAGGGAGTTCCCATGGTTCAGGCAATAATCTGGAAGGACTACCGTAATTCTACCTCTTTGTTGGTTTATGGCATTTTTACAGCTCCAACCACTTCTCCTTCACAACCAACCCTTGGAGAGGACAGCCAGCTCCCCCGTCCTCCACCTGCATCCACACGTAAGGATCTGGCCAAGGACCAAGAACATACTCAAAGTGCAATATCTTCCACAACAGTCTGTGGGCCACAGGCAGCTGACTGTGTTGGTTCTGCCCACCCCGTGGAAAATCAGTTTGAATCCTATCAGGCCAACCACGATGATACCAAGTTGTCCAGAATGTTTTTACCTTAAGCGGGAACGCTTTCACAAAACTTTTTTTTTTTTTTTTTTAATATGGTAAAAATCACATCCATAATTCAGGGAGCTGTTTAAAAAGCTATTGATTAGCTTTAACTTTCCAATGATTTGTAAAGACCCATTTCGCCTCTGAAAACACACCTAGACTGCATACTTCAGAAGTTCTCTTCATCTGCCTCTGATTTGATTTCTAGGTCAATAAAACTAATTTTGTCATTGACTTCTGTTGCTGAAAACTGGGAGTACCCAAACTGTAAATCTCCTCAGTCCGGGCAGCAGGTAATTTAATTCTGTATATGCATTCACTGTACCTTTTCATTTTTTAGAATTATTGCAGATTTAAAACCTTCATCATTTATAGTACAGTTCAAAAATCTGTTTGCAGATCTACTATTTTCATGTAACTGCCTTCCAACAACTTCTCGTTTTGGCAATACCAACATCACCAGACGTACTCTTCTCAGACAATAATTGGAAAATAAGACACAGTTGGCAGTAAAGTGCAAACCAAAGGGGATGTTCAGAGGAAATAACATCAGAAGTTGGCAAGGTGGCAGATGCATTCACTGACTTGAACCAGATTCAGTCAACAAAAGTTTGTGGTGTAAAGATCAAACTATGAAACTTCAATTCAAGTACTATTTCAACCCTAATGTCTGGATGCAAAAGCTGGAAGCCCACCAGAAGCATAAACAGATGTCAAACCACCTTCAAAAGGAAGCACTTCAAGAAAATACTAGGAATTAAATGAAGCGAGTTTGTAACAAACAACATTAACTCTTGTCAGTTGACAACTCAGTTGTCAGAGAGCTCCACCATCCCTATCTCCAGAGTAACCTAGAAAAGGAGGTGGAAATACTTGGGGTGTGTTAGGAACATTGGCCCTGGCATGTATATTGTTAGGCAACAGAACGAAAACCCATGATACTATGGAATTTCTCCACTGAAGTAAACAGATGTGAAGAAAAAAATGGACAAAGAAAACCAGTTGAGAGTAGCCTTGTCCATGTCTGTGTTCACATCTGAAACACCAGTAAACCTGAGAAAAACATACATCCCAGTAGCCTCTAAGAATGTCTTGCTAGTAATACATTGCTCCAGAGTCTCTTCAAGACTCCTTGCAAACACAAGAAATAAAAAGGTAAACGGAGAGACAGTTAAGTGCAGCATTAACTTCAGTGTGGTAGTGGCTCATTAGTGCTGCCCATGGACCGGTGGCTTTTGGGGAACCACTAGTACCATTTCTTGGAGTTTGTGTAATTCTACTGATACCTGTTTTAAATTCTGCCCCCACAAGAAAGAAAGAAACTGAGATGGAGGGAATGGGTAGAGATGGAACATAGTACCCAAGGGACTGGAGTTCAATTTGTTGTTCCACAGCAGATTTACTGCACAATCTCAGGGAAATCATTACGGCCAGATGCTTAAAGGTACTGAGGTAATGCTTCCTGCAGGAAGGCTTCAGTGACCTGGGCAAAACCAAACATGGTCTCTGTCCTGCAACATTTACAATGTAGATACACGCTGGAGGAAACACTAAGCCATTTCCAAATGTCTTAGCAGAATCACAGAAGTTGTAGTGCCACGTGAGAACCAGCATGACATCCAGATTAGAATGCGGCAGCTCCCGTGCTAGACCAACTCTCCTGCTTCTTCTAATGGAAAGAAGAATGCTGGAAAGAGGCAGGCACACAGGTTGTGGATACGGCTTGAGAACTAAAATTCTTTTGCTAGCTTTCTGGATTCTAGCCGTTTATGAGTGCCACTGAATTGAGACCTGGCGTCATTCCTTTGCATTTTGAGGAGTTACTTACAAATGCAAAAAGAGCAGCATTTTATGAACACTTTGTCATTCACACATGCAACACGAGGCCTTGGACCTTTAGAGCCTTATCCGTACTTTGGCTTTAACTCCTGTTATATTCTATCATAACTCTCTTCTCCAAATACAAGGAGCCCACACCCTGGCTAACACCGGGAGGACGAAGGACCAAGCTCCCCCGCTGCCCTTAGTCAACCCCTGTGCTGATGAGGAGAGCGCAAGGCAAGCAGCAGCCCAACAGGTTCTTCCTCCACCTTTCAGCACAGCCCAGCAAGGAAGGAGAGCTTTGGCTCCACCCCAGTTCTGCAATGCCCAGAGCAAGTAAATTTTGCCTCGCACGAAACGATCTGTGCTAGGTACAGGGAGAGCAGAGAACTTCTGCTTCCCCACCGGAGGCAGGCCCCCAGGCTCATACTCTGCGTTCCGAACTGGTCCTCTTGCTCAGTCCTGGTGTTCCTCTCTTGCCCTCAGCCAGCTGCCCACATCAAACAACTGCAACGCTAAAACCTGCTTCTCAAAACAGGAATGCCCACGGCTAGGAGAAACCACAGGAAAGGAAAGAGTAAGGGGAAAAGTATTTGAATCTCCTCCATTCTCAGACAGCCAACATACTATCTCCATACATGTTATCTGCTTGGCACAGCAAATGAACAACTGCCTGTGACTAAATAAATAGAAATACAACTGACTCATACTGGCTTTTTATGCAGAGAACAGAATGCATTAAAATTAAGTAATCTCAAAATTATGAACTCTAAAGGGTACAGCAAGAAAATATTGGCTGGATAAACTGTTCATTATCAAAAATATAGCCCTTTTCTCAATAAACAAATTTCTATGCAGTAATTACTGTTCAAATGATAGTATGACAGTTTAGGATGTCAGGGACAAACAGTTACAATTTGACTGATGAACATGCACACCAGAACAGAAAGCTGCAGCAAGTTTTAAAACACATAGCCTTGCAAAATGTATCACAGGGAGCTGTTTTCCTTGTAAAATCCAAACTCTTTTGCGACTTTCCATCAATCACTTAATTAGGCAATGAAACTCACCAAGTGAAAAATCCATGAAAAACAGACTTTGAATAAATTAAAATTTTCCAGGGCAAAAACATATCTCAGCTATCAAATTTGTTTCCAGAGCAGTCCAGCCCATTACTTGGGATTAACTCTTCTAAAATTTCCCTTCGCAGACTGCAGGTGAAAAGCGGAAGAGGATGCTGAGAACGTGCCATTTCATCCTCTGTTTCAAAGCATCAGACATCTCAAGCAACTTTACCATAAATCAACATAAATCCTGGCTTCAGCTGCTCTGTTCCAGAGTAGCTACCACAGAGCATGTGCTCAAACTTCTAGTGCCACTGTCTGTAAAGAAGCGCCTGGTGCAGCGCAGCTATTCCCACACAAGGGAACATTAGTTAATTTGCATTCACAGTTACCATATGAGGTGTGAGTTTCTGACAGTCCACACATTTTATATTTAAAAGACTGTAGGAAATTAATGTAATTATCGTTGATATCATAACAAAAGTAACTTACCAGCCCATCACAATTGCTGATAGCGACTGAAGCGTTTGGCAAATCAGTGATATCCCCAACATAGAGGCAATTCCCATAGAGAGGTTCAACGTGAGTCTCATCAGAGTCCTCCTGCCATTCAACTGTTGCTCCAGGGGCCACGAGCCTGGAGTTTGGCCGCAACCTGAAGTGAAACTCTCTTCCAAAAACAGTGACGTTGTAAAATATTTGCTCATTTGCTGCTTCACGTCGCAAGTCCTCCGCAGCTCTCCTGAAGCGCGCTTTTGGCGGTCCGGACACCAAGTGGGATAGGAACCTGCCCTCTGAATCGGTGCTGGTGGGGATGACAAGGCTGTACTCCTCTATATTCCTCAGAATTGGATCTTTACAGGGAGGAAGCAAGAGAGGAGAGAGATACTAGAACTAAACACATCCTGCTGCCGCGGGATTTTTATTCCATTATTCATTAGCACAGCAGACACTTACATAAGGCAGACGGACACTGCACTCTGTACAGGCGCTTCACGCACCGGCGCGAAGTGTGCAGAGTTCATTCAAACTCGCCTTTTGCTCCCCCCAAAACACCGGGACGGCAGCGTGAGCCTCCCCACCCGGCAGGGACCCCGCACTCCTGCCCACGCAGCGGGGTCCCGCTACTCTTTGCCCACGCAGCCGGGACCCCGCGCCCTTGCCCAGCCGGTGGGTGCCCGGCTCGCCCCGGGGGACTGTCGGGCCACCTGGGTGGCCAGCGACGATGAGAGGGCGCTGGTCCAGCTGGGGACGGCTCGGAGGGGCAGGGGCTCGGTTCGCAGGTGGCAAGCCCGCAAGGGAAAGGCACGTCCCTCCAACCGCCCCCGGTGCGGCGGGGACGGAGCGGGCTGGGGACGGGGACGCCACGGGCAGCGATCGGCAGCGCTCTCGGCGGGAGCCCCGGGAGTTTTGGCCGGGGCAGGAGGAGGAGGAGGAGGAGGAGGAGGCAGACGAGCTGCCATGTGCTTCACCGGGGAACTCCAGGCGCCGAGCCCT
>JAVJGG010000043.1:15886988-15939152 GCA_035590195.1 Aviceda cuculoides | reverse complement strand
GTGCTTATCACATAGGGACCAATTAGTATTAAGCTTTTGTCGCGTGAACCTTGGACTACTGTATAAAAGAGTGCTAACACAGGCAATAAACGGAAGTTCCGACATTCCTCTATGAGGACGCGTGGTTCATTCCAGGCAGATCTCCTACACCCCAGAACTTCAGGGGCTTAAGGAACTTTATTGACAAAAACTTAAGCAGTTATACAGTAGTTGTGACACCTGTCACTGTTGGACTACAGGACTTAACTCTCACTTCAGCTATCTAAGATTCAAGTGTACAGTCTTCCAAGGTGGAGCAGAGCAGCAGGCATTCTTCTCAACCTCGCTCCGTGTCAGTGGGATACAGGAAAAAGGTCAGGCTGCCTGCAAATCGCACAGGCCTAGAGATTAATTGGCCAGATGCTGGCCACACAGGGACCAGCCGTGGACCTTCTCAAGTCTATGCTCATGGATAACAAAGGTTCAAATTCCTTCTGCACATGGCCCAAAGCTCCTACCTGACCACAGGCTTGCAGCTGAACTGTACACGCCGGCAAGTGTGCACTTGGGTGCAGGGAAGGAAGTAACGGAACTAGGGGGATGGATCCAAGTCTCCTTCACCTTCTTCTGTGTTTGGTTCAGACACTTTGTCCTGATTTTGTGGCCCACAGTAAATGTTCCATCTTAACTCCCCTTTACATTTTCTCTGTCAGCATAACACATAAAATTTCATTGTTACCACTTCTTTCACTAACCATCTGTATTTAACTGCCAGTATAATTGTCTTTTGATAAATAGTACAATCCCTCCCCTACGTTTTCACCTTGATTCTTTCTGTGCAGATTTATTGCCTCGCTATTAATATTCCAGCCATGTGATTTATCCCAGCATGTTCCCGGAATACTTGCCTTCCCTATATAAATATTTGAATGATCTTAATTTCAACTAATTAGTACTGGGACATTTGATTTCCCTCTTGAAGAATTCTCATTTGTTACTAACCAGTTCCTTTCCAGTTTATGAGATATCTATTTTGAGGGGAAAAAATAGAGTCACTGAATGAACCAAACACTTTTTCAATACTGTTCTACTACCCTTCTTCATATTGTTCATGTCAATCTGGTGCCAAAATAACTCTCCTAGGTCTGAAATCTCAAGAAACATCAAATACACAGGCAGTGCCAATAAAGCATTCCTATCCTGCCTCTCGACATGCTTCAGTCCTTACAGAAAGACAGACCTTATTTAATATCTTATTATGCCACAGATTTGGGCAAGCCACCAAGTTCAGATTTGTGCAAGATCTGGGAGAGAGAACAAAAGTTAGATGGCCCTAAGATCTGCTACCCTCTGGGGCATCACTTTCACTGTCAGCTTTACCTGTGAAGGAAGCTTAGGGCAACTAGGCCTTAATCAAGGGTTTGGGACTTTTTTCCCAGTGCAAATCTAGCTATACATAATTTTCCCTGAAAAACATTTAGCAAGTTTGGCCGAAATATTTTGGCTTTGTGCGCTGTGACTTTTTAAAAAGAGAAGAATCAACATCTTCCAGAAGAAACATTTCTGGAGGAAAAACATGTTTCTAGTCAACATACTAATTTATTGTTGAGAAACAATTTTGATGGAGAAGTTTCAGCCAGCCATACTTACAAATTGTTCTGCTAGAAAGAAATCGTCTCAGAAGCATTTCAGCCATGCAGATTTCTTCACCCTCCAGAAAAACCACACCGCTCATTTTCACTGATTCACCCACTGCTGACAACATTAATCGGTTGTTCAGTCTAGGCATTGTTTTAGTGACTACGGATACACATAAAGGGCATATATTAGGAAACAAAGCAAAAATATTCTTTACGACTACTAGAAAATTCCTCCGAAATACTTATTTATAAATCTAATTGAGTACAGACAAAAAGCATGATTTTTCCCAAAATAGAGGAGTTAAGAAACATGAGAAGTTTTTAAAATTAAGCCTTATCAAGATCTTCAGATTCAATTCTCTCTTCAAATAAAACAAATTCTACTTTCCAGTTGCCTGTTTCACAGCTGTAACTCTGATAATAGGACATCTTAGTAATTTATATCCTCACTAAAAACAAATACCCATTTAAAATAGTCTGGGAGATTTTCCAGCCTCAGAATCATTATTTGTATATTTGTATTGAAGTAATGCCTAGAAGGCCCAGCAGAGACTGAGGTCTATTGAGTTAGTAAGACAGTGAAGAAAGTGACCTGCCTAAGTACAAAGTTCAACACAGCAGTTCAGTGAAACAGGTAGAAAAATAAGGATTTCCATCCCAAAATGGATCAAAGTGACTTTCAAAAAGTCATCCCCGCAATCCTTATCTACTACTTGTAGATACACTTTTCAAATAGTACTTATTCTTTACATTTACAAACTATTTATCTGAATAATTATTTCCCTTAACAACAGAAGTCTCAAGCTATTTCCCTTCTCCCTTCTCACCGCCTACACTACCACCTCAAGAGATGCCGAGCATTTGCAACTTAGCCTTTTTTTTTTTTTTTCCCCCTTAATCATGTTTTCTGGGAGCCATAAAGCTGAAAGGGAGAAAACCGTAAATAATTCCATCTTCAGAGAAGAGTTTAAGCTTTAAGCAGTGGCAGAAATACTGAGTTCATATGCTACCACCGCGCTTGATCAGAGAAGTCTTTACAAATTAGGTTAAGGAAAATTTACTACTAGCCAAGATCCTATATTTTAAGAGGCTTTTCATCAGTCACCGTAATGATACAATTTCTATAGCTACCATTTAAATATATAAGTAACACAGAAGGAAAAGCACAGCAGCTTACTGGGATCCAGTCCAATATGGAATATCTGCAGCCCCAAGTCAAACAAGCTCAGAAGGTTCATGGAATTTGACTCGGTGAGAACTGCCAACTCAGGGGGAAGGTCACAATCACAGTGTCTAAATGATAAAGGAAAACACTTCTCAGGCAGTCAGGAGATGTAAAACTTCTGGGAATGTGCATTTTCTACCTTACAAAAGGAGATTTTTGTTGAACTTGTGAATTGTACATTTCCTTTAGCTCCAGTCTCCAAACCTGCCAAACTAAGCAACATTGTACATGGAAGCTCTACCTAATCCTTCACTCATTCAGATGAAGGAATAAGGGCAGGAATTCTTTAGGAATATTTGAAAGCAAGCCTCTTGCATAATTTGTCACTGAGAAAAACTCAAGACAAGGACTAGGACTAGAATAATTCCTGTTTACCTTTGTAGCGCAGAAATTGAATCCCATCCCTGCCTTCTTTTTAACCCCAGAACAGAACTTACTTGAGCGTGAGCTGGCACTCCTGGAGCACACTATAAATTGTGTCACACTAGCATCAAAGGAAAATAGCATGGAAAATCTCTAGTAAGCCCAGGGCTATTATTGAAACACATGCAGTAAAACAACTGAATGTTTCTGGCTGTTCTTCAGCTTATTCTTCAAATGACATGTTAAGGTCTAGTCCATAATATGAATAGCTCTAACTTGGGTAGAACACTGTATGTTTGCCTTATAAACTAATGAACCTGGGTTATACAAAAAATTGTTGCAGTTTAAGAAAGTCCAGTTTAGTGGAAATAATAAAGGATGTTCACAGAAATGGAAATTTAAGGAAACACATTCGGAAAGCATGATAAGAAACAATTTTCACCTGAAAATTCAAAGCTGTATAAAGCTGGCTTGGTGCAGCAAATGCAAATCATGCATTAGGCATTTCAGTGCCCCAAGGGAACAAAGGGAAAATCTGGATGTTTCTAATGACCTTCTTCATTTCACAAATGTAATAAAATCACTTTGAAACAGATATCTAATGTTTAGCAAATTTATAGCTGGTTTTTGCTCCACTTTCAACCAATGGCTGACAAGTAGACTGCAGCGCTCAGTCCATGACCTGAAAGCTTGTTAGCAGCCTTCCTTGTTCTTTGGTTCTTTGTATTGATTTCAGGGTATCACAGGGAGTATCTTATGATTGTTCCTGTCCTTTATAGACATATAAATCAAGAGTAAATTCACTGAACTCAGAGCTGTGACCCTCATGTGAGATGGATGTTAATACAATCAGAATCACCTACTAGCAACGCATTTTTGAATTATTTCAGCCTGCTGTTCTTATAGTGTCCCAGCCTCTAACATGTAGTTTTTGACAATTATTTGAAGTGCATTTCATAGTCAGACAGCAAAGAAATCCTCAACACAGAAGCAGGTGCAAAATATGAAGTATGTCTACTAAAAGTGATACCTTACGGTTTATTTCCTCAGCCATCGTGTGGTAATTTGGGGCTTTGGGGGCTGCTTGAGTTTCAAAATAGTTAACCGACTTCAGTGTAGTATTTTATCAATCTGTTTTCATGCTTACAGTAATGATGTGATACTACATAAGGGATACTGTATCAATGATCAAAGTGCATATGCTTTGCATTCCCTGACAACCTTTTCCACCTATAATAACTTCTGGGTTCTTTCTGTCTTCTTTAGGCAGTGCTATACATGAATTACTGAACTTCAAAAGTGGTCTGTGTATCTTGTCTATGTCAAAGATGAATTCCTTAAAAGGAGGAACAACTCTTTAATTTCTGATCTGTCTGTGTTCATGAGTGCGAGGCCTGTTCATTTCTCCAAAGCCCTTCTGAAAACAGCACGGCAGACCTGCAGGACTCCCTGCAGCTTTCTCCAGCTAGAAGGCATGTTTTGGTTGAGTGGACAGAGCCATCAGCCACCAGAAATAGCTGTGCCTTTCACTTTGAATATTTGCTTCTAGCATTCCTGTTTACAAATTATGAAGATTGTTGCATGCAGTTTTGCTAGGGCAGTGACTGAGTACAAAGATGAACAAACTCTTCCAATGAAACAGGTAAAATTATATCTGCCGCTTAATTACAACTGATGGAATTCTTGATAGAACAGGTCCACTTAATGTTTTACAGTTTAATAGAACTGTGTGAAATATCCAGGCATAGTACAAAAGGATTTAAACAGGACTAAATTACAAATAATCTCTCTACACTGAGCTTTGGGCAAGTTCTGTAGAGACTGAGAACACAACTTCCATTAAATAGAGTACAGAATAACACACCTCCTGCCTAAACATGGTCAGTCTCTCATTGCTGGTCAGACTGAAAACACCAAAATAGCCCTATGCATCAGTCAGACTCTATCAGTTCTGTAAACTCCAGGTTTCTGGCCCTCTCTGGAAACATTCCATTCACTACGGAAGAGAATTAAGTTGTTTTTCTTTTTAAATCGAACCTACACAGGCTCGTAATCCATCAGGCAACTTCACAGCATATACACATCTGCATAATCCTCCTGAAGTTGCGTAACTCTCCAGCTGTCCTCATAAGAGGGATTTCATTCTGTGCCTGGCAGGTTTTGCAAGAGGTACATGTTCTGTAGAATATGCATGTACTGATGTGCGTGATACTGAGGAGGATTCTTAAAACTAATCAGTTTTTAATCTCTGTACCTTCCTTTTGTAATACCTGCCTTCACTGCAGTTGTGTACACACAAGTACATATGCACAAACTAAGGAATGGACATCAGTTCCTTTGTCTCTAAAAGTGACTCCAGTTAAATATTTTAACAAGAGCAAAATATTCTTCTGAGTTGTATCGTCTCATAGAAATATGCTTGAAATATTCTATAGAAATGTCATATTTATCATGTCAACTGGCAGTAGTTAATAATTTAGTATGATGGTGATCATGGAACTTCTCATATACATATAGAGTTCTAAAATGTATGTAGGATCTTTATAGTTTTCAGGATTATAACCATTTCCTAGTAATGGTAAAGCCCAAACTCTATTCTATTTTATAGAAGCTAATGAAAAGTACACACTTAAAAAAATCTTCTCCCTAATTTGTTGTAGTTCAGGGATCTTACAGACCATTCAGGCACTACCACTAGTAGCAAATCTTTTCTTAACCCCAGAGCCATACTACAGGCAGTTTCTGAATAGTTTTTTAGATTCCTGGCCCACTGTCTTAAGAAGAAATAACTCTGACAATAAATTATGCTGGTTATAAAATACATTCTATCAAGAGCAAATGTGGAAATGCCACTGTAGCACAAACCATACACAAATCTGACTTTGTCCCCATGGAAAAGGAATCTTTTCCTAGAGAGTTGCAAATACCATCTCCATGACTCTTTCATCTCTTTACTCTAAGTTGTTACTCAAATATTATTTGCTACTGGGTTTGGAGGTATCAAAAATATAAGCAATTCTGGTTTTGAGGGACAAGGGAAACACAGTTGGGTTTTAGTGTATTCAGGAAATCTACAGTATTTTTTCCTCCAGTAGGCATTGTATCATAGCTAGTAGCTGCCATGTTCCATGGGAGAAGAGAGAAAAGCAAAAGCTCCTTATGACCAGACTAAGTATTTCTAATATGCTATCTTTTCCAAGATTACTACGACAAAGTTGTTTCATTCTTTTCCAAGTTTGTTTAGAAATTTCCCCATTCTAATGTTACACCTGTCTTGCTTACTGGTGGATGTTCCAGCTGGCTTCATCCTTTAAATGCAATTTTAGCACAGACATTGCTACGATACCGTACAACCTTGAAGCTGCTCATGAAGTTGATATTCTCCTATTTTTAATTGGACATTGCAAGCAGGAGGCGAAAAGAGAAATAATCTTCAAAACAAAATGCAAAACTGATGGAAACTAAAGGGCGGGCAATATCTGGCAAGTTCTTAAAAATTCTGCCCTCAAACTGAAGGGAGGACTGAAGTGCAACCTGAGCTACTGGTGACCAGTGTTACTACATAAACTGATATTCCCATTCCTCTGACCTTTACTAAGGCCTAAACCAAATAGTTCTCAAAGATCTCTGAGGCCATTAAATAACTAGATTTGAATTTTGCAGTTCAACCTCTTACAATTCTAATATTATTATGACAATATCAGTATAAGAGAGGATTAGTGTACAGATTCCCTAAAGAAAATGTGCCACAGGTGACTGCAGTAAATTAAGAGCCATGTTTATAACTAATTATTTGAATCACTGTAATGCCAAGCAGATTCAAACAGGACCAGATCATATTGTGATAAATCCTATTAAATACCCTAAATAACTCACTCTTTTGTAAATATCTTACCATTTACATAAACAAAACATGATAAACATGGTAAGAAAATCACTGACACGGAGTAAGGTTATAACTTGCCTACATTCATACAGCAGGTCAGCTGAAAAATCAAGAATAGAACACAAGCCTCAATGGACCATGTAATCATTACCTCAGAACATAATCTAACATCACCATAATGAATCTGCATTACACTTGGATAAACACTTGTTCACTGTTACAAGGTTTGGTAATTTGGTACATCAGAACAGTGAAAGAACATGCAACTTACATTAAACATCTGCATTCAATCCTTTCTTAGATATTATTTCACATTAGCTGTTGATCAAACAGTATGCTAAATGATCCAAGAAATGAAAAAGGGAGAACATATACTTCATATGCTAAATACTTATACACTGAGAAAAGCAAAAAAAAAAAATCGATTCTTGTTTCAAGGTCAACCACATGCATGTCTACACCCTAACAGGGCTAATTATGAAAGAAAAAAAAAGTTAGTCCTTGCTGTTAGAAACATTAAATGCTGCTTAGACACACTGCCACTTATGTCATAATGAAAAGAAACTATTTTGCTTAGTTTTATATTTAAGTTATCCCAGTACATCTAAATATTACCCTTTATGTACCAATGCTCCTTCATGTTACATGGTATTTCTCTTCAAAACAAAAGAGAAGTCAAGCTCCATGGACCTACACTCTACAGGATCTCACATCATCCTAACTTGACATGAGATTTCAAGGCAAAGGTTATCTCCTTCTCAGCACCATCCCCATCTCATTCAACAGGCTTCTGAATCCACAATTCCAGTCTTCTTCCTAGGCACTCTTTTTAGCTGTGCAGTGAGTAGTACTTTTTCATTCCTGACATGACATTTTAACTTGTTTAAACTGAGGGACCAGAGAGATTGTTATTGTAACCAATCTGCAGACATTGAGACCTCTCACATACACACCGCATGGCTGCTTGGAACATCATGGCAACAGCAGTAATAGAAGGCTGGTTAATACTAATGAAAAAAAGCCTGCATATTTATTTTAAAATATGGCATCAAGGGAAATTAAAATTGAGCTGAAAGTTCAGCAATCAATTTGGGTTTGAATACAAGATTGTTTGGAGGCTCATCCACTTCTTACTCTGCAAGCTGATCTTGCATCTGCCCATTTTCTCCCTGCACACGCTGTTACAGCTATTGAGACAAAGATACAGCTTACTGTGGGCAACAGTCTATGATGTGCACTGCTCTCCAAAAGAACTGCAAGAAAATGTTGGGGTTTTTTAAAGTAAGACAGAGGAGCAGACATTTCCGACTCAGACTCAGCAGATGGTTGCCAGAAAATGGTAAAGAATTCAGGAAGATGAAGGGCGAGGCAGCCTGTGGGCTTTGGAAAAGAGACAAGAACCCAAGAGCAAATAAAGTGCTCTGTGTATGTGGGGCAGAAAGGTTTCGAGTGGCAAAAGTGTGCAGAATTCTGCCTTCATGCACCTTTGCTGGCATCCTTTTGGTCCTGCTGCAGTAAGCTTCCCATTGCAAATTCAATTCTAAACACAAGTGCTGCACGTCAGCAGTAATTTAGCATTCCACATACGACAAGGAAATGTGTCTATAAGTGCTCTGCTCTGGCCTTTTTGGCCTTTTTTCAATACAACTGTAACTGGAGCTGTATTTCCTGGGAAAGGTGGCCTTATTCTGGTACAGCAGTTCTGCAAATACTTTTCTTAATATTGAAAACAGTTAGCATTGGACGGGTTTAGACAATTCCACAGGAAACCCATCTAGCTGTGGAGCTTAAGAAACATTTTATTAGCGGTACTAACAACCTTTATAATAATAATATGCAAAGTCAGTATTTCCGTTCATTTATGTTAAGAGGTATTGATACAGATGCTCTCTTTTGCAATATATGTTACTGTAATGATCACATATCAGGAGGATGAGAGAGGAATTTCTTCTGTAACTACCTAAAAATTTTTTTTGAGATATCTCCGATGCAAGCATTTTTACCTTCTCATTCTGAACTGTTCTGCAGTTGCTTATCTGAAGCCTCAAAATAAAATGTAATCAGATGCAGTAGCACAGGGCTGCACATAACAGTTCAAAAGTGTATTATTTGATCATGGCTGGGGTTCAGTGTGTTGTGATTAGAATGTGTGCCCATTTGGGGGACTTTTTTGGCCAGTTCACACCACCTACATAGGGAGCTAGATTTTCAGCACAGCTCAGCTCCTGTTTCAGAGTCTCAGTGGAACAGCCATGTTTTCTGAAGAGTCCAGCACCCTGACGTTCTCAGCTTTCTCCAAGGCAATAGCAAGCTGCTTTGTAATCCAATTCCTTTTCATCAAAATACAACAAATCCAGGCTGATTACAGCCCCCCAAAAATCCCTTCCAGTAAAAATACCCATTCAAAGGATTTGATTGTATAAAAAGCAACTGTTTCCTCCCTAATCCATTTGAATATCTAAGGTGATTATCTCAAAATTAGGAAGAAATGCTATGAATGCAAATACAAAATTCAACAGCTCTGTGAGCTGTTTACAAGTCCCAAACTTACCATACACCAAATGCAAACAATAGTTACTGCAGGGGGGAATATTCACCACTTATGAAAATAAAGAGACATGAGGTTGCACAGTCTTCCTCATGGACTACAAGGTCTCATCAGTATTTACTATTCCATTTAAGGTAATTTTGTACATCTCTTTTAGCACACATGCACAAATAAAAACACCTTCCATACATCTTCTGAATGTAATTTAGTATCTGAAACTATATCATGGGGTCAGTCAGCTCTTTGAAGGTAGCTTGTACGTACTGCATTGATCCTCTTCAAGACCCACGGCCTTGCACGAGATAGATTAAAGGCAACTCAGCGCTGGGCCTGCTTTTGCATATTAACTAGAGGAAGTTCTCCTTTAGCTCAACGGACATACACGCATGGCTGGAGGATAAGAATGGCCACTTTCATTATCAATTGTTAGTAATGGCATTCAACCAAGTAGTGATTCTTAAATCTCTGTATTGGCCATACTGCAGTATTTACAGAAACAATTTGTTCATAGAGTCTCTACTGTTTGTTGGAAGCCATTGTAAAAATTATGCTAGTGGGAAGGTTGCTAGATATCCCCTATAATACAGACCATCCCACATTACAATCCCAAATCCTGTGTTTCTTATTAAAAGCAAGCAAAATATTACATTCCCCATATTTTCTCACCTGCAAGTAGCTGCTCAAGGCCTTCAGAACATTATCGTGAAGCTGATTTACATTTCTGCATTAGAAGAAAGGGATATCCAGGTGAGGACTAGCTAAAAACGTGCACATACACTTGAGATTGATTTTCTTTTTAGTTGCATTTCATTTGTGTACAGTTTCTTCCTTCTGCACTAAAACATTTCATTTTATCTCTCAGAAGCACACTACTGTCAGGAAAATGAGAGAGGGAACCTAAAACTAATGTAAAGGTAAAGGATATTTGAGTCTCATAAAGAGCAGGAATCAATGGTTCAGCAAGCCTGTGTTTCATTTTACTGGAAGCTGGTGGAGCAACAGCATGCGGCACACAGCTCTCACTAACTTCATAGAATAACATGGAGAAAACTTCCACAAAGACACTCTGGTCCTACCTCCCACTGTTGTAGGAACATTAGTCTGAATCTGGAGTCTTGTTTTTATTGGCATCTTGATTAATTCTATAGAGCAATCAAAGTAATTTGTTCCAACTGTTTTCTTCCAAAACAACTCACATTCACTGCCACACCTCTGACAAAAACCCAAATTGTTAACAAATGGCTGAGGTCTCAGTCACAATTAAAACAACAATTGTGAAGCGGAAATAATAATAACACAAACACAGCCCCATCCAATTCTTGCTGGGGTAAGTTATTCCTGCAGAGACATGGAATTGTAACCCAAGGGTACGCGATGACTTTTTGTTATTTGGCTCAGTGATCTCTCACAAACTAAGAAGTATTACTGCAAAGTAATGCTGCTGGTATTTATTAGCAGCAATGCCCTCTAATAGCTGGTGTGCAGACAGAGTAAGTAGTATAGTACTTTTCCTGAGGAGTTCTACCTTAAAACCACAAGCTTTTCCTGTTAAATTTAAAGCATGTATGACATACAGTAATTGCTTATCTTGATTGCAACATATGGTTACTGGTGAGCACTTCCCAACAGCTGGCATGATCAACTTGTGGCAAAAGATTTTAAATCAGTCATGCTGGTGTTTCAAATACTTGTGTGCACTTACTTCTCAAAAGATGTCATCTGCATCATCCACACTGAGACACAGCCAAGCATCAAACAAAAAGTTTGGGAATAAACACGCTGCCTTTCTGACAATATGAGATTAGCTGCCATTCTTTTCACCTACAGAACAGATGTTCAGCTTCCTAGTCACCTAAAATCATCCTCCAGGAATGCATGATTTATATCTAGCTGCCTGTATTTAAAATATTGCGTATGGACAGTGGAATCATTACCAGATTCAAATAGTTCACAACACACAAGATGGCAATTGTTACTTTTGTATCTATGTGCTTGGTGAAGAAACTGTTGAAAAGTTTATTGAATTGCTGATGTTTTTAACAAGAAAACAAAAATAAATGTCAAGAATAAAGTATACAATCATAGTGAAAAAATATATATAATTCTGAAATGTATGCACTCGATACTGAAAAATACACTGAAAGTACCAGCTATAAATGAATTTTCAAAATTAAATACCTTGCAAGGCTCATGTGTCCTGGAAAATGTTATTTTTCAATTCACCAAGGTTTTGTCTTGAATTACACAATGGCCATGGCAGCTAAACTTTTCTACTGTCATATGCAATTTCAAAATACAGGGAGTTACGCAATATACAAGATTATATAAATGTTTATTGGTCTCAATTTTATTAAACATTTTATAAATATAGTCTAACTTTAATATGAGAATTTTGAATTAATTTATGTACATTTTAATCTGAGATCAAATATAAATGTAGCAAATCTCTTTAGACCATTTCACATACAAGCAATACCTTACAATCAAACAAACATATGCCATTTTAATCACATGTGCAAGAGAACCTTCTACCTTCTGTTTCAAAACCCCTCACTTGCCTCACATTCTTTTACCTGAGCACTTACAATACTTTATCTCCTCCAGCCACTAGAAACAAAATCTCTTCTAGGTAATAAACACACAAGCAGCCCAAACACCTATGGAATAAGAAACTGGAGATAAAATGTTCTGGTTTTCTTTGAAGACTGTCCTGATGCCAATGCAGATTTGTTCCACGGGAAATACTGTGTCTCCCCTGGCTTCCTGCACTTGAGTTTGGTCAGCTCCCATCTTTCAACCTTCTTACCCTTGAGGTTGTCCTCATTACCTGTTCATCTGAACACTAATTATATTATTTGTTGGGCCGAGACTAGGAATAGATTCTGGAATACTATGATAACCTAACATTAGCTGAGTCAGGGCTTCAGGACTGCCCACTTGGTGCTATTCATCTTTCTGCAGAAGCTACTCTGTCTTGCCTCTTAATCACTTTTGTTGGTTGTCTCTAAACTCCTTTTACATTTCTGCTATTGAGCTGGCCAGAACTGAATTTAGTATTTCCTCCAGATATATCAGCTTGCGCTTCTCGAGCTCGAATCTCATTTTGCTTCCTGCACATATTTCTGAGGTCTTTAAATCCCTTTTTATTATTTCTCCTTGCTCACGTACATTTGCAACACCTGTCAGTTTAGAGTATGATTGCACCATTAGAAAGCAGGGCAGCTGCAGGGCAGGCAATGCCACAGTGCCCTAGGGAAACTCCAAGCAATACTGGGTCTTAAAACTTTTGGAAATTTACCCATGGTAGAGAGGAAGCGTGAGGAGCAGGTGTAGCTGAGCTGGTGCTTAAAATAATTTGCCTGCAGATAAAGGGCATACAGTGTTGCTTCAGAAAGACATAGTGTCTGTGGCCAGTGTTTTGTCTGAAGTAGCTGCTGTTGCCCTAGTATGATTTTACCTGGGCATGAGGGATCTGAAGCCTCTTCATTACCCAGAGAACACAGGGAGGTGTTGGGATATGCCCATAACATAGGTGTGCCTTGCATCCTCCCACTGCCTCCTCGTTGGGGAGCACTAAACTACAAGACAGTTCCTTGAAGCCGTGATTCAAGCACGCTTTTTTTTTTTAACTCTGTAGACATTAAAACATTTTAGGATGCTTACGACTGAAAAAAAAAATGGAACAGCCTGTAAGTTTGGTATTGATATTCTGAATTCCAGTGCTATTTAACTCTGAAATGGAAGCTCAGGGATGAAAAGTTTGGGAGATTATATTCACACTGAGTACAGACATTCCTTTCACTTTGTGAATTTTTAACTTTTATCTGGAGCTGATATTCAGTTTTTCCATGACATTTTACATAGAATTAACTATTCTCCTCATGTCTTATTATTTCCCATGGCAGATCCCAGGGTGATTAAATTATAATACTGACAGCTACCTCCAGGGGAGCACTGAGTTTCTATACATGTGACTAACTGAGGACTTCATCTAACCAGCTGCAAGCAGCAGCCCACCTAGCAGTGCAGTGATTTTGCTCACCTTTGAGGAAAGTCAGACAGTTTAAAACATCCACATTAGCTCTCTCTGAAGAGAGGTGGCTTTTCAGTGAATTCATGATACTGCCTTGAACAAATGTCTCCCAAAAAATTTACATTTATCCATTTTATTCAGAATATGATCAGTTGGGTTTTTATGCCACTTTTCTGTATGTTCTGTATGTAATCCAAACAGGAATATGAATTACTGAATCTGTTTTCTAATTGTAATTTCAGCTGCTGTCTCTTCTGTAATAAAACCTTAGATTTATAAAAAGCAAACTTCAGTGTAGGAATTTGCTGTGAGTAATGCCTGTCAAGAGCTTTTTTCGGAACCATATAATTCTGACAGACAAGCCTGCGCCCTGCCCTTTCTCAGCCCTGCAATAAGCTGCCAGGGCCCCTCCCTTATTCTTTACGCTGGCTGCAATTATGGTCTGAGTAAATTAGTCAAAGATGTTGATCCATTGACAACAATAAGCTTAGAATTAGACTATAAAGAACTGAGGACTATGTGTAAAATGTCCCCTTTAATGACAAAATAGAGGAAATTATACCATTCCCTTAACAGAAGGAGTCCTCATTCAAAAATAGAGCATTTAAGGAATAGCTAAAAAAAGCTCCAATTGTTTATGTCTTTCTTTTTTCACAGTATAGATAACAGCTTTTATAAATAAATTATCTGACTGATCACTTAACTGAATCACTTACCCTAATTAAAGTACAGTACATGGTATGGAATACCTATACATAAAGATGGCGAATAGAGCTCAACTCCTAAAATGATCCATCTGTAATAAATGAATGTATTTACATATTAGAATAAATATCTTTATAGTATTAAAAGGAGTTTCCCTGAGTTTTTTTCCCCATCATTTGTATTCAATAATCTACTATGGTAATTATGCTTAGCTTGAAAGGAATTGTTCTTTAATCAGTATTAAGCTAAAAGAACAGTTACTTAATAAACACAGCCCTTTTATTGGATTTTTAGTCTTACTTCACAAAGTGACATTTAAAAAATTATTTTAGTTCTTAAAAATCATTAAGGATTTTCTTTTCTTTTTAAATAGTGAGTGTGGCAGATAAGGCAGCTCCTCCAAAACATGCTCAATAAAAACCTATTTCACTTTAAGAATTCATCTCTTTTCCTTTCTGCCTCACTTTTCTTTAGAGACCCACATAACTCCCACATTTCCAATGACTCTTCACTGTAGGCAACTACCTAACATTAGGCAACTTCAGTAGTACAAACACCCAATATAGTCAATGGAGCCTGGAGAGGGCAATTCAGAGCATCCTCAGTACTTAACTCTCTTCACAGTATAATTTCCTGATTATGTACAGACTCAGAGGACCTATTGCAGGCAACTGAATTAAATATCTAAATTTGGATGGTATGAGTAGGTTAATCTTAACCTCTTGTTTTTGCCATATAGGAAGCTGAAGGAGACATGCATTTTACTGTAGAATTCAGGTCTTCATAAAACCAGAAATGCTCAGCAATCTGTAGCTGAAAAAGTATGGCTTAATTCAGAGGAGATATGATGTTGTTTAAGAGAGTCAGGAGAGCTGATTTAAATTCCTGTTCTGCCACAGACTTCCCCTGTGACCTTAGGCACGTCACTCAGGGCAAGATTTTTATGGGCATCTGGACATCTGACTCCAGGGGATTTTAACTAAGTAACTTTGCAAATCTAGCCATCCAACTATGAAAAATCTTTCATTTTCCATTTGCAAAATGTAGACAGCATTATTTCATCACTCACCTTTTACCTACAAAATGCTTCTAGGTGGAATTCTCTGTTAAAAGAATAATATAAGGTTGAGAGACGACACACCACAGTAAAAAATTCCACTACTTGAAAATATTCTCTAAAAAGATCGTGACTTTCTCTAACCCGTTGTTTGTAAGTTTGGGGAACAATTCTTCTGATTCCCTATAGCTGAATAATTGAAGTTTCTTCACAAGTGTCTGCTATCTCCATCTTAAAAGGACAACAGCCATCACTAAAGCAGTCATGTAAAGTTTTATACTATTGTTTCAATTCTCAAAATAGAGTGCAAATACTTGCAATTCAAATATCTGCCTATTTAAATTTAAAATTCAGTTTCCAATATCTGCCAGCTAACCTAACTTGAGTGTGAGCCTCACACCAAGATTCTCCCATAGCTAGGGCAACTCCACGCAGTGGTACTGCAGCCTCTCTCCCACTCTCTGACCCCGCGTATCCCTCATCTGCCAGCCATGTTTGTGTCCAGGGTGTTGTGGTTTAACCCCAGCCAGCAACTAAGCACCACGCAGCCGCTTATTCACTCCCCCTCACCCAGTGGGATCGGGGAGACAATCGGAAGGAAAAAGGGAAAACTCGTGGGTTGAGATAAGAACAGTTTAATAGAACAGAAAACAAGAAACTAATAATGATACTAATAACAACAATAACATGACAATAATAATAATAAAAGGATTGGAATATACAAAACAAGTGATGCACAATAGAGTTGCTCACCCATCAACGCCCAGTTAGTTCCTGAGCAGCAATCCCTCCCAGGGCAACTCCCCCCAGTTATGGGCATGATGTCCCACGATATGGAATACCCCTTTGGCCAGTTTGGGTCAGCTGTCCTGGCTGTGTCCCCTCCCAACTTCTTGTGCCGCTCCAGCCACCTTGGTGACTGGGCATGAGAAGTTGAAAAATCCTTGACTTAGTCTAAGCACTACTTGCCAACAACTGAAAACATCAGTGTGTTACCAACATTCTTCTCCTACTGAATCCAAGACATAACATTATACCAGCTACTAGAAAGAAAATTAACTCTATCCCAGCCGAAACCAGGACACAGGGTCACAGGTCATGGAAGGGGACACAGCATTGAACCTGGAACTGCAGCTTCTATTGGAACAACTTCTTGAAATGGTCTTGCTAGGTGGCACAGAAAGGCTGTACCGCAGCATTACATCCACTCCCATGCCATGTACATTGACATTTCTGATATGCTTCCCTTGACTCAAGACTGCACTGTTTCAGAAGCCAAAGCAAAGGAAACTCAGAAGGTTTCCATTAATGCTTGCTTATGCCACTTTGATTCATTTTCTGCAGAAATGTTGCCAATAAAACACAATGCAAGCCAGATTCCCTCTTGCCATACTTTCTAACGAGCAGATAACTTGTGGATATGTCATTCAGCTGGGTTTTCACCTGGAAGAAAGCAGCACGCTGCCTACACTGAAGTGACTTTGCTACTAGCTTTAATTGGCACATACTTCTTTTTGCATCATTCTGTGCTCATAGGCATGTCTTGGCTGAATTTGATGGAATATATTTTACATGTATTAGCACTTCCAGCATACTGAAAGCTTGCAATACATATGCTGGGCATCACTCCAAATACATATGACCTCATAAGGTTTCATGAATTTTGGACATTAACTTGTTTTGCAGTTATTCTTAGTGTATAGAAATGGAAGGTTTGAATAAGAGTACCTACACTAGCTAAGCTATAGTCATATTTGTAATACACCAAGGAGATCATAGAAACTCTACATAACAAGTGAAGCTTGAAAACCAGAATGATTTCAAGTAAATGTATGTAAAATGATCTTTTATTCACCAAGTTATTTGTCATCAACCCTTGCACAAGTTAAACAAGCCCCCAGAAACAGTTTGTAATGTATTTTAGCAAGCTACTGCATTATGGTGAGCAGTACCTTGCCCTTTGAATAGTCCTATTGATTTTAGTTCAGAGTAAGGTTGGCAGAATGGGGACTTAGCAACTGCAGATAGACAGCAATTCCTTTCTTAATTTATATTCACTGGGTCATGTTTGACAACTTTTTTTTTTTTAAAGGAGGATCTGTCTCCTCTCAGAGCAAGTGTAAATCTCATCAGTGCATCTAATCTGGACATCTCTCCTAGTTATTTCCCACTGACTTGTGTTGGAAGATGTTGATCCCACTCAATCAATGGCAAAAGTTCATTGTTTCCATAGGGCAGGGTTTTGCCCTTATTCTCTGGGTATTACCGCCAACTGTAGTCATCTTTGGCATATTTCACCATTTCTCTGCCCTAGACTTCATTAATGAAATATTTCCTTCTAATAAGCTCTGCAGTATAACACACAGCATGTTTCCACGGCACGTTTCTTCTTTTCCAAGTTTAACTTTTTGGCAGCACACTCCTCGCTTTCATTTTTGTTTTAAACCCAAATCTATTGCTGCTATGATCCTTGCTTTAATAATTCCCCTATTACATAATCAATGGTACCTCCAATATTACTTAATGCCATATCTAGAAATATACTTATCTTTGTCATCTGATGCACATACTAATTTGGGAAGCAGTTTTAAATCAGTTTCAGTGTCACATATTCGATTTCTAATATTAATTACATAGTTTAATGTGTACCTCTTACATACTACTATATTGTATATGTTAGCATAAATACCATCTCAGATCAACTGACCATAGCAAAGAGTTACAGCAGCCAGCTTCCCCATACTACCTCATCATTCTCAGAAGACAAAAAAAACCCCAGCCTACCTCTTTGACAGCACATGAAGGAAGTCATGGTGTGTTCAAATAGCTCCGACATATTCCTTCCTATGTGAAGGTTCTCAGCTCTTTTACTGTAATCTCCACCACTGAAAAAGGAACTTTTCATTTGTTATTATGTAAGTACTAAAAAAAAAAAAACCAGGAGGAAAATTTCTGTAACATCCTAGGTCAGTTTGTCCCTTGGGAGATAGTAAAGATTTTTATCCTTGGAATGGATATCTAAAATTAAAGTTCATCCTTCCTACAGTTCTCTGCTGGTTTTATTCCAAATGCAGCAACAAATGTATTGACTTCTAGGGTTAACATACTCCCTGTAGATCCTACATTAGTTGGGGGCACGAGAGGAAAATGCAGCTGGCTCTAACCCAGAAATGTTATTTGCCATTTTATGTTGGATTCTGCCATTGAGAAATATGCATTATGTATTTCCCTTGGTGTCCAGCCTATAGAGAATATAAATCCTACAACCTCATGCAGGGTGTTTAGTCTTTTAGGCAAATCTTTCTAGTTTTTTCAGTCCGGAGGACCTTGATTTAGTCCACAGCAAGATGCCAGCTATCATATACACATTTATTTTAAGAGAAAATTCTTGTCCTCTTTATCTCCTACTATCTTATTTTTCTAAATATTTGCTCCATTAGCACACATATAATGCACCAACACTATGCCCTCCTCTTGGCAACATAAATAGCTTTCAATATGTTTTCTGTCCCTCTTTTTTATCTTTCTGTTATTTTTTATTTATGCACCAGTAGCATCTGCAGACCTCTGTCTGGAACAATGGTCATGAAATTTTCTTGACAATCCTCTCATTAAAAAGTGAGGTTCTCCATCCCAAGATAGTCTATTTTTTTTTTTTTTTTTGGTTCTTCTGCTACATCACAGTCCACTAAAAGGGTACATCTTTATCCAAAATAAGCAGAAAAAATGTAAAATCACTAGTTAGATAGTCCTCTTGCTCTTGGAACACGTATAGCATTTTCTTCCCTAATATTCTGGCAATAATGTATTACCTTATTTGAAATCTCACTTCATTGTGCTTTGACCACACTCTTCACTTCCTAGTGACAGCCAAGCACCTCTTTCCTCAGTCTATTGACAGACTGCCACAACAGGTACATATTAATGAAAAAACAGGGAAATCTTGTTAAAAACGAAAGTGAACACCACCATTTCCACATGCTTCTTCCACCTGCCGTGTTTTACTTCTGCCTCTTACTCTCAGTTTCCCAGCAACAGCATGTTCACTCAATCCCCCAGTCAATAAACAGCACTGAGCCCAGCAAGGAATTACTTCAGATGCTTCAGCCAAAAGTCTAGAAAACGGAAGAGCTATTGAAGTGACAACTATCACTTTTATAAAATAACAACCCCTTGCATAGGACTGCATGTTATAAAGCTCTGACACCACAAATGACCTCTTGTCCTTTTTTGTGTGTGTGCGAAGCACATTTGACAGAGTTCAATACCAGAGATCAAGTTGATCCATGACTATTTTTACAGAAAGTATCGCAGCAGAGATAGTCTCACACACCGGTATAACTGTATTTTGGCCCTGGACAAAAACTAAATAAATGAGAGAACTTCTAACCACATTTTCAAAGCGTCTCTTAGAATAGACTTTTACTGTCTGATTTTCAAAGCTGCAGTACAACACAGCCTAGTTTTATATATTTTATGTTCTATTATATTCCTTTTCAGTTAGGACACCTGCTTGTGCAGACACTTTTCATTGCTTCCGTTCTGGGCAAATCAACATCTATTAAACCTGGAGAAGTGTTGCAAAATTCTACTTCCATGCTGGCATCTCCAGCTGTAGTGATGGAAAGCTATATGAATAGAAATAACTTTTCCATAAGAAAATCTAAGAATTTAAGTAGTTGGATCAGCACCTATGATCCAGGAGACCTGACCTGAAATGGCCAATGAAACATTTCAGAAGAGCATGTAAAAATCCTAAATTAGATATGTCAGGAGTAGGGTCTAGCTCCTACAGAAGAAAGAGCTTTAGAGACTGAAGTAGTAGCTTTCAAAGCTACTTGAGGCCTGCAGTCTGACAGCCACCCTAAGAGAGAGCCTTAGAATTCCATGCTGTTATTCCTGCTTTGGAGCTCAACAGTTTCTGTTACAAGTTGCAGCTACCAGAAAGACGATGAGCATTGAAAAACAGTTTTGCTCTGTTAATTGAGCAAACGAAGATTTCCAAGTAGGATGAAGCAGCAAGGTTTCATGGCAATTTTATTGGGCTCTCTAGAATATATTTGGAGAGCTATTGATCTTGCCAGAGAATTCTAGATTTGTAGTGGGCCTTTTAACTTCTTTATGGAATTTGATAAGGATATAATTCCTCACTAAAATTTATAAGATGTTTCAAAAACTTTAGAGATTAGCTTTTCATTTAAGGTTGTAAAATGGTTCCATAAGGAAAGAGATAAGATGCAGAAAACTTTTCATTTAAGCTAGCTATAATTCAGAGTCTGTATTTCTGTCAGTAGTGTATTTTAAGCAGTATAAACATCCTTCCAAAGACAGATCTAGTTAAGTGTTTTGTGATACCCAGATGAAGCACTAGGTTTTTATAAGGCCAGATCCAAAATTTAATGAAAACTGAAAGACTGCTATTATTTGCTCGGTTTAGTGAGCAGTGACAGTATTCCTATGGAATTAGTCTTGCCCTCATTTTTTAATTCTCAAACTAAATCAGTTTCTCAGTGAAGTTTCTGGGAATCTTGCTGACCATGGCCAGTGACTTTTATCTCTAGCCTCCAAAGTGGGAAGGGATCAGCAGAAGGGCTTTCTCATTTCTGTGGCACCTCCTCTTCTAGACAGGGCATGAATCGCACTGGAAAATGTATTGAAAATGTTTCATTTCAGTCCATTACTTTTTTCTTTTTTTACTAACTTCACAAGGGGTAAAAAGGAGAGCTGGGTTCAGATGGATTCTTCTGATTTAAATGATCTCCCCAATGTGTTTTGTGAAGTCCAACGAAAATGAACATTGCTCGCTTGTTCCTGGCCAGAGCAAGTCACAATGCTATAGCAACTTCGATCCATTTAAAAGAACTGTGTTTTGTCCCATCCCACTACAATAATCACTATTTTTAGATTAGTTTATACTCATTTTACTTCAGATTTTAATCTGGCATTAGTGAATCTCAGTCAGGGGGGTGTTTTTAGTGAAAGTGGCTATTTGACTGCAATATACATAAAAAAATCTCTTTATTATGCCCATAAAAACTCCTCAAATTTATTGTATTTGTGTAGACTGACTGTGACTTTTATCATCTTATGTAAAACCTTAATCAGGTCTGAGTGTAAAATGAGATCAGACAGTTTTAGTCTGTCCCTTTTTTCCTTTTCTTTTTCAGTGTAGACCTGATAGATACAGAATACTGATTTAGCTGTTACCTTTTTTTTATTTTATTGAAAGCTCTCTGCATGGATAAACATACTCTTCTGGAGCTTTTTTTTTTTTTTTTTAATTAAAAGTGAATAATAAAGCAGAATGATCTGATAATGATATGGACTGATATGGACTCATCAATGAATGATAAATTCACACTCCTCTGAAATTTATATGAAGTTATATAACAGTGTTTTATGAAGTCCAGCATATTCTGCCGTCTTTCTACTTTCAGTCTGTATAAATCCTGCATCACTACAGTAATTCCTTTTAACTACATTTTTTTTTCCTCTTTCTTTATTCTCTGGAGTATTAGAACATTTCTTCATTACTATTGTGAAAATACATATGATAGCTGTTGTCGGAGTGCAAGGGAAGATTACCTCTGTGCTATGCAAACACAGAATAAAAACCAGTCTTGCCTCAAAAGGTTTTAGTGTCAAGCAAGGTGTGAACAGAGAAGCAAGTGCAAAGTGACAGCATGCAGGCAAATGAACAGCATGAAAAGTTAGAGTATATTTGTAAGAAGTACGCTTCTTGTTCTGTTACGTTTTGTTTACTTAATAGGGATGCATTACAAATAGCTAGCATGGAGAATTAGGTGATAGTATGAAGTAAAGAAGGCAAAGAATGAACAGGACAGTCAAAGCTCACCAGCTGGCTCTGGATGCCCAGAAGATACATCAAGGTTGAAAAGAATCTCTGAGAGATTCAGAAGAGATAAGATGGCAGCTGTAATGGTGTGGCTTTGTTTTTTATAGTGAGATTTAAAAAAAAAAAAAAAAATTAGGCAGTGAGAGAATGCAAGAAAGTATTTTTTAAAAGAGCATTACCTGCTACGTCACATACTCTACCATGGGGAGAAAATCTTTGTAAGATTCAGGTATATAAGTTCAAAACGGAGAAACCCTTCTGGCTTTTCCACACTGTTTAAAATCTTGTCTGCATGGTTATATTGACCAGGATAACTACAGATGACCAAGTATCAGACCCTAAGTATTGTTATGTATCTCCTTTCTGCAGACATTCTGCTTTAGAATAAAGGATTTAAAGGATTATTCTGGAACAGAGCATTCCCACAGGAAAGCAGAGGCACACTGGCATCATTACAGAGGAATAATAACACCCTGTAAACATGACCTATGTTTTACCCCACCTTATGTCAAGGCATTCAAAATCCCTCCAGAAACATTCAGGTGCTCAGCAGCCAAGCAATTATACTCTTGATCTCTGCGGTGCCCTGTTCTTTAGGAAGGTCTCCCTGTCTGCAGTGAAGTGCTATACTCTCTGGAAACTCAATGAAAAAAATTATGTTTATAGCAGGAATCTCTGTCAGCTGACTGATTCTCAGACTATGTACAGAACAAGATAGGACAACAAAATGTATGGTGCAAACAAGGAAAAGTGAGAAAAGTCAACTGAGAACTGCTTCAAAGATGCTCAAACTAGCTTCAGCAAAATTGTTATGGTAAACACCTATTTAATAGTAATTGGATTTTGCACAGCCAGCTTAAATGCACCAAGAATCCCATCTTTCAAATGGACAGGATATTTCCTGGTTGTACTGTTTAGATTCAGTTCTTGAGATTACCCACTACTGTTACATTGAAAGTATTAATTTGGACATCATTTACCATGTCCCATCAAGCACAGCATCATATTGGAAACAGTGAAAACTTGATGTTGCTGTATACTTTTTCTTTTAATCTGAATCACTACAGCTTCACTGGAGTTATTCTGATTGACACCCATGTGAGAGAATAATTAGGTGTTCATGCTTGTAGAAATAGTTTTCAGTTCATTCATGGTCAGTTCTGGTCTTTAAAGTCAAGTTGCCATTTGGTAACTTGCTACTTCTGTTTCACTTTTATCATCCACGGTTCTACTAGAGAAAAACATGCGCAATGGAGAAAACCATCACAGGCAGGACAACCAGCCAAGTCATAAAATGAGACCTTTTATTCCTCCCTCTGTGCAAAAAGAACACTATGTACGGACTGAGTCCCAAGTCATAAAGCCCTAAATTCTATAAATCTTCTCAAATAGAATTAAAAGTGACAAATTTATTATGTAACTCAGATGATATATCTGCTTCTGTGGCTAGGGACCAGCCTATTTGAGTCCAAAGCAAAAATAACCACATATCACTCTGAGGGATTGTCAGTGCCCACTTTGCCTTTTAGACTAATGTTCATATAGTATGATTTGCAAAAAAAGATCACAGTCAACTAGATAGCACACGTTGACTACTGTCTGAAGTAAAAGTCTGACTGACCACTTGTAAATTGGCAATTCTTCAAAACCATACAGAAACTGAACAATAATGAGTATCATTTGTGCATACTGAAAAAGCAGACACCAAAATGAGCTTACCACTGCAAACAGAAGGGAAAGAAAATTGTATCCACAGATGGAAAAATTTAGAAGTAATTAGGGATTCTGTGAGGGAACTTACACATATTAATCTGAGTGAGGAGTTGAAAGAAAAGGTTTACTTGAGGTTAAAGCTTATTTTTTCCTAATCAGATATTGGGATCTTTTGGGTAAAAGACAAGCTTTATTATACATCCATACTGCCTGGGATGTTAGGAATGTTGCTGCAACTGTACTATGGTGAATGGTAGACTGCAGGACATGGAAAGACATGTGCTAGGATAAACCGAAATTTGGTATCATTATTGAATAAAATAATTTGCTCATTCATATGACGGTGCAATAAATTGCTTTCTACATCTGTCTTACACTGTCATTGCTGTGTAAGGATGTGGTTTCATAATCAATTTAAGCCAATCTAAAACTGCACTGTCACCAAAAAGTGCTGTCCCACCTTCTGCCCTGGGCTGGCTGAAGAGTAATACAGATCAGTGGCAATTCATTGTAGATCACCTCAGTCTGACCATGAAAATGCATCCTGAGTAAAAGTTGGATCCACCAATATCACCAGTAAACACTAACTTCAGTGGGTCCTAGATCAACCTGTTAACTTGTTGTATTGTGATCTGTCATAAAATGTGTGTTTGTGTGGATATGCATATTGACAAAGTTTCTGAACCCACTGTGGGCAGATCAATCACAGTTTATGACATCACCAACTCACGGTTTAACCTGTTTTTCTCTGTGAATCAGCAGGCTTGATCTCTGGTGCTATGAATCTGTTATGCTATCTATCTGCTATGATACTGTTACAGGCAATGCTTAATAACACTGAACTAATTTTAGATTTGGGTACAGAGGTAGTTTAGGAAAATGATGTTGCTGTCTCACTTTCAGAAAAAAAACATGAACACCATGGATTCACCATAAACATGCACAGACGAGAGAAAAACATCTTTGCCCAGACTAACTCTGATTGATTGTATGGTTGGGGTATTCCCAAGTTGCCATGTATTATCTGAATTTGTCCATTGTGAGTTTTCAACAGTAATTTTCATATAGAAACAAAAAATAGTGGTTTGGAGATACAATACAGCTAATTTCTGTCAAACATGCTGTCCAGGAGTTTAGTTGTAAAATTTTCAGCAGTAGTTGGATATTGTAATACTTCATTCCCTAGCCTGTATTTATTACAGTAGGAATCAGCTTATAAAAGGAAGTGCTATTCTTTACTCACTCTTCTTTCTGTATGGCGTGCTTTTAAAATACAGCTGTCTACCAGATGCAAGAAAATTAAGACATTTAATTTCCTCTCTCTGTGCGTACCTCCCGTTAATGTTAATGGCAGCTAAGTATGAAAGTAGGAAGAGAGCTACTGTGAACAGACTGAATATAATATCTTGCCCATTTCAGATAAATCTGGTTGTTTCAAGAAGAAAGGCAGAAACCCAGCCATATCACATCACAATTATCCTTCATCATGAGACGTACAAATTCATACTTGATTGACTTCAGAGCCACAGTGCACATTATGTGCTGAAACAGTGTTGACCCTTAAATGCATCATCTCCAAATTCAATTAAAATTTTAAGTTATGGTATATAAAATACAATTATTGACTGCATATATTTTAAACTGCAGCTCCTATGATGGTTTCCTGCAAATGATTTTTAAAAAAAAATCTTTTCCCTGTTTTGTCAATTGTAGTTTTTAATCCACCTGGGTTAATAAGTGTTCTGTTCCCTTTGTTTTGCTGAGGGGCCTTTCAGAGGTACTGATAGATGGGGCGGATTAGAAGCAGACTAGTGTATTTGGAGTTTGCTGGACACCTGTGCTTTTTAGTAAAAGGGATAATGTGCCAGCCATGGGTGTAACTCCACCAGTTAGGCCATTGAGGGAACTGGTAGAAAATCTTCACCATGCACAGAATGCCATTATATTTCTACTCTGCAACACTACTGCAACACTTCACTTCAGATTGCCTTATCTGAACTACACAGCTTGATTCCAGAAATGCACAAAAAGACTGTTGGGACATCCCTATCAGCACTTTCTTTCAGGCAGAATTGTACTAATGCCTCTATTTTACTATTGTCCTTTGTGTTTTATACTTAACTTCATGCTAGCTGGCATCTAGATGTCATTAATGAAAAAATGTAAACATTAGTCTCATTCTCTGCACATTTATATCAAACAAATTTTAAGTCACACAATAGGAACAATGAGAAAGACCTTTCCAAATGTCCTCAGTCATCATTCCTGAATTTCTGTTACTATGAGGAACAAAACAATTATTTGCTCCTTTGTGAATCGGTGCTAATTTCCTGAGTGAGGACTGAAGTGGGGACAATGCCGCATGTGTAACTATTCCAGGATTCAGCAAATCAAGTTTCTTTTTCAGTTCGAATTGAAATTCTGAAGCATGTACCCATAAAAAACCCTAAAATCTGTCTCAGAGTGCTTTTGACAAATCTAACAATTCTTCCAACCAATCAGTGACTCTGTAACAATCACTTATTATGATATTTCCTTTTTGTTCCATACAGTGATTACAGTTAAATAAAAAGTGTTTCTAGATAATATATACTTGTCAAACAAGACATTTATGTCCATCTTATTTGATATGGGTTTTGAACAGATTAAGAATTTCTTGAGGATCATTTACTACGACCTAGAGTTTCAAGCTTGTGACACAGGAATTACAGGATTAAAATTCCTGTTACAGATACACTAAGAATCCAACTCATTGCTATGCTAAAATCTGCTATTCTTTTGTTCAATACACTGTATTGCTTGTTCATGGTTGATTGAGATATAAGACCAATTAATCTGCAGTTCTACAGAGGCAAATTTTAAGGTTAATTGCAGAATTTCACTGTATCTAGACTGTTTAAGCCTCCAAGTGGTTAGTGTCCTAAATTTGAACTCTATTTTCCTTTCACATAAAAAGTATATGCTGTCCTCAGAATCTATGGTTCAAGATATAAACCACACAAGAGTTTTACCATAGATTAATTTTCTCTGTCTTTTAAATAGTGCATATCCATGTTTGCAATATAGAAGACTTTCAAATTCAAGAACTTAAAAGCTGAAGTCATGTTGCCTAAAAAATTTCGTGTGACTGATTTGTGTCTTTGGGTGTTGTATAAATTCAATGGCTACAAATACACTGCTAAAGTCACAACATTTCTTAGTGATTTTTAAAGCTTTCTTTTAGAAGATGTCTTCTGTGAAAATTCAAGTTCCACATTATAAAATCTTTACAGGAGATCATCATCCACCACAAAATCAGGGATACGTGTAGAAGTTCTTCTAGAATTAATAGAACAAATGCAGGAGACTTTGCTTCCTCTGCTATGTTTCTTCATAGCAAAGATTTAAAAAAATCAGATACCACTGCCTGCAACAAATGTTCACCGGGACTTTGATTTTCAAAAAAGAGTAAATAAAAGTTCAGTTTGAGGGGCTCCTGTGGATTCAGTGGAATTAAGCGCTCGGTTGGGCAAACACCCTACAAGCCTATCTGGAAGAAACATGCTTAAGCCCTCTGCAAAACAGAGAAGACCTTTCTGAGAAGACTGTAGTGAGGATCGCAAATTAGCCAACCCCGCAAACTCTGTATGAAAATCTTCATACGGCTGATCTTAGGTACCCACGGGAAGAGGTGACAGGAGGTGGGCATGTGGCTAGCTCTGTCAGTATCCTCGGCCACCCAGCTGCTGGATCTCTCCCACAGCCAAAGGTCAGGGTTACACAGCACAAACTGCATCAGCACAGCTCCACTGCTTGTTCCTCAGCACAACTTCAGTAAGGCAACCACCCACAATCCGCTCTCCAGCGCACGCACCCCAAGCTCCGAAGAACAGGCCGCTCATGAGACACAACGATCATTAATATCAAAGTGACTGCAAAACGAAAACAAAGCAGCAGCTTTCCTGGAGTACAGGCACTGCAACAGGCCACATCTTCAAGTGGGGAGAGAAAACCATGTGTTCATGCTACTACAGGGGACATAGGAGTATATCCTGGGTACAGTGTCCCCAGACTGAAAGGCCCCCATATGTTCCTGCAGTGCTTTTATTCAGGTGAAAGTGGGTAGTAAATTCATCTGTGGAAACCTTCCTAGCTAGTCCCAACTTTGTGTGCTGTGAGAATAGATGGGACCTGTGGGCAGCTGGAACATGGGTCACACTCTTAACACTGGAGCTACGCTCCACCATCCTACAGTGCTCCACACCGTGGCACAGGGATGTATTAAACTGGGTCCAGGAGTGCACTGGGGGTTTAGCTAGCCTCCTGGATAGGCCACTGCAGTCATAACATAGACTGTTTCTGCCTCACTGTGATGGGTGGCAGCTCCTGAAAATGGCTTTTGAAAAGTATAAATACCTTCTGAAAATTCATAGCCCTTTAAGGCTTCATTAATTGCATGTTAACCAGGTGGGGGGTTTTGTTTTCCAGATTCTGAGCTTCCACAGAACAAGGCTCGCAGCACCACAGCGACAGGATACAAGCAGCCAACTATTTCCGTACACCCTTCCAAATACCTACTGATGCATCCGTATCTGGATCTATGATAATGCTTTCCTGTTTGCTCTTCCCATTGCCCACTTTCAAGCTGGATCAATACGGTCATACAGGAAATTCTAATAATCCACCACAGTTAGTGTATAATAGCACCTCACTGGTCAGGTCACTTAAAATATTTGTAATATTCTCATATATAAGTTTTTACAGGGTAATAGTTGGTGGTTTCTTATCTTTTCATTGTCCCATTGCTGAGCACACATATCAATGTCCCAGAAGTGATTGCAAAGAAGCCTATGGGTACTTTACAAATCCCCAAATCATTATGAAGTTCCAAATACACTACACGGAAATTAGCTTCAGATTGTTCATTGATTGCCATTTCATAATGTAGATTAAATGTGTTATTATTGTATTATTAGCTGTTTATGGCTTGATAAAACATAATAATTTCTAATTTGCAGAGATGTTAAAAGACAAATCTGGAATGTATATTTGTATATGTCACACCTAAAAAACCCTATAAACCAAAACTAGATTTTTTTAATTAAACTGAGTATTATTCTCCATATCACTAAGTATCACATAGGATTTTAAAGGCAAGGTAAAAATAGTCCATTCCAGCAAGTACTTTTAAAGTCCACCCTGTATCTAGACCAGAAAGCAGGAAATGCTAAATATGAACTGACAGAAACAGCACCATAGAAATACATGTGTTACTTTCTGATATTCCTATATTCTATTACATTTATATCTAATTGATACATATATGATAAAAAAAGATAGAAATCTGTAGGCAAAAGAGAGTAGAAAATTACAAGGAACTGCTAAACAATAGTAAATATTTCTATCTTCATTTACTGATTGTACAAGAGCACTCAATGTAATTGCTCACATTAAAGTTGAAACTCCACTTAACTGTCTGACAAGCTAACCTTTTGCAATTTTTTTCACAGGATTAGGAAACAGTAATTGGACTTTTTAATATTGGGGAATTGTCACAAAGTGTTTATTTGTTAAATTCAGTCTTCTAGTAGTTTTGAGGAAAAAATATATTTGTGAGACTTAATTATTATGTCCAATAACTTTAATTCTATCCCAAACCAATCCAGTTAATGTAGATTAGAAAACTAGGAGATAATCACTCTAGTTTAATATGCTTATACCAAGGACAAGGAAGACCCATATAGCACTACTTGTGCTTCCTTAACTTAAATCTCAGTTTATAATGTTAGCCTGAAGTGGGATGTAGTCTGATTGCAATTCTGACAAAAAGAAATACTCCAGCTAACCAAGAAAGAATAACAAAATATGTGGTTCATTCTCTCTATCACAAGTAATTCAGTAATTGCTTTGAACTCTACTGAAACAGTTTAAAATTTGGTTTTATCTGTCCCTTCCGGTCCAATGTCCAACACTCAGCACACTTATAATCTATTCTCTGCCACCATACAAATCTTAAAATATTTTACCTTCTGGCTTCCCCAAGAAATGCCTTTAGGAACTCATAAACTCTGCTACCTTCTCCTTTGGCTGCTGTTACTAAGTCAGCTACAGTTCTGCAGAATACATCAGTTTAAAACTGTATAAACTAATTCTTAAACAAACGCTGCTTCCAAAAACACAACCCACCAAAAATTTGTTTGTATATGGTTAATTTCCTTTACCTTTTCCAGTAATATATGATTTATTTTATTAGCTAATTTTGGTTTATGCTGTGTTCCTATCACAGAAAATTGTTCATAACTCTATTAAACATGCAAAATAACTTAAAATAATTGCTTTCAGATTATTTTAAAATGTAAAATCTGTTAATCTGTAAGAAAGACTCTAAATGCAGGAAGTTTAAATCACCATCCCTTTGCAGGCACCAGGAAGTTTTACATCTATGAACACCCTGAAGGTATAATTATTCAAACAATTATAAAGCCTGTGGCAGTGGAGGCACCATGAAAACATACGAACACAAAACATAAACAATGAGGAAAACAGAGAGGAAAATCACATTTGACAGGTCAAACATATAAGAAATTATTTTAGAGTTGCAGTGCCTTTGTATCCTTAATCAGAAAAGTTCAGAAGAAAGACGGGGGAGACTCAGTGCTTTGAAAGAAATCAAACAATACTAATCCAAAATCAGCAGTAAGAAGATACTGAAACTCCATGGTCAGGACATTTAGGAGAGGCTGGCTATGCATCCAGACTCCTCCAAACTGGAATAGTTAGACTGCTTAAATATGAACTTAACCACATTTCAGTCCCATCCTTCAGAATCTCACACCACACTTGTGCGTTCTTTTTTAATCAAGCTAAACAGAATAATTCTAATCTGGAATGCCACAGATTATTTAACATAATTTAGTCTCTTCTTTTTGGTAGGTTGCCATCAACCTATAACATTGTTATTGTTACTGAAAAAAATTTAAAAAAAAAAGAAAGAAAAAAACCCCAAACAAACACGATAAAAATTTAGCTATTTTGATGAGGATTCTCCAGTTTACTGGTTATCAGTTCCCAATGTATCTAGATTCCTTATTTATATTTAAAATGTCAGCCTTAAATATTACTGCAAGCATTTGACTTGTTCCCAATGGCTTACCTACACAGTGACATGTGCAGGAAACAGTCTGTTCTTTGAGATCTGTTTTCAAATTAAGGCTCAAATCACAGATTTTTTCATAAGATTTTGACCCAGAATACTAGAAATCTTCAAGATCAAGTATTGCAAAAGAATTTGTAATAATAAAACCCTTCTGACTTCAGCACAGAATCAATTATTCAGGGATAGATTTGAGATTCTCAGACTGACTTTGAAAATCTCACTGATGAAATCAGAAGGTGTTAACACTGATATTCTTGTCACAGCTGCCTTCCTGGTATTAAATAAAAGCAAACCAGATGCTAATACTATGAAAATTTAAAAAACAAAACAAAACAAAACAAAACAAACCCAACACTGAAAACCACAAAATTACAGTAATATTAGAAATAAGTGTGAAAAAAACCCTGAGTTCCCAGGAGCCTTCAAAATCTGCAGCCTATATCTCTGTAATAGACCAAGTGGCAAAATAAAATCTCTACCAACTGTAAGAATAATCAAGGTGTGAATTGCAGCAAAAAATAAAAGAAGAAATTCCTGAGAGACAGTGTAAGTTTCACCAAAGAAGTTGAAGAGCAGAGCAGTCCTGTTCACGGTGTTCTGGGAAATTTCATGGCCAAACTGTTTCCAGTTTCCCACACAGCTAAAAGTGAAAAATGCAAACTCTGTTGCCAAGAAAGCTAAGGATTAAATTGGGGAAGTAATGTGCTAGTTTACTTTGATCTGATTCCACCTTAACAAATGTTTCTCATCTTGACCTGATGATTATACCCCGCAAGTGCAAAACAGGCACCATGTTAGCGTTGGCACTGCTGAATACTGTCTGCACCAGGTTGCAAATGGTGCTGAAAGATCCATATGTAGGACATCTGTACGTGATCTACCATAACAGCATTATCCCAATTCAAACAGAATAGAATTGTAATTGTAATGTAATTTGTAATATTATCTATTATTATGAAGACTAAAGGGAAATATTATATATAAAGTTCAAAATTGTCACCAAGCTATTACTTCTATACATTAGATTCAGTGTTCAATCTGTGTTAGTAATGATTTTCGCACAGAAAAGGGTGAAAGTTTTGCCATGTTTAACCAGAAAAAAGAGAAAGCCATCCCAACTTGGCTCTCTCTGGCATCAAGCAGATCAATGTCTGTCTCACGTTTCCCAGCTGTACTCTAGACAGTACCTGCTCCTGTAAAATGCTTGCAGTGCCTCTTTAGTAAAGGCAAAACTGGCCCAGGGCTTCTCAGCCCAGCCATACAAGCAAGAAATACTGGCATCTGAAGGGAGGTGACCAGATCACACCTTTCCCAGGAAGGGGAAGAAAGGAGGGAAAAACTGGCCAGAGATGTGTAAAGAGAGCAAAACTTGGCTGCTTCTGACACTGTTCAAAGGGGAGAGAGAATATAACATGGGGTGACAGATATTTCAGAGGGGTTTCCTGCACTCACACCTGAAGTGACCATGTTGTATACACTGGCTTTTCCTTAGGCAGTAGCAAGAGCTAGCTCGTCAGTGCTCTGGCAGTGGGTCGGGGCTGGTTTTTGCTGCCCCTAATTGTCTTGCTGCCTTAGGTGACTACTGTTCTGCCTGTGTCTACTCTGGGTCCTGAAGAAAGGTACAGAAAATGCAGTTTCATTACAATTACAATGAGAAAAATCTTAGCAATTCATCATGTGAGTTGCTTATTTACCATTAGAGGTCACTGTCCTGCTTATGACATAACCATTAGCTACATTTCATTTTATGAAGATGTTGTACACAAATGGATAGGCATTTTAAAGCCTAATAAACAGTAACGATACAAGCCATTATTTAAATCAACATTAAAAAAATCTCGTTGATATACAAGTCCTGTAGAAAATTGAAAAATAATCAAGCAAAACAAAAAATATCTATTAGATTATGACAATTATCCGTTCTTAAAGGTCCGATAAGGTATTGAGTAGATGGTCTTATAATCATAATTAAGAAAACTACTTAGCCAAAGAAATATTGTCTTTAAAATGCTTCTCTTTTTAAAACTGAGTTTTCATTCTCTTCAATGAAATCATCTTTTTCCCAATGACTGCATCATCCCATAGCATGATACCCCTGAAAGAGGAAAGCAGGTTTGTATGAACTGGCTGTTTGAGAACTAAGAGGCAGTGATTAAGGAGGAAATCAGTGAGCTGATGAATGTATTGCAGCTTTCAAAGACAGACCTTGCCATACTTTCAGCAAGGGATCTGAATCTGATAGCAATGCCTTAAATGAGTACAAGGAATATAACAAAAATTAAGATTGTGACTTTTAAGTTTTGTGTCCCCCTCCAGTAAAAGCCAACATGAAACTGGAAATGTGAAAGCCAATTTCAAACCAAACAGGAGAGCAATGATCACTGCATTCAGTCATCTGCACTGAAGGCAGAGGGACAAGAACATTTCCCTTCTGGAAAGGCTTCAATATGGAATTTCCTGTATGTCGTTCCTCCTGGGGGAAAGAGTAGAGTTTGATCTGTTTAGGATGATAGTACTGTCATATGGTGTCCTGTGCCCTCCTCCGGCCCCTTCAGTCTCTAAAAATTGCTCCTGTTGTGCTCAGTTCCACTGCACCTCACTTGAAAACTTATCAATCACTGAGAAGTGTTGAATGAGCATCCTTTTTCTCCACTCAAGGTAAAATGACATAGCACTGCAAAAAGAGCAGTCTCTGCTTCTTCTAACATCTGGCCAGTAAAACTGTGTCACCATGCTGCTCCCCCGGTCACAAAACTAAATCTAAATGACGTCTCTGTGAGGTCATAAGAAGCTGGAAACACACCAGAGGAGATGGTAACTTTAACAACAGACTTCTCTCGTGAACAGAGAGTAATCAGGTTAGGGAAAACACCCAGGTGGAGATGTGTGATCACCAGTTCTCTTTACTTCACTCTAATGCCTTGAGAAAAGGATTCTCTAGTTACGGTGGTTTGTATGCAGTACCTCACATGTGCAACAACATGGAGAAAACTCAATATTTCTTAGTATAAAGAACTATTTAATGCTTTATGATACTCTTTGGATTAAACCCAAATTTACTGAAAGGATTTTTCTGAAATTCATTATAACTACTGTAAAATACTGTCATGGGTTTATAATCCAATGATTACCATTTCTGCCATTTAATTTTAAGCTATGTGGTTCTTAATGAACTTTATTGAAGCATAAATGCGTGTCATACAGGTTAAGAGCATGAGAACATGAAGATGGCAAATATGGCATTCACTTGCTTCTCAGTTTTAATTAGGCCAGCTGGGAGTATTTTAGCATAACATATTTCAACTGTAAAAAATACCACCTTTAGAGATGTACATCCCCAGCTAGGCACTTGCAATATTTTGACATCATGCCCTAGATTGTTTCTCAGCAGTGAATACTTCATCACTAGAAAGAAACTCAATAACATTTTTTAAAACAAAGGTCATGAGCCCTGAACACTAAGTCCTTATTACAGGCTGATGGTCTTTGTAAAACTAAGTCACTCTCATTCTAGTAGGGAGTAAAACCTAGAAAAGAAAGAGCCATCTCCTGTGCATGTAGAAGTCCTCCCTCTGTTAATATGCTGATGCCTCATCACATTCCATATAATTCACTAGCTGAAGTACACTTTCATCGCATCTGCACAGATGCTGGGCTGGTCACAATAAAGGACATCCATGTTACATAATGACACAACTTTTTCCATAACTTTTCAGAAAGTGATATCAGCTAGTGGTACTTCCCATGGGAAAAGAGAATCAGGAACTACCATAATGGTCCTGGTTAAGTGTTCTCAGAATATGGAAATGGCAATTCTAGGAAGATTATAAAGTTAACATTTTCATTAGTCTTCAAGCCCTACTGCTGAATTCATCCTCATGTACTTATTAAATAATACTTATATTTTATTACAATAATGAAAATAAAGAAGTGTAACTCCCACTACTTAATCCACTACTCTCCCCCTGTAATGGAAACTGAGTTATAAAGAGGTTGGCAAACTTGCTATAGAACTTGCAGAGCTACTTTAATCACAGTTACAGACAATAAATTTTTTTCCAGGACATTTTGGGTGGACCTGGGTATTAATCACACATTTCCATTAAACATGTCTATTTTGAACATTTGTTTGAAAGACTATCATAAATGAACACTAAGGTGATTCTGCAGAGAATTCAAGAAACCAAAAATAAATATTACCGTCACATTAACAAGTTCCTAAAAGTGAGGAGAGAGGATAGATTTAACTTTTTTCTTCTTTGATGTTGCTTTTTATATTAAATTACAGAATCTTTCAGGAGAAAGAGAAAAAGAAAACAAGTTTTGGAAGTTGCACCCTTTATTTATCTTTTTTGCAATGTAACAAATACTTACCAGGCTTTAGCCTGATTACTCATACTAGGAGGAATTCAGAATGTCATTCCAGTTTAAAAGAACTTTGAAAAATGAGAGCCTTCTGAGGATAGGCCAAAGCATTTAGATAAGTCAAGTATGTAAAGAACATGCATTTTTTCAATTGCTAATGGATTTATATGATGTTTTTAAAAAGTATTTCAGAATAATAAGTGACTAGGAAATCTGAGGCCCAATTCTGCTATGGGAATTTTGCCACTGTTGATAGTCGGCAAAATGTCAGGTCCAGGAAAAGCATCTGCTCCGTGTAATTTTGATTCTATGCATGTTAAAAATCATGTGCTAGGAACTTTATCTTCCATTTACTCCATCAGGAGTAAAGGACATGCAGTAACCAAACAACTTTATACTTTTCACACAGTTTAAACTCCCTCTTACTTTACGAGGGGAGTGCAATTAACAGGCATACTTTGAATGACAATTAGAAGGTCTAAAACTAGCAAAGGTCTCACTGTTTCTAAAGATAAGCAGCAGAAAATAAGGGACAGAATCTGGAAGCCTTCTTCAGGACAACATTAATTTGCCAATTTCAGCTGAATGGCTGTATCAGTGAGGACTCTTCCCAAATAAGAGTATGAGGATTTTGTGCCCTGAAATTTAACTCAGAGCCTTTGACTGTTCAGTGAGATGCTAAGCAATTATGAGTTCACTCACTTGCAAGAACTTGCAGTGTGAAGGAGCGCTGTTAGTACAGGTTTACTACTAAGCAGTTACTGACACATGTGGACAAATACACACAATTCCAGATAGCGTAATGAAATGGTGATGTTGCTGAGGAAGTAACATGACTGACAAATTTCAACCTGCCTTCCTGTGATCTAGTGCCATTTTGAGTTATATAACCCCCAAAACACTCCACATTAAGATGAAACTAATACAAGGAGCAGCTTTGTACTTTGAAGCCTTTGTTATTGTTTCTCATGCTCCCTTCCAACTACTAATAATGTACACTTTTACAACATGTTCAAGTTGCACTTACATCTGAAGAAAGGGACCAGGCAAGGTGTTGAACAGAGTCTTTGGCAGATCACTAAAGCAAAAGCAGAAGGGAAGGCAGAATACATTTGTCCTAACAGTTTTGTCTATAAGAATTGTACACCTTGTTTTAAAAAATTCCTTGTTCAGTGTTTGCAGAAAGAAACTCTGTATGTGCTTCATTATTATGAAAAGAAATGTACAAGAAGTACCTGAGCTTAATGAGATTTTGGAAAATAAATATACATCTTGAGTTGTCTGTGTGGTGGCACTTTTTAATGAGTTTAACTTTTGGTGTATAAATAAATATTCTTTTAGATACCATCTGAATAATGTGCAAATTAAAAGAGGCATAGGGTAAGCGTTTCAGTGCAAAATTTCATTCTTTCTACAGTACAATATTTGTTGTTTGTTATCTTCTGTAGGCAGCAACTGATCATTATTTCCAGGATGTGCTTAGGGAAATCATGAAGTGTTTATTTTAGATAATGATGTGCAGCATTCATAGCTACTTGTGACTTTCAAAAACTGAAATTAAAGATTATGAAATATCAAGCATATCATTAAAAAATCCTTCATCGCCCAAGACTTCTTTTGGTAGCTTCATTTTCATGTAATTGGGAAAAAAAAAATGTTTTCTTGAATGCTTTGCAATATGTTTTAAGTTAAGCATAAGTTCACTTAGCTGTATGGATGCAATTTGATTTCATAAGAGTTGAAGTACACTAGACAAAACTAGTGACCTACCCTTCTGACCTACTGAAGGTTATGCATCAGTATGCCCCTTTAACAACTGAGTAAAGAACAACAGCCTCATTTATCAAAATAACTTTTCCTCCATTCTCAGTTAACTCCTCCAGCTACTAAATTGTTAATTAACTGGCCATGGTCTTTCTTCAAGACTTTGTATGCCAATAATATGGAAATGTAAACAAATCACACCAAGAAAATTTCCAGCTTTTGAAAGGTGCTGACTGAGATTTTGGCCATATGCAAGTACCTTCAATGCTCTAGTAAGAAGGAAACTAAATACAAGTTGGCTTGTAAATGCTTTTTTAGAACCTAGAGAGTATACAAAACTTTATCTTTCATCCTGAGGGACATGACCAATGCCACTTCTCAGGTCCACTGCATGGATTTATGCTTGTTTGTTTGTTTGTTTTCTTTCATGCTGCTGTGAGTCAGCAAAGCATGTAGCATTTGGTTATGTTTAATATCTTATAAAGAGCTTGACTTAAAAAATCTCAGGGTTTTTTTTTCAGCAATAAACAATGAGTTTTTTTCATTTGCTTTAATGCTTTTTGAGTCTTCATGGTTCACGTTTTAGTCTACTTCTCTTCTCCAACTAGCTGTTCAACTTAATGGAATTACTATCACGCCATTTGATAAATTGGGTCAGTGAGGGTCAGGAGTCCAAAGCAGCCAAACTTAGCCCAGAACTGGCAGCAGAAATTCACTGTCATGGGCACAGGTTAGAGGTCAGAAGTTTAGCAGTATTTGAATGGTATTATCCTTATTGTGACACTAAGTAGGATTCTTAGCCAAGGGCTAGGACCCAGCCACGCAACGTGTATAGCAGCACAGAATCAAAATATTATCTCTGTCTAGAGCGAGCTTACCATCCATGCAAGGAGACAGGAGACAGGTGAATATAAATAACCACAAGCAGACCACAGTGAAGCAAGCACATACAGATACTACTTGTTAGTGTCATAAACTGTGGTGTAAGTACACCAACAACCTAATTGCAGCCATTTTTTTTTACAAGTGCTGCTGGAAATTAGATTCTTAAAGAGAAATAAAAAGTTGTATTTGAGGACATACTTTTGAGACCTGATTAATGAAAAGACTTCTCCCAGCTATATTAGAACTACAGAATCTTAAAATGTAATTTTTTTCTCCTTGGAGAGCTTTCAAAGTGCTATTCAAAAGCAGGCTCATTTCCCATAAATTCATAAAGGAACATCTGGACTTAAAATATCCTTTCATCCTTCGCACATCATTTTAACACTTTCCCCTGATACTATTTTTGTCTTCCTTCTTGGATTTATTAGCTCCTAAGTAATTACCTTTTCTTTCTCTTAGGTGTAATCATTGCTTGGGTCAACATTTTCAGGGAGCTCCCACAGCTTTAAAAAATGTGGTAATCAACATTTTTTGATCATTATTTGCTGTGCTCTTCTTCCTTGCCTCCTCTGCAATGACTGCCAAAGCATTTCTTCTAGCTTTCTGTGTTCTGCACGTGCATTCAAGCACTTCCTTCTTTTCATCTTCTGGGGGTTGAATATTCTCTCCTTTTAATTTAAAACTGATCTCTAATCATTATATTGACTTGAACACACAAGAAGAGAGTCAATAAGAAGGAAGCTGTGGTGGAGAATACGCAAGATTCTTCCACCCACACATTCATCTGATGGCTATACTGTTGGTTTATGCAAAGATATCTTCCCAGAACTCCCTCTTCTTTTATCATACAAACAATGGAAAAGTCCCATAAACCTCCAGAAGTTCACACACGAGATTCTTGCAGCACTATTCTTTTGCAAAGCAGGTATTTACAAGCTTTGCAGAAAAGCAGAGAGCACCTGTAAAACCCTTTAGCTATCCTCTGAGATCTGTGGCCATGGTTACACAGCTGCTTTAATCCAGCATAAATCCAGTCTGCCAGTGAAATGAGGTACTTCTAAATTCCCCTCTCTATGAGACTACTCCTTCTCATTGCCACTCTAATGCTGGCTTTAGCTCTCCCAAGGTTGCACAGCGAGTCTGATAACGGAACTGATGCAACTGCAAACTAACCCAGCAACCCCCTCTCCCCAAATATCCATTTTTAGTCAAATTAGCTCCCTGATCCAACTCACTGCATAGCTCTACAAGCACTAACACTAGAGAACAGTGGGCATATGCAGCTGAGAGTGAAGTGCAGGGGCTGAAGTTATTGCTCTGTTTAGTAACAGTCAGCTGAAAATGAGCAGAAAGCAAGTATGAAGCTGCAGCCCAGTCTCTTCCTTTCTGTGCCTGAAAGTGCAGCTCCATTTCCAAGCTTATTGCCACTGGTTTGTTCTCTCAACTCCTTGTACTAACAGTCTGAACTCATGCTAACACTACTTTCTGCTAAACACAGGGAAGAACATGCTTCAAACAGACTCAGCTCCTGGTAATCAGCTCTCTAGCAATGTGAAAACATGGCAGACTGCTCAAGACTCATCTCTCTGAAAGCATCCCCATGTATTGTCATGCAACAGGAGGAGGAAGGCACCACGGTCCTCCACTGTAGCTGGGGTTTGTAATTTTCACTAGCCTGAGCTTTCACCATGTAAGCAAGACTTCAGCTTCTCTCCTGCTTTGTGACCCTGCAAGCCAGATGCAAGTCCTAAGTCAGGTCAAGCAGATCCAATCTGCCATACAGAACCATGAAGGGGCATCAGTGTTGGTTGAGATGATACAAAAGTAGATGCAAGATGGCACAACAGAGAGCCAGGCCTTGTGCCTCATGGTGCGTGAGGCTTGACAGGTTTGGCACAGTCTCAACAGATGGCAGGTTAAGATGTTTGCATTAAATTAACTTCCCATTTTCTTCAGTGTGAGGATTCCTAGCTACTTTCCCAACAAAATGAAAACATTACTAACCATGTGACCCAAGCAAGTGACAAAAAGCTGATCGATAAGAAAACATACTGACAATGTTTTTCGATTCTAATGACATTATAACACACACCTTGTTATCCTGATGTCCTAGCAAAGGAACAGCACAGAAACCACTGACTTTTGTTGCAACATTTAGACCTCCTTCCCAACCAAGTAAGTGAGAAAATGCAAGTGGTCAACTGGATTTAACCCATCATCAAAAAACTCATCTACTGCAAACAGTGGTGAACAATAGAAAAATCCTTCTAACAGCCAGAAGGAACCCTTGCTTGCTCCCATAAAAATCAACAGGATTCTGCTTTCAATAGAATCAGAGCAAAGGATTCAATAACAAATGATAATCCATGACCTCCTATTTACTAAAAGCCATTTTAAAATTGACAGCAATCATTTGTTCTATCAAAATTAGCAAATATCACCATTAAAATTACTTTGATCCTGCTCTTATTACAGGCAAAGAAAATGCTTTCTTTAACTATCTCTGCCACAGTGCTGCAACATCAAGCCTGCAATGCTGATTCCTATAAAAACTTAGGGCCAGTTAAGAGTTTCCTTTTTTGCATACGCTTCATACTATAGAAATGTTCAAGTCCAGGGAAGTTAAAGATACCTCCACATTGTGAGCTCCGAGCCTCAAAGTTCAGATATAACTTTACTGAATTAAAGGGCCAGTGGAGTCCTGTTGACCATATGTGCAAATCTTACACATATATTTTATCACCTTGCAAGTAATGGCCATATTATTCAGAGGATCAGTTCAATAAAGTAAGTATTACTAGTGAAAGTTTCTGCTATTGTCATTAAATATTGACACTGAAGAATAAAACATTTGGGATTTATATGGTCCTATGGTCAAGTTTTAAAATTACAGCCCATGTTGAAATAGTTAATAGTGCTTAATTTATAGGAAAATAATTCCTACAGCACTCAATTATAAGGTCAAAAGAAACATTTTGCCAACTTTTATGATATCTAGACAGTTAAAGATTAGCAGGGTTAAGGAGAAGGGTCAATCCTCTTAAAGCTCCAACTATAAAGAATCCACACTCATACACCATTCAGAAAGCAGAAATATACATGCTTTCGGGAAAAAAAATCAATTAAAAATCTTTCTAATAAGAACTTTCCTAAATACATGTATGTTTTATTTTTTCTCTCTTCTTGCACCTATGTATAAGGAGTTAATATATGTTATACAAGTACAGTTATATAATTGCAAAAAAAAAACCCATAGCAGAATTAAAAAATTATGTGAAACTGTATTATTTTTAAGTGTATAGCCACATACCTATGTATGATGGCCCAAAGACAAGAAATGTTAATAAATAGTTTGAACAAAAAATACGTATATTTTTAAAGCATTAAGACATATTACTGCTTCCCTGCTGCACCAACTCACAAAGCTGGCTAAAGAAACCTGGATAATTTTAAAGAGCAAATCTGGTGTTGCTCAGCAACAGCACACCCTGATAGAAAGGATGCAGGATGTTGGAAGATTTAATATTAGGGAACTGTGCTTGCAAGAGGAAGAAGAAGAAGAACAAATACAATTTATTCATACAACGTCCATAAAATTGGGACAGCTTAAAAAATAATAATCAGATGAAGTGATCATGCTAATATTAATCTTTGTATAGTAGAGCTAAGTAAAAAGTTATTGGCTGGAACCAATGAGCTGGCATCACAGTTCATTAAATGGCACTGATGTTTGCATTGTCTTGACATGATATGATGAGGAAAAAAAGCAGTGCATTTTATGAGAATCTGAGAGCAATCTCATGGCTGAAAACTTTAGTTCTGGCACTACCTTGGATGAGTATTTGCCAAAGTGAGGACTGAATAAGAACCCAGACCTCTACACTTTCTCCTGAATCAGAGGAAATCTGATGCTCTCAAGGGAGAAAATGTCTTAGACAATGCATGCCTCACCTTTGCTTTCGTCCCACAGAAGCATCTCCCATTCATTTATTCCTGACCAGAGTAGCAAGCCCCTTTTTGGTTAACAGACAAGTACTGTGATTTTTCATTTTAAAGTTACTCTGGCTAAATGTTCTATAGTGTTATTTCTTACTGAACATAAAAAAAATTCCACAGAAAATTAGTTTTCTGCCTCTCTTTACTCAGACATCCCCTCTACTACTGTTGGATGCTATTGAGAACAACTGCAAGAGAGACTGAGACTGCTTAGATGATAGAAGGCATGATAGTGTCTAAGCAGCAGCAGACAGATATATGACAGAATCAGAAAGTGCTTTGAAAACTGAGTAGCTAGACTTGTATGAAGGAGAGAGAGAGCCACGCACTAGAACTCACTTGTAAGGCTGCTTATAAAAAACATATTTTGGAAACAGTGCCATTTTATGTCAGCAGCTCTGAGGATATGTTACTACAAACATACACTGTAGTCCCCATGTATGACAGACTACCAGTGCATCTCCATTGATCACACCAACTCAAAACATACAACTTGTAATCCAGTATGATGGGGAGAGAAATTCTCTGCCTTGATCAGTTTTAACGCTAATGATTTTTTAATGGCAAAATACAGGACAAGCAGTGTAAAGGTACTTCTACTCACAAACCCTGAGGATGGAACTCAAATTGTGGGGCTGGCTACAAGACCTCAGTCTTCCCATCAGCTGGCCTTAAAGAGACTTTTTAATCATTTGCCTCATTGCATTTTACGTAAAAACCATGCTTGCTCCTCCTAGACATATGATTAAGTGGATACTTAAAATGGGCTCTAAAGTCATAACTGCATGAAATTTTATCAGTCTACTCAGAAAACAGAAAAGAGAGATTTTCTCAGACATAAACTCTGCAGGACTCTAAAAAATACACCTGAACAGAAGGACATTAGCTTCTGCTCATCAGTGTGCTGTTGAAACAGAATTAATAGGACTGAGCAAAAAAACTGATGCTATAATGTTTGATGCTTAGACACCTGGTGATAATGACACAGACATTAAGCAACCGCATTACTCTTCTCTCTGTCCTAAAAGTAAATGTCAGATACTGCAAGATTCTTCTCCAATATAAAACTTATTTTATTAAACAGGAGTGATACCATCTTGCCTATTAAATGATTGGCTGCATGGGAAACGAGTCTGACAGCACTTCTCAGAGAAACTGTCCTCTGGGTGACTACCTTTGGTATGACCCAGCTATACCCTTAGCTTGTCAGAAGCTATTTACATCAAATAACATCAAACTTTCATTGAAAATACAAAACAAAAGCCCTTCAAGCACCTGCTGTCCCAAAATGACAAAGAAAAATGTAGACTAGAATGAAAAAGGATAAATATTTCATAAAAATAAGCATTTCATTAAAATTTCATACTTATAATTTCCCTTCCATTCTGGGAAAGGGGTTTTAATTAAAATCTACAAGGCACAAGTGTAAGGTGAAAGGCAGAAATAATATCCTCGGGAGAAAAAAAATAGAAGGAAGAAATAATTTTCTAGGGAAAATCTATGATCAAAGTAATACCATGCTGAAGATTTGACCCCTCAGCTTTCCCCATTGATGACATTCGCACTCTCAAAAGGCACAAAGATCTCAGCACATTCCCCTAAGTTATATTAGAATTTAGTTGAATCTTTGTTTTCAAAATGTTGGGATGAGTTTGCTGCAATCTTCAAAGCAGCTTGAAGTCGTTTTTATATCGGAGCAATGTCAGGACCATGATTGAGCCCTTAGCTACATGTCAAGAACAGATCCCACTTTACTGAATGGTAATCAGTGATATTTACGAAAGGAATTGTGAGGATGTGGAGTTATGTTATAACTCAGAAGAAAATTGTTCAGATGAAGTGGGAGAACTACAAAATAACAATGCTGGAAAATAAGGAAGCTACTATAAGTAGAGGTCTTCTTTCTATCCTTTTCTTAGTCCTGACTTTGCAGTGTATTTTTATTTACTAGAAATGTATTAAATGGAACACTTTTTCTGCAAATTCTTGTTATGTTTCTTAGCTATGCAGTTCTGGAAAGGTAATTATGTGGCGCCTTTATGACCATGTTTTCCTAACCTGCGTTTCCCCAAGTTCAGACAAATGGTAACAGTTCAGATGAATGCACTGAAGAGGATGTGTGGTTGTTTCACAGATGCTACCTTGTTAATTTCCAGTGGTTCAGACTCTAGAACTGGCTTTTATGTAAAACAAACAGTTTCTTTTTGGAAGAGAAAAAACTTCTCTAAAAATGTAGAACAGAGTTGGTGCAGATTATATAAACCACAAGATAAACAAATGGCCTAAGCCTATTCCGTAACTGTATTTTTACTAGAAAGCTTTTGAACAATCGTAATCTCTTTGAAAATATCACTAAACCAAAGACTTGGAAATTTATCCATGACAAAGTATTTTAACCATTAGCATGTGGATTATAGTTTAAAAATTCATATAATAATAATCAGCTATAAAAACTATCTTCCAAATTCATTTTAGCTGCAAAGGTGGAATATATCTCATCTTTTGTAAGCACTAAAAAGAAAGGAAAAAGATTAATGTGTTCTGTAACAGACTCATCAGAAAAGTAGAAACAGTAAATCTAGGATCACTTCCTTGAAGAAAGAAAAGGGTTTGGGAGGGAAATGGACTTTAAAAAGTATCTGTGAAACAGATGGGGCAGATTTCTATGAAAAGAAATCATAAAGCACTAGGAAGTCCTGCTTCAAAGTAATTATTGCGGAATGTATCAAACCTGTAGGTATTTCATTGTGCAGCATCCTTAAAAAAACCCTGCATTTCAAACTTGATTCTGCAAGTTTTTTCTTATACCTTGGACACAGATGTATAAAAAGTAACTGAGTCAGTTATGACTTGTCAATGCTTCCTTCAAGTTTTACACCAGCAATAATTCCACAGCCTGTCATGAGATAAGGGATTTAGAATTTGACTATGTCCTTCAATGCTAAATTATGATTAATAGATGTTTTTCATGTTGGTATCCTTCAACCATCCAGTGGATTAATATATCAGAACATGAGACTAACTTCTGTCAGGTAATATACAACTCATATTACCACAGAAAGTTACTGATACCAATTATTTGCTCCAAGAGCCATCTTTATAATTGTAAAACTGAATCCAGCAAGATCTCTCAAGATAGTGAGCCAAAATACATCCTAAAAAGTCAGCAAGTATTCCCCTAACAGGATAACTTGCATTCTTCAGATCATTCAGCAGTGACAAAGGGATGCTTTACCTTCAATTCTGAACACATTCTAAATTGTAATCTGTTTTCGAGAGATCTGCGTGTGATGAAAAAGGAGCTTGTTGCCCTTTTCAGTTTATAATGTCACCAGAAATTAAGTCTATTTAACAGATGTGGAATTCATCATTTCAGCCTTTAACCTGCATTAGAAAGTCACCTTTTTGATAACTGATCCCACTGTGTGTTCTATATACTGCAAGTATCAAAGGAATTCACATAAAAACAAGTTTTCTTCAAATAAAGAAGATGCATTTTCCCCATATTATAACTAAAGAACCAAGACTCCTAACACCACATTTCTAAGCAGTTTATCCAAGTAAAATCCTTGCAAGCAAAATAAAGTGAAATAAAAAATAGTTGCACGTTAAAACCTGGATCTTCAGCTGATCACAGGAACTCTATTTATTTGATCCATCATAGCTCACTAGAGTTAACAGTAATCAGCCACCTCTCATAACCCAACATCACTTCAAGAGCCCATTTAAACATTTTAAGAGAGAAGCCTAATAAACATATAAGTCTTTTTCTCAGTATTTAAATTACTTCTACTCTGAGAAATGGCACATTAGATGACCTAGCAAAAGAAACTTGAATTCACAGTTTCCTGATAGGCAGGTACACCACAAACTAACTCCTGTCATTTCTCTGCCTCAGTTTCCCTCCTATGAATTAGGAAAAAATAGGAAGGAAACAGACCGATTATGTACAGTATCCTCAAATATTCAGTATCTTGATCCATGTACACGCCATTTTTTCATTAAAAATATATTTAATACCTTTTTATTACATACAGCTGGTCTCTATGAAGAGTATCAATTTTACTCAAATCTGCTATCAATGCAACTGAATTTGATATGATCACAGACAGTTTCCCTCTTTTAAATTGACACAAATCCAAATGCAGCATTGCCTCATGAATACTCTCTGTTCACTGTTTCTTGCTACTTAGCGCAACACCATGGAAAAACTGTTGCAAATTCTTTAAGAATAACTAAATGTTTCTCTGTAGACAAAGGAAGGTTTAGACTAGACAAGAATGGAAACTTTGTTGCAGAGAGGAGTCTTAAATCACCCAGTCATCATGCAGTGACAACAAGGGCAACAATTGTTTACTTAGATTCCTTAAAAATAAGGTGGACTCATGTTACACTTCTTGTAACTGAAAATATTCCAGTAACATATAAGGTGACTGTGATCAGACTGATGTTGGTGTTCCAAATCAATTTCCCTTACACAAATTTACAATACAAGAATTCATTAAGACAAGGAGGAAGCAGGTCTGATATTTGAAATAATATTTACCTAGAAGCTTTCGCCAAGATAACTTATCCTCAAATTCCAACAGCAAATTAGTTCCTTTCTCTTTACTGCATTTCATTTACATATATAGCAGGCCCTTTCATAATAATCATAACAATTCCCTCAGCTTACTGAAATCAACATTAATTCAAAAGAAATACATCAACATGCAGATCCTCAAACTGAACAGGAGAAAGAACAAAAATTAGTGCACGTCAATTCCCACACACTTACAGATTTCCGTATTTGTGAAACCATGATTAGTCATGAAAATAAATTAAAAATAAAAATTTTAGAGTTTTGTAAAATACAGAAGGCAGTTCCAAAAAAGTATTCATGATTTTTCAAGGCAAATGAGAATACGACTTACTTGATTTTTCACCATTCCCTTTTTTATTTTTTTCCTTTTCTAATAAAAGAAACACAAACAGAAAAAGGCTTGATCCTACTCTCATTTACATTAGTTTTAGACTACTGTGTTAACTGTCTTCAGTGGAAGGACTTTAACAGCATCACAGTGCTATGGCACATGTCTAACTTAGCTTCAGTCAGATTGTTCATTTACTTCAAGTTAGGGACAAACTTAAGAGCTGGGGATCTACAGTAAGGAGAAAGTGAGACTCAGTTCTAAACCTAAAGATAAGTTCATCTTAAGGAAACTCCATGACAGTCATCAACACGTCAAGCTCATAATTTTTTTTCTTCTGTATCCTGCGATCAATTTTTTTTTAAGAAATTTGAAAAAAATAGTAGGAGCTAGGCAGCTCTCCGTCTGGAGTAAGTTGGACAGCTCCACTGAAATCTGGCTTCTATAGACCTCCAGCTAACATAAAACTCTCTGGGACCACTGAAGCTAATCACGAGCCCACCAGTTGGAGTAAATTCGCATACTCCTACTAAAATCAATGGCATTACTTTGATTTACAGCCACTGAAGAAGTGGTGCCATGTTGCACCAAATAAAATAGAAAACTTGGATATATTTGTAGGAAATTGCTTGGAGGGGAACCATAAGACTTTATTTTTTAACATGGAGAGTCTGCAACCGCTGTAGCTGTTTGAAATACAGGGTGGGCTTGATTTTGACTCTGTCCTTTTCCCAGGCTCAAGGACCATTGAAATGATAGGGCTTCTAGCCTAAAACTGTCTCCAGAGTCAAAGATTGCATAACATGAAGATACTGTAGGCATTCATATCACCTCTATATTAAGCTAGGAGGTCAGTCTCTACAGGACACCTGTGCTGTTAGGAGGGAGAGAGCACAAAATCCTGAGGGCAGTTCAGAGTGGGAGTCTGGTGCTAACTAGCCTTTAACCTCTGAAGGAGGAAATGTCCCATTCTTGCCCTGCTCCCTTTTCCTTTATGACTGTAAGATTGTAAAAACGTGTGAAAGCTACTTCTAAGCTTCTGGGTGTACACTTCCGTGCCCTTTCTAGCTACCCAACCCTCCTGTAAGGAGTTATACAAGATGTTAGTGACATGGACTCTATCATAGCAGTCTAAAGCATGCATTAGAGAGTTTATGAACTATTTTTCATAGCCCAGTAATTTAGTATAGACAGGAAACTGAGTGTTGCAGCTGTACACAAAACACAAATATGATACCTCCTCAGTCTCTCTCATTACTTGCCCCAGTTTGTCCCAGCTCAGTCAAAAACACACCATTCTTCCCATTGCCCACCTGTTGTAACCACCTCTGCCTCACCTCTTTATCCAAAGTAGCAAAGGGAGAAAAGGGTATAGGTGCTTTTAGCAGTGATACTACTGCTTCTTCTCATTCCAGCTGGGCCATTCTGTACCTGCTGCCACATCTGTTGCTCTGACTTCTTTGGGCCTAGCACAGAAATTTTGTTATAATCCTGTAAGACATGCCTTTCCTCAAGTTTTTTTCATTTTCTGATTTACAGGAGTATTTTCAGACTCCCAGAAATTGTTATAATGATCAGAATCCCTGGCAAAAATCTAGTATTTCCTCAACAATTTATCTTTTATATCTTTTGCTCCTTAATTCTCTGGAAACAGAAGAAAGTATGATTGATGTTCAGGTTACCAATTAGGCAATAATTGTCACTTTTCTTCTCAGACAAGTTAAGTGTGAAAACATCTCTTCTTATAAAAATCAAGCTCTACTTGAATCATTTTTCCAGAATAACAGTAAGGTTTGTATATACACATTACTGTAATAATGTCAAAGTTCAATCATACGCAGAGTTTATTAGATTTTGGTTTATTCTTTCCCTTGAATTATTCATTGACTATCTATAATTTCCCAAAGAATAATTTCATAAAGTGCTGCAGCAATAAAACTCTCCATATATAGCACACCAATGTGGATGGTATTTATGATGTACTCAAAGAAAGATCAGCCTGTTACATTAATCATGTAAAAGTATTGAAAAATTATACTTAATCATTTCTATTTGAAAATAAAACCTACTCAGAGCTTTAAAACCTGCATGAAACCTAGAATTAAATTTCATACAACATTTCCTGCAACAATATACATAATTATTCAATACTTCCAGGTTTGTCTGGTGTTCAGTAATCTATCATCTCATTTTCTCTGAATTGTGAGTTGTATTCAATCTTTTTTATTTAGTAGCTTTTGCTTAGAACATTCCAGATTTAATAAGGAGAAACAGTAAGACATATAAAGCTCTGTCCTTCGGTCAAGACAAGCTGAACAGAAAGACAACTCCTTCCTGAAACCCAGTTCTGATTCTGAGGACCACAAGGACACCAACACAGCTTCGAGCACTTCCTGTGCTTATCCCAGCCCCAGCGACAAGAAGAAGTACCCTTGCAGCATTTGTGCTGGCATGCCAGGGTGGGAATACAGTGTGTTCGTACAGAGCACCACAAATTTGCTTCAGGATCATGTGTAAGGATGACTGCCCATTCAGCAACTGGGGAAGGAAGCAAAGATGGGGCCTCCTAGAGTTCATTTCTGAAAGTGTAGTGACCCTGGAATTGTAAGCGGCATGAGTAAGATTAGTAAATTCTTCTGAACGCCACCTAGTTAGAGAATGAATTTTTCCCTATATTTGCCTGCTGAGAGCACCAAACCACACTGTATTTCAATTTGATCTGTCTGACAATTAAACTTTTCAGGCTTTGCTATACTCTGCCTGTAGAAAGTCAAGAGAAAGGCAAGTCTGAAGACACAACCTGCTCTTCAGTAGGCCAAAAAGCAGAAGTTCTGCCTAGTACTTCTGGCAGGCTCACATGCATGGTAAGCCAAATCATGCTAACATCTTTCAGATGTTTGAAAAGCTAAATCTGGTATACCAATACACCTAGTTTGTGGCATATAAAATCAAATGGAAAATGAGTGAGCATGATTCCTAATGAATCAGACTATATTGTGACAGAGCTTTACCTATGTCAGGACTGCAGGAACATTCCATAAAGTCAATTCTTGAAAAGCTGGAATCTGCAAATAAATTAACAAGTACTTAATTAGAAATACAATAATGCCTTTATGAACTCTAACAAGCAAAGTGTATGTGTGTATAGAATATATAAAACTATATATATAAATGAAAGATTTTTTCAGAATTTTAGGGTCCCTGCAAAGGGAGCGAAGAATAAACAATTGGTATAATACTAACAAGCTCAGCTTTTAGTTCTGAACATTAATAACTTATTTGAAATAGCTCAGCCTCCTTTATATGAGCCATCCTGTATTGTTTCAGCTGATTTTGATTCTCTCCGTGCAGAAACCTTTTAGCTAATCATTTTCATCTCTGTGTGTCAATAAATCTTGCATCTCTAGGGCAATGACTTTTACTCAGCAAATGTTAAGCAGAAATAAAACCACCCAGAACAGTCTAAGCATGAGAATTTCAATAAGAATTTAGCAATACATTGATCCACTTCTCCCCCTTCTGACTTTTCATTACTATGTCACTTTCACCTCCTGAATTCAATAAGATAAAAAGCTAAAATAGCATGTGACTTATGGGCTTTAGCCAACCCTACTAAAATTATTTTTGAATGGCTTCTTCACCAACAGCAAACTCAAAAGAAGGTTTTATAATACCAAAGCTGCTAGAAAATGGTCAATAATCTATTCTTGAAGGGAAGAGTTGGCAGTCACAGACTACAAGTGAATGACCTTTTCTATAAATATACACAGAATAAAAAGCTGAAATTAGAAGATAAAAAATTAATATATGCAATAGTAGGAAAACAAAGCCTGTAATGAAAAGCCATGTTTCTATGGATTTCTAAATGCAACATATTATTACATGCCCTACATTTTTTTTGGAAGCCAGTTGACAAAGTATTTACATTTTAAACTGTTCCTTAAATAAAGTAAAATTAAGTTAATGTATCTCTTATGTAATTATTTATAAGCATCTACCACCTAAGAGTCACTTAGATGTGCCAAATCACACTTCCTGCACACCAGTTAAACAAATACTATTTCCATTCCCCTAATATTTATCTATGAGAACCAGAAGATAATCAAGTCACAAACCAAATTGATTGAAAACCCATCCTACCATTAAAAATGGTCACTGATCTTATTTTCAAAGTTTGAATTCTAGCACAAACAGATGGTAGAGATACTATGCCTCTTCAATTCAGACATACAAGTATGATCAACAGTGATGAGCATCAAATCTTCTTTAAGTTCACAATGTAGATAACTGTCTATCTCTATGGTCATCATGACAACTGATGAATGTCCATCAACATTTCATAGACATTTATTCTTATACCACCCTGTGAGAGGCTGAGACACAGATCAGTGAATGAATGTGCCAGCACATTTGGGAAAATCACCATGTATACAATACTACGCTCTCATCAAAACCTAGAGTACGGTTGAATTAATGTACAGTTAAATTAACAGTGACTGCCAAAGGAATTACAGTATTTACTGTATAGTGCCACAGAATGAGCTGTTAAAGATCTTCAAATAATGTTTATTGATTAAAATGTAGCATAAATTTATTTGAAACATTGTCTTAGCAATAAAAATTTCATAGAAGTCAGCACACCTAGCTTCTTTTCTCTTCTTGTTTCTATTTCCCACCACTAAAATAAGTCACATTATCCAATTATACAGGAAGCATTTAAGAAAGGAATTATTATCTTTTAAAAAAAATCACATAAAATCATTTTAATCTACGTAAGCACATGAAGTCTGATCCAGATAAACAGAAGTTAAAGACTACAAGGTCAACAGTCTTTTTTAACCTCTCAAGTAGACACCCAAAACCTAAGCAAGGTGGTGTCTTTTACCATGTATTTTTGGCCTATAACTACTTCTGGTTTATAACCACTTCTGGTTTATAACCAATTTTCTTTTGTCAAAACTGTTATTCAAACTATACAAGGCTCAAAAAAATAACAGTGAAGTGCATGTTATAATTCTTTATCTAATTGTCCTGGTTTCAGCTGGGATAGAGTTAATTGTCTTCCTAGAAGCTGGTACAGTGCTGTGTTTTGAGTTCAGTATGC
>JAVJGG010000043.1:15866973-15886983 GCA_035590195.1 Aviceda cuculoides | reverse complement strand
CAATCTTGCAGACTGACATGGTTCATTTTAAAGCACTGTACCATTTTGTTGTCATTCTGAAAAGGAAGTGCAGAGACAACAGATAGTTAATAGAGCCACACAAATGGGCCACTCTATAGCTGATGCAACCACTGGTTCTAGGAAAGTCAGTGGAATTGGGCTGGTTGAGTTGAACTGAAGATCTGTCCCAAGGCACATGCTATCGATTTCAGCAGAGTGAGATGGACTGGCATTAGCTGGAATCTGATCACAAGAATCCAATGCAGTCGTTAGTTTAATTAAGTTTAAATTCTGTAAGTCTAAGAAGTTGCATTCCTTTACAACAGTGTTACACTGTCCATAATCCTGTTGCATTAACTTTCTCTGGACTATGTCTATTGCATTCTCCTGATTACTTCTGTAGAACAGGGATTGCTGATAATGCATATCAATAGCATATTGAATAGCATAGAGAAAAATATAGAGAGAAATCTATTTCAGTTCTACCAAGTATCAATAAAACAGGCAGCTTTCCCACAAATATCTGTTTGGAAAGCAGAGTAGTGATTCTAGCTATGTTATGACTGACAGCAAGAACAGACTGCTTAAAGAAAATGAAAATATCTTGGTATTTACCAAAGTCAATAGGGAGTAACCTATACTGTTAAGTATTGGCGTTTGATCCTCATGAAAGAGTCATTGTTAGATGATGAAAATGTCTAAGGGTCCATTCTTTACTAATTCTATACAAACAAACAGTTGTTTGCAACTGTCTGCAATTAAGAAAACCATGACTAAGGACCGCAGCGAGACCTTCATGTAGCTGAGGTAGCCATAAATAGATATACATTCTCCTTTGACATCACCCTCAATTACACTTCTGACTTACATAGTTCAAAAGTGTCTTTGCAAGTTTGTTCAGGAATTATTGCAAAATTCAAGTGCTACAGCTACTCTAATAACCTAGGAAAATTAAACACTGTACTGGTGCTGGCTCAGTTGTATTTCTAACCACCCTGTGAGCTGATTCAGTTCAGCCAGTGGCAGAAAACTAAGCCAGGCAAAAAACCCCAGGGAGTAGTCAAAGCCAGCAGTAAGGACAGTAGCATGATATTCCATGAGGTGTTAAGAGCCACGATTTCTGCTGAAGGACATTTGAACAGCTGGTTGATCACACAGAATATCACATATAGGATATTAACTTTCAGACTAAAATTCAAAAGAGTCTGTTTATTTGGCTGAAAATGTATTCAAACTACAAAGAGTTGGAGAACACACCTGCTACCCCTCCTGTTGCTCATCCTCCCTTCATCCTCTCCAGTCATCTGGCCCTGCCATATCTATCAAAGGTGCTTTTTTTTTCTTTTTTTTTTTTTTTAACTGAAACCAACAGAGCAAAGTTGAAGAGTTACTGTATATATGCTATGGAGATACATGGACTCTTTCTCTGGGCTTTTCTCATATTTGGAGTGCCAGCTCTTTGTCAAGCTTGTTCCTAGCTTTCTTTCCATGCACTTGTCCTTTCTCTTACCTTCTTCATTGTTACCTCGTATGGGCACCCCTCTTCCCAACCCCCTCTTCCCACTAATAATACTCCAAGATCGATTTGTTATAATGGTTTTCAGCTTTTTTCCATATATAGAAACATTTCACAATGGGGATGTAGACTCCAATAGAATGAGTTTCAGCATAGCTACAACAGGTTGTTTTTGTCGATTCTTAGAACAGTCCACAGAAAACTAAGAGTCCACGCACTACCAAGTGAAACTACTGAGCTATAATATTGACACAGAGATAAAAAACCACAAAAAGTATTTCTCACACAATTTCATTTTCTGATCAAGAACCAGTTGTCTTCTCTTGCCATCTTCCCTACTTGCTCCTTCCCCTGACAATGGAAATGACTGAGGTCTGTAAATACATAGAGTGTGATTTCTTATCTTCTTTCAGAATCTCCTGGAATCAGTTAACTGGAAAACATTAACAAAGCTTTCTGTAAGTCATTAACAATTACGTTACACTTCTCTAGAGGCCTTTGGAGTATCCAGTCTGTGTTTGCTCCAAGCTGAGTGAAATGCAAATCATTAGTACTTATTTCTACTTGCTCTGCCACAGTTATTCAAACCATAAGGGCCCTAAGACATGTGACAATATATAAGAGAAATACTAGGGGGCAGCAGTTTTCAGCAGGTTTTGCAGACACATAGCTGGGCTCAGACAGAAACTGATAACCTATAAATCCAGCTAAGCTATAACAGGAACAGTGTGACTAACCATTCTCTGTCAAACTGATGCCACAGCACAGCACAACTTCACAAAGAGATGATGAATTCTGGGACAAGATCTATTTTCTTTCAGTTTTAGAGCAGACCTACCAGACCGTGGTCATGATCCAAGATTTATACTCCCACAAGTTTTTCCTGCAAATGTTGAAAAAATGACAATGAAAATAAAGGAATTTGGCCATTAGACGGAGTCTACACTCCAAAATGTAGAAAATGATAAATAATCTAAGGTAAAAGGACTATTTGCAACCATGTTACTAAACCTTAGAAGTAAAACTAACAGTATTCATAATGTCGTGTATATTTTGTGACAATGGTATTACTCTGTTTCCCAAAGGACAGTGGAGATGTAGTTACATATCTGAAGGTGCCCAGAATACACTAGAATGAAGTCTTACATAGCAAAGCAGTCATTGGAGAAATTATGTTGTGCTATCACAGACACTTTTTGTCAGCAATGTGTCAGTACAAACAAAGCTGCATTAATAACTTGCTTTTGAAAGTGCGTCGCTTCCTATCCTGAGATGAAAACAAAACATGGAATTCAGAACTTCCTGCAGACTGAAAATTACAAGTTTGTATCAGCTCCATTCTGCATAAAAATGCCAAATCAGCACTGACCGAAAACTCCTACATCTATTCCTGCATCATGATAAACATAAGCTTCAGTAACACAAACCAATCAAGTTTTGTATGCTACAGCCAACCAAAACGTTAACTAATCAACTTTATAATGTTAAGTTGATCTCATCCTCTCCAAGCATCACTTTCAGCATCCAATGTTTGTCACAGCACAACATAACATTTCAACAGAATGCATACCAACAGGGTCTTTATGTAAATATTCAGAAAGGTTCCCTGGGGCATTTTTTCAGGAGCACTTCATGCAAACTTGTATACTAGTTCGTTGATTTTGGTAGATACCTGCCTAGAAAATACGAGTAATGGTTTTTACTTATTCAAGGTAGAAATTAGAAAATGGGCTTAGAGTTGCTTTGCTTGTATTTAAATATGAACATAAGCATATTTTCCAACTTCTCTGATACAAGATTTCAGGTTTGGTTTTCATAACACTGGAATTGTCACGAAGAAAGAAACAGATTCTGCTATCCCACTAATTTTTTATAACACAGGTGATATGGTGCCAATAAAATTACAATGTAAGTATGTGCTGACATTTAACATGGCTATCCTAAATAGAAGCTAAACTCATCTCAGAGTTCTGAGTGCCTTAAGTATTTCTCAAGGTCACACTGTAAATTCATAAACTTTACCATAATAAAAGTACAAATAATTTGACGTTTGATGTAGCGTCTTCCACAGATTGCTCCTCATATAACAAAGGGAAATTGTGTAATTAGTCATGACAATGGACTTCTTAAAAATTTAAATTTGGCTACAGTTTCAGCAAGAGAGTCTGCACTTTATTAGCTGCAGTTCAGATGCATGAGCTACAAAGTCTGCTCATTCACTCACTCTGTGTGTCCCTTCTAAGATTAGGAAAAGGAACAATCTAATTAGAAATAATCCTGCCAAGAACAAATAACAAAAAAGAAAAGCTAGAAGAAGAAGCTTTTTTTTTCCCCCAGTTGCCAGATGAGTCCATTAATTATGATGTGGACTGTGGTCTTATCTCAAGCAAAGGATAATGCATTGGTCCATTTCAAAACTTTTTGTTTATTATATCTTTTAAAAACATTGTGATATTTTCTAAACATAATGGGGCCTGCACAAAACCTGCTGATAGAAAAAACAGGATAGTTTCAATGCACAGAATATATTTAACATTAAGTAAACTGAGCTGCAGAGAAGAAACAAGCTCTGGTTTATATAATGTCGTTGACTAATCTCTAACTATCATAATGGGAAATAAAGTGGCTTTTATGAGGTTCTAGTCCCTCCAGAGTTATTTGGTAATAATGACTTAACAGGCAAAGTTTGAAAGTAAACCCAATTTTTACGTGAGCCAGAATCACAGCTCTTTGGAGATTATCACTGGAGATCAAAGTCAGCAATAAATACCCAGAGCCGAACAGAGAATGTCAGGGTTGTTTTCTTAGTTCATAGAAGCTTCTGAGTTTTATATGGTCTCCTTGCTAATTAAGATTCAATATACCAGTTGGCTGTGATCTTTGGTGTCTTCCACACCTGAATAATATTTTCTGACATTTAAGTCAAGCTAAATCTGAGTGTCTTAGTGACAGTAATGAACTGTATACTCAGAACTATATTAAAATAAGGTTTCCTAGGTTGGGTTTCCTAAGTTTCTTTGCAAATGTGGAGGTATCAGCAGAATGAGCTCTTTTTAAGATAATACCATGCCTTGTTAAAACATTTCAAAATTAAGATAAAAATTGAATGTGTCAGGGTAAACAAAAATGTGAAACCTTGTAAAATCTGTATTTCATTTCCTATTTTAAAACATAGTGTTTCTGCAAGTAGTACAAAATAAATTTTGATCTTTTTCAGAGTGAAAGGTCTGGGAGTTTTGAGAGACAAAAATCCAGTCAAGCAAACTTCTATAAAGCCATAGTTCATATTTCCTAATACTTCCTACTATCACCATCAAAAACCATAATATCCGATTCTTTCTTTTGTCCTTTATAATTCAGCTTATTAGTCAGAAATACCTCAGAGAAACAGGTGTATGAGAGATTCTCAGGTATTGAAAAAGAGACCACTGCTTTTAAATTCTTATATTGGGCTGGTAATAAAACAACAGAATAATGATAGGTAGGAGAAAGGTGCCAAGTAAAAAGAAGACGCAAAAACTATCACATCAATGTATTAATTTTTCCAACAATATATAAGCCACTGAACTGCAAACTCGGGAATAACAATTTACTCAGCACATGCACAGGGCTATCTGCCAGCTATTGAGTCATGGCAGAGTGTCAGTGCCACATGTTTCCCACAGCAGCTGAATTTTCATCAAACTCTGCAGTACAGCAGGTAGGAAACTATCATAGTCAAAGGAAAAAGACTGCATAGAAAGTGATATGCAAATCAGACTGTTCATTAACAGGTCTAACCAGCTAAACAGAATGAGAACTACTCAAAAAACTTGGAACATGGCATTTCTGCAGATGCCTAATTTTTTGTATTACCAAGGATCAAATTCTGCCTATTTTATTCCTAAGCAAGATCACTCAAATCAGCAAAGCAAGCATAGGCTAATTTTAAGTATATTGTTAAGGTCCACCTATAGAACGCTGCTTTCTCAGACTGAAGCAAATACAAAAGATGTGCTTGCCAGCTTGCAAGGTTCACAAAGATTAGATTACTGTATTGATGGTCTTCTAAAAACAGAGAAAAAAATGTACAATTCCAACTAAATAATATTTTACATGTTTTAAAAATAATGCCTGTGGGAAAACTAAAAAGTTTTTTAAATTGAGAGAGGGAAAGACTTACTGAAAAATAAAAAGGATTGCACTTAGATTTTTAATTTAATAACAAGAATTCCTGCCCTGCAACTAAAGTGATTTGTTATTTCCCATGGAGAGAAAAGGCCCCTCTCCCAATTACATGTTTTCATTCTTGCACTGACTCTGTCACTCATTTGACCCTCAGTAAGTTCATTCAACTCTCCAAACCAGCAGAAAAATACTGAGGTTTTTGGCGGGGAGTTAGTTTTCTGCTCATTTAGTCAGATGAATCAGCTCATGGTAGTGTCAGATGAGTACCTGAGCCAACAGAAGGAAGATGAAGGGAGGAGCATGCTGCTGCAAATGAGGGGGGAAAAAGGAGTAAGAAGTGACATTGGCCTCTTGGAGGTTGTGAGCTGCTGCACTGGCTCAGACATAATGCAAGACTTAAAAGACCTGAGGATTTTTTGTTTCTTATAATTGGTTATCAGCCCTAATTCCATCTCTACTTCCTATGGTCCCGAAGAACAGTGCATGTTATAGTTCATTGCATTCCACTTTTCCACTACTAGCATCTATGTGCTCCTCATCTGCCCTGGACAATAAAGGTTTTCTGGAATTTTGAATAAAAGTAACAACAAGCCTCACAACTATGATCGTGAAGAAGGTCCCTATCCTGAGGAAACTTCCCAAAGCAAATTCTTACCAGCTTTCTGTGGCTTCTGTCCTGTTCATGAGCATAAATCAATGTTACTTCACAGAGATTCAGATCTCCTATCAATTATTCACTGCAGATATTGAAACTTTGATTAGCAAGATCTAAAATCACTTGGTGACATTATGGTTTTTTGTTTCCTTCTCTAAAAGCAGGGATCATATCTTTAATTAATGCCAGTGAAGTTCATCTTCATGAAGCAATATAAATTTTAGCTAAGAAAGCAATGTGATCATGACACTATGAACTCTGCTCACTTAGGGAACATAAAGGAGGAAGACAGAAGCAAAAAGCAGAATTGAGATCAGAGTACTCTTAGGGCCAAAGTTCAGATCTAGGCACCACCTCCAGTCTATCACAAGACCGGTTTTAGTAAATTTTGGAGACACTTTAGCCACAAAGCAAGTATTTTCCTTTGGACTCTGTGCTCAATGCATCTCAGAGCTACTCTAGAAGTAAAACTTTACATAATGACTAAAATCAGAAATCAAACAGCTCACTGCTCTGATTCTGATCTAAAATTGAATTTAAAAAGAAGTTGGCTAATTAGGAAGCTCTATCGAGTTTCATAGTCAAATGAAAAGAGATCTGTACCAGAAATTATTTTTTAAAATAGTTAACTTACCACCTAGATCCATAGATCCATTATTTTTTGTATCCACACTAACCAGAGACTAGCCTGAAAAAAAAAGCTGGTTTTATGCTAAAATTGTGGCAACGCCTATGTTAGGAATCAAACTTTTTTTTTCTTTAATTGGGTTTTATAAAATACGGGCACAACGGTGAGAAAACATAGTAAGTCAGTCATATAAGGAAAAAATATTAGAACTTTCCTCTATTATCATACAGTCCTAGTCCTCTACAATCGCACTACCAAAAAGTTGAAGTATGTTCAAAATCCTTTCTCACATCCAGTCTGTTCAGGACAAAATTTTGCTGTTTTTCCTTTCCCTCATCTTTCTTATTTTGGGATCCATCATACCTACATCATTTCTCAAGCACATATGGATTTTGCAGCTCATCCTCTACAAATAACAAATAACTAAGATACTTTACTTTCAAAGATTTGTCATGAGCTGAAGTTAGAAGCCTGTGGCAAATTTAGTTGGTTTTGTTAATGAAAATTTATAGCTTTCATTGTGAAACATTTTCCCTACGACCAGATATAAAAGTAAACTTAACTGGAAGCACTCCAACTCAACAGCAGCACTTTACAATAATTTCTTTTTTTTAAACAGTAGCATTAAACAGATATCTACTTACCCAAACCACATTAGCTCTGATTGTGCCAGGCATGATATATGCATTTAGTAATACAATAAGAAGTCCCCATTCCAAACAGCCTGCAGTCTAAGTAGAGAAAATGAAGATAGTGACTATTTTGTAGAAAGAAAACTAAGGCAAGGTTCTGAATCATAAACAATATAAGCATTAGGACATAAATAAACTACCACACATCTGGGAACAGAACAAAGATCTTCTAAGTCCCTCTCCAGTGTCTTAGCCATAAGGCTTCTCCTTGTGAGTAAAATGCAGTATGACTTAGTATTGAACTGTGAAGTTTTTTAATCAAGTAGTATTTGTCTTACATACAACATTTTCTTCAAAAAGCAAAACCATTTTTCTGACACCATGCAACTCATTAATGACTTTTCTATTTACAAGTAAAATGCAACCAGCTGTGACTGCCTTTATATCCCATTTACTCATCTTTTTCAGCAGCATATCCAGATTGTCTCCTCTACCTGAAACTACATGTGGATTTTTCAGAAACAAAGAAAACATTAATAGTAAAACTGAGATTTGCTCATCCTGGGAACAGACACCTGACTGGCAGGAGCCATCATCACATTTGGAACATTTGGAGATGCACCTGAAGTGCCATCCATTTTTAAGAGTTCCAAGACAGCAGTGGTAACACACCAATACAATACTGTGAAACAAAAGAAATCTTTTCCTTCACTATTTAGAGACTCCACAAGGCAACCCTGAAACAGTTAAAGACCAAAGTAGGGCCTCAGTATTATGTGAAAGTTACCACCTTGGGTGGCCTTGTGCTCTAAACCATTATAAAGCATTGACTCAAGGGAGATCAATACCAACATATCCTGGCAGTACTGGTGTTTGGAGCTTATGAAATCTGACAAGATCACAGCCTGAAATATTAATTGGCAGAGAATGACAGGATTTTTTTTATCACTCTTATTATACTTTAAAAATAAACATGTTTAGTTTATGTTTGTTGGAAAAACAAGAAACCTGTTTAACTTCAGCCTTTATTACTACTTTAGTGCCTCACATTTTTCTTCCTTGCTTCAGTCAATAGGGCCATTTTCAGATGAGGGTTTGGGGGGGGTTGTTTTGTTTTTTAAAAGAGGCAGATTATTCAAATACAGGGCTAGAAAATTTTGCTACAGTTACTAATACCATATTTTGAAGCAGCAGTTGTGGAAATGTGTAAGATCTTCTGGAGTTAATAGAACAAAGAGGAAAAGGAAAGATGGCAAGACATGGTGTCTTAACAGCTGGATGCCAATTACTACTCTCTCTTAACAAAACACAGCCATCTACCGGAGGTGTCTTTGTCTCCCCAGTTGCACAAAGTGGCAATTCAATTAGAGTTCTCTTCCTCTCACACAGCTCGAAATTTTAAACAAGTTTCACCTAAAAAGATTAATGTTCTCCATTTCATTGAAGCCATTATTACGCTTCTTTCTTGCCACCCTAGTTATTATAAATTATGGCTATTTCACCATTTGATAAATTCTGTAACTTTCATCTTTGTGTGCTTTTAAAGTTCACCCGTAAGGAGGAGGTCTTCTGTATAAAAAGGAACTCTCCTGATCATGTGAGATAGTTCAAAGAGCTCTGTATTACTTGAGGTGAGGTGTCAACAGAAATTTGCCATGGTATACACTTCTTGTTAATGCCACCTGTAGCCCACTAAATGTATTTGGCATTATTAGACCCTTCTATTTTTTTTTTCTAGCTGGAAAATATGTAATGCTTCCTTGGTTGCTCTGTTTCTCAGGATTTAAGGAAGGAAGTTACACATCCTCATATGACAATACTGCCAGCATTCAAGGTTAAAAGTATAAAACAGGAACAGCATAAACTGAGGATCTTAATAGAACAAATTTGAAAGAACAATCATTTGAAGGCTTCTGGGGAGGTTTTGCTTTTGGGCATACAAGCCTTCAGTCTACACTCAGATCGTGTTTTCTCTTTATTCTCTTTATCTAAAGGTGGCTACTTCAGATGTAACTCCTAATCGCAAAGTCCCTAATCCACTGTTTACTAGATGCTTTTGGGATTTACCAAGGCAATGATTCTTCTTTCTAATTCTGGTCTTTCTTTCCCTGTTTGTTCACTGCTGGTATGATGCCAGGAGCCTCTATGATTGACAAAATATGGAAAGAAGGATGTTTAAGATAAAGCACTCCAGTAGTAAGTCTGTCATCCATTTTACTAATCTGCCATGCAGAATCTCTGCAAAGAACTCAGGGCAGGCAGAAAACTGGGGGTTGAACAGGATGTCCACATAGCGAGCAATTCTTCCAACACTCAACTTGGAAAATATGAGCTGTTTCAGTGCATTAAATCAGCAGAAAAACTATTCACTTTTGTTGTATTAGTTTTCTGACAATGCAGTGCACTGACATGGGTCAGCAACCCAATGACCAAGGGAGTTGGGAAAAGGGTTTGGCCAGAGGCAGGGGATAGCAACAATGCAGCCAGCAGTTAGATTGCCTTAGGCTGCTAGAGAGCTACAGCCTTAATTTCCCATTATTTTTTACCTTTGATTGCCTTATCAAGAGGTCGGATAGGGAGCAGTGCTACTGTAAGGAAACGGGAACACATAGCTGGAGAAAAAAGAGATCAGCAGCACTCCAGTGGCCCAGCTTAGATTAGTTTAAACCACTTGAGTCACTAGTGTCCTACGTTTTTCAGTTCTGTTTCCAAAAGTGAGATACTTACATATGATTAATTCCCTCAAATGGAATAGCGAAGATATTTCTAAAGGATTGTTGGTGAGAGATCGCTAAGAAATCTCACTGTTAATATCTAACCTGCCTACCCAAGTTTCCATCTTACTCTTGATGCATGGAAAGGCCTTAAGAGAGATTAGCCTAACTTGTAATGTGAGCGGAACTGATAACAGAGAAACAGCAAAGGTAACTGAGCTACACGCTTGCATTATCCAAAAGCTTAGGTTTCCCTTTGATTCTGTCAATAACTAAGGTGCTTTTGCACATCTGTAAAACACCTAGTTCATTTTTTCCCTTTTTCTCCCCATAAAAATTCCTACTGAATCAAAGGGTCTGGGAGGTACCCATCTGGAAGTTATCCTTAAGTGTGGCAAACCAACTATTGGTTATAGCTCTGCACGGATAAAAGCTCTGAGGAAAGAAAGCAAAGAGGAGAGAGAAGATATTGTTTCCATTTAAAACAAAAAATCTAGCTAAAGATTTATTAACTTCACTTTCGATTTAGGCTCTCTAGATATCTTACTAATTAGTATGCAGTGTCACTCACAAAGCAATCAGAAAACTGAGAAAATCAAAGGCAACAAAAAAGCCAATAACCGCACTTCTCACACTACATGTTGCAATCTTTTTCAACTGTTTGTTTACTGCATCTTACAGATGTGACTCAGTTGTAAGACCTCAGTTATTTGTGGAGAAGACTTGGCCAGTTTGTGCCACATTCTGCCTCAGGTGCACAAGCACAGTGTCACCAGAATTGTATGTAAGCACCTAAATGTTCTTTAGTATCTTAAATGGAAAGGATTCTTTTAGTATTCGTACTGAAGAAGAAATTTACCACTTGAATATGTTGTACGAAACTTAATATCCTTTGCCTAATTTCTCTTTTTTTTTTTTTTACTGGAACAGCAAAACACTCCGTTATCTGATATGTGCTGTGCTTTGCAAAACTTTAAACTTCTCTGGAACTCTGCCATTCTTATAATACCATTCTTTAGTAACTTTAAAATAATTTCGCATACATTTCTATTGCTTCCAGCGAACTCGCAAATTTACAAACCTTTTCAGAAGATGACTGTGTAGCCTAGAACAACCAAACTTCTGTCTCTGGTTGGGCAGGAAGGGAAGGAGAAAACCTGGAAGTGTAGCTAGATGCCAAAAGGGTACTTGGCAGAAAAAAATACTGGGAACTACTCACCACAGACGAAGTGATCGTCTCACGATTTTTTGTAGCCATGATATAGCAAATCATGCCATTTTATTGGAGGGGGGAGAAATTCACTTTTAAGTAGAAGTCTGAATTTTTTTCAACCTTCATGGATAATAGATTAAATTTTTAATGAACTTACAATATTTTGTTTTAAAATATATGACTAAAATAACTAACAATGTTTTTGTGTAGCATAACGGTGGTTTTCTAGACTTGTCTAGGGACTACATAATGTATTTCAGTGGCTTATCATCTAATATCTAACAACATTTTATTCTGCAACTTGCAACATTTCTGTTACATTAATAGAAGGATATCAGCCTATTTCTTCAGCTAATTAAGTCACATATAAGTATTCTCATGTGTGTTAGTTGAAAACTGCATTAAGTAGCAAAAATGTCAGCACATTTTAAAGATACTGCTTTCATATCTTACTGGGATTCAGCCTGTAATCACATTTATAATTCCTTTGACCCTACACCTCTCAGTTGTGTCAATTTACACCATTTTCATAAAACCTTCAAAATTAATACAGAGCATTTCAAACTCTAGAACTGGTAAATGACCCTGAATTGATTAACAGCTAGGATGACATTAGCAAATATTCCCAGACACATATTCAACAGTCACAAATTTAACCTCCTATAAAAGCTAGCCAAGCAACTACTTCCTTTTCCCCAAATGGTGTCTATTAGCACAGCTTATATCACAGAGCACTACAACTTCAGGAGTTGCTCAGGTAAGCATCTTATCTTGTTTCTTTTCCTCTTTGAAAAACTTTGCTCCAAGAAAGTAAAGCTTTTAAAGAGACATTGTTGTACTGTTGCTCAGTTCTGTTCCCAACAGAAGACCACTTAAAGATCATCTCTAAAATGCACATGGTCCTTTAGGCTGGCACAAAAAATCTGGTATTTACAGAAACTGCTGGGAAGGTGACACCTTTTGAGCTATTTGTTTTTTCCCAGGTAGCTTCACAACATATTTGCTCTCAGTGTGTCCTTGCTGTCAGGTGCCGCTCTGTGAGTAAAGTAGTGCCGTAGTGTCACCTAGTGGCAAATTGTGTTTGCTGCCCCTCTTTTTACAGTACCAACACGTGTTAAATAACAAAAACGAAAATCGGTGTCTTGTTTTCACCTGCTTTCTGATATTCCACATTCCAGGCCACTATACTCCTACTAAAAGGTGTTGTTTTGTGGGTTTTTTTGGCTAAGAAGCAGGCAATAGTTAAGAGTAGAATAATACATACACTACAATTTGCCTTGGACTGTCATTTAATATATATCTGGCGAGTATTTGGTCTTAACTAATTGATTTAAATATCTACTGAGTTCTGTTGCTGTTCTTTTGATTCCATGCCAATATCTTCATGCAAGTTTCTCTTCAATATTCTACTCTGTCCTTTCCTTTACTTACTACAAGGACACACATTTCCACCTAACACTATTTCCATTTCCTCTCAGGGACTCTAATGAACTTTGAAATGAGCTTCAAACATCTGATTCTTTCAGTAGTAATGAGGAGTTTTCCAAGGATGGCACTAGCTGGTACATTGGGATCAGAGAGCATAAAGTTGTGGGTTTAAAAAAAAAAAAAAAAAGTAATGATTGCTTTGACTCAATACAGGTGTGATGACAATTGGAAATAGTACCTTTTTTTAAATCACTCTTTGATTAGAAGTGACTGGAAAGGATGTTATCTAATCAGCTGCACTAGAGGTAGAACAACAGCTAAAACTGTTGTATCTAATAACTTAATCACTGTTATAATGGGGGAATTTATTCACTGCTGTGGGATTTTTTTGAGGGGTTGGGTTTGGGGGGGTTTTTTTGGATGACTTCCTAAAAAAAAAATGTTATCATTTCCTAATACTGTTTTTCCTCAACTGGTATTCACTTATCCCAGTGCAGAAGAGGAAGAATGATTTAGTGGTTTGAGGAACAGGGAAGGAGGGAATAGTACAACACAGTCAAGGAACCTTTTATTGGTATTTGACACAGCTGTCATCACTGGAAGATGACTTTTGATAGTTGCACTACGTACATGTATAGCTTATTGCCATCATGTTAGCACAAAGTGGTTGCTCAGAACTTGGCAGATCCAGCTCTACTCAGCAACCACTGAATTCTTGCTAAATACTGTGATTCGGATTGCTCTGTAAATCTTCTATAAAATGCTGTTAAACACACAATGCACTAGGGTTTGGGGTTTTTTTATGTTATTCCAACTACAGCTACACTTGGTATTTATTACTACTAGCCTTTTAAAGGTCAAAAACTTGACTAGCTCATTTGTAATGTAATTTCTGTTTTGTTGATTGAAGATATTATAGGAATGCAAGGTATAACTGACAGCTCACCCTTTAGCATACAGTAGTATTTTTGCTGATTTTAAATATTTAAAGTGTGTGATTCACTTGAAATGTTAAATGGCAAAAAAGCTTCTTGAAACATTACCCCAAAAAACAATAAATCTGAGATAAAGATGAATTGACCAAATAAACTGTCTTGCTAAGTATCATTGCATGAAAATTAATATTCCTTTTAATATTACTGAATGCAAAAAATATAGCTTCTCCTATTCTAAAATTAATTCTCTTCCATTTTGGCTAATCAGACTTTTGTCTTAAATGTACAGTTTCCTGGCTAAAATAGGAATCCTTCAGGAATAATCTTCTATACTTCAAATTCACCATTATTTAAATATTTCAAATGTGATTTCTTCTGCCTCCCCCCCTTCAGAAGACAGAGGAGGGGGGATGGTAAAACCAAACAAGGCCATGCAAGATCTGCATGAAAAAGGATCTGAATTTCACTTAGCTCAGGCAGCTTCATAATGATACTTTTTATTTAGAAGCATCTTGTTGATTTCTATGGTTAGGAAAAGCAAAAAAAGTAGGAAGTGGGTCACTTGGTTCTCTGACTAACTTTTCAGTGAGCCCTAACAATTTTAAGTCTCAAAAATTCTATTTTTGTGATTACACAGAACTGACATTTATGTACTCTGGCAGACCTAGACAAGCCACATAATGGGTTTTTAAAAGAAAACACCGTTCATCTTCACACGAATAGCAAGAGCTGGATTAGCGGTCTGCAAAGAGACTACAGTGCTGAAATATCATCATCTGCAAAAGACAGAAATAAAAATAAGCCTACTCTCAAAGCTAAAACTGAATAGTTATTCATGCATAGTGCCCCTCCTTGATAAATCTGTGAATCAAAACCAAAGTAACACCACTTTTTTGTTTGTTAGTTTTTTAAGTGCATAAAACCATATCCTGTATAAACTACATCCTCCTTGGCTGCCCCAAATGACTCCTTGGGAAATTGTACTTTGTAAACAAAACAAACCTCTCTAACTTAGGGCTCACTTACAATGTTACAAGACTTCTTGCTTGCTTTAAAATAAGAAGTGTGAGGGAAAAGGGCATTTTATGTATTCAATGGCTGACTTCATAATATTTAAGTCATTTTGACCAAATAGTAATAAGTGAAGCACAATTAAATCATATGGCTGCGTAGCAAAAATTTTAGCAAATTTCCTATGTACAAAGTTTCCTATTTGATCTCAGCAGACACCTGAAATAAAATGATCAAATGTTTCTTTAATAGTAACATAAGAAAATATGATCAGCATCTATGTAGTAGTTTCACTTAATATTTTTACAAAGTAGCTAATTGCAAGGCTGTAAAGGAGAGTCTGATGCATCATTACCTTATGGGAGCAATGTACTGAGAGGTTAAATAGGAGTCTTGCATTGCTCTTATTTTCCAGTTGCAAAACTTTTATGCCCTATTCTTCAGATGTATTAAAAAAGAAAGGTTATTTCGATGCTTAGAACTATGCTTTGCTTCTCTAGCCAATATTGCCCTAATCCAAATATTGGGTGGATAGTAAAAGGCAGAAAATCAATGTCAAGTCTTACTCAAGTCAAACAGAAGTATATTCATATAGTCAGCTGCAAGATAGCAACCTACAAAGCTGTTAGATAATACTTCCTTATAAACACAGCCAAATACTGCTGGAGTCCACAAGATGGAGTAAAACTTATCTCTATAAGCTTTTAGCAAAAGTAGCTTAAAGCTTATACTTAGCTCCTATGAATCATGGGTGAATAAGAGACTGCTGATCTCCGAATTCTCCGCAAAAATGTAAGAGTTTCCCTGTGCTTTGTGGAAAAAAAGTTGTTAAACTTTCAGTGTCTGAGAAGCCAAGAAGACAGAATCAATCTTAAAGTAGCTTATAGTAGAAGAACAAATAAGATACAGACCTGAAGATTTATTTTGCTGCAAGACTACTGAAATTACTCTCTCCTATTCCCTTCTCCTTCTTACATTTCTTAACCAAAAAAACCCCTTTCATCTATGTAGCAAAAAAGCTAATATGCAGCATCTACTATCTCATGACTAAATGCGTGATGCATCTCAAGCACATACAGTTGCTGGATGGAAAAATGGACAATAAGCCACGCATCAGTAGGCTACATCAGTATTTGAGACACCCAGTAAGGTCAAATTTTCATACTAGGGCAACTTCAGTTCCCATTCATGATAAATCTTTTCTACCAAACACAGCTGAAATACATTACTGAAGTAGCCTTACTGACTAGAGTTTTGTAATGTATGTTATGTGAGCAAGCACTTTTCACAACAGTGAACCTGTCATACCAATGCATCTCTTTAATCAAGTTACGATGACTTGAATTACAGGCAGAGTCATAAAGATCTCTTTATGTTGTCACAACTTAACTGCCTAAATCTGGGATGTCAAAAGATACTACAAATTTTCTAATAGAAAATTATGTTTGGGAACAAAGATAGCAATAAAAACCTGTAAAGTGTATTTTTGTTACTTTCATAACTTGTTTAAAAGTAAAACTCTTTCTTCTTCCTCCGCCCCCCGGAGCCTTTAACTCAGAACATCAAGCAAACTGCTCAGTTCTGGAAAAGCCTGTCTTAGAGTCCTGCTTATGCACGCAGCTGCTTTAAAACCGTTGGCTCTTCGCTACCTGTCTTCCAACCGGCAGGCAGGCAGGGCGTGGGGCTGCCGGCTCGATTGCTCATGACTAGTGTCATATGACACGTTAAAGATGGCTGAAGGGGAGAGCTGCACCCCATCTGCCGCGGAAATAAAAGAAGACTTTGAGATTATTGACAGAAAACAGATTCCTAATCCCACTGAGTTGAAAAACGAGGAAAAGGAGAAAACGGAAGAAGCGAGGTGGTCCGCTCCCATCTTGTCGCTGGCCAGGAAAGCCTCGGAAAACTTAGCGCTGAGCTATGGCAACGCTCTGAAGTCTGCATCTTTGGTAGGATTCATATCCAAACCAGTCAGCAATGACAGCACAGCAAAAACAAGTATGGTTATGCTTATTTAGTAAACTTGCTTTTATGGTGCGCAAATAAGTTTGCTCCCGTAAGTGCTGTTGATTAGTGTCCGTGATGCATGGTTATTACTTTGAATTTATTTTCAAAACCCTGATGCTGCAGTTTTTTATTTAAGCAAAATTATACAAACAACACAGATGTGGAACAAAATTTATTGCAATCAGAATATTCCTAAACTCTTAATATATTTGGGAAAATTTACTTTAGTTTTATGCAGTAAGCTTTTGATTCCTTTTCTCCCTCTCCCTGAAAGATCACTTCAGCAGCAGCCTGACTGCACTCCTAAGTGATCTAATCAATTCGTTATCCTTCCTAGGTGTGCTGTTTCAGAGAAGGAACTATACTGTGCTTCTCATATAGCTTTCATGTCAGAAAGCGGGCAAGTGAACCAAGATACAGATTTGTTATAAATTACTTCTTAACTGCACTAAAAATGCCTTCTATTTAACCACAGCTTGCTTTACTAAACATCTGTATTCATGGGTATAGCAACCATACAGATTTATAGAACAGGTCTCTTAAAATGGAATTAAAGGGTCTTTAGTTGAATTCATATGGAAATTAAACCTCAGTGATATTCATGACATGGAAACAAAAACATTCAAATGTAGCAGTAGTTGGGCCTGGAGTCTTGTACTCCAGGGTCTCAGACTAGCACTTAATGGTTTTGGACCAGTAGAGCTCAGTTTTGCTAACTAGTGCTGACCTTTTTGTTTTTAATTATATTAAGTATTCAAGCTGGAGTTTTGTGGGGATGAATTGTGACTGTGTAGTGAAATAAGTTACTGCTGATGGACTTTTTTCTTTTTTCTTTTTTTTTTTGTGAAAATTTCTCTGTGTTGCATAGTCAGAGTTAAGATTAATTCTGTCCTGAAAAAAATAGATTCTTGTCTTTCCCTGTATCTCTTAAGTCTCACACCAAACTTCTCACAGATTTGTTTCCTGGATGCCCATCTTGAGCACCTGGGATCTAACCTGAGGAGGGGCAGAATATCCCATTTTCTTCAGTTGCATTTGGAATAATGCTGTAAATAGATGCAATTCAAAACAACATACAGCATTTGGCAAGGGGTATGGAATAAACTGTTCTCTTGCCTGAAATGGAGCTCCCACACTTAATGGAACTTTTACCATAATCTTTCAGTTTCTTATCTGTAAAACAAGGGAATACAACACTACCTCCCCAAATTGTTCTAAGTATTCAGATAATATGTTGAGTTTTATGGAAAATTACGTAAGAAAAATCTGTTTATAACTTAGATATGAAATGTGAACTGGCACTAAATCACCTGTTCTGCCTATTCATTATTACCTTTGACCAAGCACTATAAATTCAATTTAAAGCAGGTATTTTTAAAAAATAAGCTGAGGCCTGCAAGACCACTTGTGGAAAATTAGCAACTTGTTCCCTGCTGCCATCTTTTTTCAGAGATTTTATAACCTCTACCTCCTACTTCAGATCTGTTGATCACACGTATACTGTGCTGCACACTATGCAGTCAGTTGGACATACAGAAAGGCACATACATCATAAAACCAGTGTCTGCCGTTGAAGAAACTGTGTCCTGCCTTGCAGAGAAGGCTGGGAGCTACAACTCTAAAGAATACAAATCAAGAAAGACTTGCAGTCATAAAGACCAAGAGATGGACAGCTGTTAGCTTTTCTTCCTCCTTCAGTGTTTTCTGACTTCAAAGTGTACTGAATAATTACAGTAAACAAGGCATGGGGCTTCAAAAAGATGTTAAAACAAACCTGTTGAATGAGATAGTAGACTGTGTGACTGCATTCTTAAAGATTGCAGCACAATGTCTCTGATCTTTTGCGCTTAGGTAACCCAATTCCTAATCTTTGAGGCTTAGCTTTGGTAATGTGTCTAATACCTGTCTATTTTGCATGTAGCAACTTGTACACAGTTTTGCAAAAGATGTACTTGACTGTGTAAATTTGCAACAGTCTAAAAAATATTGTTCAAGTAACTAGTTAATACAAACCCTTATTAAGACACTTTAAGTTTGTGTTCATAAAGAACACTTCATTCACAGGTTTGGTTTTGTTTAGTTGTTTGGGTTTTTTTTTTTAAGTCTTGTGGATAATACATATACCTTGAGCAAGGCTTACAAGCAAAATATTCCTGATAAAGTAAAAATTCAAATTCAGGAAACCATCAAAATAAGTTAGCGTTGCTACTGAAACACCCCAATACCCAAAGAAAGTCACCGATTTTGTGTTTCTGCAGTCAGCTTTTTTTCTGTTCCTGATATGTAACCTGACAATATTGACATCAAAATCTTACAGACCTTTTAATCCTCAGTCTCCTCTCAAGGCATTATATGCAATTTTGAGGCATCCACTACATTGACTATAGTCATTGATACAGTAGGCTACTGAGAAGACGACTTGGTGTGCTTTAAGATCAATTTGATCAGAATGGCTGTTTTCACTCTTCTGCTAGAGGAAGAGTTTTGCTCGGTTTTAATCCTAAATAATGTGCCCAAAAAGGTAGGTAATAATGAAAATTAGTACCAAAAGATATTTTTGCATGGTGTTAGAAATAGCGTTAACAATCTTGCATGTGACTGACACAGGGGCTCTACCTGTTAAGACTCGGTCTTCTGCAACTGCTATTTCTACAAGGGAGTATGACCCTGTTTGATCCACAGGTGACAGCAGGATTCTCCTACTGCAACAGCGTTGGCTCAGAAGATCATTTAGGTGGCCACTGGTCTGCGGTTGGCAGCTTCTGTCAGAACCTGTTGCTGACTGAAGGAAAAGTGGCAGCTGGCAGCCTGTTTTTTGTCTCGCCCCCCTCCAGCTTTACGGGAGGACAGCCTGTCCCGCCTCGGCGTGGAGAAGCAGCAATGCCCGCCTGGAGTGAGGGGAAGCGCCGACGAAAGGCGCTCGGCCCGCCGGGCGCTGCCCGCGCCCTCCCCCGCCGCCCCCTTCCCCCGTCCCCCCGCCCCGGTTTGTGTCTGGGGTGCCGCGGCCCCGCCGGGCATCCGCCGCGCCGGGCGCTGCTGCCCACCGCGGGGCGGGGGAGGGAGCGGGCCGCCGCCGGGGCCGCCGGGGGCACGGGGTGGCGGTG
>JAVJGG010000043.1:15844100-15866766 GCA_035590195.1 Aviceda cuculoides | reverse complement strand
TTCAGCCATGTCTTACACCCAGCTCTTCTCAAGCCGTTCACCTCCGCAAGATGGAGACCAAGCCGGGGAGGCCCCGCTCTTGTCAGCGCTGTGAGGGGTCAGGAGGCGTGCGTTTCTAAAAGCAGCTTTTCTTTCTCCACCCGTGTCCCCCCCCACCCCAGGTGCGCGATACCACGCCATGGAGGAGCGCGCCAACCTCATGAACATGATGAAGCTCAGTATCAAAATCCTGATCCAGTCGGCCCTGAGCCTGGGCCGGACCCTGGACTCCGACTTCCCTCCCTTGCAGCAGTTCTTCGTGGTGCTGGAGCACTGCCTCAAGCACGGGCTGAAAGGTGGGCACCCGCTCCCCCACGGCTGCTGCGGCTGCCACGCTGAGGAGAGGCAGATACACGAGTCTGTGTCGCATCCCGCTGTGTCTCCTGTTTGGTTTCTGTGTGAGCTTAATATTAATCGCATACACCGTGTGATGCTAATCATTATTACAGATATAACTGCGTGGTTGCCTTCTCGTATACCCTGTATTCTGTGCCTCCTAAACCGTCAAGGTATTTTTAATGCCCCCTTTTCACTGATATGTTAGGAGCTGGTAAGACAAAACATACACTAAATTTTTAATTCTGGAGTTGGAAGCCTGTCGCTTTTCCTCACAAATTTCTTTGTATGCTCATTTTAGTGAAGAAGACTTTTATTGGACAGAACAAATCGTTTTTTGGTCCTTTGGAGCTAGTGGAAAAACTTTGTCCTGAAGCATCAGATATAGCAACTAGTGTTAAAAATCTGCCAGAGTTGAAGTAAGTTGATGGTTGGGGATGATGCTTTTCACTTACACTGCTGGGAGAAAGAATGCTTCATACAGTCTCTCACCTTCCTTAATGAGATCTTTTTCCCAAAGAGAAAAAGAGGGTATGTAGGAGGCATTGACTTCTCCAAGAGATAAGAGATATGTCAAAATACCCAGTGTTTCTGATTCAGACAATGCTGTCAGATTAAAAACAGCATTTGGAAACATCTATAACCTTGCTAAAAATAACCATAAAGTCTTCACAGCTGTTTTCTTTCCTCTTCTTTCCCTCACTTTTATGACTTTCTGTCATTTTGTGCATGTGCTAGTAGCATTTAATTTGTGTAATTTGGGGTGATGGAAAGAGACTAGTTTTAATGCTAGGATGCATCAATAGTTGGGTTATGGTGGTAGCTGAAAATGTTTGCTGAAGCAATGGGATATACTTAAATGCTTTTGTGTTCTGGAGACGGCACTTCATTTCCCCAGGGATTTCTTTTTTAATTTGGGGGGTTTTAGTAAATAACAACTTTCATCTCCCTTAGTAAAGGGAGAATTTTGAATTGCACACCTCTACTTAAAAAAGTGCCTTTTTTTTTTTTTTTTTTTTTTTTTTAATACCAAAACATGCAACTTTTCATTTTAGGACTGCTGTGGGAAGAGGAAGGGCATGGCTTTATCTAGCACTCATGCAAAAGAAACTGGCGGATTATCTCAAAGTACTCCTGGACCATAAGCATCTATTAGGGTAACAGTACAGACATACGTAGATTGTATTCGCTGAATCGCTGAAACCTTGCGTTGCTGTAGTGAGAGATCATTAATTGACCATTTTAACTTTAAGCTTGTTCTTGCAACCTGCAGAAGAGCAAGTTGTTCGTTGTTTTTGAAGCAAACCTACAGAAGAACGAGTATTCTCTGTGAGAGTTCTGCACAATAAATTAGCAAGAAGAGGCTGATCAGCTGTGCTTTATAAGGACTACATTACTGTTTATATGATTTTAGTGATGGAAGTACTATTATCATTTTGATGTGCAGTGATGCCTTATAATATTTCTTCTAGTGAATTTTATGAACCTGATGCGTTGATGATGGAGGAGGAAGGAGCAGTCATTGTGGGTCTGCTAGTTGGATTGAATGTTATTGATGCAAACCTTTGCTTGAAAGGAGAAGACTTGGATTCCCAGGTGAAGATTAAAGCTTAGATAACATCAGTTGGTATGACGTTCTAGTAGATTTAAGCACATCCGTAAATACTTTACTGAGATGGGTCCAGAACTCTGTCCAGAATGTCCTGTGTTGAAGCTTGTCATGTTTCCCACGTTGAATCAAAAAAAAGTACACAGTTATCCATCTAAAGTAGCAGTTTATGGAAATGCTGTCAAAACTAATAACTGCTAGGAAGCTGAGCACACTGAATATGGTTATTTTGATGTTTTTATGACAAGCACTAGCTTGCACATTTACTTCAGCTAGGAAGAATATAGGTATTACCTGTCTCTCTAAACTTCAGCTTCAGATTTTTACCTTTTTCCTAATATAAAGTAATGCCTACGCAGAATTGCACTGTGAAGGTGTGTTAATATTTAAAATATATTTTTCAGGTTGGAGTGATTGATTTTTCCTTATACCTTAAGGAAACACAGGACAGTGATGGCAAACAGTATGTATGGTGAATTTGTGATTCTAAGTTGGTATGGTTTTTGTAGAACAACCCTGTTAGACAGTCTGTGGGAGCACATGAGTGCTAGAAACCTCAAACTCTTTTAATAATCTGAAAAAGAGAATCCAAAATAGATTTTGTTAGCTAAACCAAAGTACTAATTTTCAAAGGTTGAGCCCATGGTAGTTTTAACAACAATACAGTGTGCAGAGTTTGTGTCTTGAGCTGGGACCAAATTAAAAGCACCCAAAATTTTAGATTGTGTTTTTATTTGATTTTAGGAAACATGATCTGCCAGGTCACCCACTACTAAGTCACTGCTTTGTTTCTAAGCACTGTTTCAGAAACGCTCTCAGTTAAGGAGCTGTCTTTGTAGGAGAGATCAGTTATGGAGGGGAAAAAGAAGTAATTTTAGGTGAAATGTTAGGTGAATTAGAGACTGTAACTGTTACCATCACCGTATCCAGAAGACCTGTAGTGAATGGAAGGGACTTCATAGTTTGTGTGCTTCTGGCACTTCAGAGCACTTTACTGTCTAGCTGCTGAGGAGAAGCCAATAAACGGCTGCTTCATCTCCCTAGTGCTTCCAGTCTAGCTCAAGTACAAGTATTTTTATAAGAAAAGGAGAAACTCAGTTTGCAAGTCTATGCTGAAAACCCTAGTACAAACTATAACACTTTAGAATGAAGGAGTTTCTTCTCAATCAACAAATTCTCACTTTTACAACTAGAGATGGAGGGATTACAGCTGTCCTTGACCAGAAGCATTATGTGGAAGAGCTCAACCGACGTCTAAGGTGGGATTTTCATCTATTCTAATATACAAACATTTGTCCTGTTTAGCTTTTCCAGTATGGCTTTGAATGTCTCTGCTGTCAGTCTTGTAGGTTTTTGTCTGATATTGAAATGCCTTTTCTGATTATTTCCCCAAATCTTAGTTTAATCTTGTAATCTTACTCTCCTGATGGCATATGCAATGCAGAAAACAAGTCTGTGTAATAGTAGCTTACTTTTTTGAGACTTATTAGTGACTAACAGAAGATTTTGGAGCTACTTTTTCAAAAGAAAACTATTACAAGTACATCTGGAAATTCATTATATAGAAGAAGAGTCTTTATTCTTTCCCCATAGGTTGTTCAGTGGGAGGAGCAGGCCTCACTTACCCTCTTGAACATGAGGGGTGTTAAGACTGCAAAAGCTAAGCCAGAACAGGGCTGCCAACTGTAGGGAAATGCATGGTCCTCTCAGTGCTCAAGAGGGACAGTTGTCCTTCCTCCAAATTTTTTGCCAGCTTACCAAAGTATTTCATTGTTAACAAATGCAAGATAGTAATAGCATGGTTGAGGATAGGAATAAATGTTGAACATTTGCACTTTTTTATTGTTTTTATGCATCTCTTTTCCTTGCTGCAGTTGCACGGTTGCGGATCTTCAGAATAAAATAGACTGTTTAGAAAAGACCAATTCAAAACTCCAGGAAGAGGTTTGTGTCTGTTCTGTTAAATATTTCTCATAGCTCTTTTCCATCACAGGCAAAACTCCCTAAGAATATACTTCAGACCTAAAATATTTGAGTTGATACTAGTGGAATGTGTGGGGATTGGTAGGACTGGCATGAGTCAGCACATGGGGAAAGCTCTGTGGAAAGCTTCTACATTACGTTAGCTGTTAAGATGCTTTTGGGTACCTATTTGGTAGACAGGTTTCCTTAATCAAGTTTTTTGTCTTGCAATTATGTCTCCACCCAAAAGTAATCATACCACTGTAATGAACGTGACTTGTCCCTCTTCCTTCTGCATATACGCATGTGTATGTATTTGTTGTGTGTGTAAACAGAACTTGGAAAAAGAGAAGGAAAAGAATCACACTTCAATTAGGAAATCTTTCCTAGCTGGGAACTGAAGTGGAATCCAGCGACATGCATGATAGTAGTTGTTCTAGGTTTTGTGGTGGTGGATTTTTATATATATGTCTTGTTCAGAGTGTATCTGTGTAGTCCAGTTTCCAATACTTTTTGGGGTATCTCCACTTGAAAATGCCATAAGGTTCCAGCAGTGAATGTCAAACCTGACTTGCTGTATGACTTCTATTTCATATCAGGATTAATACCACAGTTCACAGATCTGTGGTAGATTTTAGCCTTTTACACTAGGAAGCATTTCTTTGCACAGTTAATATTTAAAAATAATTACGAGGGTGTGAAGCAGAAGTCAGGTGAACAAATGTTGATGAGCTTATTAATTTAGGCTGTATATTGAGTCTGGCCGCAAAAGGGACAGGCAGCTTCTGGGGAGAATAAAGAGATGAAAGGGGAAATGAGCAGTGCACCTGCTACAAAGGCTGAGCTACTAACTTTAGAATTCCTCCAGATGTTGCATGCTTGTACAGTGATTATATATAGATATGTTCTCTTTGTAAACAGCTTGCAGCAGCAACTGACCGAATTGGATCACTTCAGGAAGAGCAGCAGCAGCTAAAACAACAAAATGAATTAATTCGTGAACGGAGTGAAAAAAGTGTGGAGGTGGGACACCTATTTAAAGATAATGAAGATCCTTAAAATAAGTGATCTTTTTTGATTGACTGTAGTTAGTGCTTTCAAAAGCGCTTTGAACTGGAATGCTAAGCACCGTTTAGCATGCTACTGCATAGATCACTGTTTTTGTGCATGGTAGGCACAGGTGGTAGACTTTGCTGTTCTTTACTACGCACTTAAACATAGACTTGCAGAAGGGAGAAAGTATTAAAAGTATTAGAATGGTTTATTTTTATTTTTGCTTTATTCTTTGAAACTTCAGCTTATTAACGTTTGCCGGCTTATTAATTGTAAAATAGTAGGATTTTACTTGAAATAGCACATAGAAATATTGTGTTACACACAAGAACTTAAGGCATACTTTAAATACATAGCTTTGTGATCTTATGTGGCTTTTTTGCTGATGTTTCCTATAGGTAACGAAAGAGGATACAAAAGTAGAATTGGATACTTACAAACAGTCACGCCAGGGTCTTGATGAAATGTATAGTGATGTTTGGAAGCAGTTGAAAGAAGAAAAAAAACTTAGGCTGGTAAGGAAACTTAACTATAGAAAGTGAAATGAAAGATACAGGATTCTGCATACTTTAAGGTAGCATTACAAATGTAAAATGTATGCTGTGCACTTTTTGCAGCTATTTAGAATTCATAAAGGAGTTGCAAGCAAGATGCTGGACATTGGTCGTTAACAGTGTCTGAAAAGAACTGGAAATTGGGGCTTTTGGAATGCTGAAAATAAAAGGTCTTTCCCTGTTTAAGAACCTACCAGCATTATTATAGCAGAGACTAAGATCAAAACACAAGAGAGGCAACTGTCTTTATGGAGGAAAATATGGTATATGCACAACAGTCACTTGCACAGTGAACTGCTAATTAGTGACTGGTGGAGAGATTGCCCAGGCTTGTTGAAGCCTATGGCTCTAAGTCAACCCAAGTCCAGCTGCCAGGAGAAATGCTTCATTTGACAGGCTGCTAAGTTACACACTGAGCTCTACACTTCATGCCAGCAGACCTGCACCCTTGCCCTGATCTGGAGAGCTGAAATAGTATTTCGGTCTTGCTAACTTTAATGTATTATTTGAGACCTAGTTCTTCTGTAAAATCATAGTTCACTATTATATCAGAGTAATACATAGCTTGTGTACGAGGTTATATGGGGTATGGAAATGCGTATTCCTGACATATGACTACATAGCAGTAACTGGGGAATCTCTTTGTAAGGAACTAGAGAAAGAGTTGGAGCTACAAATTGGAATGAAAACAGAAATGGAAATTGCCATGAAACTTCTGGAAAAAGATACTCATGAAAAACAAGACACTTTAGTTGCACTTCGCCAACAGTTAGAAGAAGTGAAGGCTATTAACTTGCAGATGTTTCACAAATCTCAGGTATGTACCTAGTGGAGAATAGAAAGAACAGCTGTAGTGGTGGTCTTTACGTGTTAATCGTGCACTGAGGACACGTAGGCACTTATGTGCACCTGAAGTAATACTTAGATGCAACAATTTTCTTCATAGCTGTTTTAAAACTGTAGAAGGAATTATTTAATTTTTTATTATGCTTCATTATTGGTATGATATTGGGTATGTTTGGAAAGAAAGGGGGTTTCCTTGAGTATGCTGCATAGTGTGCCATAGGATCATCCAACAAACACTGAGACAAATGGAGAGCTCTCACAGGGAAGACAGTGTTTGCAGGAGTCCTTTGTTCTAACCACTGAATGATTAGTCTTTAAAAAAAATTACTTACTGCAGCCAGGAACTGTCTTGCTTCTCCTTCCCATCTGTGTTGTCTTGCCTTTCACCCACACCACATTTAACACTTTACTGTAGAAACCAGCAATAAGCCTCTCTAAACCATTAGAAAACTGTCAGTTATTTTTGCCTATCTCCTGTAGTCTGTACCTGAATGGTCAGCTGAGTGCTATAGCCAGTGGAAAGGCAACACTGGACTTGGGGAGGAGGAACTCTGTGGTCAGGCTGACCTCTGGAGCTACCAAAAAGTTGTTGGACTGGTTTAGGTATTTCATTATACCCCCTTCAGCATAAGACCTGGCTCTCCAGATGTAAGATGGTTGGAGAAGTAAAATGAAAAACGTTTTGCTTTCTGGGCCTGTCTTCCTTACCCTGGCAGTTTTTAGAGTTTACTTTCTCCATCCTTTGTGTCGTCTATTGCAGGGGTTTGGGAATGTTTTTGTAGGGTTTTTTTGTTGTTGTTTGAGCGGGTTGTGGTGTTTTGTCTTGTTTTTTTTCAATTGGACAAAAAATGTACTGATAGGCATTTCTACAAGGAAATTATGGAGTAGCAGTGTTCATACAAAATATACAGAGCTTGTCTCCATTAATTAAATAAGAGTTTAACTAGACTTCCCCTCCCATACCTGGTGCCAGAAATCCAGAGGGGATTTCTCTGTTTTTATGGACTGTTTCCTCATGCCTGTTCAGGCTTTATCCTGGCCTTTGCCTCCTTCACAGATGCGCAGAAACTTGCAAGGCAATGGCCAGTGAAACCCCAGTGCTGAGGTATGCCTTTGCTTTCAAAAGCAGTATTTATTTTGTTGGGGGTTTTTTTTGTTTTTTTTTTTTTTTTGTCTTCCTAGTTCTGGACTGACTGAGTGCAGTTGTTACATTCAAATCATAATTGATATTCTTATCCTGTCAATTCAATCTGATTTATTTCTTCAGACTTGTTTCTAAAGAGAGGATTTGGGGCTTGTAGTTGATCTCATAGGTCAAAATTTAGTACAGTTAAGTTTTCTTCTGAGCTCTTAACAAGTTGAGGCGTGTCTGCTCTGGCATTATCAGCACCTTGTTTGTACGTTCCAGTTAGACCCAGTCATGGCCATGTGACAAGCTAAACATTGTTTATCTAGTGGCAGACTTTCATTAAACACTAACACTTTGTCCTTTGGAAAACTAAAATGTATTACCTGGAATATCTATTCACTTGTTCCTACAGAATGCAGAGTGTTCATTACAACAGAAAACAGAAGCAATATCCTCTTTTGAAGGAAAAACAAATGAGATGTTGTCCTCTATGAAACAAATGGAAGAGAGGTAATCATTACAAGCTCAGAAAGTCAACACTGAAGTTGGCAGAAAGTTTCCAGCTGAAACCTTTATAGGATGACGTTCCATACACCTCCTATAGACATTTGGGCATGCGTGCCAGCGTGATGTTCTCTTTCCTTTCTCCTCCTTACCACCATCTGTGCTCGCCTGTTCTCTTTTCCTAGGCAAACATGCCCATAATTGACACCATTTGAAAACCATAGCTCTTTCCATAGGCAGGCTGTTTCAAAACGTGTTGACTTTAGTTTAAGTACAGGTATGACTCTTGCTTTTGGGGTTTTTTTGCAGAAACAGTTGCTTTCAAGAGTCGTTTTTTTTCTCCTCTAACATTTTCAGTTCAAGCTTTTATAAAGATCTGTATGGTGAACAGAATGAGAGGGTGTAGGTAAGAAGGATGTGAATTGACAACAAATGTATATGTTCCTTACTTTGTAGATTGCAGCATGCAGAAAAGGCAAGGCAGACTGCAGAAGAAAGATGCAACAAGGTGAAGCAGGAGCTTGCTGGCAGGCTTGACAGTTGTCGGCAACAGATGTCCCAACTGGATAGTAAATGGTATTTAATCTGATCAGGTTTTTTTCCTTCCCTTCTGCCATTTCTTTAAGAAGTGCTTTCTACTCCTTTTGTGCTAAGGTCTAAAGAGGGGTAGGTTTGAATTATATTGAGTTCAGCAAGTATTGACAGAAGTATGCAAGATCTAGGAAAGCACAGTGCTTCTGTATAACACACAGTTAGAATGAGGATTTGGAAATGTTTTTTCCAGAATATCCAATTTAGAGCACAGAGTGCCAATAGAAATCTGGCCGTTCAGACTAGCAATGGAGCTTTCAGTGGCTTTTGTACTAAATCAGGAGATAGGTACCATCATGCTTGTAGGATGAGCATTTAAGTGACTGTCATCCAAATGCATTGGGGTTTTTGGAGGGGTTTGGGGGTTGGGGAGTGTCCTGCTGTTCTTAGGGAATGTTAATACTCTAAAGACTTCTGATACCTATAGAAAATGTTTCTTTCACTGTTCAGACTTCGGGGTAGAGTCATTTTTAAACATGGCTGCTTAAACACAGGTAGTCAAATATGTACTTGTAGGGATTGGTTTGGGGTTTTTGTTTTGGGGTTGGTTGTTTTTGGGGGTTTCGGGGTTTTCTGTTTGTTTGGGGTTTTTTTTTCTTCTAGCCATTCATTGCTGCTTGTTTTCTGTGGCCTGAAAATGCTGATATTGTTTTTGATGTCTGCTGCCATAACACCCCTGTTCTTTTCCTGTCCCAGAACACCACTCTAGTTTTTGCCCTCTTCTGGGCAAGGTTTCTTCTTCTCATAGTGTTGCTATCCTTAAATGCTATAGAATATTTTTCTGCTATCTAAATGCTGTAGAATATTTTTCTGCTATTTCTTAGAATTAATTCTTTTTAAATAGCTCAACTCTGGAAAAGGAGTTAAAATCTGAAAAGGAACAGAGACAAACTTTGCAAAGAGAACTACACCAAGAGAAGGATGCTACCACTCTGCTTAGAACAGAATTGCAACAAATGGAAGGACTGAAAAAGGTATGCGCAGTGCCAGCGTGCCCCATGTTCAGGATTAAAGCTGACTTGGAAGCAGTGCAATGATTGCCTCTGTAGCAGAGTGTTTGTTCTGTACCACTCTGCTCTGAGGGGTTTCAAAAGCTTGGCAGGTATTAACACAGGTCTGCACGTGAAATGCCAGTATAGGGCTCAGGCGATGAAAACAGCTCAGCAACCTCCTCAGCCACCTCTAGCTTATCTGCGCTGCCCGAGCGTCTGAGCCACCACCAGTCAGCAGCTGAAGCTGAGGTGGGATCTCTGGGGACAAAAAGCTCATCGGCTGTCCCATGGTGAGGTACCCCTGCTCAGGTAGGAAATGGCAAGTTCAGGGCTTTCAGTGACTGTGTGAGGTCTTTCAACTGTATGTAATAAAATAAGAACATGTTTTCAAGCATTTAAAACAACTGAATGCAGTTTATTTTTTAAGCATGAACATTCTTGTTAGCCTGAAGAGAATTTGCTCCTGTGTATCTAGCAGTTTAGATTTTGAAGACACAATTGTACACCAGTATCTGTCTATACACTCGTGTGTGGGCATAGGACTGCTGCATTCTAGCAGGATGTTTAAAGCCCGAAAATTTTCCTCTTTATGGTAAATACGGTTAAATGATTTTATTGTTTGCAGAACCCATGGGTAGTTCACCCATGTAATTGTAAAAATCAAGCCTTAGAAATAGGTAGGCTTGTGAAGGAGCTTATTCTTGTGAACTGCTTGGGTAGTTTGGATAGACTGATCTGGGTTATAGGTCAAACTTCGCACACAAAAAGCTTATGTCTAGTTTTTTCCTTGATTTTATAGGAACTGAGAAAACTGCAAGATGAGAAGCAGCAGTTAGAGAAAGTCTGTGAGGAGCAGGAGCAAGCTCTTCAAGAAATGGGACTTCATCTCAGCCAGTAAGTTCTAGGAACTGAACTGCTGTCAGTGATGTAACCTGGAGGATGGAGTATCAAAATAATACAAATAATTTTAAAGCGCATCCAGTTATAAAAATCAATAAACATGAGAATTTTAGGAGGTAATTACTATGCATGGGAAACTAAACAGCCATGAAATAAAAGTGAGGGAAGATCTTGCATGAGTAAGCTGGCTGAGATAGGAAACAATACAGTAAATGCTGAGTTCTGGCAGTGGAACTGTGCTTTTCCCACGTTCTTCTGAATATACTGAAAAGGGGGCAAGCCCCAAGGTGCCAAAGCTTCCTGGTGATACTGAGCAGTTTGGAGTTGTAACAGGGAGCTGACTGAAGAATTGGAGTTTAGATTCAGTGGCTAGACAGTGAAGTGGCCGGTGAAATTGAAGACAACTAAATGTAAAGTCATGCAGAGGGAATGATTTTGCTTTTTTCCAGATCAAAGTTGAAGATGGAAGATATTAAAGAAGTAAATAAAGCACTAAAGGTACTCTGCCTCTCATGGATATTTTGACTAAGCACATGCATTTCATTTAGCACCTTCACATTTCACCACGGTTATCCTACTTTAAAAGATGCCTTTTAAAAAATACCAACAATGTTGGTAAACTGCCTTTGAATCTTATTTTATACATTTGTTTGTATCTACAGTGAGGTTTTCATTCCAATTTTCTAGGGCCATACCTGGCTGAAGGATGATGAAGCAACACACTGCAAGCAATGTGAAAAGGAATTCTCTATCTCGAGAAGGAAGGTAGTGTTGTTCAGTGGATTATTTTTTCCTTTTGTCACGGAAAACAAAAATCATGCTGTTGTACAGTTTGCTAGGGAAGACTGACGCTGCTTCAATTCCAGATCTTGCCGGCATGATAACTCCACAGAGAAGTAATTTGGCATTTCCCATCCTAAAAATAATGTTGTTCTGCTTGGGTGCTTTCCTTGGTAGGGAGCTGTTATGGGCTGCATTCCCTTGTGCTGTGGTTCCTCTCCCTTCCCCCTCGAGCCAGTCCTGGGGACTGGATGCTGGCGGCCGTGCTGGCAGGGGACGGCTGCTGGGAGGGCCCTGCTGGGTGGTGTGGGACGGCTCCGGGTGCCTGCGCAGGCCGCCCCGCAGCACAAGCACCACATTTCCTCCCTGCAGAGCCGGGCCTGCGTGTGCTTTCCTGAAATCACGGGCCTGGCTGCGTGCTGATCAGAGAGCTGCGTAGTCGGCAGCGGAGCAGCTCCTCCAGCCCCTGGCCAGGCCTGCTCCGCCTGCGAGCGAGCCCGGGGCCGGCGCAGCTCCTGGTCCTGTTCAGGCCTCTGCGCAGGCAGAAGTGCTGCTGGGAGGGTTGGGCCGGTTGGGAACTGGAGGATGATGTCAGTGGACTCTGAACGCTTTGGTACGGTCTGATTTATCTCCTCATGACGCTTCGTTTTTAGGCAGCTGTGCTTATTCTCTCTGTTTGTAGCATCACTGCAGAAACTGCGGGGACATCTTCTGCAACACCTGCTCCAGTAATGAACTTGCACTGCCATCGTATCCCAAACCTGTCCGCGTTTGTGATACTTGTCACACTTTACTCCTTCAGCGCTGTTCGTCCAATTCCTCCTAAGGCTTTCATAACCTTGACCAGCCTAACATTGGAAAGTAGCCATTATTTTTTTTAATTCTGAATTCCAGGCATCTTTTGTGCAGCAGACTGTCTGGTCTCTACTGTTTTCCACTGTAAGACGGAGCAGTGTGAAATAATTGGTAGGGATTATGCAAGCTAATGTTTCTCCAACTGGAATAATTAAGAAAATTGTTTCAACTGTAATTTCCCTTAAAGTTCTATTTGAAACTAAAATGCAACTTCACTTTTCTGATTTTTATAGGTATTTGTATTAAAATTTGTATATGGCATTTCTACATTTATTTGATCCTGCTAGATGCCACTGTCTTTCTGCACATTAACTTCAGTTCCTCTGTATCATCACTGTAGCTACTCCTGTTTGTTTCACTGGCTAGTGTACAGTTTTGTATTTGCTAAGGAAAGTCAATTTATGAACTGTCTAGAGAAAGAGCGAGCTTTATGAATGTGCCTTCTGTTCACTGCAGTCAAAAACTACACTTTGTACTTGTTCTGAAAGTCGCCGTGACCACATTGCTGTAGTTACACAATAAAGCCTTTTGCAAAAACTGAAAGCAAAATCGAAGTTCTGATTTTTAGCAGCTGTCAGTCACAGATCCTGGAAGAGGATGTTCTTGTACCGCTGTGCATGTTGAGGGCTTAACGCAGCTCAGGCTGCGATAGCCGGGGTGGATGGTGCGCCAGTTCCCCTGCGTGTCAGGGCAGGGAGCTGCCAAATGACACCAGCAGCAACGGTGGTGAAGGTAGCGTCATCCCCAGCTGCGCCTGTGCTGCTCTTTGCTGAGTGAGCACACCCTTGGGTACGGGCTGTTTCTGTCCAAGGTTTCACTTGGAACCCGCTTCCATCCAAGGATTCACTTGGAACCATACAAACCCCAGCCAGATCCACACTCTGCCCCTTGCCTGTTCCATTGCCCCCAGTCCAGCTCAGCAGGGACACGGGTCTGGTGAGCTGGGTGCTGTCACCAACCCTGCTCCCTCCCCGGTTGAAGCAGGTATGAAGTGCTCAGGCTTTAACCCTTATCGCTGCATTGCCAGAGGGGGCAACAGGGTTCTCTACACTGTAGAGGACCTCAGATTTCTTTCTACCCCTTCACAAAGGGGTTAGAAAGCACAATTAGGGTTAATTAGAAAGGGCAAATTTACTATGGCAAATGCCTGGAAGCAGATTCCATACAATTTCAGGGGAAGTTCCAGCATTCAGAAGCTGTAACTACGCAGCTTATAAAACCCCACCCTTTAGCACAGCCTTGCCCAAGTTGAATTTATTGAAACACAGTTGCACAGAGCACTTCTGCTCCACAGAAGAGATGCCTACAAGGAAGCACAGAATCACCTCTCTAGAGCCTCGGTCACATCCCAGCCTCGGGGCAGTCTGAACCAACCCCCCCCCAGGCCCCCACAGCAGCAGGTGCTGGTTTTCTTCACCAACCCCACTGGGCTGAGGAAGAGTTGTCACTACACCATCCCACAAGGGCAGCTTTCAGGTGAGAACTGTCCTGGGGAGCAGCCGCAACGCTGACAGCAGATGCAGGTTAAGAGCACTAAGGGTCACTGAGGCAGGAGCAATACTGCTGCTACCACAGAAGCTGGAGGGCAAGAAGGAATGAGTTCCAGTTTTTAAAAGGAAGATTTATTTAACAAGTTTCACTTAGCGCAATACACCTAAAAAGGAAATCACAATACAATGAAAGATTAAATCAAGGCCTCAGAATTTTATACGAACACCAAGACCAAAATCCTAAAGTAGCCGTATTGCGTCTCAACACGTTTCCCCCATTAACTTAAAAAAAAAAAAAAAGCTTTAACGTGCCTTACAGGGTATTAAAAGAAATAAACTAGAACTAACATGCCAAATGTTCACTTTGAATTTCAGACACAGCTCCTATATTGTTTCTTTACAAAAAAGCATGTCTCTCAACATGTATTCAAAACAGTGTTGGATGTAATATGGTATAAGAGCAACATTTAACGTAATTCAAACAGCTTTAACCTAAATACGCTTACTGCTTAAATACACTCCTACAACAAAACTAACTTGAGAAACGCTCAAAATTGTTTAACAGTTATAGTCTTTACTCAACTTGGTTATTACATCCTAGATGAATGTTCATTTCTGTATGTTCAAAAATACTGAACCTGAAAGGTTTTAAAATAACAATCCTGAATTCACTTACAGTAAAGCATAAATCACAAGCTTGTATTGCAAAACTGTTAAACTTAGTTTTTTGTTTTTTTGTTTTTTAAAAAAAGATGTGACCAAAAGTCAGCGATGGGTTACATTCCCCAGCCACCACTCATGTTGGACATGTTCGACATGCCGCCCATGCCGTTCACTCCCATGGACGCGCGGTTCCCGCTGCTGTAGTAACTGCTGTTCATGGCGCCTTGGCTCCCAGGGTCTGAGGGGAAAACCGACAGCAGGTTCACAGCTGGTTCAGGCCGATTCGAAGCATCCTTCCCCCAACGCCTGTCCTTGCTGGGCCACCTCGTAAATACCGCCTACTGTGCCCAATACTGCAGAGTGTCAGTGTACAGCTCCATACCCAAAATTAAGTTTATCAGTTGTTCAATGAAAGAGCCAGCTCCGCCTTGCCCCCCTTTTCAATTCAGCATTTTCCATCACCGACCCGTGGAAGCGGGGAGGACCCAGCCTCCCATGCACCCTCCCCCGTTTGTACTCAGTCTGTACTGTTTTTAAACCAGGCTGGTCTCCAGCTTCCGTACCAGGAGGAAAGCGACCAGAGTTAATGGAAGTCTGGAGGCTGGCATTGCCCACCCCTTTCAGAATAATTTCCCACATTCCCCCCACCCAGCTCCAAGTTCCTGCTTTGAATTTACTCCCCAACAGTTCTCCCGTTAGTTCTAAAATTCACAGCAGCCAAGTCTTCAACTGCCAAGGCTTGTGCTGCCCGGTCTGTAGCATGACCCCTCCACACCAGGGGACAGCACCGCCAGACATGCTAAACCGGCTGCACCCAGCCCACCTAAAACCAGTGAAGAAATGCTCTTACCATAGCCACTCATGCTGCTCTGACCACCATATCCTCCTCCATAACCCCCACTCAGCTGCTGGTTAGCTGGACCACCATAACTGGATTGGCTTCCTTTCAAGTTAAGGATAGAAACGTTAAGAGCTCGCCTGTCTCAGTCTGCTCGTTATCAACAAAGCCCCTAACTAACAGCCCCTGTACTCTGGCACTAGCCCTCTCTCACCTGGTAACTTTCTTCCTAAGTACATAAGGTAACAAGCTCAAAGGAAGCAAGCAGGTCTCTAAAGACATTCCCTACAATCAAGCAGCAACAAGAACTTTGAGAACTACAGCAAACGCTTGTGACTCTCAAGCACTTGCTGTAAGGGTTTACTTTTGCCATTTCTAGGGCTATACGTAGCAGGATCAATCTGCTGTCATATATAATACACACCCCAAGAGACTTAAACTGGGCTTTAAGTGATCTCACACAGGACTGCTGCCCACGACAGTACCCAGCCCTTCAGGAAGCATATGCCGACTCATTAACTGGAGTCACTCGTTTGTACACGGTCCTGACAGAGACCTGCTCCTGTTCCAGGCTGCCTGTGCGTTGCAGCAGCACTATGGCTCACTAACTACTGCTCTCCAGCTCATCACTTGCCTATCCTCCCACAAAACTTATCTGAAGTATCAGCATTAGACTTCAAACATTGCAAGCAAAATACTAAAAAAGCAGCAGTGTATTTACACAAACACCCCCTCCCTCCCACCCTCAAGAAAGAAACCCCCCAAAACCAACCACCTCAATCTCTAAGAAACCAGACAAGTCAGGTATCAAGAAGGGTTATCTGCTTCATCGACACAATAGCAGCATTTAGACTTGTGCTGCAACATGCACTTCAGATATTCAAACAATTTTGGTGTTTGTTAAGAGCAATTCAGACAGCTTCTCCAAATTCCAAATAGATTTTCCCTCACCACCAAGACCAGGCTTGAATGGTAGGTCATGTGCCACAGATACATCCTCTATCACCAGACTATGTTCTGGTCTCCAAAAAAAAGGGAGGGGGAAGGAGAACAAAAGGACAGGTATCTCCCACTTCACTTTCACACCACCACACTCCCAGGAGCCACTCATCCCACCACGCACACCACATTCAGCACCACAGTTTATTCAACCTATTAGTTGTTCAAATGTATTCCCAAAAGGTTTATATACCTGGCAATGTGCTAGTGTTCCAATCTTGGACTACCCCTTCCGATTCCTTGACTGTGTGATTAAGACAGAATGTTGAATTTCAGTTTTTATGCCAGGCATAGAATAAGCAGGAGCTGCATAAAATCAGCCAGCTTCATTAAATATCAACTGCTTGTTTGAAAGTGCAGTTCGACTGTTTACACATACCCATTGCTCCCATCATTTGACTGCCATAGGCACCACCACTTCCTCCTGCTGTAGAATTCAAGAAGAGTTCTACATATCTGTGTTCTGGAAGAAGAAAATTTTGCCATGAGAGCATATCACACCAAACCCACAGTTTGTCTCACTGCAAGTAAGTCTGCAACAAAACCTTTGGCATTCCAGGTACAGCAGATGCGCTACGCTGCCATGCTGTATCTTCCCTAAAGCCACATGTTCCGAACAGTTGTACTTACGCATATTTGCTTTGTCTTTGGACATTGCGGCCACTGCATCCTCATGAGTAGCAAATTCAACATCTGCCTCTCCAGTTACTCTGCCATCTGGTCCGATTTCAATGTGTACTCTTACAGGGTTCAGAGGTGAGAAGAACTACATACGGAACAGTCACACAGATTAAAACGCACCAATGCAACAGCTGAATTTTAGAGCAAGCCATTTTCTCCAAAGGAATGCTCGTTAACTGCAGTGCAGTTGACATGTCCAACACGATCACAGAACCGTAAAGCCATGCACTTAGAGCAGCAGATTTGGAACTCACGTTATAGATGTCGTTCTCCGTAGCTCTGTAAGGCAGACCTCTCATGTGGACGCAGTGGCCAGTCGTGCTCTGGAAGGTGGATCCCCCGTCGCCGTATCTGTGGTCCGACATTCCTGCAGAGAAAAGAGTCCATTCTAGGTCTTTCAGATGTATTTTAGTTTCTTTTGAGACGTGTTGAAAAGTTTAGTTACTATTCCTATTAGAGAGATCTTACCTCTTCCAAATCTATCAGAACCAAAACCATAGCCATCATTATACCCATTGTAGTCATCATAACCTCCATAACCTATAAATAGATTGGACAACATGTTCATTTCAACTACAGAAAGATCCAAATATACATGAACACACTGCAGACAACTAGGATTAGAAAGTTTCATTTCTTCTAGAAGAATTAAAGCCAAGAACATATACAAACCAGTAGCTACAAAGCAGGGAAGACACTACCCGGTCCAAGTGTTGCTGCTTCTCAGATGAGCAGCTCCCTCTTGGACTTCGTATACTTACCTCCTCCGTAGGCTCCACGCCTCATTCTTTCCAAGCTACTTCCTCTACCAAGACTGTTATATCCCCGCGTAAGACCAGGTCTGTCGTAAGGACCGGGTCTCTGCATGGCCAACAGCTTGCGTGGAGGGTCGTAGTGAGTGCGCACTTCCGCTCGACTACTCTTGAAGATCTCAATGTACCTAGAAGTGTTTCCACAGAGAGAAGTCAGTCTTCAACTCCTTCCACGAATACCTCACAACTTCACATTAAAACAAGCCATTTAGTCATAGCCTTGAAACTGGCAATGTATTTTAAGCCAGGTTTCTCTACATTATGTAGGCAATGACATACTATTGTAAGTACTACATTACTTTCAAATCAGTGTTTTTTTCAAGAAATTACAATTACTGAAGGGTTTCCATGCTCCTCATACTTCACAGTATCCCAACCATAAGGGTGGGGGAGCAAAATTGATTCCCCACCCTCCTCCCCCCAATTTAAAAGTGTTAGTCAAAAAACATAGGAGGGACTGATGTCCACTCAACTCAGCACTGTTTTGCTCATGTGGCAATGTAAACAGAGGATTAAAAACCCAGTCTCCACCAAGATTTTAACCCATCAGGATGCTACAAAAAGTTCTGCATGTGCTAGTGAACCCAGCCTATGCTTCAGTGATTCAGCGTAGGCAAAAAGTGCATGCTTCAATGAAAAATAGTCACAAGTAAAATAGAATAAAAACCCTTTGTGACAATTTCTTGAAAGCTATGCTTATTACATTGAAGATTAACACAGTAAGAAAATTTGTTACATTTCAACTTATAAAACAAGTTTAGAAAGTATCACATTTTCTTATGGTAGTAAGAGTACTGTGCATGTCTTTAGAGCTAAAGGCATAATTGGTGCTATTTGAGAAGTTAAAGCCATAGTCTCTCAACTTTGTTGCTTTCAAGCTATCAGTTTTGCAGTCCTCTGTTATCACCCAGTTTCCAAAGCACACTTAGACATAGCCCAATTTTTATCTTTCATTTTGGGTAGATCCAAACAGTCTGTGCCATAAGCACATTAGCAATACCTTTACTTATCACCGAGTTAGAGACCAAAATACTATTTCTATTCGGATGTTAACACTTTCAGAAGAGAGAATATGGATTTAATTGTTTACCATAAGAAAAGTGACATAGCCAACCAACCATCCATCCCCACCTGTGCCCTATTCTTTCCTTGTGTTTCTTTAGAGCCTTTTCAGCTATTTCCTGTGAAGCAAACTGCACGAAGGCCTCCCCCGTACTCCTCCCCTGGAAGTCCACCGGCAATGTTATCCCATTTGGCACGATTTCCAACCCTTCAACCCAAGGACAAATAACCCCAGTAGGGGGGCAATATTAACATCACAAGCCCAGTCATGAGTTTTTCTTATAGCTTTAAAAACACCAGAATTTTAACACTTGTAAGTGAATGGTATGTTGATTCTAGAACACTAGAAGAAAAAGCATGTCAACAAAGAGAGATCCACGATCACATACCATTCAGTTTACGTTCTTAACCCACCCTGCAGAGCACAGAAATGTTCTGAGTGTCAGGGACAACTCCTCAGTAAGGCGTCTAATGCAGGGTGCATTAAGAAGTTCACATATTATTACAAACCTCTTCAATTCTGTGAAAGTATTTACGATGAACTTTTTAATATAACTTAAATTCAAACACAGCAAGTTAAACAGCTTTATATATAACAAGTATTTCTACTAGAAGTCACTCAGGTAAAATAGTCTTACGCAAACTTCAAGTTTCAGCATTAATTTTTTATCTTTAGGAGTGCTTAATTAAGAAAAAAATCATGAAGTAATTTCAAAAATATTAGTTTCTGAACAGAAGAGGCATATTTTGTATATTAAGCACATTAACAGTTTTTAAAGCTTGAATCACTTAACCATGTAAGAAACAACTTAAAATGCACATGCTTAGGAATTGCTCTTGTTCACAATATATTACTGATTCAGAAAACAAAAAACAAGTTCTGAAATTGTAAAATTGGAAATATTTCTACTGTATTTTAAAGCAAAACAGTAAGCTCAATTGTATCTTGTTATAGCAAAACATTCCAGCTATTTTTAAAACACTCACATTTAGAAATCTACTACTCTGAAAACACTAACAAGTTAAGTCCTAGGTAGATCAACAGATTTCATTCTTAGGCATTTATAATACTATTCCAGTTCCTAAAACATACAGCAGCTGCAAAAAAGTGAGAATGAGTCAATTCAAGACATTATCTCTTCATCCATAAAGACTTTAAGCTAGACAACTTTTTTTTTCCCCCACCCCCTAGGAAGTGGAGGGGGGAAATCTGTACTTGGGTGGAGTTCAGCAGGTTGTTTTTTTCGGAACCTTATTCAATGCTAAATCTATGTTTATAAATAGTCGTGGGCACAATGCATGCCCCTCCTCAGATCCTGCTCCTTGTACTGAACCCAGCAGTAAGGGTGTTCTACATCCTTCACTGAGTAGCGTGAACCAGCTAAGACTGTGGGTGGAAATACCCTCCCACCTGAATTGTTCACTTCTCATTTAGTAAGCAAGACATGTTTTCTGCTATCCTTACTTGGAACAGTATGTCCTGCTAGGTATAAATTAGAGCAGCTTTTTGGAGTTCCCTCAATTATTAAATAAACAAGTACTTTAGGAATTGATCCCTCAAGCCCAGATAACTAATGAAGAATTTCTTATTTACTTTTAATACCCATCAGTATACTGCTGCAAGTACTACTGGGCAATCCATGGTGGGTTTTTTGTTTGTTTTTAGCATAGACCAATAGTGCTATAGCTACTACTTTTATCCAACATACCTGAAAAAAACTGTACAATTTCTTCTTTACTACAGCCAAATGGGAGTCCTCTAAGACGTACAAAACCATCATTAGCCGTATCAGGGCTGTTGGGACCAGTATGCTTCAGAACCCAATCCATTTCAACGTTGTTTGACTTGAAAACTGTAAAAGGCACTTAGAATTAATGCATTCTGCAATACGCAACAGTTTTAAAAGTCATTTGCCTTGAAACTAGTCAACTTCTGATATACAAGTCCATTTGTCCTTTCACATGCATTTTAAAGAGACAGAAAAGCAATTAATGAAAAACTGATCAAGCACAAACACATTTAGTCAGTTACTAGACCAACTGAGTCAAACCTTCAACATATCTGTGTCCCATTGTTTCTCTGTCTTTTTTCAGTGCCAATTTCACATCCTCCTCTGATTCAAGTTCAGCAAATGCTTCTCCACTTGGTCTGCCCTCCCTGGTGTAGATGAAACGGATACCCAAAGCCCCGTTTAGAATTTTGCAATCTGAAAATGAAACAGGAAGGCCAGAATGAGTTTAATTATTACAGGAACACTGTGCCTTTAGAAGTTTCAGATATTCTAAAAGGAAAAAACAACGACCAAGTTACATCAAGACGACAAAACTGGCAGTATTCTTGTAATTTTTACAGTGACCAATAAACTAAGGGACTAACTAAAATCAAGCTACCCTTCTTGTGAAGTCCATAAGGATAAATGCAAATTAGCCATCTGTTTTCAAGGCTTTGCTGCCTTAAGTTGAACGTGCTATCTGCTTTGGATCGTAAATGACTTAGACTTTCTCATCAGCATGAAGTGAAATCGGGAGTAGTAACTCTAAGTGTAATGAACTAAATCAGAACCAAGTCCAATATGCCAAACTCCTGAAGCAGCTTTAAAATCTCCAGTCACTGAAGAAAGCATGCATTTATCACCACTACTTATTACTGCAGGATGCCAATAATTTGGGGGAGGGACACAACACACTAAACACTTAACACAAGGGAGCCTATTAGGACAAGACCAAGAACTAAACTGACTTAGTCCAACCTGAAGCAAGAATTTTGACCTTTTCTTTAAAATGGAAGCTCCTCTCTTTTGGCTGCTCAAGAAGTTAAGGCAGTTGCAGCTACCCCAGCAACCTGCAGACTAAGCTCCTCTGTGGCTAGTTCCCGCTAGCAACAGCATAGCGTTCGCGGTCCTAGCCGAGGCACTTGTTGCACTACAAACTTCACCAGCTACTGAAGTGCCCTGAATGCGTCCTGGAACTGCTCACTGCAGCACTCCCACTGCCACAGCGTCACCTGGAGAAACCCAGTATTGACAACAGAGCCCAGCCCCTCTCCCAGACCCCCCTACCCCAGTTCTGCTTACCGGAGAAAAACCTCTGCACCTCCTCGGTGGAGCAGGACCAGGGCAGCCCCCTGACTTTCACCACATATCCCTCGCTGCTCTCCGTGTTGAGCATCACATTGGGGGTGAGGCTCGGCTCCGTCTCGGTTTCCGTGGTTGCTGGAGAAGACCAAAACGGGCCCTTTGAGATGCCGCACGGCACGGCCGCCACCCGCACCCCCTCAGAGCGCCTGCCCGCCCCCGAGCCTCCTCTACCTCGGACCGCTGCCCGCCTCACACACACAGAGCCGCTCCCGCCCGGCGCACGCCTGGCCCGCCCCCCCCGGCCCGCGCCCAGCCCCCATCCCCGCACGCACACATGGTGGGGCTCCGCGGTGGTTCTAGGGCTCCGAGCCTGATCCGCTGTCCGGAGAGCGCCTAGTCCCAGTCAGGCGGCAGCGAGCGGGCGAGCCTGTGGCGAGAGCGCGCTAGGAAATGGCGGCGGGTACTCCCGCTTCCGCTGGGCCGGGCCTTCCGCCGCCGCCCCACAAAGCGCCCCGGCCCCAGACACCGCCCTGGTGGGCCCGACGACTCGGCAGTCCCCGCCGACGCGCACAGCGATCCCTGGCCGGCAGGAGAGCAGCGGCGGCGGCCGAGGGGCGCGGGCTGCCGGCGCCGCGGCCTGGCTGAGAGTTAAGGCGCGGGGGCGCATGCGCGTCAACACCCGGCGGGCTGCTGCCCCGCCCCCGCGGGACCCACCTGCGCATGCTCTCTAGTACCACTGCGCTCCGCCGCCCCGGGACACACAGCCGCTACGCAAACGCTCCCCGCGCCGCTCCCGCCAGGTTGCGCATGCGTCCTCGCTACTCTACGGTCTTCCACCGTCACCCTCCCCCGGCCACCCCAGTAGTTTGTGCGCATGCGTCGCCTGCCTACCAC
>JAVJGG010000043.1:15804664-15821946 GCA_035590195.1 Aviceda cuculoides | reverse complement strand
AAAACTCCCCCCACCCCCCCCCCAAAAAGTTTGAAGCTGCCTGCTACTGTACTTTAAGGTTTGTAGTTAATACTAGAAATTGATACTTTAAAACCAACAGTATCTAATTTGATATTTGGATTTAGACATTTACATAATTTAGGGGTTTAGGAATGTGCAGGTAAGCTTTACCATCAAAGAATTACTAACCCTGCTGGGGTGTTAGTGACAGCACCGAGCAGTTAGAGAGTTTTCAAATACTGTAAGAAAGCAGTAGCTACTTCATAATATACAATTAAGGCATAATATACAATCAATGGTGAGTGTGTGACTGTATCCTTAGCAGTAACTTTTACAAACACAACAAAATGTCAAGCCGTTCGTTAGTTTTACAGTTAGGTGCTTTACTTGAGCTTTCATGGAAAAAAAAAAAACCCCAAACCTGAATTTTAGACAAGTATGTTTCTAGGGAGACAGAACAGGAAGCGAGTCTGGAAATCACATTCACACACATTGAAATTCAAACGTGAACCATAATTTTGCAAACTGTAGGCTCGAGAAAGTTTTCTTCCACTTTTCCACTTAAACAAGCCCTCCCTCAACATAATGCAACAGTGGTAAAAGTACTGACTGTTCCTTGTTCTGCTTAGAAAAACATGGTATCAAATAAAATAACTTACCGTGAGCAACGTTGTTTATGCAGTCAAGGTATTGTCTTCCATTCTCATCATACATATACTGGCCTTTTGCCTTTACGATCTTCACTGGATCGTTAGAAAAAAACAGCTTGCAAGAAGAGCTATGGCAAGCATCAGAAAGCAAAATAAATTTTAGTGAATTCTAAAAGTTGCATAGTTTATTCTGCTGGTAATATTTTCAGTTAAGTGAGTTAATCAAGTGAAAGACATTTCCCCAGTTGCCGGCACACGGCATCATCCTACTTCTGGCCCCTAAAACAAAGCTTGGGATGGGGAAGAGAACAGGCCTTGTGCTCTAAATCGTGTCAAGTTTTGTAAGACTTGCAGGGAAAAAACCAGCTTCAGAACTGAAAATCCTTCACTGGGAATCTAGCCACTGCACATGGGTAGGACTTACCACTATAATTTCATCCAGTCTTAACTGCAGTTCCTGATTGTCTATGCTGTCTGCTCTTCATGTTCTTGAAACCCTCTCTGGTGTCTCTTACCTCGTGATTGTTTTCATTATATTCTTGCTAAGGTCCTGATTTTCCAGATGGTATGGTGTGGGTGATGATTGTTACATCTGTAAAAAGCTTCACTAACCTTTAAACCTTGAGTGATTTTATAAGGCTGGGTCTACTTAAACGCGTTTGTTTTGTTTCATTTTTTAAATAAATTGCCAAATAAGTAAAATTGAAACACATGTCTGCCTAAGTGGGAGTTGCAGAGATTTGACTCTGAAGGGCAATGCCAAACTTCCATGCTTCATTTAGTAAAAGACTGCTTATACAAAAATAAAACATCTGATCATAAATACAGAGTCACTGTCAAATGAGAAACAAAAGACAACAATAAAATAACAAACTGCTTCACTATCCCTCCCCATAGGAATTCTGTACTTTCTGCGTGAGCTAGCAGTAGAATGGTAAAACAGTCAGGTTTTTTCTAAGCTTATCCTGACTGTTCAACAGATGCTAAGAAAGAACGTACAGAGGCTGGGTCTTCGTTCCCAGTGGCAGGGCAAATCAGTTAGTTACAAAAAGATTAATATACAGGGTACTATTCTTCAGGTTTGTGTTACTGGCACAGTTAAAATTCCAGCATTTACTTTCAGCCCAACTTTTGGATTCATAAAATGTATAAAGATTAAAATAACCATTGTTTTTTAATATATAAGTAAGGGACAATACAAAAGCATTCTGACAGTTAAATGTAAGTTTGGCTACCATTCCTGATAGCAGTCTACAGAACTAAGATTTTTTGGGGGTCAGTTGAAGCAACACACGCAGTGGGAAATTTGGAACCGAGTCTCCTGCTTAATTCTATCAAACTGGGCAGACATATGTTGTTAATTTTATCACGTTTTGGACGCAAGGAAAAGTTTTCTGAAAGACAGGCTATACTAGTAGGTCCGCCAGAACCTCTGCCTAGCCCAGCATCGCCTGGCAGTGCCCCTGCCGAGCCTCCGGCAGGTCTGCAGCTGGCTTAGCCCAGCTCCACCTGAGCTTTCTAGGCAGTTTAAAGTTTAAACGGGCACGCCAGATATCACGCAGGTTTTATACTTCGGTTTCGTAACCCCCCTCCTTAAGAAATGCTAGTTACTGCTAATTACACCAGTAAAACCGGGCTTTGCAGGCTAACAGCGCCGACTTTCCCGGCGACGTTGCTGGTTTGGACCTAGAGTGCTGGCCAGGCTTGACTTTAGCCCCGGGAACAACCGCGACGGGTGTCCGAGGGCCGGGCTCGGAGCAGCCAGAACCCGCCGCTGCCGACCTGCAGCGTCTGCCGGCTGCCCCGGGACGGGGACCGGGCCCGGGGCGAGAGGGGTGGCCGTGCCCGGGGAGGCCCGGCGGCTGGGGGGCGGGTACGGGGCTGGAGCAGGCGCCGCTGGCGCCCTGTCGGCCGTTGTAGGCCTCTGAGAGAGGCCTGGCGGGGAGCGGCGGGTCTTCTGGTAAGTTCTGGGACCTCTGGGCTGGGGAGCGGCTTGTGGCAGGGCCGCGGCTGGAGCGGGGCCGGTGGGGCGCTTGGGTGCTCCCCCCCCACCCGCGACGGGGTGGGACGGGGACCGGCTTCTGAGGGGCGGGGGGGAAGCGGGGGGTCGGAGGTGGATGTGGGTTGGAGAACGGTTTGGGTTTTCTCTGGCTTCTCGTTCTAACGTCGGCCGCTGACGTGTGGAAATAAGTCTTGGGCTACCTAAAAACGCTCGCCGTCGGTAGGAAGCCCCGCAGAGCTGGCAGAGGATGCGGGCGCCCAGCACAGCGTGTGGCCTGGTTCGGGCCCTGCGAGGGGAAGTAGAAGTCTCTGGAAAGGGGGAGTTGGAGGCGCAGAACTGGAGGCCCAACAGGTGGGGAAGATGTGGTAATCAAACAGCGAGGGAGGCCAAAGGTGAAGTACAGATGAGGAGACTCCGCAGCAGCAAGGCCTGAGATTTTGGGGGGCTTGAAATGCATGCTTTGGTTTTTACTGCCTGAAGATCGCTTTTTTGGGTGTCTTCAAAATAGTATATAAATGACACCTTCGTTCTCATATTTGGCTGAAGATTGTGTTGTGTGCTTTTAAAGCAAAAACCCCCACACCTTTGAATTAAAGCATACATAGTTTAGTGCTCTCTTGTCTGTACTGATTCTAAAGAGTGAACTTTCACATGCAGTTTTGTGGTTGAGAACTTTCTAGGCTGTGGAAAGAGAAATCCTGCAGGTGATTTGGTTGTGAAAGGAAACAGACATGTATTAATAGTAGTAGTAGTAATGGTAAAGGTCCAGACTGTATTATTATTAGTGTTAACGTAATTAGTGCAGCAGCATTTCTGCAGAGCATCGTGGGAAACTTTCTGGAACTTAAGAGTTAGATGTCTGAAAACTAGTCTCTAGGAATGTAATGTATTTCTAAATCCAGTACATTTACTTAACATTGTCAGATAAGTATAGCTAACACACAGGTTTTATGGGACATTTTACCCACTGTGGTTTGGGTTGCTAAAATATTGCAAGGAGATAGCAGAACTATAATAATGTATGAGATAATGTAGATAAAATACTGGTTAAAACCAGGTTGAAATATGTTACTTTAGGTTCACTCTGATGCACTTGCAATTACTCCAAAAACCTCCTTACTGTTGATTTGGTTATATTGCATGGACTTATCCAAAACAATTACCAAAACTAGGAAAAGCTTTGAGTTAAATTTTGTGTTTATATTAAGTTTCAGTATTTCTAGTTTTTTAAAAAAAGATACTATGAAGGGAATACTTATACACAGCTTGTGATGTTGTCTGTGAATTGTACAAGATGTAAACTGCTTCCTGGTATCAGCTGCGCTTCTAGGAGGGGAAGCCTAATGCAAAACAGTAAGAAAGCCTGCAGCTTCTGTTAGATGACCCCCTCATTTGATGTGCTGCAGCACTTCCCCCTAGGTAAATGAATAAATCCTTTACTGAGAATACACTGCGACTTGTACATAGCCCTGCATTTTACTTCCTTTTCTGGCCTTTCATTTTTTTTCCTCTAGTAGTGATAATGATAGCAGTCTGTTCTTGCTGGAATCAATTCTGTAGCAGGGCAAACTTGACTTGATTTCTAGGCCTGATGGTCTGAAAGAGCTCAGGGCACCTCCAGATCACCCCCTGCCTAATGTAATTTCCCCTAGCAGCCCATCTGGTTTATGGTCAAAAAGCTTTGCAGTGCTGTCTTTGCCCTCCAAGGACTTCCAGTTCTGCGGAAATGGTCTCTTTGCTGACAAATGGTACATGGTGTTTTCTCCCTTACTGTATCTGCACCGTTGTACATTATTTTTAGAAACTGGCATATTTGAAATGCTTATTAAAAACAAGCTTTGTTGCTGTCACCTTTCACAGCTAATCTCTTGCCTGGTTTGTGCTCCTTGCAACCCCAGTAGAAGGCAGCTTTCTCTGCAAGGCTGTCGAGCTCTCCAGGAGAGGTTTGGCTAATCCTTTCCAGGAGGCTTTCCTCCAATCTTATGTAGCAATGTATCCTAGCCACCCCCTCCTTTAAAACAAAAAAAGGAAGGTGGGGGGGGAACCACCCCACACAGAGCTCCTGCCTCTCTCCTATTGTAAGCAAGGCAGTTTTAGTTTAGTCTTGTCTGTTGTTCATCGAGTTATGATGTTAAAGGCAGAATCTTCACAATGCTGGAAGTTGTTTAGTTGTCTGCATTATATGAATTGCTGCATATATATTAACATAATTTTATTATATCCCTCTCAGAGGGGTGGTGAGGTAATGCACTGGTTGCTGAAATTATAGCATTTGGCCACACAGTTGTTCAGCTTTGCCACAGAGTGTAGATCTCCCAAACCTGCCTAAAGACAGGTCTGTCCTGGACAAGTGCAGATGACAGAACTGCACCTGAAACTACGGCATTAAGCTGACTCTGCTGCCAACAGCTTAATTTCCTTTATCTGTGGCTACTTACTTTATCTCACAGTGCTTTCACTTGTCCTGCTACAGCTCTTTTTGCCTTTGCATGCTGGACTGGACTGGGGTATCGATTCAGGGTTAAAATAACATGGCAGAAGGACTTCGAGCCATCTTAAACCAGCTGCTAGTTCATCATGAGGCTGTGTAAACAGTTACCCTGGCACCGCAGAGGAGCCAGGATGTGGAAGGTGGAGGGACTGTGAGATGTAGAAGAGATTTCCTCTGCTCTTCAGTAGTTCTGACTTTAAGAAACTAGTGGACTACCAAGTAGGGTAGCCAAGACTAGCTCAGAAACTGTAAAAATCTCATTTGAGAGGGAAAATGTGTATCTGTGTCTCAGCCTTTCTGTTCTTGTCTCCTTGCATTTTTTTGTGTTGTGATGAATTTTCTTTGTCTTTAAATTTTTCTTCCATAATTCTTGCCTTGCATGAGGATGCATTGTGCTTGTTTTCTACTGGTGTGCTTCCACTGTAAATACCATACTGAAATCCAGTATTTGGAACACAGGACTTTGCTAGCAAATTTTGCTCCTGTTATACTTAAGTCATTCAGCTGTCACCTCAGATGCTGCTGAAATAGAAACCACTGATGCTCTTCCAGTTAAATTGCCAAGGGGTAGTTTGTAGTAAGTGACTTTTCATAAGACCCATTTAATCTGACTGTTAATTCTTAAAAAAAAAAAAAAAGAAAAAAAGTAAGTAGTAAACTAGATAGCCAGTAGCAACTCAAATGTAGTTATGCATTCTGAAATATGCAGTGTTAAGAACTGGCTTGATGAACCGCTCAAATAGATTAGTAACCAAGGAGATGATTAAACTGGTTTTGCAGGCTCTGTTTGACCTGACAGGGAAGTTACTTTCTAAATAGTATATTCTGGAAGTATGATAGCAAAGGACTTAAACATCCTTTGTGTGGGCCCTTTCACTGTCACTCCTTCCCCAGGACATCTGTGTTAGAGAGAATGGTGACAACTGCCTGCTGTATGGGTCAAGTGTTTCCAGTGTCATGCCAGTAATTAAGAACAACTTTCCACTTTATGCCCAGTGAAAGGGGAATTCTAAATAAAAATAAATCTCTGAATCTGCATGACTTCCTTGAAATTCAAAGGTAGCAATCACTTAGCTCTACATTTTAAGAGTGCCACTTCTATGGCAAGAAGCTGATCCTGTCTCTGACTCTCACTACAGTTTGGTTTAGTTTTTATTTTGTAAGTCTGTGTACAGCTGTTCCAGGTGTCTGTTTTCAGTGCTCTGCTATAGCTCCTGTAAATTCCAGGAGAAAATGCTTTGGCCTCTTGACAATCAGGTGAACAGTGCTTAAATGTCAGCTATAAATTTTCTAGTGTAGAAGCTGGCTGTGGATGGACACACAGACAGAGAACAAGTGATTTGTTAGCCCTGGCAATCCCAAACTCTCTTCCTAGTTAGTACTTTGGTATTATACTGCAGTAGTTTTCCCTTCGATCCAAGTGGCGTGCCAATGTCTGTAAGTGTCTGAAGATCTTACAAAAAAAGAAAAAGTAGATGAAGTTTTACTCATATCTGTCTTGAAACGTTGTTAGGGTGAAAATGAGGGTTGCACTGAAGTAGAATGGAGACGTCAGAAGCTCTCGCCTATTATGAAAGGGTTCCTTTGTTAAAGGCTTTTGGCAGTTCCATGATCAGAAATAACACCAACCTTCAGAAATGTTACACAGTTAAACCTAAAGAAGGGAAGTGCAGGCAGAGTAAAAAATGGCTAATGATGATGATCGCTTGGAAATTGGACACTTCTTAAAGGGAGAAATCTGATCATAATAGAGCAGGTGGCTGTGCGTCTGAAGGTTAGACTACATTTTAGGTGACTAATCGAACACCTGTAGTTGCTAGCAGCTTTAAAGCTCCACTGAAAAATTGGTTTATGCCTGTTTTGTATAAAACTTGAGTTTCTTCTCTCCCCTCCTCCCTTCCTTTTCTGTCTTCTGTTTAGGAGTAATCTAATTTACTAGGGCATAGTCATGTTTATGTGCTGTCCCTAAGGATTGTGTGAAGTGAAGTTGAAATTTTCTCCTGTAGCAGTACATCCATTATGGGTAGAAGTAGCGTTTTAAATATCGAAAATGTGTGCTTCACTTAAATTGCTCTTCTGAGAACATAGTGTCTTTTATTTCTTATAATTTAGTTAGTTTTTATATTGTTACGGATTAACAGAATAAGGAGCTTGGCATGACAACTGGCAGTTGCAGGAGATGCTACCAGTTTGTACTCAAGGTGTATGAATGGTAGCTTATGTGGAATTTGGGACTGATGTAATAAGTATGTAGGAGGTGTCCTAAACAGCTTTCTGTAGGGGTATAAACTTGAGAATACTGCTTGCCAATGATTATGAAGAGGCAAGGACATGAAACTAGATTAGCTTCTCTTGATGCTTTTAGCTTTTTTTTTTCTGAGAGGGGGGAAAAAAAGCTTGCTTGGGAACTTGAGCAGGTAGTACTTCTACCTTGAAATGGGGTTCAATGAGGCCTCAAATTCAGACAGCATTAGCTGATAAATGTAGAACTACAAGGTCAAAACCTATGGTTGTGTTAGGAGCACAGATGTGCAGAGTAGCATAGGTTCTGCCCCTGCTGTACAGGTCACTGGTAGAATTGTCTGTTTTCACTAGGATTCTTTGACAGAAGAATTTCTGGAGCAACCTTGCCTGCAATATGAAGCAATGTGGCTTTGCCACTTACATACTAGTATTTACTGAAGTCCATTTGCTGCTGAGTATTTCTGAAGGGTTGTAGTTGGGGTGGGATTGTGAAGTAGGTAATTATTACATATGGAGTCAGTACTGGCATGAAAGTTAGGGGGAGTGATTTAATTCTTTCACCAAAACTTCATTGCTGGTTGGCTAGTGCTGAGATTAGTTAAGAGATTACTTGCATGCTAAATCATTAATATCCTTTGCACAGGCTTGGGAAGAGGTATGCAGAAACTCCTTCCTCTTAGAAGGAGAGGAGAGAATTGGCTTATTTTTAACCTTGCTATATTTTTAAGATTAATTTCCTTGTATCACTTTCCAGATCATGAAGTGGTCATTCTATGTGCATAATATAATTTGAAAGTAGTTATGAAACTTGGGGTAAAATCTTGCTGAATTTATCTCTATTAAAAATGTATTTGGTGAGGCCCTGTTGGTAAGGTAAGACAAAATTCAGCCCTTCCTTTGGAAATGTGTCCTTGTGCCATCTCATCTGTAGTTGCTTCAGTCACACTGGACACATCCAGAGCTCTAAAGATTATTTTTTTCAAATGAAATTTCAGGCTCTTTTTTTCTCTACTCTTTTTTATGCTGGTGGACATGAGTTTATTTAGAGAACATGATATCTGTGCAAGAGGAACTTGAACTTCCAAGGGTGTGGATGTTTGCTTGAGAGTTTTCGTTCCTTGGTTTTGTATCGTGGTTCCCACATTAGTAGTAAGAGTTATGAGGTGTCTAACTGTTTTCAATTTTGGCTGTACACTGTTGTGTTAAGCAAACAAGCTTTGCTCATATGTAACAACACTTGAAAGTTTTTGTCAGCTGTTCATGCTGTGAATGGTGTCCTTTTGGCTTAGAGGTGTTTCAGTGCAGTTGCCTGTACTGTGAGGGGGGGGTTGTGAGCATGCATTTAGACCATAATCCTCAATCTATCACTATTGTTAGAAAACTGGCTGCAATTGCATGTTGCTGTAGTGACAAACGGGACATGATCTCAGCACAAGTCTTTAAAATACAGGTTTGCTGTAGTTATAAAATGTCCCCTCTGTCATTAGAAGTAAGTTAAAGAATAATCTAAGGACGGTAGATCTGGTATGCAGCGTTGTTTTGGAGTATTGGCTAGCACTGATAAGCCTTTAAGACTAAATTCTTTTAGTTGCCTAAACATGCTTTGGAAAGTTGAAAGTTTGTTTTCTAGCATGATCTTATGTTCCTGCAGGCACTATTAACTCTGCTTGAGTTGCATTTGTAAGTCTCCAGGGCTACAGCCTGAGGCAGGAGTGTAAGGGAAGGAGGAGATATTTGGTTTTATACTTGCTTTCAAAAAAGTAGTAGTCTCAGTTACAACTCTGGTTTTGAAAGAAAAATTTGGAGTGTGATTCAAACCAGAAAAGGTGAGCAAGGATAAGTTGGGGTTTTTTTGGCAAATAAAACTGAGCAGCATGCCAGGAGTGTTGCCTTCTGTATCAACCTAAAGGTGCAGTGATCTTGTAGCTTTTTCTAGCAAGAAAGTCAAATTGAAACCCATTTTACTTACAAGATCTTTTGACCTATGCTTGCCAAGTTCTACCATATTTTAGGTGTGACAACGTGCTGGGCACCTTATAAATTAGTTGAAGTGCGATATTTTAATTCTGTAAAGCCTCTGTTAACAGGTATTCTTTTTCTTTGGCCATCCTGTTAAATTAGAGATCAAAAGAGGGGAATCAAATCAACTGTCTGTTAAACAGTAAGAAATTTTCTCCTGGTCTGCCTCAGCAGCCTCAACTGTGTATAGATATCTGCCAGTAATATCAATGACTGTTAGCAGTAATTCCAGAATAAAACCTGGAGAAGGGGACTGATGAATGAAAACTCATGTCCTACAGTTGAAAGGACAGAAAAATATTGAACAGGAGATAGAGGATTGATTACTCCATAGATTACTCTCTGCTTGAAAGAGCTAGCTAATTGTATTTCAATTCCTGCACTGAATGGAAGTTTCAGTTTCTGCATGATACATTTAAAGTCCTTCTTAAGCAAGAAATAGGTTTTCTGTTTAGACTTTTGCAGTTACATAGGTTGTGGTGCTGTGTACATGTGTCTGCTGTTCTGCTCATGGACTGTGGCAGTGTAAGAGCAAAATTATGACACTTCTGCAGCATAATCTGCAGAACTTGCACACATGGTCCTCCACTCAGTTAATGTCTGTTTTGTATTAAATACTTCAGCTTTATGTTGTATTCCTCTCCAGCTTTTCGAGCTGTCTCAGCCAGCCAGATGCAGTAAATAACAGAGCTGAAAAGATAAGTTTGTACTTTTCTTTCGGTGGTATGACTAGGCACTTTACCTGTTGTCTTGAATGCTTGGTTTTGTACCAAGAAGCAATGCTTTGCTCTGCGTGCAGTGGTGGCTTGACCTCTTTGCCTTGTCTTATTTATTCAGATCATGGAGCTGAAATGGCTACTCTGTGTGACCCTGCTCACTCTTGGGACTCTTGCTGTCCAGGCACATGATATGGATGATGACAATGATGGTGATGATGTAGTTGATATTGAGGATGACTTGGATGATGGCATTGATGAGGTAGAAGAGTCAAAGCCTGAAACAAGCACTCCTCCTCCAACTCCAAAGGTTTGGCATGGAACTTCTTTTAAAAATTGAATTACTGCTTGTGTTGTGGTTGATGTGAGTCTCATCAGAGTTGTCTTTACTTTGCTAACATTTAATATAATATATTGTGATATTACCAAATACGTTATCTGGGAGTAGAGCTTGGAATTAAGCTTAGCTGCTTTGATCCTTTTCTCATGTACCCCACATTCTTCCTGAAGACTTAGATCTACCCCTGAAATCTGTGATGTGATTATCAGGAGTGAATGCTAATGTTTCCAGCTAGATACATAGTTTTAGTTGCAGATGAGAGCACAATGGCTTGGCACAAGCAGCAATATTTACGTAACTTCTGTATTTATGCTGCAAGGGTGTTCCAGGTAAGCTGTACTTGAGTGTAGAGGGTGAATGTGAGCTGTATTACTTTAGAGTAGAGAATATGTTTTGAAAGGTGCATAATTGCCCCTCTTCTCCAATAGGTTACCTACAGGCCCCCAATCCCAACTGGCGAGGTGTATTTTGCGGAGTCCTTTGATAAAGGAACTCTGGATGGGTGAGTATAATCTGAAGGATGATTCAGTGTAGCAAATAATAAAAAATTTTGGTGAAAGGTAATGAAATCCTTGCTAGAGCCTGTGTTATTCAAAATTGAATCAAAGGGCAGTGGTTGGCGAGGATTACAGCAGTGACTATATGAGACTGGCTGTTAAAGTACTGAGCTAAACTAGTATTTCCTTAAGTTACAGTAACAAGGTGGAGGTAAGCCATACATGTGTAATGTTTTAACCCTCATCTGACTTTTTCACTTTCTTCAGGTAGTGTAAGGATGGTGAGGTACTACTTTTGGGTTGGGGTTTTTTTTTCCTTCTTGTTGTTTTTTTGTTTGTTTGTTTTTTACGGGGTGTGTGGTTTTTGTTGTTGTTTTTGGTGTTTTTGTTTGTTTGTTTGTTTTACAAGAGCAAGGCACTGAGGCCATGATCCTACTTTGGGTTGGAGTCTGAAGTGGCAAATGCAGAAAACTTTGCTGGCTTGGGCATAGAACTCCTTGGGGGATCAAGACACTGGGGCATAGTCATAGGACAGCAAGAGTTATCTTCAGGGCAGCATTTTTAGGGGGAAAAAAAGCATGGTTTTTTGACCATTGGATGTCTGTCTCCTAGATGGATCCTTTCCAGAGCAAAAAAAGATGATACGGATGATGAGATTGCCAAATATGATGGTGAGTCCAACCCAGGTTTCAGATGATAGATATTTCTGATGTCTTTTGTCATACCTGAAGAGGTGCAAGCCTTTGGTTTCTGCTTCCCAGTTAAAATTGTATTCACTGAAGAAAATGGAAGGAGTGCTTATATACCTGGCTAAGAATATAAAGTATAGTTCTGATTTAGACAAAATACCCACTTGGAGGTTTTAAAATAATTTTTAGTGAAGATATGCTAATAACTGGATAAGGTACCCTGTCGGGTGTTATTTCAGAACACTGACTATCTTGTTCAAAATTGGGCTAAACAAACTTGTCTTGAACAAGTTCTGATAATGTTTGGTTAATGTCTCTCCAGGTAAATGGGAAGTCCAAGACATGAAGGACACTAAGCTTCCAGGAGACAAAGGGCTTGTATTGGTAACCCGAGCCAAGCATCATGCAATTTCATCCAAACTTTCAAAGCCTTTTGTATTTGATACCAAACCCCTTATTATACAGTAAGTAAAGGATAACTTAGTCTTCTATTATTTCAGGGGTGACATGGTAGCAGGCTGAGGTTAATTCCATAACTGAGCTTTTGTTGACTGGGAGTCTAGATACTGTAACATATTATTATACTGTTTTTAAGTAAGAGTAAAATAGCAACCTGTGTTCCCAAAGTGGGAAGTTAGGAACAGCATGTGTCCCTCTGAAGTGTGAAAAGGAAAGAAGTCTATGAAAACTAGACTTGGTAACCTGCCTTGGGACTTCAATTCACTTGATTTAATTGTAGTAACAAGGTCAGGCAACTGACTTTTGTACTGCTAATTGTGAAAGTCCTTGTCCTTTCAGAGAAAAGCTGGTCTGTATGTAGGTCAGTGCACTTCCTTACGCAGTAAACTGCCCCCTGTTTCCAAGGTGGTGTGGACAAGATAATAAAGATGCACTTGTTTCCTCCTTCCTTTGTCTTGGTTCATCTGTCATGGAAGATGAAGAGCTTGCCTAGCTCTGTTTGGCCATGACTGATGTAGGAGAACCTAATTGCATGTAGGTTAGACTAGCAAGAAGGAAAAAAAAAAACCCATTCAGTGAGAACAGTTGAATTGTGGATTATTACCTACTTTATCAGTTTTAAACAAAGAGTAAGCTCATTTGTATCTGCACAAGGTAATTAATTGGTCACTTTGCTTTGCATGACTGTTTAGTTTTGGCTCAAAATACAAGCTAAAAATAAATCCCAGTGGTCATCCACTCAGCTGCTGGCATTGAGAGAGGATCAAGCATATTTAGCCTATTCCTGACACAGATGTTTTGCCTTTTTCAGACTTCTTGGCATCCCTAAATATACTGTTGTATGTTTACAACCCTAAAGGGGCTTTTCCTAGGATCCAATTGTTGTCCCTTTGGTAGTCTTGCAAATTGAATTATCTGCTGTAGTAGTTGTGGGGAAAATAATTGGCTTGCCTTAATCTCTGTTGCAGTGCCTTACATACTCGAAAGCTTTTTCTTCATTCTTGCTACTTCTAGATCATAATCTTCTAGACCAGCGCTCGATTCCTTTAATCTTTTCTGTCAGGTTAAGTCTTGTAAATCCTCAATTTTTCTCGTTTCTCAGGCCCTTATGAATATTTGCTTAGTACTTAGAGTGCAGCATGTATTTTTAATATTCACTGGACATGTGATTTAAAGCAAACAAGAACAAAACAGTCTTACTGTTCATTTGTACTTGAAAACTGTAATTGTGCATTACAGAAGTAATTTTTTCTCATGTATAACATGTTCTCACCTTCTCTGTCCAAAACTAAAATTAGGTATGAAGTAAATTTCCAAAATGGAATAGAGTGTGGTGGAGCCTATGTGAAATTGCTTTCAAAAACCCCTGAATTGAACCTGGTGAGTAATGCTGCCACTTTGAGTGTTAGCTGTGAAAGAGATCTTTTTGTTTCTTCTTTAAGCAACCTCTTCAATAAAGGCAGTGGGGCTTATTTAGAGCCTGATCTCCAAAGTACTTTGCACTCAGCAGTTTCTGGCCTCTTGAGTGAAAACTCTGGAGTTTCCTAGTAGCTGAGCAGTCCTAGACCTTTGCTAAAGTCTGCAATACTTCAGACTTCCCTAGGTTCTAGCACCAAAGAAGGGCTATCTTAGGAGAGTAGCCAGTGCATGAGGAGAAACCTTCTCAGGAAGTTGTTGCCCAGAAGGAAGATACCATGTTTCATCCTTTAAAAGAGGCTAATGCAAATAACTAAAAATATAGCTTGCATTTATTGCCTTGTCTTTGACATGTGAACCCACTTGTGAGTTACTGGGTATATTTAAAAAACCAAAAAAGTCTTGAGAGCTTGGACTGGATATAACCTTATATGTTCAGCTGCACATACTAGATATATATAGAACCATTTGCTTCATAAATGACCCTTGAATGCATTGTCTTAAAAGTGTGGTCAGTGGAAGAGACTGTGCTACAAATCCTTAGGATTAAGAATAATTTTCTCTGCTCTCAGTGATATACCAACCTAAAGTGGTTTAGCCTGTTCAGACAAAGCTTAACTGCTGGGTCAGCTTGCATAGGCTTGTGTAGCCTATGGGTTTTCTTTAGCCATCTTCCTTGACTTTATAGGAAGTACCTTTTATGACTTGTTACCCATCCTTTCCTTATGCAGTCTTATTGGAGTTGTATTATTAATACAGATTCCAAATGATTAAAAAAATAGACAGTCAAGTAGTCTTTTGGGTATCTTACCAGTTTCATATGTGCATTGAATTTTAAGATAACGTTAACAAGAACAAATAGACTTGCTTGCAGTGTTCAGTGGTGAGATTATTATATCCAGTTAGCTCTCAGATTGAGACAGTGCACCAGTTTACAAGTGTGTGAACTAAATACGACTTGGCCTCACTTTTAATGCTGCTTATCACTTTGGTGAAAGAAACTCACTGGACTAGCTAATCGTTCATTATTACCAGTAACTGATATTTCTGTACTGATAGCTTTTAAAAATCCTTTACTCTAATGTAGAGATACACTTAAACATTGTGGTTGTCAATTTACACTTATCTTTTTGATAACACTTGAATAGCTGTTGTTTTCCATCTGGAAAGTAGAGACCAAAGGTGCAAAATCAAGTAGCTGGAATAATTCTGGTGCTTTCTCTAGAGGCTTGTATTCATCATATAAGCTTTAGTGGGGGTACTTCACTGGCTTGGTATCCAAGTTACAGAATAACTTCTAATGCATTGGGAGGTCTGATGCCAGGCAGTGACTTAAGTTGTATTTCAAAATAATGGAACTCAGTTTTGCATTGTTTTCAAAGGATCAGTTCCATGACAAAACTCCATATACAATCATGTTTGGCCCTGACAAATGTGGAGAGGACTATAAACTGCACTTCATCTTCCGGCACAAAAACCCAAAGACTGGCAAATATGAGGAGAAGCATGCAAAGCGTCCAGATGCAGACCTGAAGACTTACTTTACTGATAAGAAGACCCATCTTTATACTCTGGGTATGGTGACTGTTAACTCTGCATGCTTATAACTACTACTGTGCTTCCTGAATCAAAAGCTCATAAAATGAGGCAGATGAACAACTGAATATTTGTGTCAACACACCATACAACTAAAAACCACTTAAGCTCTGAAAGCAAAACCTGATCTTACTATACAAAGGCTTATTTCTTCCTTGCAGGAAGTCTTGATTCATGTAAGAAGAGTCATGAGACCTTGAACTTAATAGTTAAAAGATCCGAATCAGAGCAGTCGTTAGTAACTTGATATGCTAAGTATATCCAAAACAATTATCAACACTTATAAACTGCTTGAATGCTGCCCCCTAGTAATTTGGGGTATACTAGGCTTTAGATTTAGAGGGATAGTCTTTGTTTTTTCTTGCTGCTTTCTTAGTACCAAACTCAGTGGTTCTTGAAGTACAGTGTCTGGTGTGGTGTATTAGCTATGACTAATATCTTTCAGGGAGGACTTAGGAGGATCTCTCTAGCTCTTCCTACTACAGAAGCAGCAATGGATAAAGGAGTGAGATTAAAATCTTGTGAATCAGTAGTAGGGACTCTTATTCTTGAGTAGTATATGAATATATACATTCTTACTATTAAAACAGTACTTAGTGTGAGAGAGTCAACTGGCTGTGGTAACTGGTAAATCACTCTATACAAGCTTCTTCATGCTTTTAGCGTATTTAAAGTAGGACTCCTGCAATGAGTCGTCTTTCTCACAAGGTGAGATGTGATACATCATCACTAGATATACTTTGGCATAAGGAGAAAGGTTCTTAACAATTCTTTAAAACAGTTGCTGGGTAGGTGGTAGCTTGGATTGCTGAAGTTTTAGTTGTACAATGGGGATGAGTGATAATTTGATGCGTGGTTTGTATCGTATATGTAATGGCTACATCAACTTTTTTGTTACAGTCTTGAATCCTGATAATAGTTTTGAAATACTGGTTGATCAAACGGTTGTCAACAGTGGGAATTTGCTAAATGATATGTCTCCTCCTGTGAATCCACCCCGAGAGATTGAGGACCCAAATGACCAGAAGCCTGAGGACTGGGATGAGAGACCAAAAATCCCAGACCCAGATGCTGTTAAGCCAGATGACTGGTAAGCTGTTGGAGGGGTGGAATTGAGGGAGGCCATGGCCTGATAACTTGTCCCTGATCAAAAAGTCTTTCTCAGATGACTTACAGAAGGTTTTGAGTCTCATCCTTGTAATCAAAACACAATCAGTTTAGGCATCTGAGTAGCAGTTTGGTAGACAAAGGCAGACAGGATCCATGTCCTCGGAATTACCGTCTAGTGCTCCTGTTAACTGTACTGGTCACAGATAAAGGTTTTACTGGAACAGCTATACTAGCTGATGCTTTACTCCTTGATGAAATCAAAAGATAAACTGCAGAAGGTATAACTTTAAGATGTTTGTAGTTGTTTGTGTAATGCATAGTTGCAAGTGACTGAAATATCTGACATCCTAAATCAGAAACTGATACTGGGTTTCTGTCTTTGAACCTATGCTTTGTGAACCATAGACTCAGTTTCAAGCTCAAATGCATGTTTGCAGCAACCACCAAGATATAGGATTTTCTGTAATATGCCCTTTCTAGGTTGGTTTTAAAAAGTAAGTAGTATTACCTCAGAGTTTGTGCCGTCACTGTGCCATAAGGCACATGTATAGGTAAAAGCTTGCAAGGCGATTCTGTTATGAAATCATGGTGTTATGCTTACTCTATCAGAAGTGAAGCTGGCTGGTTGTCTAGATCAGTGGGCTTGTTCTACAGGGTTTGTAGAATCATGCCTTGGGGTTAAGAACTTTCATGTGTTGTGTGTGTTAATACGTAATATTCTTTTCTCAAGGGATGAGGATGCTCCTGCCAAGATAGCAGATGAAAATGCTGTGAAACCAGAGGGCTGGCTGGATGATGAGCCAGAGTATGTAGCAGACCCTGATGCTGAGAAGCCTGAAGATTGGTATGTTTACTGCCTGTTGCAAATGACAGTAAATATTTCTTTGGTATTGGCTTTTACAAGTATAAGAATAGCTAGTTGCATTGTTGCTCGCTAATAAAGTTATCTTGCTTCAGAAGTAGAAGGCAGAGTTGGTCTGAGGAGTATTGTCTTCTTGCGTTCACCTGTGCCCCTTTCAACTCTTCTGTGATTGTGAGCCGAACAGGGCAAGG
>JAVJGG010000043.1:15708425-15791878 GCA_035590195.1 Aviceda cuculoides | reverse complement strand
GGAGTTCTATTTTTCATATATATATGTATTTACTGTCTTCAGTTGCAGGACTCAAATTATAACAAATTACTGGATTTTTACAAAAGTAGTTTAGTTGACTGTCCTCAGTTTAAAAATTCTGCATTATTAAGGATTTCTTGCTTTCAAGTGAACAATGGGAACTAAACTGTCATGCTTGTTAAGTTCTAATGCCTTAATGTCCCTGGTTTCAGATTATTATCTAAAACTACTTTTAGGTATTGAGTGTTTCACACTGATGTTTTGATTCCTGGAATAATCTTTTTCTCTTTTAAAACAAAACAAAAAACCCAGCCAAAAACCAGAACAACTTTGTGCCACTGTTTTGATCAGTGATTTATGCCCCTTTCCCACCAAGGCAGTAAGAGTGCACTGCACTGGGCTCAAGTTTTGAACTTTGTCGGTGCTAACAGAAAAGGTGTAGATGAAGTCTGAAAGCTGTTACAGTTCCTTCTTGTTGGGCTTCCGTGGTAGTTTGTGGATGGCTTTTATGAAGCCTTCCAGCTTGCCCCTGCAGTAAGACCACAATATATATGGCTGAGCATTATTGTGGTAAACCTGGTGAGCCTAAGGCAGAGACTGAATATAGCTCATCAAAATTATTTGTATGCTGTCCATTTTATGATGGAAGCCTTGTCATTCGACAGGACGTGCATCTATCTCTGGCATTGTGGTCCTGTGTCCTAGTCAAGTATAGCGTATATGTACTGTGAATTATATGATCAGGGGCCGCTCACGTTGGACACCCCTTTTGTTGTGTTGGATGACACCTGGGTTTTATCAGTTTGTGTTCCTTGCGTGAGGGATCCACAGTTATGGCCTGACTTGCATGTGTGGTCCTGCCAAGTAAGTGTATTTATGACCATGTTGAGGACTATCTGTTTTGCTCACGTGAATATAATGCAGCTCTGATGATGTGATGTGGAGGAGGTGCAGCCCATGGCCCTTCAGTGGCTCGTTGAGAAACTGTATGTCCTGGTTTTGGCCAAGGGATTGAGACCTGCTTACATCCCTTTCTTTGCACTGTTCCTATATTGGTTTAAATACTTTGCATGAATGATTTTGGGGTAATACTTTTGGGCAAAGCTAAATAGCAGAGATCTTGGAGGTTCATCATTTGCTGGGAAGTGGAATAGGCTGAGAAAATGGGAGTGCATTTCTGTACCTGTTCTTGTGACAATGGAAAGGATTGGCTCATGTTGCAGGTAAAATTGATTGATTCTGCTAAGGAAACCATGGACAGCATACCAGAGGGCCACTGTGCCTTACAGAATGATAGTAGACAATAAAGCTAAAGGGATTTTCTTAGTGAGTAGCAAGCTGTGCTTTACTTTGGTAGCGTTTCTTCTCTTTTTTCTTTTTTCTTTTTTTTTTTGTTTTGTTTTGGTAGAAGAGAACAGGTTTTTCTTGCCTTGAGGACTCTGTTGGAGCAGCTTGATATGTAGATAGTTTGCAGTCTGACTTGTATCTCACATGCTCGTTTGGTTTTTTTTTTCTCCCAAAACCAGGTGATTTGGATAGACACAGACAAATTGGGGAAGAACTGAATTTAATTCTTTTTCTGATAGGAAATAAGAGTTGAGGTAGTATGTACAAAATGCATATAAGAAAGGAATTTCACAAGAGAAAATTGTGTTACTTGCAGAGTAGTTATATAAATGTATTTCATGTGAGAATTTCAGGTTCTGTTACTCAAAGTTAAACATCAGTAAATGGAAGGTATCAGGATATAGTACTAATGGCAGAGGAGAAGGAACCTGTAACTTTTGGCTCCCACAAATTTTTATAGTGTTGTCTTTTCTTGAGAAGAGAGGAGGTAGAAAGTGGAACACTGTTACTAGGTTAGTTTTAAGCTGGTTAGCTGGCTGTATTGTAGATGGCTAACTACAGTAGCATAAAACTCAGTGTAGGCTTACTGCCACAATATTGAAGTACCTTTTTGGTTCTTTTTAACATGAAAAGTGAACTAGGATGCAAGTGCAGTTGGTGAATAGCTTCTAAAACTCAGAAGTTAAGTGTCCTGGTTACAAACCGGGCTCAATCTTTTCTGATATGGATAGAAGATAAGCAGATTTTCTTCATTCCTACGTGTCTATTGACTATTGTGTACAGGTATGATATCTTTCAAATAATCTTAGATTTAGCTGGGGTGAAGCAAGGCTGGAAACAGTTACCCCCAAATTTTACTTCATTAGTGAATTTATTATTTTTTCTTTAAACTTTTTTGACAAGGGAATATAGTTTTAGGTGAGAGGAGGACTTTGTGTAGAGCAACTAAAGTCAAGATATCACCAAGAATCAGATATCTGAGCATTACAACTTAAAACCCATATAGATATGAAAGCTTCTATGTGTTTTTATTGATGGGAAGAGCCTGTGATGGATATTAGGACTCTGTATCTTTTTCTAGACCACAGTAAGTGTAGTTTATAAGCATGGATGATTTAACCTTAGACTAGTTAGCTGCATATATTGCAAATGGTGTAATACAGTAGCAAAGACCTTAGGACAGATTAACTTCTGGAATATTTGTCCAGCAACCCAGGTGGGTTTTGCAGCCTGTGAAAAGCTGTGTGCAATTATAGCTATAATGCTACCAAAATCCTAGTTGCCTTGTTGTTTATATGAATTACAATTACAGCAGTGACCCCGATGGGCATATATTCTGTTTTAATATAAAAATTTGCTTCAACTGTGAGAAGAATACGTTCAGTGTACAAAACTAAGTTACTACTTGTATGTCAGTTTTGAGGGAGTGTGTTGTTCCCTAATGATTTGGAATTAAGGAGGATCCATTCCCAAACTTCGAGTGATTGACTCATCATATGACCTTGGGCAAGTTACTCATCCACCTTGAGCTTCAGTTTTCCCAGTTGGAGAATTAAGTAAACAACGAGAAACTTGCTGAAAGCCAAATGTTGTGATTGAGTTGAGGCTTCCTTGCTTTCTGTTGTTTTGCCTTTTTACAAAAAAGTAAATTTCCATTATTTTTTCAAGTCGGTATTTGAAAAATTCACTCTAGATCTGCTACTCCAAGCTGTAGACCTAATGTTCAAATTAAGAGAATTCAAGTTCCAATGTACAAGTCTCCAAATGTACACCTCACCTCATCCTACTAGGTCTTCTGCTGATCTTGCTACTCTGCTGCTATTTCCATGAACCATCTAGAAGATCATAGTCTCCTGGGAAGCTGTAGCCTATGCAAGCATTAAACAAATAGTGTTTTTTCCGAAGATCAGCTAACTATCGACTGTTTAAAAAACCCTACAACAATTAACTGTGAACCAGTCCTTTTGTCCTTAAATCAAAGAATGCCGTTGCCCAGGCAAGTGCTGTAAAATTCTTCTGATAAGTTATGCTGGCTCTAAATACAACCTCTTGCTTGAGTACTGAGATCTTGAGGTTTCCCCTGTTTGTTCTTGGATGAGACAGTTTTCCCCAAGGGTTAGTGGACTGCGTTGTGGAGACTGCAAGTAATATTAAAAAAAGCATACTCGTCTTGAGGTTTGTTTAATGAGCTGCTTTTCTGCCATCTGAGAGGACTGTTGTTCAGTACACCGTGCTTCAGACGGGTGGCTTCTTGTGGGGATTCTCCTCGTGTGTCCTGCTGTGATGTACGAAGGCATCTCGTCCAGGTCAGGGGAGCTGATGGGAGCTCGCTCTCTTTCAGCGCACTTCTCTGTTCGAGCTGTGTCTCTGCCCTACAGGTTTGTCTGCGTTGGTGTAGTGTTCCAGCACAAACAAAGCACAACTTTTTTTACAGAATGCACCTGAGGGAAAGAAAAGTTTATAGTCATCTTTGATGTGTGCATGAGTTCTGTTTTCAGATGTTTTTGAGGTCCATGGAAAGAACTGTTTGAAAGAATGCTGCCAGGAAAGGGAAGTTGAACAAAGGCGCTCAAATTCTGGTTATAAAACTGTTGCTGTACCCTCTGGTTGCTTCTAGGTGGCACTACAAGAAAAAGAATATATGCATTCACTAGCTATGAGAAGCCAGCTGTTGAGCTGGTTGGGGCTCTGGTGGTCATAGTGCAGAGAGGAGCAGCTGGCAAATACTCTAGGAGAAAGGAGGAAAGGAATTAAACTTACTCTGTTGTGATAGAATTGACTGAACTCTGAATTGCGTTTTATGTAAGTGTGAAACAGTGGTCCCTTAGTGACAAGCTGGTTCTGCTTTAGTGCCAAAAATGTGATTGTGCACAAAATTTATATACATGGTTCTTCTCTATAAATTATAATTACAAGAGAAACGGTCCTCTTTTTCTCTAAATATTTAAATGTGAGACTGCTTTATAAAGCAGTCTTACAGAACAATTATACCGTGTGTACATGGGCCAAATAAAATACAGGTTTTTATTCTCATCTAAAATTTGAATCTTAACATTCTTCAATATTTTTTCATTTTGAATAGGAAAAACCATAATATATTCCAGTTCACAGCCATTTCTCAACTTTTTGTTGTTAAAGTACCTGGCAGTTTTTGGTTTTGTTTGAAGGAGGGGGCTCTGTTTGATACAGTACATGTTTTTGAAAGTTTACCCTAAGAGACTGTAGTAAGGAGGTCATCTCATGTAATGACTTATAAAACAAATCTTATTAAAGCAAAGATGTAACCATTCTTTTTAACCTTTTTTCCTAAAATGTTTTATTCAGAGGTAGACAATGTTCTGGTAAGAAATAAAAATCCTAATCTATGAAGCATAAAACTAAATAACTAAAGCCTGCCTTTTTTTTTTTTTTTTTTCAGCAGCTCCATGAGACGGTGAAAAGAAAGCTTGATAGTGCTGCTTCCCCTCAGAATGGAGACCAGCAGAATGGCTATGGTGATGTTTTTTCTGTGTCCAAGAAACTGCGTCGTGATGACGGTCTTGGTGGAGTGAGTGGTTCTTCCAATGGAATGCCCCCTGTCTCTCCACTCCATCATCTTGACAAGAAATCGGGCAGCGGAGATACCTTACAACTTAATGGGAAACATCCGATGGGGCTAGATGGCATCAGCAAGAAGTGTCTTCCAGATTCCAGCCTGCAAATGAATGGCGGTGGTGATGCTGATGACTCATTTCCTCTGAGTTTGAACAAAGAGCTGAAGCAGGAGCCCGTAGATGATCTTCCATGTATGATTGCTGGAGCAGGGGGTTCTATGTCTCAGAATAACTTGATGCCTGATCTTAATCTTAATGAGCAAGAATGGAAGGAACTTATTGAGGAGCTTAATAGATCAGTGCCCGATGAAGACATGAAGGATCTCTTCAATGAAGACTTTGAAGAGAAAAAAGATGCCGATTCTTCAAATTCAGCTGCACAAACTCCTTTGCCACAAGATATTAACATAAAGACTGAGTTTTCCCCAGCACCCTTTGAACAGGAACAGATAGGATCTCCCCAGGTGAGATCCACTTCATCAGGTCCAGCATTTATTGGTGCTGCCTCTGTACCTGTAAGTGCCGCTTCTCCAGCGGTTGGTAGTTCTCAGGCTATGTTTCAGCCTTCCAGTCAGTCAATGACTGAAAATCCTAATCAGCCCATGATGCAGGCATCAAACCACTCTCAGAATGTCCAGAGGCCTCTCCCCAATGTGTTGTTACCTGGGAAGGGTGCAGGAAGTGCCAAAGAAATGTCTTCTGCTCACCAACTTCAGCAGATTGCTGCCAAGCAGAAGAGAGACCAGATGTTGCAGAACCAGCAGCAAGCTTCACAAGTCCACCAAACAAATCAGATGTCTACGTGGCAACAGTCTGGGCCTTCTCATAGTCCACTGGCTGTCCCATACCCCATGGAGAATCCCACCAGCCCATCGGTTTACCAGCCAGACTTCAACAATCAGAAACTCATGATGCCTAACATGGGAAATAAAAGCTCACCAAGAGCTGGAGGCAATTACCATGTGAACATTTTGGGTCATCAGCAAAACAGCTTGAACCAGAACCCTGTGAATAGTCAAGGCTCTATGCTAGACTATGGGAACACCAAACCTCTTTCCCATTACAAAGCAGAATGTGAACAGGGGGTTACAGTACCAGGTCAGAACAAGACTCCCATGTTGGCATACATACAACAGCGCCAGCAGCCACCGCTGTCTCACGTGAGCGATGACCAAAATGGGATGATCCTGTTGAAACCCAAGTCTGGAAACATTGCCTACCGGCTACCGCACAGTCAGGTGAATGTTCTGGGTTTTGTTACCTTTGTTTAGTAGCAGATCTGAGGTTTTGCACAAAGCTGTTGGATAGGTAAGGTTAGAGTAGAGATTACTTGGTATTGTTTCAAAACAGTTGCCGCATGATTTTAGAGAAAATGATAATATGCAATAAGCTGAGACAAGAATCAAGAACTCTGTTTTCCACTGCAGACAGTTTTTAATACTCAGTTCTAGGTCATGTGGTAATGTGTGATTTCCAGCTTAATATACTTTGTGGGCAACAAATTATGTCACGCTTCATAAAAGCTTCTACTTACAAAGATAAATAGATGCTTTGTAAACTTTTGCCTAAAATAACTCATGTAAAACTGTAGTGTTAAACAGTGTTCTCAAAGAAGCTTTGATTTCTTTACCTTCTTTTTAGTCACTGCTTGTGTCATAGTTGGCTTACTATAAAAAGACATGCCTTCAGTTGCTTCTTTTTTGAAGAGAGATGGAAGTGGGGGCTGCATTCCTGATTTCTTGGGTGTTCCTTGGGGCTTTTCAAATCTAAGAATTTGTTATTGGTTAAGTCTCTGGGGATTGGGAAAGCATGGGATAGGAGGGAAGTATATTTTTAAGAAAGTAATAGTAATATTTGTCTGCTTGAAGCAATATGCTTCAGGTTTTCCTGTAAAGGAAAATTGCAGATGGTGCTTCTTTGCCTTATGTATAACTGATGCTACAGGTATGCTGCAGGTGAAAATTTAGGTAATAGATGGGAGTATGGACTCATTAGGATTCTGTAACATGTGCCTGCAATGCACATACTAGAGGGCTTGTTGAGAAAAAAGGGTCTTTGTTATAAGGATTAAAGCTCCTCTAGCAAAAGCTGTTGGAGATCCAACTCTAGTAATATGTTCCCTCAACAAAACAAAACAAAAAAAACCCCCTGTGAAAAAGATCTGATTAGTCTATGATAAAGACCACACTGATATACAAATAAAAAATCTGAGATAAACGTGTGCTTCATAAGGCACAAAAAAATTTGATCTCTTTAAAAGCTAGCGGAAGTAACAATCTAATGACATTTTGATGGAAGAAGGGGAAGGGCAGAGATGATTGTGTATGTCACATCTCCCCTGCACTGAAGAACGTGAGGGTGACCTTGTATCTACACTGCCACACTTGCACTGAATTAACAGAAATACTGATGAATGCTTCTGGAGAACTTCTCAAAAGCTTGCATATAGAACAAATTAGCACAGCATTACCTATATTTGGCTCATGATTTCTTGTGAAACTGCAGAGAGTGAGAAGCAATAGCCAAACTCATTAGCTGAATTCTAAACTTGAAAGTAATATTTGTTTGCATAATTGGAGATGAGGCTGAACTGTGGTTAAAAATGATAAAAATTGTCAAATTTCAGATGGATTTGCTGGTACAAAGAGGACAGTATCAGATCTTGAATGATAAACTTTCCATGTTATTTTGCTTATCCCAAGTTCCAGTCTCTAAAAAAAGCAGACTTATGAAAAATTAATAACAACAGGCTTATCTGTAATAGTATTTTTCTCTGTGGAATACGGTGGTGGTTGGATTGCTGGAAAAATATGTTAAGACTAATTTTGATTAGTGATAGCCACCTTCCCCTTCACCTGCAAATAGTAAATACTCTGATACTAAAAAAAAAAACAGCAGGAGGGGAGGCATAAACACTTACTGAACTAAATGTTGACAGAAGAGGCAAGATTTAAATAAATGCTTTGTATAATGAAAATTTAAAATGTAGTGTTTGAAAAGCTGCTACCAAAGTAAACAGAAGCTGTAACTGGCGCTGTTCCTCTGGCTGAGCAGAAGCACACAGAGCTGTACTCACCTGTTTGAGCTGGACTTTTGGAAGTACTTTGAGATTGAAGTTAAAGCCTCTATTCCTAAATGTTGTGGAGCTTCTGGCCTTGACTCTGAACTGTTGTTTCTGTGTCTGGCACTTTATAGATGGGGTTTTGGCTGTCTTTGATTAGCTGAACTGGAAACTGTATCACACTTGGCCTTTTCTGGTAGAAGCTTTACAAGTGAAGAAGCTATTGTATAGAGATGGCAAGATACAAGGAACTGATCTAATTTTTATTAATGTAAATGTACAAATAAGCAATAATCGGCAATTTCTGTTCTTCTGTGTTGTGATTCCCTTCCCTGTGTAGACTTGGTTTATAAAGCCTCTCTTCCTTATCCTGTAAAATGATTAAAAATAATACAAATTGTGGTCGTCACCGTGAAAGTGCCTTTCCTCATCTGTGTAACTACATACAGTTTCTAAATTCTGGAGTGCTAGTCTCTTTTTGCAACTCATGCCACTTTTTGTATATTTTGCAGGATCAAAACCCTTCTCCTAACGTTCCTCGCGTTCCTGTTTCTGTCCCGGGCCCTGGTGTGGGTGCCCAGGCTCCCAATGTCTCCATGGCAGGTAACCACAGCAACCCACCCTATCTCAGCAATCAGCAGCAAGCAGCAGTGATGAAGCAACACCAGATGCTGATGGACCAGCAGAAGCAGAGAGAGCAGCAACAGAAGCACTTGCTCATGGAGCAACAGAAGCAGCAATTCCTAATGGAGCAGAGACAGCAACATCTTCTGGCTGAGCAGGTAAGAGGGGCCAGCAGTCTTTTTTTTCTTTGTGCTGATTTGCTTTGGTGGATGAAACAGCATTGGAGATTTTGTTGAACAGTTACCACATTACAAAATAGGGGATGTAACCTGCAGGGTGCTTTGGTATCATAAGTATAATCACTGTTTTATGTTTCCATAAAAGTAACCCAAACACATAGCACTTGATTGCTGAGACTTACTTTTTCTGTTGTTACAAGGCACTGTGATGACTGAAAAGAATGAAATAGGTAGAATTGAGTAGTGTGAAAATACAAGACAATACCAACATGCAGAGAATGTGTCATACCAGTGATGGTGTAATTCTTTGTGAAAGAAGAAAGGCAAATGGAATCAGAGCAAAAAGAAAAGATAAGGTTGGGATACTGTTGATGTGTTCTGTAGAGCTTTAAAAATGGAAGAAATGAGCAAGGGACTCTGTAAGCTCATTGTGCTTTCTGCCTTTCTTCCCTGTGAGATCCACAGCAGTTCATGTTTCAAATTTTAAAACATCTTTCACTTGTTTATTTGGGGAAAATAATTAGACATCTGTATCCAACTTGCATCTTATCCTGCCAGAATAATTCAACTCTGCTGTCCATCAGACTTCAGAAAGCTGCTTTAGCCCTTCTCAGGGAAACAGGCTTCTTGTGTAAACATTTTTAAGCTTTAAACCTTTTGCAAGTCTTTCAGCTGGGAATTAGCCCAAAGGGCCTTATTCCTGTCATCAGTGCTTTTCTGCATTTTTAAAAGTCCGTGCAGGCGTGTTCCAGGCATTGGCACTGTACATACAGAGAAATTATTGATACCTGGTGTGTGGAGGAAGGGGAAGGTGACTTCTCAAAGAAATTTTGGGAGAACTAGGGAGAACCTGGTATTCAGATCTTCTGGAAAAAGTGTAATGATCTGTACTGCTGAAAAGTTTTGTCTTTGAAGATAATGGGGGGAGGGAAGAGCCATGGGTACTGTTGTCTTTGGGGATAATGGGGAGGGGGGGGAAGAGACAGTGGTTTAATGGAAAAAAATGTGAAATGCATCTATCCCTGAAAATTAGAAAAATGTTAAAAAAATAAAACCTTAAATGCTCTGGAGTCCTTCAACTAATAACAGTTGGGAATGTATAATTTCCTTAATTTTCAGCACTGTTAGAAGCGGATAAATCTCAATGTTCTCAACTTTAGAACTGGGAGTTGTTATCCTGGTAGATAGGATTTTTGCTGTAATAATAGTTTGAAAAATAGAGGTGGTGAGAGAAGGTCAGGTAATGGTTGTGTGTGTGGGGACACACCTTAACTTTTATAGCAGCAACTGTCCATCAGAACCTTTATTTGAGAAAGAAGGAAATGATACAGTCTCCTTTGAACTGAAAACATGTGGAAGCCCATTTTGAGGGGAAGGGTGTAGTAAAATCTGGAGTATTGTGGAGCTGTGGCTGTGCCAAGTTGTAGTGAATGGCTTTTTTGATCCCCCGGAGACTTCTGTTAAAATTGAGGACTAGATTGAGGTGACAGAAAAGCCCCTTCAGATCTTGACCCAGTGTAGATAAAACATAAGAATGTGGTGGGCAGTGTTTTAAAGAAGATTGTATGAATGTTGGTAAAGGTACCTTTTTGATATTTGGCTGAAAATACAATTTGGACTAAGGGAATATCATGGTGGAAATATACTGTCAAAGACTGAGGGACAAAGAATGCCCAAATCGTCAATGAAATCATATTTTCTATTTGAGTTCTGTGATCTATAAACTTATATAAATAATACTTTTTAGTAAATCATTCAGGTTTTGATGAGTTGTATGTTAATATCAAATGTCAAAAATTACTAATCATTACTCTCCCAAGATGTTAACAAACAGGCACTCTTTGAAAGAAGGTGGCGAGAAAGGAAATAGGTGGTGTTGGCATCCTGCTGTACTTTTGCACTGCTGGTGAATGACAATTAGTAGAGCTCTATTAGGGCCCTTAAAGCTTGTGGCCCAGTGGGTTTCCTTACCTAATGGACCTAAGAGATGTCAGACCTCTCTGAACAGTGGGGTGGTGTACTAACAGGGCGATGAGTGGCATATCTCAAACACAGTGTTATTTCAACATATTTCATTTCTTTTTCCTTCGTATTTGCTTCTGCTTAGCCTGCATGTGTTGCTGTAGTAAACCAGTATTATGAAAATATTTTATTCCTGTCCTGGTTATGGTAACTATGACTTCAACTTATGTCTTTGTATAGTGGTACTAGGACACTGGTCCCAAATAAGGAGCAGCTTTGCTTTGGAGCTCAACAGACTTAGATACTGCATTTGCCATGTTCTTGGCCTTGTGCTGCCCAGTCAGGCTAGATCTTGTTAGCATTCTAATTTGATATTTATTTATTTCTTTTGATAGACATGATACTGGATGTAGTTTTACAAAAAGACCTCCGAATCAGTTGATCTCTATTTTGCAAGAGAATGATAGTTTCAGATAGCTTCAGTGCCATTCCCTGTCACTCTAAAGCTGTCTTTGCATTTGGTTTTCTTCTTTTTTTTTTTTTTTTTTTTTTTTTTTTTCCTGAGCCAGGTTCTGCAGCTCTTGGTTTCTCTCAGAACTATGGCATCTCTTCTTGGCTTCTGTGGTCAGCCTCTTTCAGGTTTGACTGGTCCTGCAAGCAGCAGGTCCTTTCTGTCAAGCAGCCTGCCCTCTTCATTCCTCTGCATGTCTCAACAGCTTCTTGGTTGTAGACATTTCAAAAGGATGGTAGTAATGTGTATCTGTCTATTTGTTACATTGCACTAGTCTCTTTTTTAAAGGCTTATTGCTTGTGTCTTTACACTGGTGCTCTAGGAAGGGAATTTCTGTCCCCTTTTGTGCTCTGTGTAACTTTTCAGATAAGTAGGTAGTTGTGTATTGTATTACTACTTGGTTATCTCAGAATGTCAGTCTGGTTGAAGATATCTGTGGAAGAAGAGCCAGAAATACTATGCCTGACATGTTTTGTATTGTAAAAGCAGCCTGTTGGCTGTTTACACTGTTAAGATCTCTGTACTATGAGTGCATGTACATACGCACTTGACATTCCCCTCAAGGCTTTAAATTTCATTTTCCCCCAAAGTTTTCTAATAGAAAATTTGCTTGTTTTATTTTACAAATGTTTTTTTCATAAAGTAGGTATGACTTGAATGTGCTTTTAAGGAGGCAAGGTTATTTTGAATCATTAGTAGGGTTTGTTTCAATTGAATGATACATTCTTAAGAAAATAGTTTTGAACAATGATTACAAAATTTGTATAGCTTCTATTATAAACTTGGTTCTCCAGTTTTCCATAATCTTTTAGGAACACCTGTGGTATATAGGAATTCAGGTTTATGTTATTTTTTTCATTTTTTAAAACAAGGGATAGAAAATATTTACATGTTCAGTTTTTACTTTTCTGCGTAACATTGTTGATATTTATGACTTGTAGTTTAATTTCTAAAGAGAGGTCTAGAATATACTGATCTGGGGATAAAGAGCAAAAAAGTATGTATGTTTTTGTTTTTGCTTTTTTTTATACACACTCACATTTGCTGCTTTTGTACCTGTTTAGTGTCTTTAGAGTATTGCTAAAAATGCCTGTTGATTATGTTACTGATTAAAAGACTAACATCTCAGATTTTCAATGCTTTAAAGGCTTCAGACATGCATTGGAATAACTCCGGTAATACATGCTATTGTCCTGTTGTCTCTGAGTTCCTAGTCTTGTCACTCATCAGATTAAACTGACTGCGTTTGAACCTTGAGAACAAAGGTCTGAAGTGACTTTTAAGGCTGCAGAAGCCCCTTTAATTACCAGCTTGGCATAAAAGTATGCAGATAGCTTGTTTTTATGCAAGGTGGTCACCCTTGGAAGAGGCTCGAGTTGTTTTCTAACTATCTTGCATTGGACCTTTGTCAGGAGAAACAGCGGCAGCAGCAAGAACAACAGCTGCAGCGGCATCTGACTCGACCACCTCCCCAGTATCAGGATCAACCGCAGAATCCATACCAGCAACAGGTTGGACAGTTCACAGGTGGGTAAACATGGCAATTGAAATAATGGCAGCAAAAATATCAGGAGTAAAAAACAAAGTGTCTTCAAATTTCCTGGATTGGATAGCTTTTAATTAATTAATTACAACATCTTCCCACGTCACTGTGCCTTAAAACTTTTAGACCTATACTTAGATTCAGCCGCAGACTAACAGCTTCCCCTGTCCCAGCTAAATGGGACAACTTAAGCTTCTGATTCTTAGTATTGCTTTGGAAATGTGTAAAATTCTTAAGTACCTTCATTGTTCTAAAGGCCTTTTTATAATACCATTTCCTTTTACAGGTTGTAAATTCTCATTAACTTTCATATATTAGGATTCAGGTTTTTTTCTGAAGCCTAATATCACTACTGCTTTTATCTATCACAGGCCTTCATTATAGAAAAACAAGCAATGTGTTATTTCCCTCATTTACTAGTATGAGTTTAAAATTCTCTGATATTCTTATATCTGCTACCTTTAGAAGGGAAAGCAATTTGAATTCTCTTCATTACATCTTGGTGTCCTACATGGGTTTTTTTGTAGGAGAAGCAGCTTGGTATGTCTTCAGTTTGTTAATGCTGATAAATAAAAGATGATGTTATCATTAAGCTGGATTAGCTTCAGGAATGTGGAAGAACTAGAGAACAGTAAAAACTCATCTCCTTACCTGAAAAATCCTTACTTAACAGGGCATCGAGAAACCACTTGTCTTTTTTCATAAACCTAGAGTACAAAAAAGTGCTTATTTCCTTCATTTTTGTTTCCTTGCTCTCTATGTTCCCACAGAAATAAATACCGAAGGGAAGAGATGCAAATAGATATGCGATACCCTCGTTCTGACAGCATTCATGACTATGCAGTGTCTGGTAGAGCTGTGACTGGGTTTTGTTACTTAACTGAAAAAACTTGATACCAATATAAAAGGACTGTGATCAGCAGCATCCTTGAAATTGCACTGAAACATTTTTTTCTCCTGCTGCTTGTCTACATAAATACAGTAGTACACCTGTTAGAAACAGAGTATGTTTTGCTATAATGAACATCAGTATTATTAAAACTATTTTTTTCCTTGTTGTGCTGATTGTAACTGTTTCTTGCATCTTAAATTGTGGTATGTGTACTACCTCTTCAGTGTAGTGTTCCAGTAAGGTTCTTCCCCCACCCATCCACCACCACACACCCCCATGCCCCCTGTAACATTGGTGTTTTTATGGTGTGCTTTGTTGATAATTAATTTCATATAATTTGAATGATATTTGAATAAAAATTGAATTTAAAATAATGGAGAGCTGATACTCCTCAGCTATCTTAAAATATGAAAAAAATCTGCATCTTACTTTTTGGTTTGAAAGTAGAGAAGGTACTAGTGTAGGTAGGTTTCCCTTGGTTGACTGTAAGAAGTGGGGGGATTATATGCATTTCACTTCACAGTGCTTTTCTATTTTTTTTTTTTTGCTTTAAGTAGGGGGCTGTTTCTTCTACAGGAAGGAACTTTTTTTTACTCAGAATTTACAAGAACAAAGGACTTTGGTTTGCCGAGAAGACTAATTTTTGCAAGTCATCTTGCTTGCTTATTAGCATTGCTGATATATAGTAATGTAACAAAAATTTCATTGTGTAAATCTGAAAGATACTTGACCAAAAATTTCTGAAAGTTATATAAAATAGAAGAAATTTCTGGAATTGGGAAAACACAGGACTGGAATCCCTACAGTTGTTCAATAAGAGATACACAGCATATTCATGGAATAACTGACAATGTGTGTGTGTCTGCAGTAAGTGGTATTTTTTTAAGAGCCTAGCAGATGTTGCATGCACTTCAAAGTATGTGTGTATACCTTTGTTCACAAAGAAATATCAAGAGTCCTGCCTTTAAAGTCTAATTATTTTTTTTAAATTGATGATGCTGTACTCTTAGAAGTGGTATTCAGATTTTTTAGGACATTGGCATATCAGGGTTTGAGATCAAGGTGGAGGTGCGAACTGGAGCAACAATTGACACTCTTTAATTACGTGCTGCTGTCTTTGTGTTGGTTGCATCGGTCAGTTTATACAAATGCAGCTGCACCTCTGTTCTGGATTATAGTGTCTACAAGCCTAGCTTGGCTCTGGTTGAACCGAGGTATTTAATGTACAAAATATTTCTTTGTATTTCAGGGTCATCTTCAGCCATGCCTGGGGTCAGTAATTTAGGACAGTCCAGCTCCAGTAGTCCACGGATGTTTCCTCAGAGCCAGAACATGATTCAGATGGGACCTGGACACAGTTCTGTTCCTCCACTCCAGTCGGGCTCCAGTCAGCAGGATCGGGGAGTGACTCAGTATAGCAATATGCAAAACATCCAGCGAGGGGGATTATACAACTTGGCGTCTGGCATGACGCAGATGGTTCCCCAGCATGCAACTCAAAGTGCCAATGGACAGCCACCCATGCAGAGGCAAGGCAGCTTGGGCCAGGGTGCTGCCGTTCCTGCTGGATATGGGCAGAATACCTTAGCAAACTCAAGTATTTCTCAGCAGCACAATAAAGGTGCACTGAATCCCACCTTATCTAAGCCACAGATGGCGAGAGTACCAGCTGCTATGGGGGCTCAAAATCCATCTTGGCAACATCAAGGTATCCCTAATATTAACAACCAGGCGCAAGCAAACAGTGGCTTAGGACCGTTTACTGCCAGCTCCTCTTTCCACATGCAGCAAACTCATCTAAAGATGGCCAACCAGCAGTTTGCCCAAGGAATGCCTCAGGTAAGCCTCAGCACCAGCAGACCGATGACCTCTATGAATGCTGCCGTCTCTGGGCAGATGTTGTCGTCATCTTTAGGTGCGCAGCAGCGGACAAACCCACCTACGCAACAGCAGGTACCCTCACAGCAAGTCTTGCCTGGCATGAACCAGACTGTTCCAGATCTGAATGCTTTCAGCCAGAATCCAAATCAGCAAATGCCCAACAGAGGTAATCTGCACTGTAGTCAAGGGTACCCTGTGAGGACAACCAGTCAAGAGCTGCCTTTTGCCTACAGCGGCCAGTCGGGCAATAATGGACTTCAGAACCTAACTGGTGACACAGATCTGATAGACTCTTTGCTGAAAAACAGGACTTCAGAGGAGTGGATGAATGATTTGGATGAGTTGTTAGGAACTCATTAAAATGGGGCTGGGGGCAGGGGTTCTACTTTTTTAATTATTTCATGAAATATAAACAACACTTGGACCAAAAAACCTGTGGCATTGAGGAGACGTGCAGGCATTAGAGGTAAATGGTTGGGAAAGGGACTGGAGCTGCTTCTCAATGAGTGTTGATACATGGTAATGGCGCACCAAGCAGGTCTGCAGGAATAGTGCGCTTTACCTTGGTGTCTCTAAGGAGTCGCACACTTGAACAGGTCAAAAAATATTGTGTGTGTCCTAGCCAGCCTTTCAGAAATCTCAGTTGCAATGTTCTAAAATTAAATTTTTTAATTATTTAAAATAAAACAAAATTCCACAGAAATAGTGCAGAAAGAAAGCAAATAGTTGCACAAATTTTGTTTAGGGCTTAGTCTCCTGCAGCTATTACTTGCAATCATTATTTGTTCATAGCTTGACATGCTATTATAGTACTGTCCATCAAACTTGTGACTTTTTGTTTGAGAAGAGGCTGTATGCACCTGAGTACGCTTGCAAAATGTTTTGAATTGTTTCTTTTCCCCATTGCTGAAGCATGTGCCTGTACTCTCAATAAGCAAGTGATATTTCACAGTAAATATTTCTAGATGCTGGTAATAGATGAAAGAAAGTATTAAAACCTGGCCAGTTAGTCTAGGTAGTTGTCTTAATAGATTGTAGTCTTTTAAGCTGCAGTTTGCACTCTGTTGTAGAGAGGCACAGTTCTTGGCTTATACCTTGCTGTGTTTAAAGGGGGAATTTCTTACGGGAGAACTTTTAAACTATAGTAGGTTTAACATGAATTGTAAAGCCATTTACTTTGCACCTGTTTCTTCATAACTTATTTCCAAAGGTAGTTGTATTTAAATGAAGGCTTTGCTTCATGACAGCTCATCTAGTTTTCTTTGTTGTAAAAAGTAAAACTAACTTTTTGAGATCAGTTCATTCCCCAAAGTTAGCAGTGATGCAATGAGCACAAGACTTTGTCACTTCTGAATAAAAATGAGGAAAAAAGAATTTGGCTGAGAGGTGGAAAGTCCTTACCAGCAATAATAGCACAGGCAGCCTGGGAGAATGCTTGTATCAGGGTTGCTCCAATAGGGAAGTCTCCCCCTTTAAATACTTTTTTTTTTTTTTTTAATACTGGGTTATGAGTTTGATAATCTTTCTATAGACTGGTGGATTTACTTCTTTAATATCCCTTGAAGCAGATGCTAGTTCTTCAGCTCAGCCCAAGGAGACCTCTTATCCATATGTTGGGGTCAGTCCCAGAAAGGACAAAAACCACAATGGGAACAGTCAGTGTTCCAAAGTCCTTACTTTCTACCAAAAAAATCCCCTATCCACCAACAAACCATCTTGCCTTAACCTTTATTTTAAAATGAGAATAAAGTTGAAAGCTTTTGTTTTAAATGCACAAATACCTCTTCCCTTTTTAAATCCACTTTTTTGGAAAACTCCTTTAAACTTTCTAATCAAACCCAGCATTGTGATTTAAAAGCAATTTCCTTCAACACAGACTGGCTTCTTCAGGAGTTTTCTGCACTGCAGAGGTGTGCGAGAGGGTTTTTTCAAGAGTGGGTGAAGGGAAGTGAAGGATAACATTGATTTCAAGGAAGGAAAATATTTTACTGTATCTGCAGCTCCTTTATGAGACAATTTGCACTTTTAAAAACTGCTTTTTAACACTAATACTTTAACCCTTTCCAAATATGCATGGAATATGGTTTGTCCAGCACACTTACCTGGTGTGGATGAATTACGCTCTGTTGAACAGATTTGATATTGTATCATGTTGAACTGTTGGTGAAAGATGTGCATTGATCAGTGGATCCCACCGTTGAATAGTGGATAAAAGTCCACTGAAGCAGACTTAATCCCTCGTAGAGCTTTTGAAAAGGTAACATAAAGATTGTCTTTGGATGGGAAGACAAAGGTGTTAGTGACTTTGGTTGTTGACACTTCTGATATTTTCTAGAATAAGTAGTTGAGATGCAAATAACTGATGCTAACTTTTCTTATGCTGGCAATCTAAGAAAAGAGCTAGTGAGTTTGGTTTACTATTAAGTTAAACCAAAAACTGGTCCAAGGTAGGTGTCATTAGAAGAGTATAGATATAAACTAGCAATGGCAGGGGAAGGAGTGTTTGCTGTATTTTTATTTTAAAGGGTTAACTTTGCACCAGTGTGCCTTCCCTTCCTGTTGGGGGTGCTTGGGACCTCATAATTTCAAGTGACATCCTTCAATGTCACTAGTTTTTTCTCCCCCTTACAAACACTTGAGAGAAGTAACAGGGTAGTAGCATTCAGCTTTTCTTTCTTCCCTGTTTAGGCTGTGGTGAAATCTGCTATGTTTTCCAGTAGATTTTGCACACAGACTTTGTTCTGAGTAAGTCAAAATACAATCCATCCAGTCGTGATTTCTTAATTGGAGGAAAAGAACATCTGCTGTTTGCATTATTACTACCAAAAAGGCAATCCAGCTAAATGTCCAGGAAAATGCAGATTGTACTCTTTCCTCCACTGTTTCTGGAAGCTATGGTGGATATTGCCCTGCTCGACCAGAGGGTTTGTTCAGGAGGGTGTCTAGATTTGTTGGCAGGGCCTTTTCATGGTACTGTTGGAGTAAAATTAAGTGTGATTCTAGGCAGACTGGCTTATAATGCCCATTGGTCTTCATGTGTGAACAGGATCCGAACAGCATTTAACCTGATAGGAAAAACAGCCCTCGCTTCTGGTTTTGGTCCCTGTCCACATCGTGCAGTCAGATTGTTGGAAGTACAGTATCACTGTAACAAAGTTGAAACAGTTCAATGGAAATGAAAATACGGTTTAGATGTACATAGGTGCATGGGTAGGGCTGGGCTTTGCCTTTATGCCCTTTAACGTGTAGCTGTCTGTATATGCACTTGGGCTTTCCATTTGCTGCAGCTTCAGAGCAATAAAATGTATCTCCCCTGAACTGTACCTAGCCAGCCGCCCATGGCTTTATTTATAAACTGCGGTTTTGGTTGGGTGGGAAAGGTGAGAGTGTCACTGTGCAACATCCACTGCCTTCCAAAAACCACGATTCAATTGAAAAGGGTGCTCAAAATTTTGTTATACACATTTCCTTTGTGTAAATAAATGTTTACAATTTTATATTAAAGATTTGAATAAGAGTTAGATCTTCTGACTGTATATTTTTTACTTTTTATAGATTTTAAAACTATAATTCTTTATATATGTGTTTGGGGGGTATTGTGGTAAGTTTTATGCTTGTAAATGGAGAACAGTTGAATTTGATGCTAACCTTTATGAATTTTTGTCATTGAAATGTATAAAGAGTCCATTAATCCCCTTATTCTTTTACTACAGTTACTGGTGCACACCAAAAAAATCCTTCACTTCTGTTTTATCATTATAAAATAAATATTTTGCTAGTGTATTAAACATACATGGTGTGACTTTATACATTTGTGTGAGCTGAGCAGAGTTCAGAGTCGTTGTTCCTAGTGAGATGGTTCCCTTCATCCCAACGCACAATTTTGGTCAGCCTGTTACTAAGGCTCAAGTTCTTCTGCTGTGTCTTGCCAATTCTTACGGTTTCAGAAAGTCCATTTAAACAGGCCTGAACTGGATAAAGAGGCCTTAGAAAACTTTACTTTGAAAACAAGGCATTATGCTGTAGCCACTGCTTCTGGACTTCTTTTTTTTTTCTTTTTTTTTTTAATGCAGTTGTAGGCCTTAAGCTAGGAAATATGACTGCAGAGATTGTTGTTACTAGTGAAAAAGATGTTAATGATGACTGAGACCTCACATGTGCAAAACTAGTTACAAAAATATACTCAGATTCCCTCAAAATAATAGGTCTTAGAGGTTCAAACTGGTTTCCTTGAGACTTGAAAAAAGACAAAGATTATGTTTGTTTGATGTAGGCAGATGGCACACACACACACACAAGAACCAAACTGAGAAATGAGGAACATGTACTCCAAGCGTGAGTTAATGTTTCTGAGCAAGGAACAAAATACCGGCAGCAAGTCGTGTGAGGATTTTGGCTTAAAGCTGGTAAGATCCCTCAGCCACTGCGTAGAGCTGGTGGGTTGAAGAGGCTGTGGAAAATAATGGCAAAACTGGTCTTTCAGACCCTGCTGGACTGTTGAGCCTCTTGAGATGGACACTTACCCCTGTGTTGGTTAGAAGGGAAGTAAAGCAACGGTCTGGCTGCCTCGGTGCCCAAAGGAGCCTGGCTTTAGTGGTGTGCGCTTGGATGTTCTTGTTAACAAGTTATTACTTGACGAATTACTCCCAATACTTCAAAGCCGTTCTCTTAGTGAATCATGCTACTTGCAGCTGAACCAAGAATTCGGTTATTAAGTAGTACTTCCTGTTTGTCAAGTGCGCCTTTTAACTGATGGTATCTAGTCTTACATTCTAAATTAACATCTCGAATCTCTCTAACCACAGATTTAGCAGTAGCGATAAAGAATTTGCAAAGTGTGACACACGCATTTCTTGCTAAGGCTGTATTCATTCTACGTCTTACTGTAATTTCAAGCATCCTCCCCGTGTATTAAGAACTTTAATCAGCTTCAAACATTGAAGGATCATTCTCCAAGCACTGAAGTTGGTGTTTTATTCTACAGCTATTGTGTTGACCCCAGCTCACAGCCTTCGGATTTCTTCACAAAGTACATCCTGATCTGAGTATATTTTGGGTATATTCCTACTTTACAAGTTTTGGGGGGAGGAGGGGACCTGGAACTTCAGAAGCTTATAAAGAACCAAATGTAATAACAAATAACAATACCAGGATGAGCTGCATCTAGCCTGAGAGGAACTGTGAAGTTATTACTTTATTAACTTTTGCTTTATTGTCCCCTTAAAAGGGCTGCATTTACTTAATGCTGAGTAAACCAGAAATTTCCCAAACTGTCCCCTGTTGAAGTGATGTGTATGTGTGTGTTTTTCCAAAGATTTTAAGGAGTCAGTGGCAGCTTGTGACCAACCTCTGCGCAGAAACCAATTTTTTTTTTTTTTTTCTTTTTTGCTTGGTGTTAGTGTCTTTCCTGAGGCTAATGTAAATCTATAATGGAAGTGTTTTCTAAAGCCTGAATTGTTTGAAATGGCGTAAGTAGTAGATGATTCCTGATGACATTTGCCCTCTGGCTTTATATTAGACGCCCCAGATGAAATCTTGTGTCACCAATAGATTCTGTTAAGGTTAATTGTTTTATTTCTTATTTCAGTCTGGGTTTGCTAGCAGCTTGGAGGGTCTAAAGCCACATCACAGGAGTGTTTTGCAGAGGGCGGGAGTGGTTTTGGTATTGTACATGCTTGCTTTTTTTTTTTTAAAGAGTGTACAATTGTATATTTGAATTAATTAACTTCAGTTTTCAACTCGATAAGCTGTCATCAGAGTGGTTTGAGATGATGGAGAGCCAAACCAGAAGAACAAACTTGCTGTGTCCCATTTGGGAGAAACTGTAGGTCTGGTCGCTTCTTGTTGGTACTGTGCACAAATTCTGTGCTGAGGTTGTGTGTGTGTGACTATACAGAGAGAAATGCAATGGCTCAACCATATCGTGTGCCCTCTCTTCACCAAAATTAAGGGAAAACCTTAGCTGATAATGACTGATACCTTTTTTTCTCCTTTTTGGTTTTAAAAACTTTTAAAGTCAGAGTAGTCTTACCCATATAAAGTTGCTCCAAAACACAGGATAACTTTTTGAACTGATGCATATTTTGCTTTTGTGGAGTGGGGAGAAAAGTTATTCAGGGCTAAAATAGTGCCGCTTTTCAAATTTTACATTTTACAGTTATAACTCTGATGTCAGTGTAACATTTCTGGGGGTCCATGTGTTTCTACATCCTCTGCTGCCTTCCGTTTGGAACTGAGAACTTTTATTTTGTATGTTAGCCAGGAAAAGGTTTGTACTGCAAATTTTAAAGACATCAGAAAACTACAAAAAGTGACTGAGTGCTAGGAAAGAACTGTGCTCTTATTTGGTAAAGTTACAGTACTAATAGGATAAAAAATCTGAATGGTCTTTTAAAAATTCAGAATCCAGTAACAGAATTAAGTTATTCCAGCTGAAGTCTAGAAAATCTTTAACATGGTCAACTCCACTACTTGGAGTATGAGCAGAAGGTCAAGTCATTAATTTGTAAATGCTTGTTAATAATTTTTACAACCTCGCACATAATTCAGATGCTTTAGAGCTGATTAAAATAGCAATAAAAGGGTTGGAAAAAAATCCCATCATCTTTCAATTGCTGGCAATATATAATTCAACCGCGGTGCAAAACCTGTAAATAAAATTGCAAGAATTTAACAGTCGGCGCCTGCAAAACTTTTTGCTGTTATGTAGTTCAGCAAAAGGCACTTGCCTGGAGTAGGTATTTTCTGATGGCTGGCTGCGTTGGAAAATTGCGTGGTGTGGAGAGAGTTAAGGTGTGGTGGAGGAAACACGTGTCGGGTGGCTGCAGGAGCAGTAAGAAGGCTGGGAGGCAGAGCCTGTGGTAGTGGGAGGACTGGAGAGCCACTGGAGAGCGGCGGTACGCCTCGCACCTGGCTGGGGTTTTGGTCTGCAGTCAGCAACATGAGAAATCAGATAGACCTGCTGGCCACTGTCACGGTTTTGGCAGTCCTGGAGCAAGGTAAATGACCTTTATGTAACGCTAGGTAGTATTCAGCTAATTATACTGAACTTTGTGGAACTTGGTTCCTCTGTTGTGCTTGGAGTCTTGGTGGAATGAAAGGTGCTGTTTTCCAACATGGTAAAATTCTGTTCGGCTGTTCACAGTGGAAGTGTCGTGCCTGAGGAGGTTCGTTATTTAATAGGGACTAAAATGATCCACAAACCTTAAAGCCAGCATCCTAGAAGGAAATGAAATTTAAGTTTTACTTTGAAACTTAATTTTAACAATCAGATGTCTTTAAAACCTTTTCTGTGCTTGAATTTTAGCAGGTAATTTGTAACTTAGAGTGGCTGGAGATAACCAAAATAAAGGCAGGTTAATAAATATGCTGATGAAGAGGTCAGTCTACAAACACATATTGTGTGTGTATAGGAAAGAGCATCATGCGCGCGTGTATTTCCCGTGTGACACATCGTTATGTGTTCAATTCCTATAGCTTCGCTGCACGGAGCAGGGGACGAGATGAGTTGACAGCACACAGTAATTCAGAAACTAATGCAAGCCCTTCTGGTCAGAAATAGAAGCAGACATCTGCAAAGAAACTCGGCGACTTCTTGTCATTTAAACAGATGCATTTGGTTTAGCCCATTTAGAAAGAAGCGGTAGCGTTGCCGGGCTCTACCACTTGTGTTTAATTGTGGGTCCGTTGGGCAAAGGCTTCTCCCTGTTTCGCTTCAGGAGGGTCACGGAGGGGGACGCTGCCCCTGCCTGGGGTAGGGGCAGAGCCCCCATTTTATGAAAATCTTCACATTTCTATGAGGGAAGGTTTGGTTGGGGTGGGGGTTATTACTGAATTAATTCACTATAAAGCTATCGTATCTCTTTTCTTACAAATGGATGTGAATCTCCGAGCAGCTCGATGGACTTTTAGCCGTCAGATGATAAATCTCTTAATGAAAGTATTATTTAAAACACAAATACTCTACTTGAAGAATACAGTTAAAAATTTCTGAGTTATCAGTAATTTCCCTCAAACCATTTACAGAGAATTATCAGCAACTACAAATGGAAGATACTTTAGTCTTAGGAATTTGTTATTAAACTAAGTGGGGATGGAGGGAGTGTTTAGTGTGCAAAGAGAAGACATGAAAACTTGAAATTGTGTTATGGAAACGTTGCTGAGCCCTTTCCATTGGGAAACCCTCAGTAGCCAATCCCTAGATGGCAGTTTTGTCACATATATGTGTTTTATGAGAACTTCAAGTATTTTTTAAAGGTTGCATTATGCTACGCAAGCAGTATGTAGGTGTGAAGCCAGCAGATAAATAGCAAGCGCTGGCACCCTCCTATCTATGTTAGATCGGAAAAAGTAACCTCGTTTTGTGGTCCCTGCATGGGAAGCCAGGGAACAATTGCAAAATACGACAGGTTTCCTTTCTCTTCACTAGCAAGAAATATGTGGGCTAATGTCACCTTGATTCAGGGCTGTGCAGTAGCTTTTTTTGCATCTTCTGAAAGGACATTCTGTGTGTGAAATACAGATCTGAAATTCATTCTGAGAAGGCAGAGCACTGAAACAGGGATGTGCGCTATACCTACAAATACTCTTCTGTGACATCCTGATGTAGGAGACATAATTTAACAGCTGAGCTTAGTACAGTGTTGATTGATTTTTGTTTTCTTCTTAGTTTTCTGGGAGCCCACAGTTTCTGCATTCTTTCAGGTAACTTTCCCCTTTTTAATTCAGTTATGCTCAGTTTAGCAAAGCTCTGAGCTTGGCGCTCTGTAGACGCGTGCCGCTGCCCTGTGTCGAGCGTTGTACCGGCGAGCAGAACGATGCTAACGCAGTTTTGGTGTGTGTCCCCCCCTTTTTTTTTATGGCTTCAAAGGAAGTAAAGCTTATGCAGTGTCACTGTCTGTCAGTCCCCAGAGAGCTCGTTTGCCAGGTTCACTCAAATGTGGCAGGTTATCAGCTGTAATATGCTTGACAAGTTTGTGGACATAATCAAATAGAGAATGACGGTCTGGCTGACAGTTCCACTGAGGAGAGCTCAGCCCCTGCGAGCCGTGTGGGAATCCACGCAGGCGTTTAACCTTGAGACAGGAATCACGAGAAACTAGTTTGAAAGGTTCTGCAGAGTAGATTGAACTCTTTTCCCTAAAAGTCCATGCTGAGGAGGTTTGTACAATGTGGTGTTTTTTCAACGCTCATTCTGAGAAGTGCTTTTGGATGAAGATGCTGCATCCTTAACGCTTCACCCGTACACCAGGTTTGGCAGACAGCTAGCCATCCTCCAAAAGGCTTTCGCTTCTCTTGACTGGCTGTTTTATGTATTACCCATCCCTAAGGATAAGGCATCTGTTGCAGGACCTGTCTGAACATTTACCCCTGTACACAAGCAGGATGTTAAGCGCAGAGTTGATGGAGAGGTTGGGTCTGAAATTACTCTCGCGGTGCTCATCACCCACAAGAAGGCTGCGTTAGGAAGGGTGCAGATGGCGTGAAGCAGGATGAAGACTTTTGCCCAGCACGGTCAGGCTTATGCCACAGGCTGGAGCTGTGCGTGATGCAGTAACTTTAGCTCAGTCCATTTCTCGAGAGGTGGCTGGGATGAGACTCTACGAGGAGCGTTAAATAGTCGCGTAGGAGAGAGGTGCTTATCTGATGTGAAGAGGAGCAAACAGGATGGGTCACAGCTTCGTCGTCTTTTTCCCAGAGCTCTGCCGGCCGCTGCCGAACTGCCCGTTGCTGCAGCCCTAAGCTGTCTGGTTTCAGGGAGGACGCTGGATCTCAGGGGCAGGACGGTATCTTCACCCTCAACCACAACCAACGTGCTACAAACAAATCGGGGCCGGGGGGGTGGGGAAGCAAACTTGTCCCTCCCCACACTTCTCTCCCAGCACCTCTTATTTAGGGCTGGTTCACTGCACACACTGCGGAAGCCACTAGAACATGAGAATGGTTTCTTAAACGAATGTCTGTTTAATTAAATGAATAATACGTTGTGTAATAGACAGGTCACATAGCTTGAGCTTATTTACATTTCTGATTCCCTTTTCTCTTACATATGTTCTTGTGCTTTTCTGCATGTGCGCATAGATCTGTCTTGTCTTTAATCTTGCAACATCTGTCCCTACTTTCCTTTCTCTCTCCTGCTGTTCTGCTTTTATCTTCTTTGTTGGAATAAGACAGTCTGTAAGGCAGTCCTTGCAGCCTGGCTCCTTGTCTCTCTGTTCAGTGCTCTGGAAATGTTGCTACGTTAGGACCTGGCTAATCCAAGTGACTTGCTTAGCAGCACGCTGCCACAGCCACCGAAGTAATTGGGGTTTATAATTTAGTTTTCTTGTATATGAAAATTCTCATTTTCAATAAAGGCAGCAGCGTAGTAGTGCACCTAAGTATAAACACTTGAAACATCAGCAATCACTCGTGGGAGTAAGAACTTTCACCAAATAATGAAACAGCCCAAATCTTCATGTTAACAAGTTTTCATTGTTTTGGAGTGACTTCCCATCTCCCTTACAAATGTAGAAAGGAGCGATGTAGCAGACACCGAGTTAGTACCCTGGCCCAAACTTGGCTGGTGGCAGTTACTGGCAGCATGTCCGTGCTCCTTGAACTGCTCGAGCCTTGGGGCCACCCTGCAGGAATTAAGTGGAAGAAACAATCGCCCCCTTCCCCATTTCCTTCTATTGCCATGATTATGAGCATCTCTAATGGGCTTAATGACATCCCAGCACTTCACAGTTTGGATGCTGCTCTGTGACATGGGGCCATCCTTGTACAAAAGCTTCGTGCCCGCTAGGTACAGCGGCAAGTGTTATACATCAGGCTGGCTGAGGGTGTATCGATACTCTAAACACAGAGCGCAAGATTAAAAACGAGTAACAATTCTGTGATTAGGTGCGGACTCGGCAAGGTTTTAGGGTGTGTTGCTGGCCGTCCTGCAGGACCGGGGTGCGTTTGACCCGCTGGGGATCTGCTGCTGGGCGGGAGGCCGTGCAAAGCGCCAGCCAGCACGTCGGCTCTGCGGCGGGGGCACTCTGCCAGCATAACCAAATCTGAATTTAAAGTACGACTGTGGAATAAATGGCACATTTATTCCAGGTCGTGTGTGACAGCCCTGGACTATGAACCGAGACAGTATCAGCTCTTTTCCTCTAACCACTTGTTTGATTCCGAACTAGATAAGGCTTGGCTACATCAAACACTGCTGGACTGTTACCGTTCCTGTGTTCTTTTTTTAGCCTATTTTGTGCTGCAGGTGATCTATGCCCGGCGGAAGTACAAGATCTCCCCTCCCAAGACAGCAGGTCACCCTGAATTTGAGCGGATCTTCAGAGCTCAGTAAGATTTTGACTTTTTTTGTGGTGACTCCACCTAGATATGACTTGAGTCAGCCGTCACTACCAGTGAAGACTGAAGTCACCCTCAAGTCACCTTTCTGCTTATTGCTACAGATACTAGATTTTTTAATTTTTTTTTTAATGCTTTGCGTGCAGAAGTCTGAGTTTTGATTTGGAGCACTTTGCTCTGGCTGGAGTGTTTCTGTCTATCCATGATAATCCTCCTGGCATTGTGAGAGGCAGCCAAATTACGAATTAGTGGCTGTATGGAAGAGGTGCTGAGCATTAATATGCTATAATCATTAAGTTTAACATTAGTGTTGGCTCCAAATTGTGAGAGTAGCTGAAGCTATATTAATAACCTAATATTTGCTTGTAAGTTTTTGCTGTTGAATTGAAGCAAAGGGCCTTGCTGGCAGAACCAGCTACAAGGACGTTTTATTTTTTTTCCTTTTATCAAGCCATTGTACTGTGAAAGTCGGCACTCGCGGGCCCGTGCCGAGGGCTGTTTCTTTTTGCTCTGTTCTATGGAGAGAGCAATGCTGGAGCTAAACTGGAAACATTCTCAGATCCCTTCGGCTTCCAGCAAGCACCAGATTCCATCTTTCATCTCAGTCATTCTGTTTCCTAAGCGATTGAAAGGAATTGGCCGGAGCTGGTTTGAGGGGTAGCTCGAGCACGGCACTAAATCCTGAACAAAGCAGCTACGTTTCCTTGCCAGCGTGCAGGAAACATTTGTGGAGTGACAAAAACACCCGCTTTGGTCCTTCTGCGATGCAGTAAAAGGCCAGCCTGCACGGAAGGCATCGGCCAGGCTAGCTGGGTAGCTGCTGGTGTGGCTTTTAATTAAATACTGGCCTGTGTGTTAACTGAGTTGTGCTGTGGGCTGCAGCGTGCCGGGAAGCCCTCCGCTATGTTCCGCGGAGAAGGCAACCTCAGTGAACTCAGGTTTGAGAAGGTATTTCTTCCTTGTGGTTTTTTGGGGTTTTTTTCCTGTCCTTTATTCTTTTCCCAGTGGAAAAGGATACAAATGCATAATTTGTTTTGATGTATTAAAAAAAAAAGATGGGAAAAAAGGTACTGCTTTATTACTTGCTCGTGGAAACCTGGCAGCCTCCCCTCGCTGAGGCTCAAACTGCATTTGCAGCGTAAGGTTCTTCAGACTTTTTCCAGCTCCTAATCTGGCTCCATTCCTCAAGGCTTGGTAAAATTTTGGCCAAATGTAAGATTAAATTGCCTGGGGAATGGTAAAACGTAGGAGAAATCAAGAAACAAAACCATTGTCTTTAACAGCACAGCTCCCGTCCTTTCTTGCAGAAAACTTGTATTTTTGCCACTAAAACAAAAAGGAAGGAAGAAAACCTGGCTGCAGATCTGATCGTTTCTGCTGAATTTGATCTGGGAGAAGGCTCCTTCTTGGAGCACGACTTGTGTGACGCCCAAATTTGGGCTGTGCTCACCTAAGGGGAAGAGAAAGCTCTTTAAATAATGATAGGGGAGGGACCTCTACCTGTGCAGCTTTAAAGCCGTGGCAGTACTAGATGTCTGTGAAGGTGCCGTGCGTGGGGCCGAGGTGGAGCCTGCTGAGGGTTCAGCAAAGACAAATCTCCATCTCGGCCACGGCTTGTCATTGCAGGGTCCACGTGAATGCGGGTGAGGTGAACGCTGTGCATTGTTTGGGTGCTTTTTTTCTCTAAAATACAGATATTGGGTGTCCTTGGTGGCAGAAAACGCCCTTTGTCCACAGGACAGCAACGCCTCTTATCAGCCCTTTCAGTTTGCTCCGACGTGCGTTTCCAGCTCACTTCTCCGGCCTCGGTTAACCGGTCTCTGACGTACGAGGATGCAGTTTTAACTCTCGTCTCTGGTTCTCACCAGGGTGAATTGCTCAGAGTACTTCCCGATCTTCATCTCGCTCCTCTGGGTTGCTGGAATCTTCCTCCATCAAGGTAAGGGGAATGGGGGGGAACCTCAACCCAAACCACATGCACAAACAAAAAACCCCCCCAATTTAAATCCCATTGCGACTCAGGCACGTCCTCTCTGTACCCGTAAGGCTGTTACTTGGGGAAAGCGAAGTTCCCCTTGGGGCAGTCCTTGGTCTATCTGGCCAAACCCAGCGTGCATGAAGCTGCTGGTAGCAGCCGAGCTGGTCTCCTGCCCAGAGAGAGGTTTGGTGGCATTGGCAGCCCTCGATCCTTCGCTGGGGCCCGGCTGGCCCCCCGAGCTGCTTCTCTTATCGAAGGATAAGGTCAGAGCTGCAACACGATACCCAAATCACTTCGTCAGAAGGAGAAACCGTAACCCAAACAATTAGTCATCCCCCGTCCATCCCGTACCAAGCGGGTTTAGGGGATTTGGCTGCCGCCATGGGGAAGATGCAAGGAAGGACCACGGAAGGGAGCGTTGCGAATGCAAGTCCCAGGGCAACTTTGGGGGGCAGAAAAGTTCATCCCTCACAAAAAGAGAAGGAAGAAAACCCAGTTAAGCTCCCACAGTGTTTTAAAGCGGTGTCCCGCTGCGTTTGGTTCTCGTGGCCGTGCCCAATCTGCAGGGGGGAGCGGGGCCATGGGTGACTGAGCTGGGCTGCAGCTCCGGCAGCGTCCGGGGACCCCCGGCCCCGTCAGGACTCGGCTCCTCTCTCCCCCCCCCCGCAGGTGTGGCTGCTGCCTGTGGGCTGCTGTACCTCTACACCCGCTTCAAGTACTTCCAGGGATACGTCGTGGCTGGGCAGGGACGGTTAGTACCTGGCCGGGGCTGTGGGCACCCCAAACCAGTCCAGGGAGGCTTGGGGGCAGGATGTGGTCCCTGGGGCAGGTTCCCTTCCCGCGGGTGGAACTGAAGGCAGATTTGCGTCACCTCCTTCTCCTCCCACGTCCTCGTGGCCACGCCACCTCTTCCCTGGCTCCGTCTCGAAGGACGGTGGGGGACGCCGAGCCCCTGCCCGCACGCTTCGTGCCTGGGTCGGCTGGTGGCGTCTGATGGTGTTTTCTCCCCCGCGCAGGTTGGGGCCACTGTACGCCAGCGCCTGGCTACTCTGGCTGCTGCTGGGGCTGGCGGTGGCCGGGCTCCTGGCACATTTTCTGCTGTCCGCCTCCTCTGCATGGATGGCAGCGCTGGCGCGGCCCCTCCAGCTGCTCGGCACCTGGTGAGAGGGGCCGCGGCTCTCCCGAAACCCCCTGTTGGCTCTGGGCAGAGGGGAGGGAGTCGCCTGGCATGGTCAGAGACTGAGTATCTCCCCAGCTCCGCGCGTACCTTTGAAGGGAGGCCCATGCTGGCACGCTGCTCGTGAAGCTCCAGTCTTTAGAGATAATTTTCCTTCTAGAAAGCAAACACTGCCCAGCCTCTGCCCCTGCTGATGGGCTTCACTGCCAGGCTTTGTAGCACCCTCTGCTCTAAAGCCTCTAATGCCTTTGGCTTTGCCTCACAGAGCATGGATTGACCCAAATGCTGTCATCAGTCCTCCTTATTGCTGTAATGATCTATGTTGAAGGATCACACCATGAATATACAAAAAATAAATTCCTTTTCTCAGTAGAAATCACCTGCGATTGTCAAAGGTTCTTGGGGAGTGGGTGTGAGAACATCTGAGGCTTAGGGGACTGTGGCTGCATAGGAAAAGCTGCTGCGATTAACTTGAAAGGATGGATAAACTTGTCTAAAACTGTACCCAAATTTTGGGAAAAAAGCTTGGTTCTACTCCAAAGGCTAATGTCTGTGTTTGGCATTGACTTGAATGACCTTGACTCAGCCCTGACTTCACTTATTGTGGACCCACCTGTAGGACTTTGCCCTCTCTCTGGATTTCAACCTCCACTGCAGACTCAGGGTTTGCAGGTAACTCAAGCAGACATCAAGCAGGCTGTGCGTGGGTATAAAGAAGAGCAATGTATTTTGTTAGACAACTGTTCCATGATTGCACCCTCAGGCATATGGGTGCCCAAGCACCTTCCTTGCTCCCTGCCAAGGAAAGACCAGACCAACCTTTCTTCTTTTAATAACTGGTGCAGGCTCCTGTGGTGCTCGGGCAAAAAATAACCAGTCTCCCCCTGGGCTATGCTAAGTGCTTTCCCCAGCATGAGCAATGCTTTGGGAGTATCTGGTATTGGTGAGCGCTGAGGAATAACTCCATTTGGGGTGTAGGGGCTACCGCTGGTCCCCAACCCCCAGGGATGCCCAGTCCTGGGGAGGGGAACAGGCGTGCAGAGCCAGAGCAAGTGCCTCCCTGCTGTGAGTGACTCTCACTGCCACACCAAAGGTTTAAATTTAGCTTTTATTACAGTGCACATATTATTTTATATATTTATATAGAGAGATGTACTTGAAAAATCAAATGTATCCAATAATAAAAAATACAGCACATTAAAGTAGTATAATGCATTCCAGTGTATAGCTGAAGAGACATGGGGATTTACGCTAATCCCTACTATTTCTGAACTGGGCTACTTCTGCTTTTTTTTTTCCTCCCCAAAAATTCACACCAATCAATAACTGAAATAGTTATTTAAAACGATGGTTTCAGCACTCAATCTCAAGGCATGAAGACACTGGAGACTTCACTGTGAGTTAAGGGGCTGTGTTCAATGCTGGCAGGCACAGTGTGGCGTATTGTTTATTTTTTTGTTTTTTTTTTTTGTTTTCCCTGCCATAGTCATAGCTCCAACCCCTTTGGATTCATTCCTCCTCTCCTGAAGGAGGGTCAGTCTTCACCCTCACTTAATCCTCAGCTGCAGCCAGGACTGTTGCCCGGGCAAAGGCAAGGCGGACCTCGGTCCCCGGCCGTCTCCGTCCCGGCGGGGTCAGCCGGCAGGACTCGACGTGACCGAGCCCCCGCTCTGTCCCGAAATACAGCCAGAGACTGCCCTGTCCTGGGCAGAAGGTGCTTTTCAACCCCACGCTTGCTGTAGCTCACCCTGACCCCAACCCGTGGCCCGAGCGGCACGCGCGGCCGCCTGCACCCGCGAGGGGCCGAGGGAGCGCCCGGGCCTTGCCGAGGGCAGCAAAGCCGGCCCTCTGCGCGGGATGTCGGTTTTTCCTTGTTGCTCTTCTTCTGGAGAAGACGACGTCCTGGCCCCGCAGCACCGGCTGGGGACGGTGGTGCCGGCCTGGCGGCCGGTTTGCCGAGGCCTGTTGGCGTGTGCCGGCAGCCGGGCCTGTGCTGTCCGTGTGCCCGGGCGAGACGCCGCGGGGAGGAGGGAGCGGGAGGGGAGGGAGCAGGACCGGGGAATCCACGTGTGTCCGTCCACCCTTCCTCACGCCCGTTTCACTCCGCTTTTTTGATAAAAATCTGAAAGAAGAGAGGGCTGGGATCAGAGAGGAGTGTGGGGGGGGGAAGGTGGCGGGGAGCCCCGGGGCCGAGGGCTGGGCAGGGCCGTCCCGCTGGTGCCCAGTTTACCTCGCTCAAGATGATCCACACTGGGGAGTCGGTCTGGATGGACAGCCTGATGGCCTCCAGCGGCCCGAAGGATGGGTCCACCTCGCCCTCTGCGACACCCTTGGAGAAGGAGCCTGGCGGGGAGAGCACAGGGGTGACATGGGGACGGCCCCCTGGCATCCAGCCCCCCCCCCCATGCCCCGAGGGAACCATGAGCAGCCATGGCGGCCCCCTGCCCGCAGCTCCCCGACACAAGATGGGCTGAAAACCAGCAGCGTGGATGTCAATACAGTGCAAAATGCTACACTTAGGGAAACAGAAAAATCAGCTAAACAAAACAAAATGGGGAGTATTTGGCTACACATCACTGCTGTGCAAAAGGGGGGGCTGGGCAGAGTGGCCTGATGGCAGCACCGTCCTGTAAAAGACAAATGTCGGTTCAGGACTCATGGCATGGAGGCAAGTCTTATATCCCTAGTTCTAGCAAGGTCTCAGCCTGTTGCTATGCCCCATTTTTGGGTGTGATTTTTTTTTTTTTTTTTTTTTAAAATGCAACTGGGAGAAACCAGCCAGCATGCAGAGGAATGCTAAAATGGCAAAAAGCTATGCGTGCCAGGGAATTTTTCTTTTATTTGTCTATTTAAAAAAAAAAGAAGTCTTGGCAGGGACACCAGGCCTTTACCACGCACCAGCAGGTCCCCATAGGCTGCAATCACTCATTCTTGTCCAAGGGCAGGACAAGAACTAAAACAAGCTCAGGTGGCAGGAGACAAAGTCCAAGCTGCAAGTGGTGTGAATACTGAGACAGGCTGTGGAGGGAGAGTGTGAAATCGCGCGTGGTGGAGGTTTTTAACATCAGGTTAGGCAAATGGGTAATCTGAATAATTTGCTCCCAGCTCTGAGCAGAGATGTAGAACTGAAAACTACCTGAAGAGGACGCCTAGTCTAAGAGGGGAGGGAGGGCAGGGGAGGAGAGGAGACAGTGACAATTAAATCCTGTTCCAACCTGGCTCCTGGCAAGCAGGAATCACTCTTTGCCAAGCAAACAGCACTAAGGGCCTTGATTCACTTGAAGGTGAGGATATGGGCTGTGTTATCAAACCCAGCGGGCAGTTTACCACGCCGCACCCTGCTGTACCTATCTGGATGTAGCCATCTGGCATCCTGCGGTATTTGACGACTGCACCTCTTCCCTCCTGTAAGGCTTCCTTATCCGACTGCAGGCTCTGCGAGAAGGAGAGGAGCTTTGTGCAAGGCCAGTGGCAAGAGCCACCCAAAAGCCCCAAGCAACAGCAGCAACCCTAGAGCTGCTCTCGCCAGCAGCCCTTGGCACCTCATTCCCCCTGCCCGGCACCCCGAGCCTCATGCCCCAAAACACGAGGACACTTGCTGCCCTCACCCTGCTGCTTCCACTGCACCCCCCTGGCTCCATCTCCTCCTCTGCAGCCATCCCACCCATCTGAGCATCCCCTCTGCAGGCAGGGACGGCTCCCACAGTGACTGCTCAGCGCTGGATCTCCGCTCTGGAGGTGGTACCACACCAAGTGTGACCCCCTGGCTCCCAGTCAGCACCTCGCAAAGGCACTCGAGTCTTATAAAGATTTTCGTGATGGCTTTAAGCAGTTCCCTTCTCTCAAACCTCTTTTGCTTCCCACTCCACCCCCATCTCAATTCTCAATAAAACACTTACGTCAAACGGCAAAACCTCCACAGTTGTATTGAAGAGTTTGTCTTCTGGGTGCTCGATGTTCCCGCTGCGGAAGAAGAACCTGTGACAGAGACCAAAGTCACGGAAACCCACACTGAGCAAGGGGCAACATGATGGCTTTCACCCCAGTTGAACCATCAAACAGCTCAACCTAACAGGCACCTTCCCAAAAAGCCCACAGGCACGTGGTTTGTAAGGAGACCTGTGCCAGATTAGCTACATCGTGGCTTGCTCACAAGCGCAGGAAAACAAAGGGCTCCAGCAAACATGGCCCCACCAAAAAAGGGTCAGGTTAACCTGCTCCTGGAAGAGCACTGCTCCCTCCTCCTGGGCAGCCAAGCAGAAGACAGCCAAGAAATTCAACATGAGCCAGAAGAGCAAAAGGAAAGTGCCTCCACATGCTCCAGGCTGTCCCCACGTCCCCTGCCCCGCTGATCCCCTCAAGCACTGGCCTTTCGATGCGGAGTGGTTTGAAGAATCTGAATCTGATGAAGTCTCCGGCAGTGGGAGTGAAGGCCCAGAAAAAATCCTCCCGCAGGTAAGCCTTCTCCAAGGTGAAGTGCTGGTAGGTTTTCAGGCTGGTGCTCACCTCCGCAGGAGGGTTGACGTGCTCTTTCCGCAGGGCCTGCTTGCCAAAGTCCTTGTCCTTGGTAAGCAGAAAGCAAAAGGGCAGAAAAGGGCGATGAGCTGCTTACACCTGTGAGGAACAGGGGTCCCAGCAACAAGGCACTGCAAATTAAAAGCTCTCAATTTGCACAGCATAGAAGGATGAGGGATGGGAGTGAGCTAGGGAAGGCACCAGACAAGGTAATGCATGGCTGGATCCCAGCAGGACACAACTCCAGGAGAGGCAGCACAGAGCAGCACCACTGCTCAGCACTCTGATCCAGCACCAAAGAGCCTTGCATTGTCCAAGTGTCCCCGAACGTGTGTCCCTGCCCCAGGAGCTCTGCAAACAGTCCTTACACCTGAGGAGAAGGCGGCTGGGAGGCTGTCGATGGCATAAAACGACTGGATTACATGGCCTGACGAACACTGCATTGCAATGCAAACTGCATTACAACATCCATTTACCTGGGGATCAGACGGACACAGGACTGAGCACAACCCAGGGATGTGTGTCTATGGATCTTGCACATATAGCTGTGGGAAGCTTGATTTTGTTGATGTTTAACCACACACACACACACAATTTAAGCTCTTTACAGCAAGGTCCAGTTTACCTATCAGCAAATCCCAGGAACAAGGAGAGGGGTGGGAAGGAAGTCAGACCAACCCAGGAGTCATCTCTCCAGGGTTTTTGAGTAGATGCTTTGAAATCACACCCAGACCATGGCTTGGCACTCAGGAAGGGCGGCCAGGGCCAGTACCAAGGCTTAAAAGCCTGCAGCCACTCTTGGTACACGTCACTGCCACTCTGAGAAGTAGGAGCTACATGAGCTCACTGGAATTCAGAACAAAACACAACCAGGGCACGGAAATCCAGCTGCCACTGTCCCACCAGTGGCTGTCACTGATGTCCCCACCCCAAAACCAGCCAGTTCCTGGGTGCCTGCAGGCCAGGCCTGGCAGAAAGGCCATCTGCGGCTTGGACAGGCAGCTGGTACCCACCTTCAGCTTCTGTATCTTCCCTGCCAAGGAGGAGTGAGTTCCCACATGCTGGAAGAGGGAGGGCTTGAAGCGGATCCTCAGGTTTGCCTTCTGCCTGTCGCAGTGTTTCTGAAACGAGACAATCCCGCAGAGCCCCCTGCTTAAACCTCTGCGGTCAACTGTGACCCACGAGAAGAACGGACAAGGGCACAAGGAGTGATAAACACCACTGCCTCTCCATCGCTGTGCCTTTCTGTGTTATTTTGGCTTTAATTTAACTGCACTCTGGAGGAACCTGACCATGACTCTCGGCCGCTCACCCACCGGGCTCTGCTGGGCAGCCGGAGTGCCCGGGTTTAAGTGCCAAATTTCTCCTTGCCAAGCATAGCTTAGCAAATGCTGAGCAAATCTCCTCTGTGCTGCCAGGTAGGGACAGCCAGAGAATTTAGTTTCTTTTGTCCTTGGCTTATTCGGAAAGCCTTCTTCCTACAACTCAGAGCTCGGGATCACCGATGTCTGAAGGTAAGTCAGTCCTGGGATGATTCAGAGCCTAAATGAACAGGCAGAAAGTGTAAGCTCTTTTCAGACAGGCAGAGGGTTCAGTTCGTTGTCAGGTGTTGTTAAGCAGATGTATGGCACGTGCCATTGTCAAAGCTGTTGGGCTGTTTCACGCCCATCCCACCATGTAAATAAACTTGGAGATGCAACTCTGATCCGGCCGGTGATTTTCCATGGGGTGGAGGGAGAGAGATGATGGAGAGGGAATAAAGGACAAAGGGAAAAAACACTGAGAGTGTGGAGACAAGAACTCAACATTTTAAAAATAGTTCTTTTCTCTCAGTTTGGGGGAGCAGAACAAAAATACAGGGTTAAAAACTGGAGGGAGAAGGTATTTGTTTTCCGACTTCTGCTTTTTCCAAGAAAAGAAATACATGCACACCCCTACCACCATCTGCTCTTGCAGCCTCCCACCCAAGCGAAACCCCGGCAGAAATCCCACTGCCGGGCGCTGCGTCACCGGCCGCCTGGCACCGGGCAGGGCGCAGTGGGGGACGCCAGCCACACTGAGCCCCCGCGATGGGCTGCCCCCACGGGCCACTGCCACCCTGCCGGGAGCTGGGAAATTCCAGACATGACCCTTGTGAGCTGCAGAGGAGATAATCCCCTAATCCAGCTCACGTTACATTAGAAAATTAAAACTAGCCATGCTAATGGGAGAGACCCTACTCATTGCCAGCAAACCCAGATGCAATCCTATCAGATCTGATCTCAGTCTGGATGGGGAGAGAAGGAGAAAGGGGAACAGATGGAGGTACAGCACCTCCTGAATTCTCTTTTTCCCCTTTTCCCCTTCTGCTAGAGAAGCACTTGCTGAAAGCAGCGTTGTCTCAGTAGAGCCAGGAGGGGGAATGGCTCAGTTGGTGGTAAGAAGGTCATCCTTTCACACAGCTGTACACCAGGTAAATCTAAAATTAGTTAAAAAAGAAAGAGCAGAATATATCCAGAGCAGGCAAAGCGCTTACCAAAAGCTCAGGTCAAACAAACTTTCAATCAAAAAGACAAATCCTCCCTACTACCAATTTGATTCTGCACAGTGGGATTTACAAGGGAAAGTCATGTTTGAAAGGGCGCTGTGCAGAGTTAATCATGCAAACAGTGGGGGAAAGGAGCCAGAAATCCACAGAAAGTAGGTTAATTTTTAAAAAGGCAACACATTTAAGAGGTTTGCAGTTTCCCCGGGGAAAACCTTGGCTCCACCAGGTAGGAGAAGCTGAGCGAAGCTGAGCTAAGGAGAAGATGATCCCGCGCAGCAGGATCTGCATTTAATCAATGCTCAAGCTGAAGATTTTGAAGGGGGGGGGGCACAGACAGCAGCACAGTTCCCAGCTCCATCCCAGCATCCCACCACCCCGGCTTTGCCCACGGCTTTGAGGACCCGGGGGCTGCCGGACAGGCCTGGGGACTTCTCTGTCACGCCTGAGCGCATGGCTTGAACTGCCAGGAGGACACGATGGACATCACCTGAGACTGGTCCTGCAGCACCTGGGGGACTGGAGCTGACATCACGGCCTCTGCCAGGGATCAGGCCAAATTAAATCACATCCTTGCCCCAACTCTGCAGAGCCCTGAGGATGCCCTGTCCCCCCGCAACACACAAATCAGTATTTATCCCCAGAATGACCACTTGCTCTGGCATTTGCCACCACAAAGTAGTTGTGGCCACGAGGTCTGTCCCAAGCGACTGGCTTCAAGCTCCGCACAGGGACTCCGCTGCTCAGTCTCTGCCGGGGGAGGAGGGCGAACGAGCATTTGAGTAAATACAGCATGTTCAGAGAGGAGACAGGAGAGTATCTGGTGGTGAGCTCATCTTACATTTGCTGTCACACACACTCCTCCTCTGCCCTTCCCACTCGCTTTAGCCCCTCGCTGCTGCTGCCAACGGGAGTTCAAACACAACCTCCGCAGGGCACGGGGGCTCCTGTGCTGCTGTCTGCAAGGCTTTGTGCAGGCAAACGAGATGGCAGCACGAAAACAGAGCCCATTTCACCCCTCTGCACCCTCCCAGAAACCCCGACAAGACCTTTGTGGGCTCTGGCTTTATTTTGGCACGCTACGCACGGCGGGCTTGCTCTTGGGTCATCTGGGGTGAGCTCCCCGAGCCGCCTGCGCGTGTGCTCCAGGTGGGTACGGTACATGAGCCCAGAGCCAAGGAGTTATTCTGGGGTTATAGTCAGCAAGCAGGGGAACAGCTTCAGGGAGAGAAGCACACCGGAATAAAAAAACAGCGCAGAAGAATGGGGAACAGCTACTCTCCTCGAGGACTGGAGGAGGAATACCCTGTTAGTGCTTAGATGCAGAAATAATGCCTTTTCTGGCAGCTGCAGACTACAAAAGCCTGAACTCCCAGGTTTTTGCTCACACAATCCACAAGGACACCCCGCAGCATGCTCTACAGGGACAGCACGGTTCAGTGCAAAGTCAGTCAGCACCAAAGCTCACAGAAAAGATCCTCTGGAAACACAGACCAAGCATACATTTGCTCACACCAGACAGAAGGTTTCCCTTCAACAGAAGTTGTTTACGTACTGCATCTTTCTCAGGGTTGCAGACTTTCACCCAAAGGATGTGATCCAGCAGCCAGTCAATGGGTTTGTCCTTATAGAACATCAGGATGAACTCCACGATCAAGCTCAGATCCAGAGACTTGAACATTTTTCCTACAGCACAAAGAAAGAGAGAAGAGAGAGCAGCTATGGTATGAAATGGTCAAGAATCAGAGCTGGGAAGAAAAAAACCTGGGAGACTGGGCTGTGGAGGTTGGATGTGTCCATCTCTCTCCATAAAGGAAATAGCACGCAGCTCTGTTTTATGTACCAGTACTGCTGGCATTGCTAATACAGTTCCGGATTTAATATTAATCGCAGAACTAGAAAGCATTAGTGTCTCACAGGTCACAACAGTATCAAAAGGTCTAAAACTCTTCCATTCAGTAGAGAGAAATAAGGATGAAAAACATTCAGCCAGCTGCAGGACAGACCATTTCCTGCTCCCAAAACTACAAGTTTTAAGCCAGTCAAACCAGTATCCAAAACAACAGATCAAGCTGCTACTGCAACCATGTACTGCTGTTCCCAAAATAGTTCTGTGCTGATGTAAACTTCCTTTTTCACACTCTTAGGCAACGCCAGATCCCATCCAGCCTAAAAGCTACTGGTCACATCTAAGCTGTTCGGCTGTCGGCTGGGCCACCGACCAGGTTTATTTTTATTAAAAGTGAGTATCAGCAGTACCAGCTGTGAGGAACTTTCTCCCCTGTGCAAACACAGGGGTCATTGCAAAAACAGGGAGGGATCAAGTCTGAGTATTTTACCATCTTATGGGGACAACTCATTGGACCAAGAGCATAAGTGCTTGCAAGAACCAGCTGGCACTTGTGCCCATGCCTGATGGGACTGGGGTAAGCGGGGGAGAACGTTACCAATAAACCCCAGCTGAGAAAACTCCAGGATCATCCACTCCTCGGAGGGCTGCTGCAAGGCAAAGTTCTTCATCGTGCTGAGATAGTTTGGTTTGGCCACGATATCATCCTCCAGCTGCAAGAGGAAAGGACACTCAGTGCCAAGGATCCATCCAGGTTCCACTAAGAGCCTCTCTGCGCAGAGCAATCACGCCGTAGACCGGAGGAAAGCTTTGGCACAGACCTAGTTTATTTCAGAATATGCTCCAAGCAGATTTTTCTCACCCAATCTAACAGGTAAACAAAACAAGGATTCCTGCCCTCCCTAGGCAGGAGGTCTCCAAGTCTAAAGCATCTTAGAAACCTAGCTTTTGAACCGATCTGGTTAAAACTTGCTCCTGCTCTGCTGCCTCACACAACTGGACATGCTCTTTGCCCTCTCTCAGCTGGGTCCGAGCCACAGTGAACCCACAGGTACACCCATCTCCCCTTCACCCCCAGCACCACACCCACCTGCACGTAATATATGCCTTTGGACTGAGCGTACATCATTAAAAAGCAGTAGTCAAGGTTCTGCTTTGTCCTCCACCTGCAAAAGACAAACACGATGGGAGCGCCGATCTCTCCTGGGATACCGGGCTGTGCGGGGGAGCCAGCCGAGGCTGGGTTTAAGCCGGGAAGGTGACACAGGTTTTGGAGGAGGGGATGGCATATGACCTCTCCCTTTTGGTCTCCAACTGGTCAGTTAAGAGTTACTGGAAAACTCAGGGACTTCCAAAATGAACGTAACCGGGGTTAAAATGACCCCCTCGCTCGGTGACAGAAACACTGCAGTACAAGGCAAGCCCTGCAAAGCTGGCACCAGTTCATACCCCCACCCCCCAGGTCCTTCCAGCTTTCGGATAAAGCAAGTTTAAGGGCCTCACCTGGCCCTGCAGAAGAGTTTTCCCTGCTGGAGTCAGTGGGAAAGTGCTGCAGCTACTTAATTCAGGGCTTGCTTGCTTTTAAACTCATTGATTCTTACCTGACTCTCTCCTTGGGGTCCCCAAAGGATTCACGCAGGTGGGAGAAATCAGGATAGAAATGTGGAGATGGGGAAATTACCTCCAGGAGACCTGAGTGTATTTCCTTTGGGAATCTGAGGGAGAAAAGCAGCAGTAAACAAATACCTCCATGTCTGACACATCATTTCGCAGACCAAATCACTAGGTGAACATGGAGCCGCAGAACCAAACAAAAAATACAGCCTCTAAGATGAAACTTCCCCAGTAGCTAGTACACTTCTAGGTCTCACTGGAGGACATCAGCAGGGGCTGCCACAGAGTTTTAAAGCTGCTCTCTCCCCCCATGGTCTCTAATAGCCCCACATTCGTGTGCTCCCCCCGCAGCATCCCTCCTCCCTCCCTCCCACACACACGGGTCAGCTTTAAGGACCAGCCGTGAGCACCATGTACTCTCTACAGGATTAAACAGACCTGCAGACTGGCGCACCAAAGACAGGACTTTCCGGTATTACAGGCATTTAGAGATTTTCCAAATGCATCAGTAATTAAAAGCCATTTTGCAGAGATTATGGTATGCATTTCTGATATAAGTTACTTAAAACACTGCTGTGAGGTAGTTAGGACAGCCAGCAGGAATTCCACCTAGTTCCCTTATGCTGATAAAATCAGCATCTATTTTTCCTATAATGCTGTTAAGAATCCTTTAAAGAGTCAAACTCAAAAAAAAAAAAGTCACCCATCTGAAAAATAGGTACCTACAACAGCCTTGCAAGCAATACCCAGAGATTACTGTAACTGTGAGAGATAAGCGGGAAACCCAGTTATTTTTATACTGCCTTTTTGAGAACATTTGGTGCAAGGCTGACTTCCTTTGTTTTTGTAGAGCCTGGAGGACAGGAGATGGGGCAGAGGGAGACAAAGCAGCGAGCCTGCCAAAAACTTCTCACTTATTTTTCCCTTCCTTATTCCTTCCTTGGGACTGGCAAGATTTTCAGCTAACATTTTCAAATCTTCCCTTCCTCAGGCAGCAGTGAAACAGAAGCTTCTCACTGAGCTGATAAAACCTGCACCAAAGCAGCAACGGCTTTCTCCCTCCTGCGATATGAGCTCAGACAGCCCTGGCCCCACACCACCTCAATTCAATTTGGAAGACAAATAATTTCAGTGAATGAGGGAAGGGCAGGAGGCACTGGAGAGGGGGGACAGCAAGAAATCAAATCATTAAGTCAATTAAAGTTTCAGGCCTTCTATGCAGAAGCACTCTCTGCAGCAGCGCCCAGTAATTTCATCAGGATCCATCGGACAATCAGTCCATTATCCCCCGATAAGTGCGTCCCCCTGCCAGCAGGCAGAAGGAGGAAAGCTCTGCCAGCTCCTGCACAGCAAGATGGAGGGCTCTGTTTCAGCTCTTCTGCAAGTGCCCGGGAACACAAACCTCCCCCCACGCGTCCCAGCCCCTCTCCCACCATTGGCTCGGGGACGTGGGGCGCCGGAGGATGTGCTGCCCTTTTGCATCTCCTTCTTATGGCGACTGCCATCCTTTGGAAACATGCAATCGCAGGAGCTGGACGGGAGTCACAGCCTCTTCTCTCACCACCTTTTTCTTTTGCCTCCGAGCTCTGACGCTGTTAACGCCTGGACCGGCTCACGGTTAATAATCCATCACTGGCTTCTGCTTAAACTGCCACCGATGAAGCTGCAAAAGCCACTAAGACTCCAGGACATAAATAGCAGCTAGCATAAGAGACAAATGTAACTAGCGCCTAGAACAAGGGAAAAACGAACAGGCTGGAGAGGGAAGAAAAATGGATCATGGATTTTAAAGCAAAATAAGGCAGGAGCATTTGAGTGTGCTCGCCACACTGCCCAGTTGCTCTGACTCTGCAGAGCAGGTAGAGGGCTGCACTAGACACAGAAAAAATTGCCAGGATTGCTGGAAATCTAAATAATCCATCTTCTCACAATGCCACAGGACAGAAAGAGCAAAATGAACCAGCATGATCGCGTGCGTTAAATACTGCGAGCACAAAGCAGCCTACTGGAAGCTACATACAGGATGGATTTTAGAACAAGCAGAAAGTGGAAGCAGCAACAGCAAAGACAGCCCAGAGTTTAAGAACAGAAAAAAAAGGAAACAAGAAAAAAAATACAAAAAAAGGGAGGCAGAAAAGTGTGTATTTTCTCCTTAATGAAGCCATTCCCTGGCCTGGCTACAGGCACAGACCGTACCGCCGTAGTCATTTGGAAGTGCTTACAAGTTTTTGATATTTTCTGCCACGCCGGCTGTGTACTGTGGATCTGTCTGAAAACAAAAGATAAGCAGTGTTAGATCCTTGAGCTTCAGCCTGTGCCCCCTGTGGCTCAGAAATCACCTTGAACACACCCCGGGGGTACTGTCAGCACCTCTGCACCATCCTCATGTCTCCTTTTACCCAGTTTAACTGCTCTCCCAATGCTAACGGACTCCTAGGAACCCTTCTTTGTGGCCAGTGTTAACCAAAGGCATCACACACCAAAATCCACCCCAAAGGACTCAAGACCCTGTCCATCTTCCCCACATGCTCTCCTGGCACTTCTGCCCCTGCCAGTGCCAAGCATTTGCACGAAGTGTTAACTTCTGGGATATTTATTTTTTCTCTATACATGCTGGCTTTCATCCAAGTGAATACTCCTGGCAGAAAAGGATCTCCATCCCTTTTATGAAAAAGAGGGGTCTATTTATAAGCATGCATTTTTCATTTCAGGTTTGTTTCGATGCTTTTCTTCCTAAAAAAACCAGTTTGTTCCCACAATCAACCTGGCAACCCATAACAGTTGGGAGGCAAAGGTCAGCAGCGCCACATGCTGCTATCTGTGGGCGAGATAAGTGCAAACACAGGGACAGTCACCAGACAGAAACCATCTGCACAGTGACCGGGAAAACAAAATCCAAGAACAAAGGGCAGGAGACCCAGGAGCAAAAACCGTGCCTGTTTCCTGGTGGTCGCATTGTTCTGGGCGGTCGTACGGATCACGGGACTGCGTGTCCCGGGCGGATCTGCAGACGCAGCATCGCAGAAGCCGGGACCGGCTGCCGCCGCGCTCGGCGCTGGGCAGAGGTGAGAAGCGAGACGCCAGGAATGTGTGTCACAAGCTGAGGACAGCACTTCCACGCTGGAACGGTGACAAGGGAGGGTTTTCTCAAAAGGAAAAAGGTCCCTTTCCCAAACAGGGCTCAGGCTCCTGGTGCTGGACTGATTTCTTAGCCCAGCGCTGCCAAGAAAACAGCAACGGGCAAAACAAGGGCAAGAAAGATGCTCCTGGCTTTGGGAGCAAACATGCAGCTCTGCTCACTCCAAGCGCCCGGCTGCCACCGAAACGGTGGGTTGGGGACAGCCGTGCCGGCCAGCTCTCCCCGGGGGTCCCCTCCGCCGGCTGAGGAGCCCCCAGCTCTTCCAGACAGCCCAGCCGTGGATGACACCCACAGTAGTTAGCGGTGGCGTTTGGAAATGGGAAGTCTCCATCCCCAAAAGGACATTCAGTTGCTCCACTCCTCGTCCTGAGTCTCCAAGTCACCCAGCGTCTGCCCCAGGTCCATACCACCCTCTCCGCTATTTATCCCGTGCCTGAGGAGCCCTAACAAGCGACACCGAGAGCAGGTACATCAAGAAATGCTTTGGGAAGAGGCAGAGCAGGGCAAGCTGGGCAAGAGAGGACAGTGACAGCGGTGGTGAGCTGCAAGAACTACCATCGCTGTTACTGGGCTATGGTGCGTATGCTCCCGCACTTCGCGGTATCAGAATTAATATATTTGTTGTTCGCTGCCCTCATCACAGGTACACGCGGAAAGTCAGGAGCTGCCATCACAGCATGCAGCCTATTTTCAAGTCAACTGATGAAAATATTATTGCAGTCCAAACCAGGAGATATTTTTGGTCAAGTTGCTTAAAACCTCTCATGCTTTAACTCACCCGCTGTGAAAACAGCCATCGAACCTGTCCTGGCTCAAAGGGAAATGACAGCCAGGGCCAAACCTCGTCTCGGGCACTTTGGGCTACACCCATCTGAGCACACCTTCCCTTTGTACAAAACACCCGCCAGAGACCCGACAGCCAAATGCTACTCAAAATGTCAAATTATGGGTAAATAGGCAGCAAACCCAGACATTTATCTTTGTTCCGCTCCCAGTAACATGCTACTGAGGTTTATCTTTCTCACCGGATTTCTGGAAATTAAGACAAATGTACTTCAGGCTCAAGAAAATAATCCTGAGGGGAAAGCCATGGAGAAAAATAACCATGTAAACCCATAGATAAAAGCAGCTCTTGCGGATTAATGTATCAAGGCTTTTTAGCCCTTGGATTCAGCAACTGATTCTGGGATCCAGACACAAGTACGAAGACGCATATTAGTCTCAGCCCCAAATCAGCGGGCTCTTGGGTGTCGAGGGGTTTAGTGCGGTCTTACGGATACACGGAGAAACGAAGCTGCTCCAGGAGCAGGTCTGAGAGCTCGCCTAGACATGGCCATGGGGCTGCTCCAGCACATTTTAGGAATAATCACTCAAGCACCCTGCAGGAGCCATCACGATTTAGATCGGAAAGATAAATGCGCGTGCCACACTGGCAGCTGCTAACACGACATGTTTGCCCGCTCGCATCCTGACCCTCTCTGGCCCAGCTGGTGTTTGATTTTGGGCAGGACGCATCTAAGGAGGCGGGTGTTGGTCTCTTTTCCCAAGTAACAAGTGACAGGATGAGAAGAAACAGCCTCAAGTTGTGCCAGGGGAGGTTTAGATTGGATATTAGGAAAAATTTCTTCACTGAAAGGGTTTTCAAGCATTGGAACAGGCTGCCCAGGGAAGTGGTTAAGCCACCATCCCTGGAGGTATTTAAAAGACTTAGGGACATGGTTTAGTGGTAGCCTTGGCAGTGTTAGGTTTATGGTTGGACTCGATGATCTTAAAAGTTTTTTTCCAACCTAAATTATCCTATAATGATCCTGGTCAGATGGCAGCCCAAGGCTGGGCTTATGCGCCCCGGCAAGCGGCAGAGCGGACCTCCAGGTGGGCAGCCGTCCTGTTTGGCACCAAGTTCAGCAGAGAGCGGGATGGGGTGGGGGCCAGGGAAACGGGGTGAACGGGCAAAGCTCTGTCTTACCTCAGCGATGAGGACGACGATGACGGAGTCCTCCTTCTCCTGCTGAGTGAGCTCTGAGATGAGGGAGTTGAGGGTGTCGGTGAGGTAGGAATGCACCTCCCGCTTCACGCTGGGGATTCCCATCACGACGGACACTGCCCAGGGCCACGGAGAGATTTTAGAGAGGGGGTTGTGCTGGGACAAGACACTTTGCTCCGCTCCCATGACCGCCTCATGGTTCACCTGCTCGGTGCCACGCTCCGTCATTAAAAGCCAGCAGTGATCAGCAGGTTGGCGGGTTCCTGGGCTACGCAGGGTTCCCATACTCCTGTCCCCCAGCCCAATACCAACCAGCAGCACCCCAGTGCGCCAGGCTGGCAGGGCACCCATGGCAGTCAGAGACACTCTTTCTTTTCTCCCTGAAAGACTGATGTCTAAGGAAACACCCCAAAACCCTCCCTTTCCTAAGGGCCTTCTTCAGCCTGTCAACGGCAACTCCAAGACCACTCTTGTTCTCCAAACACCTCCCACGGCCAGAAACACCTCAGTTTAGGAGGGGCAAGTCAGGTCTTTGGCTTTGTGTTGGGATTTGGGAGTAGGGAGGAATCGTCTAGTAACCAAAGTCCTATAACAGATGGGATTTGTCTCCTAAGATGGGTTAGAGTCTCCATGAAGCACCCTGCAAACTATGCTTTCGTCTGACCACCTTCCAGGCAAAGTCTAGAGCACTCTGGAGATGGAAAGCAGCAAAAAACATCTGGCAGAAGCATCGAGAACATTTTAGTGCCAGTCAAGAGCACAGAGAGCACTCCCCTGTAGACTCGCAGACGTGACATGGCTTACCCACCCCGCGTGTCACGATACCAAGGAAGCTTGCATGATGCATGCAGCCGTTCCTCCAGTCCTGCTCATATCCATACCACAGCCAGGCCCGGAGGAAAGGGGAGGGACAGGCACCAAGGTGAGGAAGAGCACCAGAAGCAGCACTAATTCCCATTTACCTCCAGTGCGCCCCTGTCCCACATGCACGGCTGGCTGCAGACTGTTCTCCTTTGACAGCAAATGTGGCAAATGATGGAAGATGGTGGGAAGGTGCAGCACATTCTTGTTGGTGATATTCCACAGTTTTAACTTGGTTTCGTCTTAAAAAGGAAAAGGGAATAAATTGCAAGGCACGGTAGGTAGGAAGAGACTGCAAGGCAAAAAGCCTTTTTAGAGCAGCCTGGCCACCCGAGACTACTGCTGGGTTATAAAAAATCAGGCCAACCTTTAACATGCTACTACAAACCCAATTAAAGTTCAGCAGGAGCCATGAGGGCCTTAAAGAAGTCCCAAAATATTTGGGAAGGAGCGGGGAGAATGAAGATCAAATGAAGGTCAAATCGGATCTTTCTGTAGAGATCCAATTTTCTTCAACTGAGCAACTTAAAAAAAAAAAAAAAAAGAACAAATAAATTGGCAAAGGGTGCTCAGCCAGTCTAACTCCTTCCTCTCCCCTCTCTTTGGATACCCATTTTCCATATGGATTCAGTACAGCCATAGGAAACAGCATATATGACTTGCAAGAAAAAAAACCCAAAACTTGTAAGCAAGCAAATTGGCAAATATCCTCGGCAGAGGCAAATCTCAATGTTTAATGATGCATATGCACCTCTAATTAAACAGGAGCTTAAGAGTTCCCAAGATCCTCTGAACTCCACAATTTGCTCGCGCCAGGGGAGAGAAGAGCACGTCCTGTCCGCAGCCCTGCACACACGCACACTCACGCACACCTCTCTACCTCCTCATTAGCAACTGCTTCAAAACAGCCCGAGATCCTCAACGTCTCTGTTTATTCACCAGATAAGCTGCTCCAGGTCCGGTTTATATCCCGCAGGGCCTGTTTCTCCGAGATGGCTCTCTTGATCTCCTCCAGGACCAAGTTGAGCTCCTTCGAGCGCTTCAGGCTCTCCTGCTCGGCTGCGTGCAGTCGGTCCCGGAGGGCGAGAAACTCCCGCTGGTAGATGTCCACAACGTCACCTGCGGATGGAAAAGAGAGAGAAACTTTTCCCTCTGCGCTCTGAAGGGTTTCAAGCCACAAAAAAAAAAAACGCCCATCACTCGCACCTCCCCTACCTCCGCAATCCTTAAAACATGGATTTAGGGAGCTGTGGTCCAGCACGCATCTATTGGTGAGAGGGTTGGAGAGAGGGCAGTTTAAGTTGCAGATCTACAATTAAAAAGCTACTCCCATTTTTCTCTTTAACTTGGGTTTCTGGGTCTTATAGAAACACAAGCTGGTTCTCTGCGACCAAAGTATGCAGCAAAAATAAGTTGCATGGTAGTTCTTCTTCACTGTATACTTGGAAAAGGGGAGTCAGCTGCTGGCATTAATTTTACAAGCAATATTCTGCATCTCTCTCTAGCTCCAGAAGTTTGGGTGTGTGAGCTGGCGACTGCTGGAGTGAGCAGCAGAGAACTGGAGTCGAGTGAAAAAGAACGGAAAGCATTGGTGGTGACGGCCTGTTAAAGCCATGACAAACCCAAGGAATATCAATATTTTTAATTGCCTTGCTCCTTGCTTTGGTTTCTTTACGGCACACAAAGGAAAGAGTTTTAAGAGCACATGTCAAAGGGCATTCAAGTGGGTAATTCGGGAGAATCCTTGGACAGCATCTCGAAGGCCTTCTCCAGATGGCATGGGGCATCTCCTGGATGACCCTGAGTGATGGAAAGCAAGATGCTGGCACGGGGGATGCTGCTCGGCAGTGAGACGAGGGCAGGGACAGCACCTCCTCCAGCTTCGGAAGACAGTCCCAAATTCTAATGGCCAAAAGGGATTTGGGGAATCTAACTGCTCTGAAACACGGCAGGATAAAGAATATCACATGGCAATAGCTTCCTGGATGCTTATATAAATGCAAGTGTTTGGATACGCACCTTAAGGATAAACGTAATATATAAAAAAGAAACTTTTGATAGGGTAATAAAGCTTTTTATTTTGAAACAACATCTTATCACCACACTCTTTTTAAGCAATAAAACTACCGAGAGCCTTCAGCCAGAACTAACTATACAATAGCTGGGAGTGGAATCAGTTAGCCATTAACGAACTTTCCCGGGCCATTATCTACCCCATTATTAATGAAACTACTCATTAAAAATATACTTTTATCTGTGGTCACTCGTGTGTTTTCAGTAAGGCTATAACTCACAGGACTACACCCAAACCAGATTTATCCACTGAATAGTAGACCCTTAGCCCAAACACGACCAGGAGAGGTAGTGACCAAAAATACTGCACTGGAACTTCTCAACACAAGGCTAAATATAAATCAGAGCCATTGAAAAAAGATACACTGACTGCATCGACAACTTCTATTTTGGGGTCCATAAAGAAAAAGAAGAAGGAATCTTGAAGATCAGACATACCCAGCTCCAAAGCACAGAGTTTCCAAGACAACAGCACTTCCCAGTCCAGCTCCAGGTAACGTCTAGGAAGCACTCCCAGTTTTGCTCAGGAAAAATTTACCCCATGGGGCCTCTTCCTCCCCCAAAAACCTTCTTAAAGACTCACTGCTTCAACACAAGGGATTCCCTCAAGGCAGTCTGGCTCCTATTAACCTTTCGGCATTATTTTCAAAGCCACTGGCACATGGGGAGAGAGCGGAGGAAGTTACACCCATTTGATTACTACGTCCATCTGACAACACGTTATTCAGAGAAAGTTGAGGGCTAGATATAAACAAGACCAGTCCTTCCTTTTTCCTGTGCGGTGCTGCTCGCTTTCCACTCCCATTGAGAAAACATTTAAAAATTTGCAGAAAAAGAGGTTAACACCCAGCTTTAGGAGCTGCCACAGGAATTCACAGGAGGATGTCGGGCTTTAAATTGACTCCACGATGAGCTAGACCTTTACCTGCTGGTACCTCTCAGACAGAAGAATATACCTTTCAGCTTCCCAGTACCCTAGATTATAGGTTTTCCTACTTGTATCTCTTACTGGCTGCATCTGTGAATACCAGCAAGGAACAAGTCTCACTTTCTGTTTTTGCACAACATGATGGCAGGAACCGTGCTTGTGTACGGCTGGAAGCATTTAGCTCTTGGCATACCGGGGGGTTACCATCCCGTGGATGCTATCAAAACCAAATCACAGCTAAAGGCTGCCATTAGATCTTGTTCTGCAATACCTGGAGCAGAGTAAAGGCAAGGCTTTGCACTTAATGGCTTTTTCCAGAGCACTGCACTTCATTTGTGTCAGATTTAGAAGGGAAATGTCACTGATTATTCAGTCACTAATGACCTGCCCGCCGAAGCCAAGAGCTGTACTTTTCATTAGACTGCAATGGTGATGTGCAGTCAACCATTTGCTACTTTTCTGGCTAATGGTTGAAAGTGAAATTGTATTTGTTTCCAGTGCTCTTGTCCTATGATGTCTTCGTAGGCTTCCCATTCTTTAATTAAAATTTCATGAAATTTAAAAGCTGATCGATCGTGACCGGTTCCGTGACCAGCTTGAACAATCTGAGACAAAGCCCAAGATGGGCGTACAGTTTTCCACGAATTTCCAGTAATGCCATTTTGTATTTGTCGGTCTGCAATGCCACGTGGATGCAGACCTGCCGTCCTCACAAAACCCCTCAGCTGCTCAGCCAAGGAGGGCTCTGAAAAGCCATGGAGGGCAGCAGGAGATAAGGGGGGTGAAATTGGCTCCCATCTCTACAAGCAAGGTTGGACACAGAAGTGATTTGCTGCTAATTAGGCTGAACAAATTCTTCAGCTAGTGTCAGTTCAGCACAGACCCTTTACTTACCTCTCAAAGCAGCAGCACTCCCTATCTACATATTTATTGTACTTCCTCCCAGCACGAGATAGCAGAGCTCTTAAAATATCCCCAGACTCAAGCATTGCAGGACAAAAACTCCTAGCTATAACTATACTAAAAAAAAGACCCAGCACACTTTTTCTTGAGAGATAACACATTGCTTTGGGCTTAAAATACACTGGTTTAATAAAGAAAGCCGGTGTTAGGGGACGGTCCGCAGGACAGTCCTGGGAGACCAAAAACCTCTCAGGCTTGCAGCACGCATCGCGCACGCCCAGCACCCTGCAAATAACCCATTTCTCACCTTGCCATGCCTAATATTTGCACTCAAGGGTCTCCCGCGAGCCGTCCTTAGAAGCGGGCTGGCTGCAAGGCTCCAAGCGCCCATCCAGCAGCTTCGTACGAGCCGGCTCTCCGCGGGCCGGAGAAGGCGGCGCTGGGCGCAGCTGAGCACCGGCCGCCATCCGTCCACCCCGGCGCTCGCCGCAGCAGATCCGGGGGGGTCTGTCCCTGGAGGGGGGAGCAGCCTGCGGCGGAGGGACCGCGGCCGTAGGAAGCGTCGACGCGGGTGAGCATCGTTCACCGACCGACGGCTCTCCCAGCTCCGCTCCCTTCTCTCGCCCCCGCTGCGTCCAGCCGCAGCTGCCAAGCTTTGGGATTTTGGTTTTTTTTTTTTTTAAGCTGGGGGCCTCCAGCTGAGATCCCCGGGCTGGGTTTGCCGAGTCACGACGCCAACCGCTGGCGAAGCGGCTGGCGGGGATGGGGTGAACGGGCTCCTCTCCCAGCAGCCGGGCCGCGGCGGCGTGCAGCGGATGGGCAGACGCTGGCGGGGGCCACGGGCAGCTCCCCGGGAGCCGTACGTGGGCTCTGCAGAGCTGAGCTCCCGCAGCCTTCCCAAAGGTTTTGGTCCACCCAAGGCGGCATCTGTTTAATAAAGAGTATTTCTCCGTGAAGGAGAATTCTGTGGCTTCGGTCTGATTCAAGTGACTATCAAGTGCAAACCGTGTTTGCTCGCAGAGGCGAGGGCTGGGACATTTGCGTCCGCTCTGCTCATCCAATTTCAGTTTTTGAGTGAAAGCAAAATACCTGTCTGATCCTAATCCAGCAGACAGGCACAAAATCAGACCAGTGCTGATAAAACCCCCACCCTGAAACCTCACACGGTCATCCATCTCTCTCTCTGTCTATATATACAGTCAGGAATGTTACAATTCTGTATTCTGCATTAGTCTTTCAAATCACACTCCAACCTCCCAGGGAGCCTGCAGTGCATTTTAAACATGTCTGTATTTCAGGACCAATTACTTTTGGTTTTGTTCTCCACAGATAACCTCTCCCAGCAGAGCAGACCTGTGGCCAAAGCCAGAGATTTCCCTCCAATTCAATCTTTTCAAAAGCAAATGCAGAGTCTTTGCTAGCTGGGTTTGCTTCTCATTAGGAAGACTTTCAAGAGACTTTGCTGAAAAACTAAAAACAAACCCCAAACCTCTAAACCGTTTATCTTTATAAAATCTTCACTTAAAGAGCACAACTGCACCTTTTGACCCGTCTGCCTCAAGAGTTCCCAGGACCAAAATAGCCGATACAAAGCGTAGTCCCCAGTTCACAATGCAAATGGAGCTGGAGCAGAAAACTGAACTGTCCACGGAAAACTTCTCTGCAACGACTATGCTCCTTTGTTTTATTTAAAGCATCCCTTTAATTACTAACTGCTCACCCTCTAGGACTTGCAAGGGCCTGGGGGGACTCCAGAGCACACAAACAACCCCCTCCCTCTGCTACAGTATCTACGTTATCCCAAAACGCAACCGGTGAAGCACGGGAACCATCTGGCAAACCATCCCACCCCAGCTCGCCACCCTCCCCGTCCCAGCCAGGCGCCTGCGCTGCCCACGCCTGGCTTCGTCCCCAGCCCTTCGCAGGCGCTCTTGCAGTTAGATTAGGGATTTTTTTTTTTTTTTTACGTTTTTGATGTTTAATGATTTACATAATGCTGGCACCGCTCCACACATTACGCTCTAGATTGCCCTGATTGAATCGCAACATTCATTAGGTATTTTGATAACAGAATTTCACCAGACCATTAAAAAGGAGTTACCGTGCCATATCAGTGAACCAGAGTCAGCTCCTGAGATGAGAAAAAGGTTAGTCCTGCTTTACATGGAAATCTGATGGCTAGTGTAGTACACGGATGTGAGACACTTTGCACACAGGTACACAGGGATCGGCAGTAACTCCACAATAAACTTTTTATACCATTACAAGCAAAATATTGCGCTTCGCTTATTTGGCTGTAGAAGGAAAAAGACCAGCTTTAGAGACTCACCACAAACAAAACCCCAAAGCATCCCCCCAAAAGCGGGAAGTGACTCTGCTGGGGTACATGGAGCTACAGGTGAGTTGTGACGGTGAAAATACTGTCCTAAGAAGCAGAAAGCAAAAGAGAGGAGATCCAGGTTCAGCATCCAAAATACCCCCAAAAGTCACTGCCCTTGCCAGGCAGGATGAAGATTCAGCAAGTCTTTTCCTTTACATCTAAAGAAACACTAACCGTGCTCCCGTAAGATGAGCAAGATGAGAGATATATCGTCTTCCCTTCCATGAGCCAGTGGACCACTGCTCCCAGTCTTAGACTTGTCTTTAAAAATCATAAATATTTTGGCAGCTTAGGATATAGGCAGCCACGGTTTGCCTTAAGGAATTGAGCACCAAGACATGCCAAGCAACAAATCAAACACAGTCAAGGCCGGATTTCAGGGAGTGGACGTTATGCGGCAGGGTGAACCTCCCGAAAGGCTCCAGCAGTTGCAACTACCCTGCTGGGGGCTGATTTGTCCCCATAGAAAGAGCATTTCAGCAGTGCCATCACCACACAGCAAACACGGAGACTTACTTCAGTAAACATTATGCGACATTCCTAGCTCCACTGTGTCCCAAACCACCTGGATACTCAGTCAAAACAGACACTTTCTAGCCACTGCTTATAGAAATACACGTCAAGTTTCTTTATTATGTTTCTTCAAACTTTTTTTAAAGAAAAAAGGTTTTAAAAGAAAAAAGTTTTCAAAGAAACTTGCTTTCAAGTTTCTTTATTATATTATGTTATAACTTGTGGCTAACACCAGGACAGAAAGTAACATGGAAAGCAGAGTCTTTAGTACCACGAGAAAGCTCATTACTATTGGGAAAAGAGCCGTAGGTGCGGAGAGCAGCAGGCAGGGCAGGGAACAGGGAAGGAAGGAGGCAGCACGTGGGTTTCCGAGCTTAAAGCAATTGGGCTGTGTTAGATGGTGCTGGCACTGCCACTGACAGGGCAAGCCCCAGAATCACCATAATCATGGAATCACGGAATGGTTTGGGTTGGAAGGGACCTCAAAGACCATCTAGTTCCAGCCCCCTGCCATGAGCAGGGACATCTTCCACCAGACCAGGTTGCTCCAAGCCCCAACCAACCTTGAGCACTGCCAGGGATGGGGGTACAATGGGCAAGGGCGGTCAAAGCAGCCATCAAAAAAGAGCAACTATGGTTTAGTGCCTTATGTCCAGCCTCTGCCCTTTACTCACACTTCGTTTCAGTTCAGTCACTGCTCATGGTGTGTGCTATCCTGAATCGGGGCCGAATAACGTATTTTGAAACCACCGCCACCCCAATACACATCTTGGTGCCATCGCTACGCCCCAACTTAGAGCCGGTGCTCAGGCACTATCCTGACCACAGGCTGCACTGTTCTGCAGCGTTCAGGGTCTACTGCATGTCACAAAAACTGGTCCGCAACCTCCATACCCAGTAAAAGGCGCTGGCTGCCCCGGTGGGCAATGGCGGCAGGAGCGACCCTTCACGGCCAGCACCCACCCAGCCGCCCAGCCCAGCACCGCTGGGGCTCTCGCGCTGCCCCGGGTCGGCTGCTGGGTTTGAGCGTCCCACTACACCACCGTCACGCTGAGCTAACACAGCGGCCAGCGCAAGAGGCTTATTAAAAGTCAGCCTGTCTGAAAAAATGATACTCGAATAAAGCACGCGCCTCCACCGGCTGCAATCTGGGAGGAGGTGTGTTTTAGGGTTTTTTTTTGTTTTGTTTTGTTTTTTTTTAATATAGCCATTTAATACGAGCCTGTGGTATATTTAACAGCATTTCAACCTTCAACAGCTCTGCGTAATGGGATAGAAATGCAATACATCTCTTCACTGACAGTCTCTACTCAGGGAGGACAGGCACCCTTAAGTCACCATTCCTGCTTTTTGCAGCAGTAGGTTTTGATCATATTCCTGTTGCATGTCTCCTCTCTGGAGTTTAATGTTGTCTCAGCACATACGTCCTTAGAAGGAGAGAGAAAAATACATATCCCCTGTGCCTTATTATTCCAAAGTAGGAGCAACTGTTTGCATTGGAGATCCAGTTCAGACAACATTCACGCAGATCCTTCCAAAAATAAGCTTTTTTTTGTTGTTGCTTTTAAAGCCCCAAGTAGTAAGTTTTCAGGGATGGGGCGGAGTAGATTTCCCATTATGGGGATGGTGAACTACAACACCGATGGTGAACATTACAATTCCCCTTCCAAGGAGAAGAGCAAGTTGCAGGGGTACCTGCACCCAGATCCAAAAAAGCTCCCCAGGGAGCTGCAGGAGAGATCCAGGCTCCAAAGCAACAATGTAGAAACTCAGAAATTAGGAAAGCAACCAGTGATGCCTGTCACCTATGCCTAAAATATCTTGGATCAGGGCAGAGGAGGCTCTCGAGTACCTGCAGAGCAGGTTTAGGATCTTTCTGCAGCCCAGCTCCGTGGGTGAATCACGCCGAACCACACAAAGAGCTCCGAGATCGCTGCGAATCCCCTGGGTTTTATCCTGCCGCAAACAAGCGCTGGCGGGCGAGGAAATCCCTGGTAGGTATAAACAACTATCAGCTTCTGCAAAAGGAACTAGTCCTTCTGATTTTTCCTGGGGTTTTATCAACCTGTTCAAGGGATTTAACGAGACGGAGAAATCAGATGGCAACTCATTTTGCTGCAAAACAGCTGAGGAGGAGAAGGGAAGAGGGCAAATACTGCCATTGATCTAAAGCGAAAGAAGACGGAATTAAATAGTGAATTTTCACCAAAGCAAAAGGTTAACTATCAAGAGAAAGCCATATGGATTGGTACTAAACCCACTGTCTAATAGGTTTAGTGAGGATCTGGAGAAGGAGATGAATTTGTGAAGTAGCCAAATACAGAGCTGACACAGAGGTAAGTTCGTCAAAGCCAGAAAAGAAGCAAATGGCCAGGAGAAAAGGCAACAGTATGGCAAATTAACACCAAAGCTGATAGATGTAAATTAATCAGAAGGGAATCAAGGTATTTTTCACATGGTTCTTAATTAACAGTATTAACTAGGAAGAAGACCTGATCATCAGGGTGTCTTGATGCTGCTCTGCAGGCAGCAGCAATCCAGGGGAAAAAAAAATGGGGATAGAGAGGGAGGCAAACAAGATGTTAGTCTGCTTAGTGAATAGGATGGGGAATAATAGTATGAAGATTATAACATTATTAAAATTATGCTGCCTAATCCCAGAATAGTTTTCACCTCATCTGAAAAAGAGTATTATTACAAACTTAAAAGGGGCTTTAGAAGAGGATGATGAGACTGATCAAAGGCCTGAAAAAAAAAAACCTGCTCTGTGAGGAAAGAAAAAAAATATATGAGATTATTCATCTTAGGATGGTCATAATAATAGGGCTCATGATGAAAAGCATATAAAATAGAGTGATATAATGAAAATATATCACAGATTTCCATTCACCTTGTCTCCAAATATAGGAGTAAGTAACCATTCAATTCAAATATTAATTTGAAACTGATAAAAGGAAATGTGTTGCACAAAGTAAGTATATTATTTCTCTGAATTCACTGCCATGGAAAAACATTGAAATGAGGAATTTAAACAATGTTGAAGAGCTGGAAGGTGCTGCAAGCACACAGGCACCAAGAGATGGGGCTGAGACCAAGATGGGGCAAATCACCGCCCCGCCAGTAGTCCCCAGCCTCGTCTGGGTTGGCAGTCCCTTTTTCGCCCATTATTTGGGAGAAAGACGCCAAATTTCTGTGTCTCTCCTCACAACTTAATTAGGAACATTGCAGCTTTCTTCTTCAAAGAGAAGCTAATTCATTAGCAATCTAATTACTTACCTGTGTAGCACAAATACAGCTTTCGAAGCACTTCTCTCTCAAATGGAAAGCAAAGGCTTTGTTCTTGGTGGTTTTTTAATACTCTTTATTTGATTGGGGAATAAAAACATGCTGAAAGTGAACAAAATAAAGCATTATAGAAATCATGGGTCATTAAACCTCGCAATAATTGCAGCTCTACAGGATTTTTAAGGGGACACATCACACAGGCAAACCTGGGTGAGGGGGGGAAAAGGAAGGGGGAAAAAGGGGAATGGGAAAGGCTGGGAGCTTGCACGTGTGGTCAGTCCTGACCGAGCAAACCTGTGCATGGTTTAAAAGAAGATGCATTTGCCTAAATCACCGTCCTTCCACGGCACAGGCAAGGAAAATGCTCTCGGCTGCACCTAAGGGCAGGGGGAAGAGACTCACAGGGCGAAGTGCGTTGCTGTCCTGCATTTATTGAAAATGCACTTGCAGGAGCCTGCGGCAGCATCGTCCGCGTATCGCCAAGGTCCAGGCACGTCGGTCTTGGCGCTGGCCGTGCCGTGGGTTGTTTCACTTGTCACTTCTGGCCGTCAGCTTCGCGCTGGATTGCAAACCATCACACGCAGTAAATACTCGAATTGGATTTGCTTGGCTCTCACCACTTGCAAACCTCCAGACTGGATGTCTTTGCCTTTTTGCCTTGTTCTCACAACGAGTACCAAAGCTAGTGAGTAAAATCTCGTGAACTGAAACAACCCTGAAGAAGCAGCTGAAGTCTGGAGCGCGCAGGACCGCATTCCCGTGGGTGCTGGCAAGGCCCAACTCTGGAGTTTTAAAGAAGCAGAAAAACCTGAAGCAGAGCAAATGTCTCACAGTCTAGCAGGAAACTCCTTTTTATTACAACCTAGTTACGTTAATAGTGGAACAGAGACCTTGTTCCACCGAACCCCAAAGTGCCCACGCATCCTACCCTGTGCCTAGCGCTAATGGCTCCCGAGGCCATCCGAAAGGAATCCCTCCAAGAAGGGAAGCCGATTTTTGCAAAGGTCACTGTGTTAATCATCACGCCCTTTCTCTAGCAGCAGCTGTCGCTAATTGCCTGTGAAGGAGTCGAAATGAAATTCTTGTTAATCCTCCTCCCGACAGTACTAAAATCCAACATCATCACCATCCCCCCCACCACCCCAAAATGACCATGAGCCACCGGCACTTCGCAGCTGACGGACGAGCTCAGCCCATCTCGGGAGGGATGCGGCAGCGGCGGGTGGAAAAAGCGGTTCCACTTTGCAAATTGAAGGATAGCTTATTGATTAGCAGCAATAAGTGCCGGGACATTATATTTCCCCACATCCTTGTACGATCGACCGTCGCGCTCATCGTTCCACTAAAGTTACCACCAGACTCAGAACAGCCGAAATCCTGGAACAGGGGGACTTTGTTTAATCAATAACATATGAAGCTTTTGGCACGGCTGAGTGCATGAAAGAATTTTACAACAGCAAAATAAAGTATTGCTGTGTTATAAATCAGAGAACACATATGGAAAAGTTAGAGCGATGTACTAGCTCAGAGGGATATCAAGGAAATCACAGAAGTTCTGGCTGGAGTCCCTGGCTCCGCTGATGGTAATAGCCGAGACCTTCAATGCAAGTCAGGTTTGACTTCTTTTTCCGAAAGAGTAACTCATTTGCAATGCATGCGACTGTATTAGAGTGAAAGGATATTTAGAGCATTCCCTTCGCTCCACTGTCTATGTAAATTGTACATCTTATCTACCTAAAGATCTGCAGCAGCAAACAGATTACAATTTCTTTATTGTACCAATGCCTGATCGGATGCATGACTGTACTGGTGGGTAGAAGCAAATTTTTAAATCACCACATACTAATCACGGGATAAGCTGATCTGAATTGCATTTTGTTTTAGTAGCCTTAAATAATTTGTAGAATGCTTAAAATAAAATGCATACAGAACCTTTTAAAAATTACTCAGCATTAATATTTGAAATATTTATCCCCCAGGGTGCAGGCTTGTAACATGAGCACTTAATGGGGTACATTTTCTTCTCTCTGGGGAAAAGATAAGACATTGCCATTAAATAGCACACTTAGACCAACTATAAGTGTTGATGCTATCTGAGGGCTCGTTTCATTTTATATGCTAGGATAATTCCTGGGAAGAAAAACAGACTGTTAAAAGAGTAGGAAGACCCGCTTCTCCCTTTTCTCATTCAGCAGCCAAGAAAACATGAGAAAGGGTTATAAAATAGTGCTGACACCCCCTCCCACAAAACCACACCGGCCTGCTTTAGAGCGCAAAAAAAACCCTTATTTCTTCCCCTTGCAGAAAACACGTCACTGGAAGTACGAATAAGAGGGAGCTCCCGACTTGGCAGCAACAGCAACCTGCAGTAATTTAACTTTTCACTACTGGAAAACGCAGGGACTAACCCATTGCTAGGAGGCCTCGGTCCCACGTCCGACGAGCGTTCAGCTGCAGAGCTGCCTGCCAGCCCCGTGCCAGCCGCAGCGTTATTCCAGCGGATCGGCTCTGCCGCGAGGCAACACAGACGCTGGCGATGGCACAGCACAAGGTGGGGGTTGCGGGACGTTTCAAGGGTAGAAAAGAAACAGCTGGGGCAGGAGGAGGATGCTGACTACGCGGGCGTCCGACTGCTAAGACCTTCGCTTGTTTATTAAATGATGCTTGAAAGCTGCTCCGCAAGCTGCCGCTCTGAAACGTTCCTGGCATCTCCCGCTCCCTCGTGCCGAGGTCCAGGCAGGCTGTCACGAGCGGCTTTCGGCAATCTCAAGCCGGCTGCGCCGAAACGGGCAAGGCGCTCCCGGCGCTGCGCCTCTTCGGATGGCACCATCTCCCCTGCAGCCCCCTGGTCCACCGCATCCAAGGGCTGATCCAGCTGGAAAACGAAGCATCCTTGTCGCGGGCTTAGTTTTCAGCCAGATCATCCCGCTGACCAAGCCAGCGGTGCAAAGGAAGCACGTGGGAAGTAGGGTGCCCTTTTGGACAACAGCCCAAAGGGAGAGCAGGTTAAATGGCTTGTGAAACCACATCTCTAGAGGTTTTGCTTTCTTGCAATGTCGGGTTTGCCTAAGGGCTTAAAGACAATGCACTGAGCCTTACAGTATGCTGCTTACCACCTCCAAAAATAGGTATGCTTCCCGTAGCCTGGGACCACAAGACCATGGTATTTATGCTTAATTTCACAACTATTCCTAAAGTGCTGTTTAGTCCTGGCAGAGGACACTTCACACTCCCTGTGAGTGAGGATGCGCAGTTCACGCCTCTCATTTCCTTCGAATACTTCTATTTAAATGCATTTGGGTTTTCAGTATTTCACACATCGTTACCTTTACTGGCGACATATATAAGGTAATGCTAATTGCTATGTGGGCTGCTGTGGCTCAGTCTTCCAGACTTTCCACCCAGAGGGAAGCCATTACGGAAAGATTCAATTTGACATGTTTAGGTGCTGCAAGGAGAACGCAAGATGGACAGGCTGCCTGCTGAAAGGAGCAGAACCCCTGTCTCCTTCTGGGAACCTACAAGCTGCGCCCAGCGAACAGTGTCAGAACCCACAAAGAGAGTTTTTCGTGACTAAATAGTCCAGAGTGCAAAGCGCTGCAGCATCCAGCCCTGCCGTCCCCAGCCGCTCCTTGGGATGAAATCAGTCGGATTCATACTGGGACAGGAGGATCTGCCGAGATGCTCAAACCAAGAGCCCAGACATTTTTAAACTCGGGGAGGTGTGAGGGAAAGCCGACAGAGAGCCCAGAGCTCCGGAGGGACCGGGGCTGCTCGGCAAAGGCACAGGAGGGAGAGGGCTTTCGCACAAGAGCAAGCCCAAGGGCAGCTGAGCAAAGGCACAGCTCGTACTGAAGGAGTTAAACTGCACGAAATCACAGCAAACTACACCAGTGGGAGCGAGAGAGCGCAGGGCCTGACCCCTCTCTCTGCAGTCCGGCTGTCCCAGGGGTGCCAGGAGGTCAAACCCCAGGGAGAATCCCATCACGGGGGAGCGAGGCTCAGCACAGCACGGGGAAAACAAGCAGCGGGACTCACCCCGATGGAAACTGCCCTTAAAAAGTTGCAGCGCGAGTATTTAGAGCTCCACGTGAGCCCCCGTTTGCTCTGTACGCAGAGGTTTACTGTTGGACCGCAGTGCCCAGGGAGGCTGTTTCCCTACTCGGGTGCTTTCGGTACCCCCAGTGCATCCGCACATCGCTTCGGAAATGGTCTCTCACTGGCCACCCAGGCTGCTCAGCACCTCTTTGAGTACTAAAAGCTGTCGTCTGAGCAAATGAAGAAATGTTTAGCCATCAGTTCATCCTTTGGAGTGCCTTTATGAGACGTCCATAAAGCAAATTACCCTGGTTGAGTCCCCTGTTAATAACTTACCCTCACACCCAGCCTCCCAAAGCTTCCCCTGCACAGATCAGCTTCGTTACCCAGGATCACCGCTGTGCGTTGCTGTGAAAAAGCTAATCCAATTTTCTTCTTCTTTAGGGATAAAACATCAAGAAAAGGCAGTCAGTCTGTCAAATACAGTAGGAACGTGGAAGAAGTGGAGGCAGAGCTGTGTCATCATCTCCAGCAAACCCATGTCTGAACAGGAGCAGTGCAGACAGGTGAGCCCCAACTCTGTCACAGGCTGGGAGGAGTGGTTCAAGATACACAGCCTCTTCTGGGGAACACATTATTTCATTTTATGACCATGGAAAAAACCCAAAACGTATAAACTATAAGATCATGACTCTCTCTATAGGTATTTATGACTACGAAGATACTCGCAGAAGATTCACACGACCACGTCCAAAGCCCAGTGAGAGCGGGGGCATCCTGACAGCCTTATAAATCAGTACACTGGAAGAAATATATTAAGTTTTCCATAACAAACCAGAGTAAACCCTGCTAGTGCAAAGATACCAAAGGGATCCTGGACACTGTCAGTGTGGGTCTAGTGTTTACTAGCCCTATGTTGGTGCAGAGCTGCCCGGCGCTCCGCACCGCCCCTCCGGCACTGCGGGTTTTGCCCCGGTGCGTATCCTTGGGCACCAACCAGAAGGGACCAAACCAATCTAAAAGCCAAACTGGGGTGAGGATGCCGCAGAACGCTGCTTCGGCATCACTGTGCCCCAGCAACGTCCCCTCTCGGGACCGAAACGCACCCTCTGCCAAACCACCTCCAGCACCCCTGCGGCTCCGGCATCGCTCATTTGCACCCCGGCCAGTGCACGGTGACTAGCTAATTCCCTGCACGTGTTTTCCCGAGGACAAGCCCAGCAGCTCTGTGTGTGCGCGTGGCATATCCGATTTCGGCAGGGTGGCGTTTCTACACCCCCTCCCCTGCACAGATTGGGAAGGTGTTGGGCAGGCAGCCGTGCAAGCACCCAGGAACGGGCAGGACACGAGTGCTAAACCAGCCTTGCACACCTGCAAAGACAAATAAATTCTTTACTTTAACGTCAGACAGTAGACTATAAAACGAAGCTATAAGAGCATATCACTGCACATGAAGGGAAATTCATTCTGCTGCTAATGCCCATAACTTCCCTACTGAGAGTAATGGATATCAACGGGAGAACAGACATCCGAGAGTGCTAAAACGTGCACTGGTTTTTTTCTAAGCTTGTGCTGGGCACTCTACTTGAAATACAGAATTGCTGAGTCCTTCTTTCTTCCCAACCCTCAAGCTGATGTAAAATGCTCATGTTTTCATAGTAAGTGTGATTAACCATTAACATAGATTACCAGGGTTATAATGAGTTCTCAAAAAAAACTTGATTGTTTCTTCAGAGCTATATTCCAGTTATACACCAAGTTACATTTCAAGTTAAATAGAAAACAACTCCTATGATAAGTATCAGATAAGAAGTCAGACTAAATGACAATGGAGGTCCTTTGCACCTTTGAAATACATAAACATACGTGTTATTTATGATCAGCGTACTATGGGGACTGGCTGATCCTCCAGAGCTGGAGGAAGAGCCAGATGATCTTCCAAAGGCAAAGCAAGAGGAGAAAAACCAGTTAAGTTTCCCAGCCAGGGCAATAATTTATGGATAGGAGCATTTTCTAACTTTGACTTCTTCAGCAAGGAGACCGTACACACACATCTTGCTGTTCAAAGGACATCTTGTGCGTATGAGCAAATTTGTCCAAATCGTTTTGGCTCCGGCCGCGGTAGTATGTTTAGTACACTATTTCCAGATGTGTTTTGTATCCCCGTCAGTCCGGCTGCTGCCTCAAGCCAAGACAGTTATATAAGCTGCAAAGCTTAATTGGATTATTTAGCCCAAATTGTTGGCCGAGGCGCAGCGGGGCCGGGGAACTGGCCGGGCAGCCTGGAGAGGACCTGCACCACCACTGGCTTTGGGGGGCAAAGGGAGGGAGCATGAGCCAGCAAATAAATTAAACAGTTCATAAAGCAAGACTGACCTCCCCACCGCCCTTGAATGTTTTCTCACGCCTCCCATCCCTTTTACAGAGGGTGTATTAGATGGTATTTTATTAGAGGTACGTTTTCCTGTTTTAACAACAATTAAAAAAGAATGCAACAGGCATTTAGAAGACACGAGCGGTTCCTCTCCGCACTAACAAGCACTTCCTGACCGTGCAGCTCCACAACGTGGAATAATACATCTAGCAACTTAGTTTTCCCACAATAGTATTTTTTCCCAAACTTTGGCTGTTGCGGCAGCTTATTTTCCATTTAAGGGCATAATCCTGCTTGTGGGATAACCCATCCCAGTGGATCTTCACAGATGTAATTATTAGGGCAAAGTCCTAAAAAAGAAAAGTGTTGCAACTATTCTTGGGAAGAAATCAGGAAAGAGAAGAGACAGAAGCTGAAGAGTTTCCAAATGCCGTAGCTATCAAAGTGTGCCAGAATGATTTCGTTCTTTTTATTTTTAATAAAACTGGATAGTTAAGTCAGACGTTAACACAAGCATATAAACCCACACCAAACTTTGAGCAGGTCACCTACTCCATTGCTTCAACAAAGGGTACGTGCATGCTTGAGAGCTACTTAAACCCTTGTCATGAGGCCCTGGATGGACCCTGTATAGCTTCACTCTGAATAATAAAATAAAAAAAAGCAGCCTGGCATCCTTCTCTGCCACTGCTGACAACATTCCCACCGCGCTCCACCAGGCAAAGTGCCACGGGTAAATTCAACAGATTAAAACAACCAGAACAGTTCAGCAGGCAGGGATGTGCTCAGCTCTGCTGGAAACGGCTACGCAAACACTGCGAATCCCCCGCGGCGCTCGCGGGGAGAAGACGCCTCTCACCCGCCCCAGCTCTGCTCCCAAAGCATCGTGCACACCACAACCCCCCAAATCCGGGGCCGCGAAGCTCCTCCGCCTGCATCCGTGCGCGATTCCTTACGAACGGCCCCGTAAACGAGGAGCTTCGATTACCGTGCTGCGCAGAGTAACAGTAAACAGCAGCGGTGACCAAAAAGCTGTTTACAGAAGGGCTCTCTGCTACGATCCCATGATTACTAGCTAGGCAAATTTTTCGAAAAAGAAATACAAAGCGAGATTTCCACAGGGCGCAGCAAGCCATACAATTTGTGCTGTGCTTGGACTTTGTAAATCGAAATCCAAGCGATGTTTACAGCACTCTAGTTGTTCCTTAAACTTTATTTTTCTTTACTGCCTGCATTTTATGCCCTCAGAGAGCTGCAGTGTAAAGCTCTCGGTGTGACTGATGGAAAGCAGAAAGTTGGCACAGCATGATTGGGCAAACCAGCCTCACCCCCCCGTGATCTGCATTAAGAGCTTCAACAAATTTGTGTAATACCCAGCATTATAGAAATGGATTTCCAACTAGAAGAGCAGTTGGCAGGATTAAACAAGTAGAAAAGCACACGCACATAAAAAATGGGGAGGGCTGCACACCAGCTAATGGAGCAAGCAGAAAATAACTGGGCATGCTCCCTGGGCGCAGGGACCGCTTCCTTTACAACAAACAGTAATGTCTCATTACGGGAGAAACAAATACAGTAAAGATGAATATTCCATCTTCCCCTGGCTACGTTTTAAGTGTTAAGCCAATACAAATGCTCAGGTTATATTTCACAAAAATAGCTACTCAAAAAAACTGCTGGCAGCGCAGCACAGCAAATTTCATTTGAAAGATAAATCCTACATTCTTCATAGACAGATGTGAAAATATATCAGACTTTATCATAACAGCCCCTCCCAGGAACACAAGAAGCCACAGAGTAAATTTACAACAAAAAAGTTGCTTCTTTTGCCCTTCTTCCCCTATATAGCTTAACTCCATACAGACAAAATTACTAGCGAACCAGCAGTTACTGCATCTTATAAATAGATGCTACACACCTTCCCAGCACCGCCGCGCTCTGCAAAGTCAACATGGCATCAACCCAGCACTTGGGATCACCAGTAAAACACTTGGAGGATGGCGAAACTACACGGATGCTGCAATTACTGTCATCACAAAATGACCATTCAGTTCCACTCCCTCACCGAGGCGAGACCGTACCAACCCGCCGCTAACAAACGCAGCCTTGTCGGGGCGTCTGGGCACGAAGGCGCCTGACACCAGCAGCCGCCAGAAGATTGCTGGGAACTGAAGGGCACGAGCTGGACCAGGACACCGCAGCATCGCCATTTCTAGCTGATAAAAAGGCAAGCTCGATCTACCTCCACGGTTCTCTTAAAACTACGACAAGCCGACACGTGAAATGGTCTTAAAGCTGCCCTTCGGTGCAGGATTGTAAATCTGGATCATCGCTGTCTTCCCTCCCGCTGCGGGAGCAGGGGGGAAGAGCCGGGACATGGCACTGAGGGGTGATCATCCACCTCTTACCAGGATGGGGCAGGGAGCAAAGCAGGAAGCGTCTTTAATCCGTTAAATCCCAGCTTGGTCAGAGCTAAAGAACAGCCCTTGGTGGGTTCCCCAAACAAAACCACCCCCCCTACGCGTACAGAAGGCGTTGGAAAGGGAGTGCAGAGACACGCACCGTACCCAGGAGCGTGCTGGATGCTTAAACATTAGAACCTGTGGCTCTATCCAGTTCTGCACGTGCAGTTCTCACCTACCCCGACGGCTGGGAGAGATGGATCCGGGGAAGGGAGCGCGGTGGCAGCAGCTGGAATTGTCCCGGGCAGCGGCAGCACTACCCGCCTAAGGGGACCGAGGGCGGCTGCCAGTCTTGTGCCTTTTGCAATCTCAAGACCACCTCTCTGGATTCAAAATATTTTTAATTAGGACTAAATCATTAATTAGGTTTAGTAATTCTAGCTTTAAAAGAAATTACAAAGCAGCCAATCACCTTCACCCCACTACAAGTAGGAAAAAACCCATATTTCTACAAGAAACCTTTGCTTGGTTTCCTGCTGCCTAAACCAAGCCAGGAATAAGCTCAGCGATGACCTGAGGTGCAACAGAGCTGGGCAAAGGTGGCAGCTCTTGAGATGTGTACCTTTGGCCAAATTCTGACTGCAAACTCTAGAAATCCTGCTGGCCCAAAGTCCCTTGGATTCAACCACTGGAGGCAAACCTGCACCAAGCAGCAGCTGTTTCTATGGTTTGTAGCTTGAAGGAGAGCTTAGGCTTTGGGATTGCTTATTTTTTTCAAGTTGGTTTACTGTATATTTATTCCGCCTATAATCTCCCCTTGCCTTCCATCTCCATTTTGAATTATTTATCATCAGGTATCACATTCATTTGCATACTTTATGAGGTGCAAAATAAATGATTAGTCATTACATATTAGACTTTCCCAAACCATCTGTGCCAGGCTCTGCAGCAGTTCTGTTTTGTTTTTTTCTCTAATACTTTGGGGGAAAAAAATCCAAGGGGAGAATTGGATTTGCTGGAAACACAGAGTAAAATAGTCCGCATGCTTGCTGGTAGCAAAGGCTTATTACTCTGTTATAGCCGTGCTCCGCAAGGGACGCGCAGACTATCATCTTTGGTGTAATTCAACCGGTAATACAAATTGCAAGCAGTATTATTTCAAAGATCTTTATTTATTGATTAGAAACAAAGTCCTTATCCTCCTCCTCCTCCCTCCTTGAGTCGTGCTGATTGCACACAATAGAGAGCTATCACTTAAAGAGCCAATTAAGTCAACTTCTGAAAGGTAATTGAATAGCTGAAATTCTTAGTGCAATATTGTACTGCATTATCTTGATTGCAATGAAGAAAAACAAAGCAGTTGGAGCAACGAAAATTAGAGAATGAAGCATTAGCCATAGGTAAGAATATAGAAATGGATGGAGCCATTACCAAAAAAAAAAACCCCAAAGGATGATCTTCTTTCTGTGGTTACTTCTAACCCTTGGTAGAAGTGTGAGAAGGAAAAAACAGCCTTGGTCTTGTTTATTTTCTGCACTTTGCATGACTTCATGAGGGACGGGCTGAGCTGCTGACCTGGCGCAGAGAACAGTGGTGCCCACGGCCACCCCACCACGTCCCTCCCCAGGGAGGAACCCAACATTTGGGCGTCCCATACTCAACCGAAAGCTTTGATTAAAGCACTTCTTGCGGCTGGGGCTTTATGAAGATAACACCTTCTGTATGGATTCACCCACACCTGACGAAGGAGTTCATACTATTCTCCAGCAGAGCCACCTACAGACTGTCTCTCTTCTGCCCTCCCGGCGACCTTCAAAAGTACCTGGAGGATTTTAGATCGCCTCTGAGATTTCCATAGCATGGCCCAATTGGGCCAAAGCGAGACTAGGAGTTTGAAACCTGTTGGGAAGAAGGAAATAGCTTCGGTCCCTTAGAAAAACCAAGCTTAATCAGAAGGAAAAAAAAAAGGGGGGGAGAAAGTGATTGTAAGCCTGCCAATACTCAGAAGTTACATAAAATCACTCATTGAAATGCAGTAAAAATCCACATCACAAACCGAGAGCAGAATCCTCAGGAACTTGAAGACCCTGGCTGTACGTGGTCAAAATTCACCATCAGTCTCCAAGGAACTACTCAAAGTCACAGCACTCAGGCTATAAAGCATTTACACAGGCACACAAAAAGGAACCTGCTTCCAAAGTATGAAAAGAGGCGCCACAAAATATAAAAACCTCCGTCTTTCTTCTGCGCCCGCAGCAGACTCCGGCGTGACCTACCAGCCCTGTCCTCCTGCCCCTTCCTCTGCCTGGGTTTCCACAGCAGCAAAACCAATCCACCCAGTCCAACCTCTGAGCAAATGAAGGGCCAACTGCTACCTTCCCGGAGCTGCTCTGGCCCCGTCTGCCTCCCCACATTTGTCCAGCACAGGAGCCTTGCTGAAGGACACAGAGCTGAGCATCTCAGCCCCAGGTACGTGGATGCTTTCTCCAGTTGTCCTCCCAGCAGCCACCCCAGCGCGAGGTCCCTGCCCCAAGACCCATAGACTTTCCAGCCCAGTACAACCATAGACCTCCTAGAGCAACCCAATAAATACTGTTTCTCTGCCAACAAATGTGCCAGCAGAGGATTGCAAACCCATCCTTCTATAGACACGGCTTCTGCGTTTGAGGGGCTGCAGGAGGGATGGTCAGAGGGGCGTTTTAAAGGGATTTATGCACCTGGCAGGTTGGGAACCTCTCCTCTGCCTTGATTTCCCACCCGTGAAATAGGCTGAATGATACCCAGCCAACTTTATAGAGGGCTTTGCTTTTTGTCAATCCACTTCCACGCCTAGGAGTCCGGTGCTACCATCCTCACTCTGCTGCTCTGGGGCCTCGGGAGCTCAGTCTGAACCAAAACATCCATTAATCCATGGGGAATTTGGCAGTGTCATGTAACCAACCTCTGAAACACACGTGGTACCAACGTCTGCCACCGGGCATCAGAAATACAGCATTAGCACACACCACCGAGTCCTGCTCAAACTTCTGCCTTATTCGTTTTTGCCAGTCGCCCCTCAGTTTATTTTGCAATTATCTCTGCAATTCCCTCTGAAAGACAGGACACAATTTAAAGAACTTGGACAATTCTTTCAAACTTGAACGGGCTTTACCCAAAAGAAGCCAGAAGGAAGCCTAGGCACTGAAATACACCCCAAGAGTCCTGGTCCTCAGACAATACTCCATAAAATGGAAGCTTTAGTTTTCCTTGATTCAGCAGACTGAAAGCTCATCAAAAACCGCAAAGCACCAGCCTCTCCCTGGCCAGTCTATACTTGAGACATGTTCTATCTTTTCAAAAGCTCTTTTCAGTTACACAATCAAAAAATCTGTAAGGACTGCACCTAGAACAGCTCTAAAAATTGTTCGTACTTTCCCTGAGAGCTTGACATTCTAGCAAGCTGCTTCACCTTAGAATCATTATTTCCTGAGACGCGTTGTGCTGGTTCGTATTCCAATAACACATTCGTGTACCCGCACAGGTACAAGGGAAGCGTACAAATCATGTCTCGCAAAACAACTGTTGGCAAAGAGCAGGATTTGTGTATTCATTGCTCACCGCTGAACAGTTACATACATTTTAATTCCAACCTCAAACACAATTTGGACCATGGCAGATGTTTCCTATAGTGCAGGCTTCCTTTGGATGACAGTTAATTCAGGCTGAACATGGCAGCAATGAAGAAAAGGATTTAAATATTTTCTGCTTATTCTCCAAGCTTAATATCGCAGACGTAAAAATGAGGGAGTACTAAACTGAACAGCTAAACTTGCTTCTCCCAGCCTTGGCTCTGAATTCAGACCAGCCTGCGCTTCCCTGTCACCCAGGACTCCCCTCTCTGTGACACCAGCCTGTGTCAAAAAGAAATTAAATTATTTTAACAAGATTCTTCCGGACGCACACTGATGTAACTGAGAGGAGAATATGCCTCTTGTTTTAGGCTGCTTAAGTTTCACCAAAAAAGGGGGCATGCTCCTTTGCAAAACTCTTGCTCCTCTCCCTTTGTTACCCTTGGCAGCTTCCTCCTGTTACTCTACATTAATAAGCAGATCATTATTTCACCAGCCACAATCAAAATGTTCCATAAGATAAGATACAATTGCAATTTCACATTCACATAGTTGCCCGTACTGAAGAGCCCTGAAATGCTCTTAACGAGTTGTATGCACAGGGATCGTCTCTTCACCTATCAGCGGAATGGGCTTGGGAAGTGACAGCTGCTTAAACAGCACACACGCAGCAGAGTAGTTTAAGTGGAAAAGAAATACTATAAATAATTGAAATCACAGCAAGGAATGTAGGCAGAGCAGGGGTAAAGAAGGCAACTCAGAGGAAGCTGGCAGCAGGAGAAGAGATAAAGACTGCTCCTGGAAGCCAAACTAAACAAGTGTGCACATACAAATAAATCCACACCTTCTCACCTACACCGGCAGGCAAAAGAAGTTCTTGACCTTTTCTGCACTGTTTGGCAATCCGAATTTTACCCACCTATGAGCCCTCTCTTGCCAACATCTTCCCCTTTCCTCCTCTCCGCCGAATCCGTAAGTCTGATGCAAACGAAAGCACTGCAGCAATCTTGGTCACCAAGTGATGCTGATGACTAGATGTGGATATTAAATGGCCAATTCTGCCATCGATGACTGCCTCTCCTCCACAGATCCACTTCTCCTAGCTCAGCCTTTCCTGGCGAAGCTATGTAGGCTTCCCCATGCACCCAGCACGTTCAGGGCACACCAGAGAGGATCCTGCTCTCAACTGGGGCTTCTGAGCACCACGGGGTCACCATCAGTGGTAGATGCAGAAATTACCACCTTTGGTTTGAGGGCTTTAAGAATAATTAACCAGCACTCTGGAACAACAGGCGAGTGCTTGAAGTTTCAATCCCAGCCGTAAAACACCTCCTTTGATGTCCACAGCTATTATGAAGGGCTAAAGGTTGTCATTTTGCCTGACCTTTAACTATTACAGGAATACTTCTTGACCTGCATTTTCGAAGTTATGAACCACAGCCCAGACAACAGCACTCAGGCTAAGCAATCTGCTACTGTCTTGACAGATTTCCAGAGAGATGTGAAATATCTGCCTTTCTTAAGTGACTTGAATGATGCACATACCGAGAGCTCTGCAGACATCCAGAAAAACACCCTTTCTCTCTGGGTACAACTCACCCAAGCAGAAGGCGGCAAGAGATAGTTTATTATGCTCTACGGAGGTAACACTTGGCACAACAGCTCCAGGTACCACTTCATCCCAGCACAGGGTTGAGGAAGGGAGACTTCAACTAGCAACTCAGCTAACCGGACACCTTTAACAAGGAGCAAGTAATGAGATTTTTTTAGCGAGTGGTTCATTCAAAGGGCATGCACTGATATCAAGAACCAAGTAAAAATCCCGATTAAAATCTCTGTGGAAGTCAAGAGCATGTAGGAGGGCTGCTGTTCTTAGAGAAAAGATGGATATCTTGCCTTACAAAGCAATCAATCAATTTTTAGGGGTCAACTGCCAGACCTCAGAAGACTCCTCTTGCAGAATGTTGGCAGTTTTAGGGCAAAAGCCTGCACCAGGCACCACTGTTAAAAGTTCAGCCCTGCTCCTAGAGCCATAGGGTTAGTAACTGTGACCAGGAGGCGAAGAAACCTTGATACTGACTCTTCTGTGTGAGCAATTCAGTTTAAGAGCTGTTGTTTGCGAAGCATGTCACCAAGATGAAAGATGACCACAGTTCTTAAATGTAATTCATTAAGGCTTAAAGAGCCTTCCAGAGGTAGCAAGGATCCCACGTACCCTCTTCTCAACACACAGCCCTACTAGGCAACTGCCTTATCTGGATGTGCCTAATTGCGTATCAGACCCTCTTGCAGGCTACCTGTCCCAAATCCAAGCCTGGTATGGGAGGGCTGTGCTTCATGTGCCTCTAAGGACATCCTCTGGTTGGGACAGGCAAGTGACAGCTCATGGTGGTGTCGATGGCAAATGTGGGGTCAGGAGCAACTTCCAGTCCACAGGAAAAATAGACATACCAACTCCTTGGATTTCAGCACAAGATTGGCCCTTGTAACCTCTCTGTGCCACATGAAGGAGATTGGAAACCCAAGCCCACCTCGGACAGGACAGCATTTCTTGCCTGACTTCTCTTGAAAAGCAAGGAAGCCCTTTCGTGCTTCCAAAAGACTTCTGAACCTGAGCTATACTGCCATGCCAGCAAGAATAGATGGGAACCTTGTGATTCAAGAGGTCTATCGCTGAGAAACTACATTTGGGCACTCTCCACGCGTGAATGATGGAGTCTTTCCCCAACAAGAGAGCCAGGCACAGCATCTGTCCTCCAGTCTGCAAAGGGATGATACCCACTGCCCATCCTCCTCTTCCAGCTGGAGGATGGCTCGTGGGCAGCCGTCGCAGCTGAAGTCCCCAGACCTGGCTCCCGTTGTCGGATGCACAGCCTGGCTCACGGAAGGATGCCCACGGAAGGATGCTCATGGAAAGATGCCCACGGAAAGATGCCGCAGCCGGTTCAGGCATGCATTAAGCTTAGTGTAAGGCTGGAGAGAAACAACTCTCTGACAGCTGGCAAATGCAGCTGCCTGCAGCGGATGGGGGGATAACGAAGAACCAGCCGCTTCTCAGAAGTGCCCTTCTGTCACCCACCTTCCGAGAAGTGCATTTCTGCCACCCGTACCTCCGAACAGCAGATTTCCTCTGACCACGGGGTCACAGAGAACAGAGGTCCTGTAACGCAGATCTTTGAATGCTGTTAACTGATCCGAGCCCATCCAAACGGCACGGTTGCTGTCAATACAGAACTGTTCCTTTCTCTTCCTGCCATCCTCCACTTCATCCAGGGGGCATCCATTAGGTTCAAACACAAAGGCAGCAAAGAGCCTACAACAAGAGCCTCATTAACTGACTGTACAACTGGATTTGTTTTGGAGCACAGTGCCATCCCCCGCACTGCAAGGCAGAGCTCTTGCTAGGGGAAAAAAACAGATCAAATTAAAAAATATCTTGCATACCTTAATATTGCAAGCAGCTCTTCCATCAGACTTAAAACAACAGCATTACCAGCTGCAAAAGGGAAAAAAAACCCCAGGAAGTCTCCCAAAACAGCAGACCAAATGAAAAAAGAAAAGGATGAAGGAGTTTTCAAATCCGCCCTGTAGAGAATGTGTGTCGCAGCTTTAACCTGCTGCAGGGAGGGGGGAAAAAGGAAACAGGATAGCAGAGACCAGAAATCAGATTTATTAGGACCAACCAGGTAGATAAAAGATAGATGATCACCAAGCGATGACAGCTATTTTGGAATCGGCTAACTTCTGAAAATGTCTAGTCAGCTTTAGCATTTCATACACATGAAATTAGTGTCCACACAAGAGTACTCTCCTGAAAGGACAGGATTTAATGCACCCGAGATAATTATCTAGATCCTTCTTTATCCCATTAGTGGTTTTCATTCGCATCCTGGAACACCATAAGCGGATTGTTCAAGAATTATTTGCCATCCGCTGTTTCAATCCCGATTGGAATTATCTTTATACCTCGGTACGAAGAAAGGAGATTACATCCCTGCCAGGGCTTGCTGCAATGCCCTCTTTTCTGAGGGTCCTTTTATCATTTTCATTCTACAAGGCGATGAAAAGAATCAGAAAACAATTGTCACGGACATGATTTTGCCCTCTCCTCCTCGTCCTTCCCCACGCGTGCGTTTGGGAGGAGGAGGAGATCTCTTCCCACCTCCCCTGCAGGAGACGCACCACCGCACCTGCACAGAGATGAAGCTCAGTGAGACTTAGTCATCAAATTACCCAGGACAGGATCCAAAGATGCTCCCAGCTTCCTTTTGCGCTACGATCCACTAATAAAAGAACGAGGATAAAACTGTTAAAACCAATTAAACAAATCACTCGATGCAAGAGAAAGAAGTGGGATTCACTGCACTAGAGGTCCCAGGGGCGTATGCTAAATGTCGCCTTCCGTGCTCTCTACTAATATATGTCACTATGCAAGCTCCGATGGAGATAACGCCAACATCATTCAAACAGCCAACATGATCCCTTGCTTCAAGGCCTAAAACAACAAGACGACAAAATTCCCCTCCCAGCCACTCTAACCGCCTGCCAGGTTTTGTATTAATGGAAGAATTCCACCTCCTTCCAGGTATGGCGAGGACACAGCTCATCTCCCCATGGGCACCCGCGAGCCTCCCAGCAGCGAGTAAAGATGCCTGGATGACACCAAACCTATCCCTCCTCCTTAGAGAAACGTAAGGGACTAAGTATTCAGACCTGACATGAATAGGAATGCATGCATTTTTTAAAAAAACATGCTTTACGGCTGTGTAATGAGATCTGTAGGAGAGTTATCTTTATAAACAAGTTATTAAAAGGGGGAGGAGGGACACAATAATAGCAGGTGCCAATTACTCAGCTCCCGGCAGAGACTTTCCAATTTCTCACCTTCCCCCAAAGCAAGATGTGCCGCTGTACAGCAGCACATTTACTTGCAAGTGTAACACCCTTTCGGAGTATTTGGTTCTCTCCCACAAAGCAAAGCTGCAATCGCTGCCGTGCCGCCAGCGGAGAGGGGCAGCCCATTTCCCCACCAACCCTGCACCAGAGTTGAGACCAATACGACATGAAATTAATTTGGAAAGAGTGAAACAGCAGAAAATAAATAAAATTATCTTTTTATTTGACTCCAGAATCTGGCCACTCTCACCAACAGGAACAGCAAATTTGTGAGCTAATTGCGACTGCCAGGTTTGCCTCTCTGCAAATATCTGCTTAGTTTCAGGAACAAAACGCCAGTAATGATTTTGTTATTTTAAGATGGCATCGTAGTTTCAGACAGTACATGTTCACATTGCAACTAGAGCCGTTGGAGAGATCCCATCCTTTGAGGCAAGCACACCCAGGTAATGAATAATATTACGAAAGTAATCCGAGCCTTTAAAACAATTATTTCCAAAATCAGCAAATAATTACCAAGGCCTTCAGCAATCAATACCCAAGATAAATAGACAATTAAATTGCAAAAGACCAGAAGAAAGGAGTTAATATTTGCCAAACACATGCCAAATACACTTTTTCATGGTAACCAAATACTTCCAGTAAATAGATATTTTAGCTCACTGGAGAAGCACTTTCAGAAAGTAATAAATTAATCTAATAAAACAGACAGACAGGGTGGAACCAGACATTAACGAAACACAAACTGATCTATATGGAGCCAACCCACAATCCATGTCTTAATTATGCTCATCCACCATTGCGGGTACTTACCTCCCCCACCCAGGTCAGCTCTTTAGCTCGGGGAAAATACATGTTTCATGCAGCTTCCCTGGCACGGCAAAGCAGAGAATTTCAGCCATCAAATGACGAGGTTTGTGCTCAGCTAGAATTTGCATTTCCAATTTTTTTTTCTAAATACCTCTCGCTCCTCAAAGTCAGCAAATTAATCTGCTTTTAAGCACGATTCTCGCTTCGCCTTCAATTTAGTTTAAGCTCCATCCGCGAGGTGCGGGATGAGCTCTCGCCGCCCAGCAGCACCAGCCGCCCACGCGCGATGCCCGCGCAAGCATCCCCGTGGCACGTCCCCACTCTGGAACTGGGAGGGTCTGTTGGGGGGGGGGCTGCCCCCTGCCTCGCCATCACTCCTGGGACCCAGAGGGTCTCGGGGTGACCCCTGACACCCGCTGCAGGGACCAGCATCGCCTCCTCCCTGGGCAGCCCAACCTTTACCAGCTTCTACCCCAAATCATTGCTTGGAGCTAACGAAGCCACGCTATTAGGTGAGCATCTGGGAAAGTTCCTCACATGGTGGATAACTTGAACTGGACAAGATTAAGAGAGGGAGAGACGTGTGGGAAGACGTCCATCCCGGTCATTTTCTGCAACATCAAAGGAAGACGGAAGGGAGGAAACCGAGGGAAATGGAAGACAAAGAGAAGAGATATCAAAGCCAGCTCCAGAGAGAGCGCAACAAGACATGGCACGAAAAAGGAATAGCTAACACACAAAAGGCAAGATCAAATAAAAGCACAAGATCAGAGTCTGGGCGCAGAGAGGAGGGAGGCGAGACCACCACACCACTTTCGCCAGGATTAACTGAATAATTCATTTGACAGGTACTTGTCTGTGGCAGTAGTTGAGCCTGAGAGAGTCCAACGCCGTCCGGGTCCATCCATCCACCAGGTAACCCCTGTGGTCACCTACTGTTCTTGCTTTCCACATCCAGCACGGGGACACGCCGTGGGGACACTGCAGAGCAGCTCTGCTTCCCTGAGCGCCCGGCTTTGGGGAGGAATATAGCAACTTAGTTCTCACTGAGAAAACTTCTCCAGCTTCTTCTCTGTGAAGCTCTTGGTACTGGCAGGGTTAGTCTTGCTACTGTGCTTCCACTAAAACAGGCTACACAAACATGTAGTGCTATTACACATACCTTAGGTAGCTCGTATCTCAGTATTGGAAGTGTTTCTTTGATTAGTTACAAGGGCTTCTGAAGGCTACACAACTTTTTTTGTACCACAGGCCTCCTACCTAAGCCATAAAATTCCCTGGAGCAGTGACAATACATAGAGGATTTATTGCAGCGTATGTACAAGTAGCGAGGGACAAAAAAGGGTCTCCAGGTTAAACCTTATTTCCAGAAAGCTCTCGGCATCACAGGGAGAGAAGAAAAACCTATGTGCTCTAAGGTAGTCTTGAAAATGTGATCAGGATGGTCTAAAAGCTCATTGAGGAATAGGTGTGGACCAGGTAGCAGCACTGACACTGGCCACCACCGCGCTCTTCCCCCAGTTCAGCATCCATCCCGCTACCACCAAGTCCTAACCACCGGTGCAACAATTATAGCTACAGGTAAACGGACAGTGCAATGCGACAAAACTCATAGTGAAAATAAAAGACAGGTGGAGATTAATTCTTGCACAGAAGCTTCTTTAAAGCCTAACGATTTACATTTTAATGCTACTGCTGTCCACTTTAATATAAGCAGGAATGAAAACATCTTGCACAAACGTGTCTAGTCACTTCAAAATACAGATTAACCTTTAGGTAAGTATTTATCCTGCACGTAGTGCAAGAGGGCAGGAATATTTAAATATTAGGGGAGTCGTTCCAAGGCAGGGGCAGGCAGGAGGGAAGATGGAATTACGGAGCTGTGTCTGTGCATCAGAGATGCGTCCATGCTAATGCACGGATCCTGGGGACTCAAATGTGACCTGACATCGGGATAAAAACAGAAGGAGAAGCAGCCAGCACCACAATTAATGCAGAAAGAGAAGATTTAAAACAGAAATCTGCCCCTCCCAGGTTTTCTTGCTTTGCAAGAGAAGCCTCACGTGAGCTCAAAAAACAAACCCAAGAAGGGCGTTGCTGATTAAAAAGCCCCCTACGCTTCAATTCAAATAAAAAAGGCAGAAAAAATGCACTCCCCTCCATCAGAGAAAACAATCCTCTCCCCGAATCAGGAAGCTGTTAAGCAGATGCTGGATCAGCACTCCCCGAAAAGCCTCCCCTCCTAACAGCCTCGACCTGCCGGCCCCAGCCCCAGCCCCTGCTGAAGCCCTTTGTTTAATAGTTTCCATAATCCTTTAATTTGACCAGTGACTTCTGCCGCCGCCACGGCAGCCCTCTCCACCCACCGAGCCCCGCCGATCTCTTGGGCTTTGTCTCGTGAAAAACAAAACGTCAACATTAGAATCGGCACGATAATGACGTGGAAAATCTTCACGTGAAACATAAAGCTTCGTCTCCAAATAGTTTTAGGAAGGTGGCTCAGCCCCACCTCTGCAAAGGTTTCCTGCAAAGCACCGGGTGGCTGGGGGTGCCCGTGCTGAGCCAGGTGCCCCAGGATGCCTATTTTTTGGTGTTTCTTTATACCATGAACCTAGAGATTGGTACTTCGGTGGCTGGTTTGGGTTTTGTGAGCAGGGAGAACCACGGATAACCACAGCCCACCTGCAGTAGCCTGCTAGCCGCCTTGCCCAGTTTATCGCTAGAGCAATTTCTCCATCACTTAGCAGGCTTCAAAGCTTTCTAGAGATGACTGGCAGCTTCGCTTAAACTAGCCAGCTATAGATGTGTTTTACATTAAACACTAAGTGAATAATCAATGAACATTCAGGATATAAGCACAAATCAATGATTTGTTTTAGATGAGTCAAAGGGAACCACAAATGAGAAAGGGTTTTGTTCTGTAACAGAAGTAAACCAAGAGAAGTACTTGGTGTAATTGGGTGGGTGGGTGTCAGCCTGCTCTGCCTGCTCCTCTCCTACGCGCTGACACAGACCCTGCTGTCACAGAAGCACGGCTGTGTCCTCCAAACCCCTGCGACAAGAGATGTCACTGTCCCCAGAGAGCAGATGGGAACTGAGGCATGAAACCAGCCGACTGACTTTCCCAAGACTGGGAGGGATACGGCATGGCAGGGACCCGAATCCAACCCTCCACTTCCAGTAACTCCAATCCCATCACACAACTGCAACTCTTATCGCTGGAGCAGCAATGGGACATGGACGAGCACACATGTAGCACAAGTCAAGAGCCCGGCTTAAAGACCTAGCAAAACCAGCAAAGAAATAAAAACAGAAATACAGGTAACTACAGACAAAGAAAGATTTATTTTGATGAACGCATATCAACAGATTGTACCGTGTCCCTTGCACTTGGGATGAATTTGGTCAAATCATATGCAAGATAATTTTACAAATGCTGCTGCATTACGGCCACCAATTCCACACAACATCTGCTGAGCACCACCCAGGCCGAGTAAAGGCTCTCAGAAATTCTCTTTTTATTTGCCATGCATTTTAATGACAGACTGCTAAACCTCCTCAGCCAGGTCCCCGCCTGCACCTCCTCAGCCACGAGAAGCACACGCTGGGTCTGCTGCCGGCGTCTCCTCCTGCCAAACACTTCCAAGGGCTGCAGTGAAACCAGCCCAGCTCAGACCAGAGCTTCCACCAGCACCGGTCCAGCTGCAGCCTTGCGACCTCAAAGAAACTCCAAAAACCTGAAGTGAAGCCGGCGCGGGAAACAGAAATGAAAAAGCAGCGGGAACCTCCGCGTGCCGCAAGATACGGTTCGTATTTAGCAGTATCACGAGCTCTGACTCTCCTGCTTCCAGAGCGGATTAGCGCTCACGGCTTTTATGCATTATATAAGACGACTTTGTAAACAGGCTCAGAGGAACATCCCTCCGGGACAAAGTCTGCTTCCCACGAAGAACACCCCAAGCGAGCCGCGCACAGCGCCGAACAAGCAATATTCCTTTACGGAGATGCTGCCTCAGCCTGCAGCGGGCACCGGAGCAAGGTCCACGCTGCAGCCGGTGCCCCGCCACCACCAGCACCCCGGCATCCCGCTCCCCACCACGTTCGCAAGCCAAGGGAGAGACCCCGCGCTCGGCCGTGCATGGAGACACCCCCCCGGGGCGCGGGTGGCGAGTCCCTCCCGAAACGGTGCACGTCTGTTCTGAAGCGCTTTCACAACGCCCACGGGGAAGAACGGTTCCCGCGGGGCGAGCACCCCAAAACGCTGCTGAAGCTAAACCGATCTCAGAGGTGTGAAGCCGCTACGCAAAGAGCCATCGCCCACGTCGCAAGCGGATCTACAGGTTCGGAGGTGGCTGCAGTTGTGGTTGTGCAATGGAAACCTGGAGCTGGCTGGTACTGGGTAGGTATAAAGCATTAAAATTTGCGGGGGAAAAGGCCTGCCGGGGGAAGCCTGCACAGGCAGGGTGGGTGCAGAGCCCACCCTGAGCTACGCAGCCGTACCCCGGAGGTGCAATCCCAACCTCAAAATGCAGCATTTCCGAGGGGCAACATGTCGGGAGTCTCCTAAAAGGTTCACACAAGGTTTAGAATTTCCTATTCAATAAAATAAAAAAAACCCCAAACACTTCAAAACCAAATATTGTGCAGCATTTATGGCTCTGGGGTGGACTGCAAGGGGCAAAGAGAAGGGCTGGAAAGACGGTACATGGCAGGTCAGTCACTCAAGATGAGAATAAAGATTATGGACGAGAACTGAACAGTTTTCATCATTGGCAAGAAAAAAACCCACAACAATTTAATTGCAGGTAGGTTAAATTGTTTGCCTTCATCCCATCTGCACCTGTGACTTATCCAAAGTCACAAAAGCTTCTTGGTTTTACTGCGCCCTCAGTAAAACACCCCTCGTAATCCCCACGTTGGGCACGCTAATGCCCGAGCCTGCCCTTGCCCTCCCAAAAGCTTGATCCTCGCCCTCCACAGTTAAACCCTACAGGTCCACCTCATGCCAGCAGGTTACGGAAGAGCTTCTTCCAAGGCAGTGGTTCGTTTTTGAAAGTTGAAGTGTACTTAAACCTAAAATCAGCAAAAAGAGAATATTAAACTTTGGCCAAGACACCCACCACCATGATGCACAGCACGCGGTCCAGCTCCGAACCACCCCGTGACGCTGGACATCGGCCACCTAGGTGACTGGTTGCGCTATTTGAGGCTGCCCTTCTCTTCCTACTCCATCAGACTATTTCAAACCTCATTTATAATTGGAAAGAGGCAGCATCTGTTTTTGCAGACCACAAGGTCAAAACTTTACTAATAACCACAGCATGGCAAAACAGCCTTAGCGGGTAAACAAACCCTGCATCCGTCACAGAAAAGCAGCTCTAGAGCTGGTTTGACCTGGTTTATTTTCTTTCGACTAAGTGTTTTGTCCTCCCAACACAGAGCAGAAAGACAAGCAGGCTCTGCAATGCTTTACATGTGTTTTAATATCATTTTATTCCCTATCGGAGGCAACATGGACACCTTGCCAGTCTTCCCCAGCATGCCATGATATGAGGAGCTCAGGATCACTGGGAATTGTCTCCAGCTACTCACAGGGGATGGCTGATGTTACAGAGGACTGGAAAGCACAAAGCCTGTCTGCAAAATAAGGGGATGGGGATAAAGAGGATCCAGGAAATTATGGAATAATCAGCTTAACTTCAGTTGAAGTACTTAGAAGACAAGGAGGACTTGAGCAAGAGCTAACCTCTGTTTAATCAAGAACAAATCACATCAAATCTATCCTATTTCTTTCTGCGACAGGGTACCAGGACTTGTAGGAAGGGGAGAAGAAAGGAAGATTTCAGAGACACCTCTGATGGCGTCTCACGGGACATCTGCATAGCACAGCAGGAGACACAGCGGCTGGACTGAGCCACCTGAAGGTGCATGCACCACTGCTGGGAAGACGACTGGTGAACTGGTCGTTGGTCTTTGAGAACAGACTGGGAGGACCTTACTGAAGTGGGTTCCAGGGGAAACCATCCCAGATTTGATACCGCTTGGTGTTTTCATCCACGACGTGGCTGGTGGCAGAGAAAACATGCTGATTGCCTTTGAAGGCTACACCAAGCTGAGAGGGATTGCAAGCACGTGGGAGGACAAAATCAGAATTCAAAACAATGCTAACACTTTAGAAGAAGCAGTCTGAAAAAAAAAAAGGACACAGTTCAACAAGGACAAGCGTGAGGTAATGCGATTTGGTAAGAATAATTAACCAGGCAAATACAAGGTGAGGAATGAAAAGCAGGAAAAGTTCTGGAGAAGAATGGCTCAAGAGTCAATGAGATAAAAAAAATTAAACACAAGAAATCTGTGGCAAAAGTAAAAAGCAAACACACTGGGATGTATAAACAGGATCATTGTATGTAAAAGACTTGAAGTAATCCCTTATTCTTCTGAGCAAAAATAAGGCAGCAACCTCAGTGCTTTATCACAGGTTAGGCATCACTCTTCACGAAGGATGACGGTCCACAAAAGAGTAGCAAGAACAACTGCAGACCAAGAATACATGACCTGAAAAGAATGGTCAAAGGAGCCAGCGTGGTTTAATCTATATTAGCAGGGACTAAGGGGAGACACGGTAGCAACTTCCAAATATCTAACAGGCTCCTGCAAAGACAGAAGGAAGGAACTTTTCTGCCTGTGCCCAATAAACGGAAAAGGAAGAGCAATCATGAAACCAGCTGAAGAAAAAGACATTTCTGTTCAGCTCGTAAGAAAAATCTAATGGCAGGGCTGCTAAATGTCAAACAGATTGTCCAGGGAGCTTAGGCCTCTCTGCCATCAGAGGTTTTTAAGAATGAACGCAATAAACATCTGTCAGGAAGGGGTTGGTTATCACGGATCCTGCGCAGGGGCAGGAGATGGACTGAATGACCTCTCAAGGTCTTCTCCAGCTCTGTATTGAATAATGGCCTGATACGTAAATGACCATAATAGCCGGAAACCTGCCGTGCTGACACAGCCTGACCCATGTTATTTGTGACCTCTTGTAGCGATTGCTGTTTGCAAGCAACAATCTGTTGCTGTCAGAGGAAAATGCGTATCCCAGGGAGGGTCCTACCAAGAGGGACAGGGACAGTGGTACCAAAGGTTATTATTTTGGCACTTGAACGAGCAACGGGGGAAAAGCTACTTGTTAGAAAATAAAAGTGTGTCAAAGGACGACACAGTCCAAACGGCACAGACTACCTAGTGGGGTTGGCCACCCTGCTTCAGAAACCAGGAGTGACGGCTCGGAACCCGTGTGGCACTGCACACTGGTTTCACTTCATTTATGGGAGGGAGCTACAAGCAAAGCAACTCTCAGCAGTAACGACAAAAAAGCAGTTCTCAGAGCGCTCCTCTGCCCCTGTCCAACTTACCACGGTCTAGCATTTCTGGCTGAAATGTGCATACGACACCACCCGGTTATGCAAACATTTTGTCCCGTTAAAAATCCCCCCAGCAGAAGCTAACCGATCCACCGACGGTATCTTTGCATCACAAACACCCGTCACCCAAACCTCTGCGGGGAGGCAGCTCTGGTGGGATTTAAACCACGTTAGCGGCATGACGGGAGAGCCCTTCAGCTGACGAAGGAGGCAGAGGAGCCCAAGCGGCCGCCCGTCGGACGCCAGCAGCTGCCAGGAGAAGACGACACGTCCCAGGCGCTCCTGCCCTGCTGCCAGGGAAGGGGCCGGGCTGGCTGGGCATCTACGTGGGCTCATGTCATCCTGCCCATCAGAGCCAAAATAACCTCCCCTGTCCCCAGAGGCCCCAGCCCTGATGCCAGCCTTGGACCACGGCGCAAGCTGCGCCTCGTGATTGTGCATGGTGTGCCGCGGGGTTGCGAAGCCATCAGGACGCGTCTTACGCTTAGCAAAAGCTGCTTTTCACCTGTAGCGGGGAGAGGTGCTCATACGGCGAGTGGGAAGAGAGGGCCAAGGGCTGGATGGCCGGACCACCCACCTTTAATGAGCTTTAAACTGCAGGAACTGGAAGACCTGAGTGACTAGCACGGGCGCGAGAGCTTGGACACCCATACGTGAGACAGATACACAATTCAGAAGCAACTACCGGAATCGTCCTCCAGGCCCGGATAAATCCGTTGCGCCGCTTTAGTGAGTGACAGGACGGGGAAAAGCGACTATTATGTTGTCAGGAAAAACCATCGGCGAGAGCATCTCTGCGGTACCCCTGTGGGATTCCCCCGCAGCCTCGACGGGATGGAGTCCTGCACCCCTGCTTTGCAGCCGCCTACTCGGTGCAAAACCAGTGCCGATATCTAAGCGCCGAAGCCGGCAGCCCTCGCACCCGTCCCACACGCGTCCGAGTTACTGGACTCAGCATCCAGCCGCAAGAGCCGCGTGTGGCGCGGGGAGGGCAGGGCTGCTCAGATCTCCCCTCACCTCCAGTTTGCCCAGAGACCCCCCCCACCCATCCGAGGGCTCCCCCCAATTGCTGCCATCACCACGAGGCTGTAACCTCTGTGCTTTCCCACGGCCCGCGAAGGTTTTCGCCATAAACACGGGGTGCAAAGACGCGCATCACCGAAGCGAAGCCCGAGGTGCCCCAACCGGGACGACAGCCCCCCCGTCACCCCGAAGCCCCCCCGCCCCGATCCTCCGTGGGTGCCCCAGGCAGCAGCG